>JAGTXR010000213.1:0-728014 GCA_022606575.1 Glossosoma conforme | reverse complement strand
ACTTCACGTGCCTTGTGGTCCAACAGAGAACACTTCACAAGTACAACCTGAAGACTCGTTGAATGGCTCGACAGACTTTCAGCTGAATTTCAAAAAAATAATCTTCCCACTCTTATAGATAGCGAAAAAGCAAAGTAGCAGATTGAAGCAGATTATTTTCAAAAAAGGGGACATATTTTCTCGAATAAATGTTTTAAGTACCTTTTTAAGAACTTTTGTATTTTAAGTCTTTTTTTTTTCATTTACAGAAAGTCATCTGCTTAACCATATCCGTTGCATATCTGTAACATATGGTCTACCAAAATCTACGAAAAATAATGCATACTCGCTTTCATTATTAAAAAATAATAAATTTTGTAAGTACTTCTATTTCAACATTTATAATGAGATATCAATGTAAAGTTTCCAACAAAACAAGATTTTTTAACACTAAGATTAATAATATTAATATTCTTGATGAAATGATACAATTATTTAATTAAACTTAAAATTATTTATTTTAATTAAATGATACATTAAAAATCTTATACAATAATTTTAAGAAGAAAAAATTGTTCTTAGATAATGCTTGCAATGGCCGTCGAAATATTGGTTGAAGGAAGTTCGCCACACACGGCTTAACCCAAAGCCATAATATCAAATCTGGCCATGAAAACCTAAGAAGTTATTGATCTTAATTAAGTTTGCCTTATTTAAAAATCTTAATTATTTTAACTTATTATTAATTTCATTAATAAATAGTTAAAAATTGCGTTACATTTTTAACTTAGTTACCAATTAGATAATTTATGTGTCATTATAAATCCTCATCACCATTGTGTCCGTTTATTATTAAACATAGGTCTTCCGCACGAGTCTGTATCCTTCTCAATCCTCCAAGATCGTTTTTTTTTTGTAAATAATAATATAATAATAATAAAGCATTCTTATACCTATATTGAGTTTTATATGGTTCAGTACAACGTTTTTTTTTTCAACGTTTTCAGCATTCACTTTGAGATCCATCATAAATATTTATTCATTTACCTTTTTTAACATGAATCACGTTTGTTTTTTGTTGTGATTATACGTTAGTACTTGACCGCAATTTCAAACTTTTACTTTCGACCGGCATTTTCCGCTGTTTACTCTTAATAACCTCTTCCGCTTTCAATCAAGCGTCTGATGTTATTTATTCTGCGGCCGTTAAACTTTTCTACTAGTCCTCCATTGTGCGAAAACAAAGTTTTCTGAAAACGGGAACGGGTGCGGTGCCACGCTGAAAATTTCCTAGTTTCCCGCTTTCAGTCGGCCGCGTGGATTTCATTTTTAATATTCAATTCTAAGAACTCATTAGAAAGCCTCCAACACAGTTGGCTGTTTGAGTTTGAAGTCCACTTTGCGAAATTGCTCACAGCGAAGAAAAAACGATTTATTTTCACGTCGATCGGTCAGAAACTGCTGAAAAAGAGATTGAAAAAAAAGGTGTTTCGAAAGATTTGTTTTATTAGAGTACACACAAAAGACTTTGAGACGAAAGTTTCGCATTCAATGAGAGAAAAACATATTTTTTCAATTTCTGAAGGCTTAGTTTATTACGACCCGTTAACATTTACGTCGCATTTCCACAATTTCAATAAAATCGTAAAGTAATTGATTTTGGGTCAACATGTCTTCGTGTACGCAAAACTTTAAAATTACGAAAGTTTAAATAATGCGATAATTATAAAAAAAAAAAATATAGTGGATTCCACGCGAGAAACTATTCTCAATTGAGGCATTTGAGAATGGTTTCTAAATAATTGTCTTGTGTATCGTTGATTAAAATTTTAGAGAATTACACCATGAATATTTGTTTTTTTCGTCTTATTCGTAGTATCAATCGGGTGGATTGGTTTGACAACAAAATCTTGCATCTCGAACTCCGCTCTTCTCGATCCTCTGTAATCCTCTTCAGCTCAGTATAAGAGCTACAACTCATGTCCTCGAACATTTCCTGCAAATACTCCCGTCTAAGACGCCCTCTGCAGTTTCTACCCTCAACCATCCCTTCCACAATTTCGCGAAAAAGACCATCGTGGTGCATGATGTGACCGATTTATCAGGCTCGCCTTTCTGAGATGGTTCTTGCTAGGTGCTTATCTTCCTTGATTATCCTGAGAACCTCATTGTTCGTGACGTGGTCTCTCCAGGAAATTCCGAGAATTCTTTTGTATGACCACATCTCAAAGGCCTCCAGTCTTTTTATATCACTTTCAGATAAACACCATATCTCACAACCGTACATCAAGACCGTTCGTCGAATATTCTGTATTAAATTGGCGATGATTTTTGGCATGATTTTTTATGCAAATCAGATGTTGATTATTTACTTTGTTTTCAACAAACACGATAGTGAAATAATGTAACGAAATAATTGTGTATTGCGAATCAACAGTCATTTGCGCAATCTAAGCACGATTATTCAAATGTAGTGATAATTATAATTTTGTTAACTCTAGTTTAACCCGCGCAATAACGCTGCGTTTTATATATCTCACGTTCAGCTTACATTTACGAAACGTTGCGGTTTCGTGCAATCTGGTGCACATACTATATATATTAAATAGTTCGCATGATACACTTATAAAACCCTTTACAAACTTAATCAATTAAAAAATAATTAAAAATATTATTTTTTAATAAAATTTATCTCATATTACTTTAACCATAATGATCTTAGGTAATATTAGTGAAATAAAAAATAAAAAGTCAAAAATGTAAAAGACGATAAAAAACCTTGTACGGCTAACCTGCAATCAATGAAATACATGATTAAGATTGGTTCACTTAGACTTTTCTTTATGTTATACGTAGTATGGAAGGCATATTTTTGAGTGTTTTTTTTTCGTTTCTTAAGGAACTCGGAAGATTAGCCTGACGCTCACAAGGCGTTAATCATTTGGTCCTAAGGAACAGGGCAATCCATCCAGCGGCTCGTGATTTATTTATTTATTTATTTATATACAGAATCGAAATTCCAATTTTTACAAATATTTAGAAACAGAGTAAACATAAATATACAATAAATAGAGAAAATAATAAAAATAAAAATAACACAAAAGAATAAGAAGATGACACGTGTCAAAGATCACAGAGATCAAGTAGAACAATACCACCAACCAACAATACCATAAACATAGAGTATACATAAATATACAAAAAATAGAGAAAATAATTAAAAGTAAAAATAACACAAAAGAATAAGAAGATGACACGTGTCAAAGATCACAGAGATCAAGAAGAACAATACCATCAACAAAAGAGGAAAAGGATGTAAGAAAAGGATCGAGGTGTGCTGGTAGGCCATTTAGGAGCGACATTGCCGTTGTACCAAATTGAGTGCTTGAAGCTCCACAAGCATCAACTGGGATCAAAAACAATGGATGGCTACGAGCACGGCTGTACCTATCTGGAACATAGAAGTTAAATCATTCAAGAATCCCAGGGTTGTAAATTGAACCGCGAAGAAGAAGGAATGAATGTTTGAGTGCAGCAATTTTCCTCCGTGACTCTAGCGAATGGAAAGAAAGCATCCTTAGAAGGAAAAGAGTTGGGTAATGTTCGGAATTAAATTAATTGAATGGATAGTTACCGTAAATATAAAAATGAAGACGTCGGAGATATTGTTCATGAATTTTTTCGAGCATGAAAATGTATTTGGATTTATTGGGATTCCAAACTAAACTCCCATATTCCAAAACAGATAGAACGAGTGAAGAATAGAGAGTACGAAAAATTAGAAGGTTATGAAATTGACTAGCCTGGCGGGTGATGAATCCGTGAAGTTTATTGGCGCGTGAAGTTAAATTGATTATGTGAGTATGGAAAGTGAATAATGAATCGTAGGTTATACCTAGATCCTTGACAACTGCTACTCTGTCGAGCAATGTTCCAGATAAGTAGTATTTGGACAGAATAGGATTTTTAGAACGGGAGAAAGAGATAACATTACATTTGTTGATACTAAACGAGAGCTTATTTATGGCAACCCAGTTTGATACACTATTAAGGTCAGATTGCAGATTATGCATATCGTCGATGGAGGAAATGGAAGAGAAGATTTTAAGATCATCAGCGAATAATAGGCATGAGGAGTGGGTAATACAATTAACAATATCATTGAAGAACACAAGAAAAAAAGTGATTTATGAGCAACAGATGGTGACGCATCCAGGTTTTGTTATGCGCCCAATTTTGCTTAACTTCGGTGATCTAACGACCACCTGCTCTACTATGTTGTAAAACCACTACTAGTCTCACATTTTTTCGATATATTTCGTAATCTTGCCCTGCAAAGGGGTAAGACAAGTGCCCCCTAATACTGCAGAGAAATCACGTCTGAGCATACAACGTAATGTTCAATATCAAATTTAATTAACTAAATTATTTCTCCATATGAAATATATCTATCTTAATAAATGTACGGCTGTGAGACATGGTGCTTATCTGAAAGTGATAAAATAGACTAGAAGCCTTTGAGACGTGGTCGTACAGAATAATTCTCGGAATTTCCTGGAGAGACCACGTCACGAACAATGATGTTCTCAGCATAATCAAGGAGGATAAGCACCTAGCAAGAACCATCTCAGAGAGGCGAGCCCAATGGATTGGTCACATCATGCGCCACGATGGTCTTCTTCACGACATTGTGGAAGGGATGGTTGAGGGTAGAAACTGTGGAAGGCGCCCTAGACGGGAGTATTTGCTGCAAGTGTTCGAGGACATGAGATTTAGCTCTTATGCTGAGCTGAAGAGTACTGCAGAGGATCAAGAGGAGTGGAGATTGAGATGTAAGATTTTGTTGCTTCAAACCAATCCACCGGATTGATACTACGATGAAAAATAAATGTATATAGATAAACCAATAAACATAATTGTGTTAACGCATTATATTTAAATACTTCTGACTTTATTTACTCCTCAAAGGGTTACTTTCCGATGTAGCCAAATTACATAACGAATTGGTTTTCAGTCATTTGCATATTTTGAACGATATTGTTTTAAATTTTGCTACATTTTGCTTTTCTACATATGCCACTAAATTGCATAGCGTGTTGCATATTTATTCGAATATTCAAATTGAATATAAAACTGTCAGTTATTTTATAAATCGATACATTTTATGTTGCATTACAAAAGTAATCCACTTTAATATTAAATAGGACGAAAAAAAATCACAATATTATTTTTGACGAAATCTTCAGCTTCGTTGAAGCCAGAAGAAGAAGAAGACCGAAAAGAATATAAACTAATTACAAATGAATCAATCAAAGATGGACACTATTTTTACTTAAAAAAAAACGGATTATTCTTCATTAACCAAGATATTTGACAAAGCTGATTAAGATTGCATGTCGCAGTTTTATTTAACTTTTTAACCTGTTCTCATCGGTTCCCGATATATGCCGAGTGAGATTCCCCTACCGTTGACATCAGTAGCCGTGATGTATCGTTTTGCTACTTTCTTAGAATAGTTTTTTATGCATCATCTGAAGGCTAAATAATACAAGAACCAGTGTGATATATGAAAATAGACTAGATAAGTACATTTACGCTTCAAATACTAGTTTTATAATTGACAGTATTATTTGTATTCCACCGAGCCGTAATGAAAGGGTTAATACAGTGAACCCTCCTATAGTGTACGCTTATTCTATTACTTACGGAGATTCGTCATATAACGGTCTTTTTTTTGTGGTTAAGCTCCCTTTTAGAATTAAATTGTTTTAAGCTTCGGGAGTATAGTGCTAATCATCCGGTAGTATGGAAACATACTAAGAGGGTTATTTGTATACTTGTTCAGGTTTTAAATTAAAATGATATATTGGAACAAAGCTCACCTGTGTGTGTTTATATTATCTAACAATCGTTTACAAAAGTGTAATAATATTACAAAAGCAAATAAAAAACTCAGGAGTTACACGTTTTACTTTAAATTAGATAATACTGCTATCAGTATAAAAATATACGTCTGAATTTCACGGTGATAACTTCCAAGTGAATTGTTATTTTACGTTTGAAAGGCTGTAAATTTCAGGTGACCTTTCGTGAAAATGGGCACTGAAAATAAATTGATCTTTGACACCTGAAAATAAGCACCGTTAAATTCAATAAAAATCGAAACGTTACTCACTCGGATACGACACCCGGAATAAAAATTGTTTTATGTGTCACAATCATAATAAAACGAATACAAACTTTAGAAACGTAATCAACTAACGTATCATTAAATGTTCTATGTCAGAAACTTAATACGGTTGTGATTTATAGTGAGTATATCATGATTAGTTAGATTAGTGCCAGCGGGTATAGCTCACCGGTTAAGTATTTGCTTGACAAACGAAAAGTTCGATGCCCGATGAAGATTACAAAAAGAGAAGATTTTTCATCAATTTTGAGCCCTTAAATACCCCCGGATGATGTGAATTTGATCCCTCGCACGTAAGATGCCGGACATAGCTTTCTTCTTCGTAGTATCAATCCGGTGGATTGGTTTGCAGCAACAGAATCTTTTATCTCGATCTCTATTCATCTCAGTCCTCCGAAACCCTATGCAGATCCTCTACAGTTTCTACCCTCAACCATCCCCTCCACAATGTCGTGAAGAAGACCATTGTTGCGCATGATGTGACCGATCCATCGGGCTCGCCTCTCTGAGATGGTTCTTATTAGGTGCCTATCTTCCTTGATTGCTGTGAGACATGGTGTTTATCTGTAAGTGATACAAAAAGACAAGAGGCCTTTGAGATGTGGTCGTACAGAAGAGTTCTCGGAATTTCCTGGAGAAACAACGTCACGAACAATGAGGTTCCCAGACATAGCGAATCAATCAAAATTGATAGTAGACGAAATTTGTCACGTCAAGAGCACCCATTCATAGCGAACTACTGTCATAATAAGGATGATGCGTGATTGTCGGTCTATGAGACTTCAGAATCACTATCACCATCTGTCGATATTCTCTTTTAAGCATATACATAAAAAATCAACCATCGAGTTACGTTAATTATAGAAATGATTAACGTCTGTGAACATCATATTTTTTTGGGTCAGTTAAGCCATCCATAAGATATACGCTTTGATAGCGTGGGCCCTACTTTTTAATTATTATAATAATTATATCACTTAAATATGACTCAAGCACTCTCATCCTTGTTACCTTTGGATACTATGTTTATATATGTACTTGGCAGAGCTTTGTGTGGAAAGGATTACTTTTTTTCAAGGCAAAGATAATGACAGCTGACAACCTAGTGTCATTTAAAAAAAAATGTATATTCAGCCAGGGAACAGATGTGCAAAATATATAATTGTTAATTTTAACTTTCTTTACCTACACATGTACATTAGATACACGAAACTTTTTTCAAGCATTCTTATATAAAGTTAACATATTACATTGATTAAAAATAACAGATTACTCATTTATTTTCAAACAAAAGAAAAAAACTCCACAAGAAGATTTCAATGTAAAAGTATTATCGATAAGATATCAATTACCTAGGCGGAATTGATGACGAGTTTGGTTTCACGGGAACATCAGCGGCGTTACGCTGCTCTGGAGAAAGGCGGCCTTGCTCGACGTGTCGGTAGTGATGTGTAGCAGTGCGCGTACTCAAATATGTATCGGTTGGAATGCGGAGTAGTACAATGATAAAAATGTGGTGTATGTGTAAATGCTGATTTATATTTTCTTTCTATTCTGTTTAATTAAAATTTATATTTTTTCTGTGTCTGCTTGGAATTATTTTAATTTTGGCAGTCTTCTTCTTCGTAGTATCAATCCGGTGGATTGGTTTGCAGCAACAGAATCTTGCATCTCGATCTCCATTCCTCTCGGTCCTCCGCAACCCTTTTCAGCTCAGCATAGGCGCTACAATTCATGTCCTCGAATACTTGCTGCAAATACTCCCGTCTAGGGCGCCTTCTACAGTTTATACTCTAAACCATCCCCTCCACAATATCGTGAAGAAGACCATCGTGGCGCATGATGTGACCATTCCATCGGGCTCGCCTCTCTGAGATGGTTCTTATTGGCAATATTGGCTGAATATTTTATTATTATTATTATTAATTCAGACTACCCAACTACACGGCATATATTTGGCATTTGAAAATAAAATCTTTTTTACATACTGGTATAATATCATCTAGCCATAATGAAATTTGTGACATTTTATCTTGATTATTGTATCAATAAATCAATAAAAATTGACTACCAACTAAAATATATTCAAAGTCTAATAAACACATACTAGTATGGTTACGTTTTTCTTTGTAAATTTACGTACAAAATAAACACAGAGTAACTTTATAAAAACTTAACTTTTCAATTTGGATTGTACCGTTAATAAGCAAAAGTTTACCTCGGTTAAATTGCGGTACGTACATTTGAACTCCCGACCTGCACCTAACGTAATAAAAATAAGGCTTCTTGCTACGCGGGGAGGCTCTGCTGGGTTCACTTGCCCGCCTGAATTTCAGTCTCGCTTCAGCCTTCGCGTGGAGAGTACGTGAAACTCGTCGGTCCTGAAAAATAACAGAATCTACGAAACTTCAAATTGTGTTTATTTTCTTTCAAACTTATTATATCAAACATTGATAAGTGAAGTGCTTAGAGTGAGATAGTACATTTCCTGAAGAGTGTCGTTTTTAGGTGAAAGCGTTATCTTTTCAATCCGGTAAGTGATTATCTATTTATTATATTATTTTTTTTACTTTTTAATGGTGAGTTACAATCACTTTGTTTATTGTTAGATTTTTTTTAGTGTTTTTGATTCGTTCTTTTTTATGGCCTGTATTTCTTTGTTCAGTAACTAATTCAAAGTTTTGGCAGCAAGTTGAATCAATTGGCAATAAATAAATATAATCTGCAGTAGACTAAATAAATTTGCAGTATCCACTGTGTAGGTATGAATGTAGTAAAATTAAAATGGCAAAAATATATATAATATGGATAAAAAATTATGTAAAATGAATGAATAATTAACCCATAAAATGGAATTCTAACCTAACCTATTATTAATTATTTCCTGCCAATTTACTATTTTTCAACTGCCGATTGATATTTTTTAAAGAAATTGATTATTTTTACATACTTTTTTACGGTTGTATTACTGACCATTTGCTTAATAATTACTATTCATTAATTGAATTTAATACTGCCAAACAATAAGTTGCCTAAGTATATTTTTGTGTCTTATCTGTAAATATTATGATAACAAGTGTTCAAAAGCAAGTTATTCGACAAATAATATTGTTACTTGTTAAGATTTTAAATAGATTTATAATTTATATATTTACATGGAAATTACTTATAAGTAACAATCTATAAATTGTAACCAAAAAAAAATACAACTGTTATCATCATTTGGTCGTTTAAAAACCACAAATTATAAACAAACATAGTAAATGGTATTTTTATATGAATATCATAAAATAAATGATGTTATTTGATTATAAATATTAATGAAGGTCTATTGTTACTAGTTTCACATCGTAACTAGATTGATTGCTTTAATTTTTGTAATAATACATTAAAGTAGGTTATTTAAATTTTGAATGGTTCTAAATTCCAATAATGAATTTGGTTATTATGGTTTTGTTATTTATGAAACCCGACGTAAATAAATACCTTTATTTTAAGGTAAACAGAAAAATATTTTTGCTTTAGTATTATCGATTATATTGTCTGTACAAAAAAAAGATTATTTACATAGGTTTGTTCCAATTTCATATTTGAACGATCAAATAATGAGTTTCTGATTACCTTTTAAATTATGTTGTATTGTGAACATAATAATACAATAATACCACTAAGTACCATAATCAAAGAGTCTTTCTTTCAAGTTTTGTCGTTGATAACTGAGCACGGTATCAAAATTTAACACGATCCTTGAGTATCTTGATATCTGCTTGATTAAAGCTCTTTTAGGCTGATGCCGGAAAGCCTCGAAAAACGATCTTTTGTCTCTTATTTTTATTCGCTCGCCTCACATGCACATCTAATATGTTAGTTTTAATTTTATATAAATATACACGGCGTTTGCATATACCATTTTATTTGTTATGACATATGCTCCATTTCATGTTGGTTCAACTGTCATCTTTAATTTGTTTTTTTGCCGTGATTATCTTGGCCGCGCTGCATGTCACAGTGTTCCGGCAGTCGTCAGTTAAAATCAGTCAAATTATTTTGCTATGTGATCTGCTCCTGCATCCTTTCCTCCACGCGGCCACGTGACGAACCCACGACTTGGCACCTTTTTAAAGACGGGGGATGTCAATCTGAATAATTTATGTTTATCAGAGTTTGACAACAAGTAATAGCGTGTACTTATTTTGAGTGATTTTAGGCATTTTAAATTGTACTATATATAAAGTAAACCTAAATTCTAGTACAACTCTCTAACAACGCTTTTTTCAATTTGTTGCGGAGATTTTTTACGCAACGAACCCTTCTACGTTGTTATTTTTAGTTAAACTGCACCTTAACGACCAAATGGTTCACGCCTTGAAGGTATCTAAATCTTTGGATATTACGAAAATGTTGAAGAAGGGTTTTCTGTAAATGTAATTCATATAGTTAAATACTTGCAGTATTTTTTTTTATTTGTTTATTGATTCGATCCCGGCTTCGTGAGTGTCAGGCTAATAATCTGATCTCCTTAAAAAATAACGATTAGCAAATCACTCAAAAATAAGTCTCAGATACTATAGCAACCTTCTATTTTCTTCAGGCTTTTGCTTTAGAGGTCGTTAGGAATAAAGTACATTTCATTATTTCAATTTCTTATGCCAGATATACCAGGGACGAAATGCAATGACGACTGACAGAAGTGAGTGGCGGCTATTTATGGTAACCTTTGTAAAATATATAAAGGTGCACTATAATGTAGACGTTACAAAATAAAATGTAAATTTTTATTATATCCGTAACCAAATTAGAGCAAATAGTTACCACAGCTTAACGCCATCTGCTAGAATTTGTCGTGAAGCAGGTCACTTCAGCGTTTCGAACTCTAATATAATAGTTTGCAGCCAACGATCCCCTCGGACGACAAAAGATAAGGGAATTGAATGAAAAGCAAACATGATGTGTTTTCCTTGAGCACACTACGACATAATCTGAAAGTGTGTTTCATTTAAACCAATGTTTTAGAAAATATTTTTGAAAAGAAATGAATTGAAATAATTTTTATTTATATATTTATTTAAAAGAACCGCAGTTTCAAGGTACATACAATAATAAAGAATAAGCAACAGTGTATACAAAAACATACAAAACATACAAAAAACAAAACAAAAAACATAAAATAAGAAGATGACACGTGTCTGAATGTCTGGTCGAATGCTGTGACTAGGTTGGGCCACAATATTGTACAGTTTATCGTAAATATATGTCAATGTGCTTCAGAAAAAGTCTTTTCTTTGCTGACCTGCTCCTCACCATGCCTTCACGTGACTGAATAATAACCTTTTGAAATAGAGGAGCATATTAATAGAGTATACATAAATATAAAATGAATACAAAAGTTTTTTTTAAAAACATAAAAGAAGAAGAAGATGACACGCGTCAAATATCACAGATATCTAGGAGTACAATACCATCGACGAAAGAGGAAAATGATGTATGAAAAGCATCGAGGTGTGCTGGTAGGCCTAATTAGGGGTGCCATTGCCGTTGAACTAAATTGAGTGCTCAAAGCCTCACAAGTATCAACTGGGATCAAAAACAATAGATGGCTACGAGTACGGGTGTACTTAACTGGAACGTAGAGGTTAAGACGTTCAAGAATCCCAGTGCTGTGAGATCTAGAGAAATTAACATATCAAAGAGATGCTAAAAGGATCGAGGTGTCACCTGGTAGGCCATTTAAGAGTGCCAATAAAAGCCTTTGTACTAAATTGAGTGCTCAAAACTTGCCAAAACACTATGCTTGGGCATCTTAATGTAGATGGCTACGAGACGGGTGCTTATCTGAAAGTAGAGGTTAAGACGTTCAAGAATCCCAGTGTTGTGAGATCTAGGAGAACAATATCATCGAATAAAAGAAGGAAAATAGGATCAGAGAGATCGAGCCCGATGGATTTGGCACATTTAAGAGCGCCATTGCCTTTGTGGTTGAGGGTAAATTGAGTGCTCAAAGTATTTGCAGCAAGTATTCGAGGACATGAATTAAAAACATGTTGAGCTGAAAACGGGTGTACTTATCTGGAATGTAAGATTCTGTTAAAAATCCACCGGATTGATACTACGAAGAAGATTATGGAATCAAACTACACTCAAGTATGCTGTTATGAACATAAAAAATAATTAAGCGGTAATCATCAATGAAAATTATATGATACCTTTAAGCTCTGGCCAAAGTTATTCGTTAAGTCGCATGATGTTGCTTTCTATATTTTTGTCTTTTGCTTACTTCGGGCAACTTCGATGGGCACTTAGTGCTAGCATAAAGAATAACTATGTATAATAGTTATTAGACGATTTTTTTTTATTGTGAATTGAAAATATTCATAATATGTTTTGATACAAACTCGATATAGCCCTTTCAGGCTGGTGCGGAAAAAACCTCCGTATGCAATTTGTGTGATTTATTTTTATTAAAAATGTTAGTATAAGTCTTAGATTTAAGTAGTTATAAGAGGCGCTTGCATGTGCCATCTTAGTTATTTGGTTCTGAAAGTCACACCATGTCATGCATGAGCGGATAGTTCTCCATATAGCCGTTATGTAGTTTTTGGGTGCGGAGGCTTACACTGAAGTTAGGAAAAAAGCATTGTCTATGTTCCTCGTGGAGAATGGTATTTTTGTCAATCTTTTTTGTTTGGCGTAAAATAAATATCAAAAGTGCTTCTCGATGAGTTATTCGCTTTGACGACATGTTCCTCATTTATCCACCACGCATCCCAATCACAATGCCGCGATCTAGATTCGCTTTAATTAGACTGGGGATGTCAGTTTTCTCTTCTTTACCCACTCTCTTGTTGTAGCAAATGTTAATCATAAATTGCCATCGTATAGTTGTATCAGTTGATTTGATCTTTATCTCATCAGAAGCCAGCACTGTTCAAGAAAAGAAAACTTTATTACAGTAAGTATTTTTTGAATAGCAATTTTAAGGAAATATTTATTTGTTAAGTACGGTTTCACCATCTTATATAAAAAAATATGTACTGGCCGTTGGTTATTGAAATTCACAATATCACTGAAAATGGGACGTAAAAAATGCTTAATTTATATTTAATATCAATGGACGCCGTCGGTGAAATTTCAATGAAAGATAAACAGGCTTCGTTGAAATGTTTTGCCTCAAAATAAAGTCTCATTTGTATGGAAATCATCAATCAAAAGCATGAAAGTCAAATATATTTGTATGGCCACAAAATTCGATAAGAAAACATAATATTAGTATGGCGTCTGGAAAAATAAACATGTCTTTGTCGAATTGCACGTGGCAGGAACACGTGTCAGAAAATATAAAAAATACATTTTATTTTCATAATTTTGTAAAGATTTCCACGTTTATTGTTAGCCATATTTATGTGAATAATATTTATGCTTATTTAATGAATATTTTATGAATATTTAAGCTTGTATGGTGAGGAAGAAGACTGTCAAGATTGAGTAAAGAAGAAATTAGAAGTTCTTAGTAAAAAAAGTATGTATTTTATTTACTACACTTCAAAGCTCTCTCAGCCATGGCTTTCGCCTTATCTCATGTTTGCTTTTCCACTCAGAGCTTCACCGAATACATTCTCATCTGTCCTCCGTAATGATAAAAGTACAGGGGTATGAACAAAAACTAGATGTAGTTAATGCTCTCTTGCGGTTTCGAAGAACATTTCCCAGGTCCATCTTCGTCTCTAAACAGACTGTAAGATAGAGAGTTGCCTTGTCCGTTCTAATACTACGTCATTCTTTACAGTCAAGCCATCGTACGTCTAGTATTCGAGGTTACTACAAAATCTTTTTTATAAAAAAACCCCTTTATCTAATTAAAAATAGCAATTTAAGATGTGCATGTCAAGCGAGTGAACAAAAATAAGAGACAAATGATTGATTTTTCGAGGCTTTTACAACATCAGCCTAAAATATGTCAAGCTGATATCATTACATAGATCTCGTTATATATGGCCTCTATTAAGAGGACTACAGTTTCGACTAACTCATAGCCTTCCTCAATCCATTACTGATAAGTTGTCTCTGACAGTGATGGATTGAGAAAAAAAGGGAAAAAACTTAAATTAATAATTATTTTATATTTTTTATTATTCTATTTAAAATATAAAAGTAATAACTGTTTATAATTCAAGCGTGGATAATAAATTAATACTCTGTGTAAATTTCATTAGCTCTTATAAATATTTTCATTTTATTCGTGACACGGGTAGATAAAACATTGCATTAGCGAAATTAATCCACGTAATTAATGTGTTTTATAATTAGATAATATGAATACTTTAAAAACACAAACAACACAAATAACCTTGAATTGCGAAAAAAAAACACAAAATGAAAACCGCAAACGTAAATAGAAATATTTAAATGTCATGACAAAAAGTGTTTTGATAAAGATTACAATTGTTGGTATAATACATTTAAATTTATGCATTGTATAAGATAGTGCATAACTGTTACATATTTATATATATGTTTTTTTATGTAAGCACATACTGGAGGAAATACACAGAAGAACTCAAGTAGTTGATGCTACCCAACGAATAGGCACACTCAAGTGGCAATGGGCAGGACATATCTGTCGAAGAGACGACGGTCGATGGGGAAGAAAAGTATTGGAATGTCGCCCAGGAACTGGCAAACCAAGCATCGGCCGACCCCCTACAAGATGGACTGACGATATAAGAAGAATAGCGGGAATGACCTGGATGCGGAAGGCGGAGGATCGAAGAGGATGGAGACTCATGCGGGAGGCCTACGTTCAACAGTGGACGGACACAGGATGATGATGATGATGACATACTGGAGAATACCGACAGATGGTGAAAGTAATTCTGAAGTCTCATCTGTGGAATTCTATGACGCTTACCATTGTGCATATGGCTAAGCGCTGCATGTGGAGTGTTGATCCGCCAACGTCATAAACTACAGCCCGAGACTCACGCATCATCTTTATTATTATAGGAATTTACTATGAATGGGTGGTCCTCACGGGACGAATTTCGTCTAACACCAATTTTAATTTATAGGCTATGACTGGCATTTTACGGGTGAGGGATCAAATTCACACCAACCGGGAGTATTTTAGAGCTCGGAAATCTATTAAAAATCCTTTTTTTTAATCTCCGTCGGGGATCGAACCCACGACCTTTGGCTTGCAAAGGCAAACGCTTTGAACATTGAGCTATACCCGTCGCCGGTATTAGATTATGCATAACTGTTTCATATTTATATATACAGGTATGTAATTGATTACGCCAGTAGTTAAATAAAATGGTTGAGTGAAGGTCAACTGAATATATACTTGTAAGTATATATAGGCAATGTTTTTTTTATATATCTATCTAAGCATAGAGAAAGAAATAAAATATAACATCTTTAGTTATAAAAAGACTAATGAAAAAAAAGTATTGAAAGTTTGCAAATATTTTTGAATTAAGTTTCCTTTACGACTTAATCGTCTAGCTTAAATATGCTGATTTACATCGTCCAAGTGTGTTATGGGTTTTTGTTCGATCACAGAAGTTAAGCAACATTATACGCGGTAAATATTTGGATGGTGTACACATTAAATGAGATTTACCAATCAACATCTATTGGTATTCTCTTGTGCATGCTTACACGAGTATATGATAATAAGGAGACAGAGATTTTTCGATCTCCCAAAGAGTAACACTAACCTGCCAGAGACTATGACGCTTGGGCGAGGGTTCAGACTGTGCAACCGAATCGCCTAAGATGTTGATATATTTCACATAAGGGAAGCCCAATTCAGGCATGAACTCCACGAGTTTCTTTGGAAGATTAATTTGTTGGAGTCATCTGCTTGATGAGCATCAGGACCTTCTGTTACTTGTCTTTATTGCTTTGTTTTACTTAGAACTTAATCATAAGTATGTATATTTGTATATATGTAATTCTACTTGTACTTCAGTAACGCGTTAAATTGTAAAATTTGTAATATTATTATAGGAAAAAATAAATTGAATGAAAGTTATTGTCTTAAATTCTTGATAAAAACATCTTTTATTTCTATGATTTTTTCGATCGATATTACTAAATGGAATTTTACAATTCCATCGTTATTATTATTGACAACATCTGTTGACTTTATCGAGAAGCCATTACCAATTGTTAAGATATTTAGACTTCCTGTAGTTATATTTATTTATGAGGTTTGTATGATTAAAATAACCATAATTAGTTTTCCTTAACGCTTTTGCTAATAACAAGTATAATTGAGATTTTAATTTGATAAGTAATCAATTCTGAAATAGTAAAATTTATTATTAATTAAATATACATATACTATACATTAAATTCTTTTTTCAAGGCGTCAATCCAAGCACAAAAATAACGGCAGAAGCGGGATGCGAACCGCGGACCTTGGAAACCAACTATGCCCAGGTATTCATACCGCAAGGCAAACTGCGCCATTGCTATGCCTAGACTGACTAACTAGACTGTAAAATTATTCATCAGTAACACAGGTAAATGATTGGTTATAAAGTCCGAGTCGGAACTATAAGTAGTCGTTTCTCATCCATTCAGTCTATAGTTTGGTTCGAGACCCGAGTGGTACTTACTAAAATAAATAGACTGTCGGAAAGTAATAATATTAAGCTTATGTATATTTAATTAATAATAATATTGTAATATAGTCAATGATCTATAAAAGTAGATTAGAATATTGAAATAATAATATTCTAATAAAATTAAAAATTCATATAGTAAAATTTAAGCTGTTTTTCAAGTAGAAATATAGTTTTATTTCACATATTATGCATTAAGATCTCAAGGATTTTTTTATATGCATAATTAATGACTTATGAAATTGCTAACATCAATATTATCAATGTATAAAAAAAAGATCTTTGCTTAGACACAAAAAAAAGTTAACGTATTTAAATACGCTTACTTGTCTTTTTGCAAATATTTTTTATTTACTGCGAAGATATAATAAACAATGCCGCTTGCCGTAGTAGCATTATATTAGATCGGAATTTTGTCCTAGCAACAATTTTCTCATCGACATACTCAGTAACACTTTACTGTGTGCTTGAATCAATTTGAATAGAGAAATATTTCATATTAAAGCTGTTTCAAATACAGCCTCTTCTAATAATGTACTTTCATGTAAAGGGTCCGCCAAATAACTTTTTTTTTTAAAACAGGGCGCAAAACATCGAGTGTAGCATCGGCTGTGTAGCACGTAGCGCCGTCTTGTTGAAATCAAATGTTGCCAATATCCTCCTCTTCAATTTTTGTGAAGTAAAATTTGTTCAACATGGCCGCGCCGCATGGAAGCGCCATTGATGGCGCTTCACGCACTCTTTCTGCCACAGCAGCAATATTCTCGGGTGTACGCACTGTTTTTGGCTTTTCGCGCTTTAATTTATCGATAAGGATGCCAGTTTCTTTCACTTTTTTCACAAGATAACAAACGTATGGAGCTGACGGTGATTCTCTTCTTCCAAAATCCGTACGCAATTTTCGCACACATTCTGCAACATTACCATGATTTTCAAAGTAATGTCGCAATATTTCTCAGTGTTGTTCAAGCGTAAGCATATTAATATGTTAAGTGTTACCATTCACGAAATAAGCACTAGCTGAAAAAAAAACGTTAGATGTCGGACCCTATATAAGAAGTCAAAAATAGATGAGTTGACATCCCCCGTCTTTAAAAAAGCAACATTTCGCGTTCGTCACGTGGCCGTGTGGATGAAGGATGTAGGAGCATCTCGCAAAGCAAAAAACTTGTTTTTGAAGCACGCTTCGTATTTATTTTTAATTAAGACTTGATTTCATCGTCCGGACGAGAGTTAACTGACGATAGCCGGAACACTGTGACGCCAAGATAATCACGACAAAAAACAAATTAAAGATGACAGTGGAACCAACATGAAATGGAGCAACTGTCATAACTAATTAAATGGCGTATGCAAACACCGTGTAATTTTCATATAAAATTAAGACTAACATTATTAGATGTGCATGTCAGCGAACAAAAATAAGAGTCAAAATATCGTTTTTCGAGCCTTTTCGGCATCAGCCTGAAAGAGCTATATCAAGCTGATATCAGAGTATAATATATACTTGTATTAATAAAATATCTATCAAAAAACTTTGGAGAACGAAAAAACCATCCGTATAAGAGTCGCGGTTGGATCCCTTGAGATCGCTCTTGAAATAGATGTTTGAGAAGGCCGATGTACTATGATAAACAAGCCAAGAAGAGTTATGAAATTCAGTAACGTATTGACGAAATTTTTTATTTTAGTGTTACAAAAATATTTTCTGTAATTTAAAAGAAAATAGTCACCACCACATCAGAATTATTCATGTCGATACAGTTTCAACTCTTTTATAAACTTTTATTGTGATCAAATTTCTTTCTCGACCACAGCATTGTTGAAGGCGCCACAGAGAAGCACAGCATTTTATTCTACCGTGCCGCTGTTTAGTTGGCCGTTCATTAGATCACAATTACGATGCCTTTCAACGCACATGCGACTGCCGATATAATTACTAACATCCTCCTCTCTGAGTCAGTTATTGGATTGCGTGGTGGCAGGATGAGGAGCAGATAAACAACACAGAGACTTTTTCAGAAGCACATATATATTTTCTATAACCTATACAAACTTCCAGCCCGAGCGGAATAACATGCGGGGCCAGCCATAATAGGACCTTGTCGCGGTCGGCACACCAGTGACACCCAGCGCCGCAAGTGGGGATTTACTCGTATATACATAACGTCACACCCGTGACCAGTCTTGTCCAAAATGCCAATATGGCGACACATACATGTACGACAAGTGAACAGAAATAAAAAACGAATGATTGTATATCGAGGTTTTCGGTACCAGACAGCAAGGGCTATATCATGCTCATGTTATTACATATAATGTACTCATAGAACTCCAGAAGACATACGTAGTTGATAACTGACAAGTTGAAGTCCACAGCAGCTGATAAAACATTATGAAAGCAGAATTTGACAACCATATGCTCGAACTTAAGAGCAAATATGTAGATAAGTAGAAGAATATCTAATTACAAAATTGTTCATGGAAAGTTCGGGAATGCCCGGTATCCTCCTTAACTCTAAAACTTTTGCAATTCGTTTTGTTTACCAAATGAATTGCTAGTTCTGCAATCTCTAATTATCTACGTTACCTACGTTACCGGCTTACTTTAAACTGAGATCAGTATGATATAACCCTTTGCAGACTGGTGCTGAAAACCTCGATATACTATATTTCGTCTCTTATTTTCGTTCTCTCGTCGGACATGCATATGTCGCCATATTGGCATTTTGACTAGTCTGGTCACGGATGTGACGTAAGTTCAAGAGTAAGACAAGGCTGCTTGTCATTAGTGTGAAATGAATTCTGTAGATTGCCACTGGCGGCGTTGGGCTTTCACCCACTACGAGCGCTTAGTGGCCAGTAGTTGTCCCCCGACCACGACGAGTGTTGGATTGTGGCCGGCCGGCCAGGTGCCTGAAAGCATAGTGATTGATATGGTTGCGAAGATGGTCACGGCTAAGAATAAAAAAGGGTCTGGTCCATACGGTCATCTCCTTGTGTAGGACCTGTTCCATGCACACATGGATACATGCTATAGTAATTCAAACGACCTCTGTTGACGGCGATTATAACGACATATATAGGATATACAAGGCAACGTTAAGAGACAAGACATAGATACAGAATTTGTACAGTTGATGAAACAGAAGTCCGCCACATATTTGCCAGCGGGTAAAGCTCAATGGACAAAGCGTTCTCTTGGCAAAGTAAAGCTTGTGGGTGCGATCTCCGACGGAGATTAAAAAAAAGGATTTTAAATCGATTTCTGAGCTCTAAAATATCCCAGGTTGGTGTGAATTTCTCAGTAAAATTCCCGTAAAATTCCAGTCATACCCTTTTATTAAAAATGGTGATAGACGAAAGTCGTCCCGTGAAGACTACTCATTAATAGTAAATTCCTGTAATAGTACGGATGATATGTGAATCTCGGGCTGTAGTCTATGACGTTGGCAGATCAACACTCCACATGCAGCACTTTGCCATGTACACCGTGGTAAATGTCATAGAATTCTACAGATGAGACTTCAGCATCACTATCACCATCTGTCAGTATTCTCCTGTATGTGCTTACATAAAAAATAAATTAAAAAAAAACATAGATACAGGATTTGTACAGTCGATGAAACAGAAGTCCACCACATATAAATTGTGTATTACAGAGAAACAATACACTCTGGAGAAACATTCCATTTGCTTACAGGTCTGTAAGAAGAAATTCGTAAAATCAATCGTTTCAACTTGACTTGTTTTATTTTTTGTTCAATGTTAAATATACACGTATTTCTACTTTTAAAGGCTTCGTCACATGAAAACGACGGAGGCACTTTGTTTCAGAATATAAGCTTTATTTTTAGATTTACATTGTTTTATTTATAAACGCACATAACACTGTTTGCGTACACTCAACATTATTCAAACATTCCACTATATAAGTTTATATATTCGCGTTTCTAGGAACATGTTTGAACATTGGTAGTTGTGTACTCAAGTAAAAATATAATCAATAAAACCACCCGTCCATAGAAACACCATACTGTAAGCACGATTCTTGTAACTTTATTTATTTAATTTAAAAGAAACGCAGTTCCAAGGTACATATAATAATAAAGAATAAGAAACATAAAGTATACATAAGCATACAAAAGAGTTTTTTTTAAAAGAAGAAGAAGAAGATAACACGTGTCAAAGATCACAGAGATCTATAAAAGCAATACCATCGACAAAAGAGGAAAAGGATGTAAGAAAAGGATCGAGGTGTGCTGGTAGGCCATTTAGGAGTGCCATTGCCGTTGTACTAAATTGAGTGCTCGAAGTTTCACAAGTATAACTCGGATAAAAAAAGAATGGATGGCTACGAGTACGGGTGTACTTATCTGGAACGTAGAAGTTAGAACATTCAAATTGCACCACGAAGAAGAAGGAATGAATGTTTGAGAGCAGGAGTTTTCCTCTGGGACTCTAACGAATGGAAAGAAAGCATCCCTAGAAGAAAACTAATTAAGTAATGTTCGGAATTGATTGAATTGAATGCATTATGTTGCTCACTTTCATTAATGTTAAGTTGAGCGACAATAGACGCAGACTACAACTTGGATGGGGAACCAACGATTGCTTACCGCGTGTCATTGTTTAGTTATGCCACCTCTTAGGACTAAATGGAGCGTCGTGTTAATCATTCAATCTGCAAATTTGCCGTTTATTAGTCCTCGATTCCTAGCCTGGAGATCGTCGCGAGCTATATTTGTTGTCAGGTGGATAGTGAAAACTAATAAAAAACGAGTGGCAGCAATTTGCCAGCAGCCATAGTTAAGTAGTTAAAGCGTTTGCTTACCAAAGCCATGGGTTCGATAACCAACTGAGATGATTTTATTTTGTAATCGATTTCTATGCTTTAAAATTCACCCGGTTGGTGTGAATTGGTCTCTCACCAGTAAAATGCCTGTAATAGCCTATTAATCAAAATTTGTAGACAAAAGTCATACCGTGAACACCACCCATCACGCGTGATGGATCAAAATCACACCATCCAGGGATATTTATAGAGCTTGAAATCGTTTTTTTATCATCTCCGTCGGGGATCGAACCCACGAAATTCGGTTTGGTAAGCAAACGCTCTAACACTGAGCCATAACCGTAGGCAAATATTATGTATCATTGTAAATACGTTCATACGTCCATATAAAGACCCGTGACATGCAAAGGCTCGTGCTGAAGTTTTTACGACATGTTTAGAGTGCTGGCGAATTAATCAAGAACCCTCGAGCACTTCCGGTATCCTTTCAGGTCAACTTCCGGAGTCACCAGTAAAGCCTTATAAAGGCATCTGACGCAGGTAGACGATACGTTTTTGTATGAGAATTTTTTCAAGGGATAAAGTTAAAAAAGCAAAGCGCTCTACTATCTGACATCAGGTCGATAAAGCCCTTGCAAGCTGGTGTCGAAAAATCCTCGATATACGATCTTTCGTCTAATATTTTTGTTCGCTCGTCGGACATGTATATGTCGCCATATTACTTGTTTGACAGATGCAATTCTGTGGATTGCCACTGGATGAATAACAGCGCTGGCTGTCATCAAATAAGAGCACTCGGTCGCCAGTGGTCAGTCAGTGTCTGCTCGAGGCGTCAACAACAAGTCGTTCTTCGAGAAGACCGAAAGTTTGTCAACCTTTAAATCAAATATATGTGTTTTTGAAAAATTCCGTGTGTTGCTCATCTTCTCCTCATCTGTCCACCACGTGTCCTTATAACGATCCCAGTGACGTAAAATCTCTTCCTTAATTAAAGGGAATGTTATTATGTATTTTCGTCAATTTTTGTGTGGTTGTCAGGAAACATAATATATGTTCCCAGGTACTCTTTCGGGTGCAGAGATATTGGTATAAATATTGGCAACTGACAGAACTGAACAGAGGCTCTTTGTGGTGTCTATATTCTCTGTCACAAATATGGAACGCATATAGTTAGACAAATACCGCAAACACAAGACCCACTTCAAATGCATGGAACATTTTAAATAAATCTGAATACATTTCCAATATTCTATTTTCGTGTTTGTTATCGCTTGAAACTATCGGACTCGCCGACTTGCAAATTGCCAATTAGTAGAAGTGCATTTCATAAAAATTATATGCATTGCATTTATCATGCTTCGTATCTACATGAAAACCATTTCATAAGTTTATCAAAATACGAGTATTGATGTGCAGAATATAGTTTTTAAAAAATTATATCCGTCCATTCGTTTCGAATTAATAGAATATACACATATGTATACATTTAAAACGATACTGCCAAGCTGCGGTAGTGTTTGTAGAAAGTATTTTCATATATATATTAACTTCAGCATGATATAGTCCTTTCTGACTGGTACCGAAGACGTCGATATACAATCGTATGTCTCTTATTTCTGTTCGCTTGTCGTACATGTATGTATCGCCATATTGCGATTTGGACATGTCCGGTCACGAGAGTGACGCTAGTTACATTGATCGCCACTTCAAGCTCAATGGTCAAAGCGTTTGTTTTTCAAACCAAAAGTTGTAGATTCGATCCCCGACGGAGATTTAAAATATCCCCGGTTGTTGTGAATTTGATCCCTCACCCGTTAAATTCTAGTCAAAGCCTATTAACTTAATTTGGTGGTAGACGAAAGTCGTCCCGTGAAGTCCACCCATTCATAGTAAATTCCTTTCAACACTGCACATGCAGCGCCTAGTCATATGCACCATGATAAGCGTCATATAATTCCAAAGGTGAGACTTCAGAATTACTATCACCATCTGTCGGTATTCTTCACGTATGTGTATACATAAAAATAAATAAAAATATTATATAATTTTTTTGCATCTTTTTTTCAATCAAATTACATCAAACGACAGATTACATCAAAAAATCCTTAAACGCCACAAATTATATTTTTTAACGCATTTATATTAAATTTAACAGAAAGCCAAAATCCTTTAACAGTATTCGCTAGCGCGTTACAAATAAAAAGTTTATTTGTATTATAAACATTTTTTTACATAAATGAATGCTTCATAAGCATCGTGAAAGCGTTACGACAACAGTGAAAGCTTCTTGAACTTTATAGTCTCCAAAAAACGCATAAAAACATGAAGAGCTCATGTGAAAAAAATATCAAGAAATAAAGTTTATTTTTTAAGGAATTTACTCCTCCCTTCTCTAAGGTCATAATTCAGCTCCCTAGAGACATATTCGCTTTTTTATTATGGAGTTTGCAAGCTTTAGAGTGGCAAAGATAAGCCTCTAAGATTTGGTAGCGAACAAAGAGAGTGAAGAACGCATGCCGCAGAGGGTATTATTTGTATGAAAAATACGCAAAACTAGTGGTATTTATTCGGCGAGTTTTACGGGCGTTCAACGCTGAAATATCTCCTAGATTTTCGCCTTGAAAGTGTGGATTCCGCAAAGAAAAAGTAAAGCCTCTTTTCAGCGGAACTGAGGGGTTAGAATGACTGTGATTTTTCAGAGTAAATGTGGAACAAAAACAAATAAATTCAAGTAAATTTGTTATGTTTAAAATGTTGTACCATTTATCTGGAAGCATTTTTTTCCTGCAGATTTTAAAGTCACATTCTATTCGGATATAATTTTTCCAGAAACATTATTTTCGATTATACTCGAGTACAGATGGCGCAAAATTTATAATCCACCGGTAATCATCCAGGCGACTGACTCTCAGCAAGCATTAACTGATGCACTGTTTGCATTGTGTACAGGAACATGTGTGCGTCTTTCACTTGTTTCTTCGTAGTATCAATCCGGTGGATTGGTTTGCAACAAATCTTGCATCTCGATCTCCATTCCTCTCGGTCCTCCGCAACCCTTTTCAGCTCAGCATAAGCGCTGTCCATGTCCTCGAATACTTGCTGCAAATACTCCCGTCTAGCTCAGTTTCTACCTCAACCATCCCCCTCCACAATATCGTGAAGGAGTATTTGATGTGGTCCATCGGGCCCCTCCTTATTAAATCTTCCTTGATTATTCTGAGAACCTCATTGTTCATGCTTCAGTGACCTCTAGTCTTTTTTATCACTTTCAGAAAAGCACCATGTCTCACAGCCGTACATTAAGATGCTCCAAGCAAGTGTTTTGGCAAGTTGCTTGCGGAGCCCTAAAGAAATATTCTTTGACTCAAGAATTTTGGCTTTTTATTGAAAGCTAGCCTTGCTTGATGTATTCGACTGTTGACTTCTCTTTTGTTCTGCCATCCCAGGTGATCGTACTTCCAAGGTATACAAATTCTTTTGCATCTTTAAGGGGTACTCCTAGCATTGATATGTT
Organism: Glossosoma conforme; assembly: GCA_022606575.1. NCBI lineage: Eukaryota > Metazoa > Arthropoda > Insecta > Trichoptera > Glossosomatidae > Glossosoma > Glossosoma conforme. The sequence continues at coordinate 702,908 of JAGTXR010000213.1, read as the reverse complement.
AATTTTCTGCTGCTCATTGCGGGTTACTCTCATGACTTTGGTTTTTGTGCTGTTTATCTTCAAGTTTCAGCAATCAGAGCAATGTCATCAGCAAACCTTATCATATCAATCTTTTGGCCATGTATTTTAACCCCCTCTATGGCCCATTTTTTCCCTGATGTTATTAATTGCATTTTGTATGTATACGTTGAAGAGTACAGGCGACAGAGAGCATCCTTGTCTCACCCCTTGGCGTATTTTTGCTTCCTTTTGGACATTTCAAGTTATATTATGGCAGCTTCTTCTTTGTAAAGTGAAAATATGAGTCTTCGTTCCTTGTATTTTACTCCAATTAAAAAGAGCCTCTCCCAATCTACTTTATCAAATGCTTTTTCAATGTCCACGAAGGCAATATATGTATCTTTGTCCACTTTTATCCTCTTCTCCAAGATCATACGCAGGGATAAGATTGCTTCTCTGGTTCCCATTCTTTTCTGAATCCAAATTGATCGCTAGTGAGAGTCTTTTTCTATTTTTGGTTCAATTCTAGATTATGTTGGTCAGTATTTTGGATGCATGGGATAGAATACTGAGTTTTCGGTGTTGTTCACATTTTGTTGTTCCGGGCTTCATCGGCAGAGTTACAATTAGACACTTTTGAAGTCTTCTGGCGTTATTCCTGTATTGTAGATCATCTGAGTCATTGTGAACAGAGCATCTAGAGTTCCGGTTCCTGCCGACTTTATTAGTTCAGCTGGTAGGTCATCAATCCCTGGTGTTTTTCCATCTTTGAGCTTTTTTAATGCGAAGTCAAATACTTCTCGGATAATTGGGTCTCCCTAATCATCGGCGTCTACATCAGTTTCGTTTTCTATCACACTCTCAAAGCTGGTATCATTACTTCCGTTGTATAGTGTTTCCAGGTACTGTTTCCATCTCTCCCCTATTTGTGTATCTTCAAACAGTATTTTCCCGTTCTCTGCTTCTATCGCTTTGCCTTTTCCAATTTTCATGCTAAAGAAATCTTTTACTGACGCATATGCAGTTTCAATATTTCCTTTTTTCATGTCTTTCACTAAAATTCTAGAAAAATATACTGAAAATATGTATTCAGGTTGTCAAGTATTGCGTAAGATTATTTTGTGGTCGCCCTCCATAAATTGATAGCTACGTCTTTAAAGCTTTGTTTTTCTAAAGGAGACCGTGAGAATTTTATTATATACCTGTTGTATTTTTTTCTTCCTCTCGCCTTCGCGCTTTTTCGACGACTTCTACTTTCCCAGTGACTTACACAATGAATTTGTGTAAGGGTACCTCCTTATCGCATTCCTTTACTCGAGACGCAAAGAACTTTGAGAAGACAAGTTTCTTTTCAATATAAAGCAGATATTTGGTATTTTTGTTGTTGACAACGATCACCATTGTTAAACCAAAATCTTATGTTAGGTAACAAAAAAAAAATCTAGAATATTATATGACAGAGTCCACATTTCAGAAATGTGTAGTTGACTTATGGCGCTCAGATTTAGTACAAGCAATTGCAACTTTCATCCACTTCAATAATTAAAAAGGTAAGTTTTTAAAAATAAAAAAAATCCTTTTTCTTATGAAAACACATTCAAGAGATTTTTTCAATGCTTTCAGCAATCACTTTGAGATCCATAATAAATTATAAGTATTTATTTAATTAACTTGTTTTTACATGAATCATGTAAGACAAGTTCTCTATTAGGAGACTGCGGTTTCGAATAACTCATAGCCTTTCTCAATCCTTCTCTTGTTAAGAGATAACTGAGCTGCAAAAGTACTTTGCAAGTAGTCTAACCCATTTTTTGTAGGAAAGGGGGTAGTGGTGTGTTTTTTTTTCTTCATCCTTGTAGCCCTATCTGTCTCTCTTACCATTCCCTGAAAGACACACCTCTACCCCCTCTCCTACATAAAATGGGTTAGACCACATGCATTTCGTAAGCATACCAACAGATTGTGAAAGTGGTGCAGATATCTTATCTGAAGATTCTATGACGCTTACCATGCTACCTACGCTTAAACGATGCCTATGGAGTGTTGATCTGCAAACGTCATAGACTTCAGCCCGACATTCACACATCTCTCACATTATTTCAGGAATATACTATTATAAATGAGTGTTCTTCACGAAACATGACTGATAATATGACACACATTTTAAGATAATTTTTATCATTTACTGAAGTAATTTCTTAATACTACTAATTAAAACTGAATTTCCAGGATACATAGAAAAGTAATGCCTAAAAAAGAAAGTTCACTCACTGCCTTTTAAATACTGTAGCCTTTTTAAATTCTATGCACAATATCTTAGACTCAAAGCTAAACTCAATCAAAACCTATGGTGATAAGAATATTAAAAATAATGACAATCCCATTAAATGAATTCTGCATAATATTGAAAGATAAAAACGCAGATAAATTTTTCAGTACGATATATATATTTTTTTAATCATATGTGTAAAAATATTATATATCATGCGATTTAATAAAAAGAAATGTTGTTTATTAAAAATGAAGATGTGTATCTTGGAGAGGAGATTTTTCAAATATTTCTTATTTCACATGAAGGCAGTCTACTTTGAAGGAATAAGCGTTCGCTTAAAATTTAATTAAGTGCTGAAATCCGATTCTGAAACTTTTTGTGAAGAGGTTCTTCCGTATTTCAGGCCGGATATCCGGTTACCAATTTCACTAAACCCGTACACGAAAACGTAATGTAATTCCACTCCTGAAAAAACATTTAAAAAACTGATTAAATTCTTTACATGAGCTTTTATTACAAATATTCATTTTTTGTTTATTTATTTTATTAAAACGAAAAAATATATATTATTTCAGCAAAATTGAGTGGCTTGTGCAATACCCAATCTGACATTTCATTTCAATAAAAATATTTTTCTTATCATAAATATTGACATCCCCCGTCCTTAAAAAGGCGACAAGTCACGAGTTCATCACGTGGCCGCATGAAGGAATGATGCAGGAGCAGGTCGCAAAGCAAATAACTAGTTTTTTATGCACAATTTTCATTTATTTTTAATAAAGACATGATTTCTTCGTTCGACCGTTACATAAAGTTTCGCCAGTCGGACATGACTTAATTGACGACTAAGCGCGCTCATAGTCAGCTGTCGCCCAGCGCCGCAAGTGGCGATTTAAATAATCAATGGCGCACTAATTACAGTAGCCATGTATATAACTAACGTCACACCGCGTGACTTGTCAAGATGCCAATATGGCGACACATACATGTACAACAAGCGAATAGAAATAAGAGACGAAAGAATTGTGCATCGAGGTTTTCGGCACCAGTCAGCAAGGGCTACATCATGCCGATGTTAATATAATTATGCAAAAAGTAAGTAACGAATCATGAAAAGTGCAGCATAATCTCCATCCCCTGATGGCTTAAGCAATAAACGAGCTAATGTAAGAAATAACTTAGGTACTTTAATTTGTCAGTGTTATCCAATCAAAAATGTTTCGCTTATAATCTGGCAATATCAATGACTCATTTGTTGCATGTTATTTAGGGAATTTGTCCTCATTTTTGCAGCATTTCAAATTGCTGCAATTTTTCCTGTGTTTTTCAGACTCGTGTCTATAATATTGTCAGTGATTATTTTTGAAATATTTTATACTTAACGATTTTTTTATTGTGAGGGCTTACAGCTTTCATTTTTTATTCATTTGTAATGAACGTTGTTAACAATTAAAATTATTCATAATTATTTACATTCAGTTACAGTAAAATAACAAAAATGTCTAAAACATCGCAGCCTTAAATTTGCGTAGGCACCTTTCATAACAGTATATAATATCATTTCATTTATTATACCGACTCAATTTAATTAATACAAAAAAAAAGATTATTTTAATTTTATGTAAGCACATACAGGAGAATACTGATAGATGGTGATAGTAGTTCTGAGGTCTCATCTGTGGAATTCTATGACGCTTACTATGGTGCATATGGCTAAGCGCTGCATGTGGAGTGTTGATCCGCCAACGTCATAGACTACAGCCCGAGATTCATGCATTATCCTTTATTATTTCAGGAATTTACTATGAAAGGGTGGTCCAATACCTTAACTGAAGCATATGGTCGTTACAAACAACCGACAAAAATCTCTGTCAAGATGGTATTTGTATCATACCATGTCAGTTCTGCCTCTCGCTGATACCCTGAATACATTTTATTTTCATTTATTTTCCCACACAGAAACATTTCAAATTTGAACAACTCAATTCATTTCTGAAGTACAATAATAATTAATCCTTAAATAAAAATATACAATATATACAAATAAAGGTACTTATGATTAAGTATTAAGAACAAAGTAATAAAGACAAGCAACAACCCGATGCTCATCAAACAGATGACGCCAACAAATTATTCCTCCAAAGAAACTCGTGGAGTTCATGTCTGAATTGGGCCTCCCTTACGTGAAATATATCAACATCCGAGGCGATTTGGTTAGACAGGCTGCTCCCTCTCCCAAGAGGCATAGTCTCTGGCAGGTTAGTGTTACTCTTTGGGAGAGCGAACAATCTGTGCTTCCTTATTCTCAGATATTTATCGAGGACACACAAACCAATCTTCAACAAAATTTAAGGATTTCCGAACACGCCACGCAACAGCCGGAAAGAAATGCATACCTAAGCATACATCCCATCTTGTCTTCAACTCAATGTACCCCAACATACCCTATATGAAGTTAGTTAGATACAACCACGGATAGTATCTATACACCCTCATGTAGAGAGACATCATTTATGTGTAGCTCTCGATTTTTTTTCAAAAATACGCGAGCCTATTGGATTAAAATAGGGCAGTTGTAGTTTATGCTCTCTTGCGGCATCCAAAGTAAATATTTTACATATTTTTTAAATATCTTTTTTTAAATATCTATTTTATCTCACGTATACATTTTATTCATATACTAGTACATTTAGATGTAGTATTTGTGGCAACTGTGTTTGCGTTTCACGTATTAAATGAAAGTAAGCTTTTTTCATGAAGTAGACATAAAGCTTCATTCAGTATTAACGCACGTGCCATGAGATATACTCAGCCTGAAACTTTTATCTGAAGTAATCCGGCTCCCTAAATCAGGCGCTAGTTTCACGTTTTCAGGAATAATTAATGACCTGAAAATTGTGGCGGGGGAAAGCGAAAGTAAAACTGTCTTTGCACGATTTATGTTTTTTTATTTAAATCATCGATAAATTTCTTAAAGGCTCTTTTTAAAGGCTTAGAATCTTAGCGAGTCGCAGAAGCAATTTAATAATTGTTTTAAAAACAAAAAATAGTATATATTTAAGAGAATAATAATTTCGGTTCTTAAGCGACTTAGCATAATATTCTCATTAGCATAAAACCACAGCATATAAATAATCAATTAAACCACAAAAATCATTAATACTTACAAAATTTTAATCAAAATTACGCATTTTTGTTGATGATATCAAATACTTAAACATCACAATCCTAAAATGATTGATTCCGTAAACTTAAAAGCATGGTAACTAAAACATTACTAAAATTCTGTTCAGATTTTGTATTTTTATTTTCACGTGTTAAAATAGTTTAACTTCTGACGATTGAGCTGGATAGATTTATTGGTTTAGTTTGAAGCATAAATGTACCTATCTGACCTATTTTCATATATCACAGTTTTTCTATCTTTTGAGCTATCAAATGATGAATTAAAACTATTATATTTAACAAACGTTCATTATGTAACTCAATATATGTGGTAGCATTGACACGTGTGGTTTACAGAAAAATCGCTCCTGTGACGAAACCTAACGATATTCATTTGCATGCTTTAGAGATTCCTGTAAATAATACATGCAAGTTGATAAAGGGAATGACTGTACTTCCAATTTCCTACCGTAGATGTCACAATGAGTACTGAAAGTAGCAAAACGATATATCACGTCAACCGATGTCAACGGTCGGGGAATATTTGATGGCATATACCGACAACCGATGCGAAAGGGTTAAAATTAACGTTATTGGGTTGAATTTCCCCCTAAAAATTTTATAGTCCGAGTTTCAAAAGCATCATATTAAATCATCCTACCAACCCATAAATGCTGATACTCGTATCTTCATATTTAGTTATATTTTAAGTCCCGAGCACTCGCCCTGTAAGTCGTCGGAAAGACAAATTTTTTCTCAGGTGAAGTTTCTGGTACAAAGGTTACTTAAAACAAAGCATGGATAATATAGGATAGCTTCTGAAATAAATAAACTTTTTGGTGGTTTCAGATGAGCCTTGTTAATCAAATGCACTTGAATATAAATATTTTTTCTTTAATATTATATGGCAAACATGTACATTGTACATGAATGATGATATTTGTTTAACAGTTTATTTTTATTTTGTGGTATTTTGTTACGTAGATGATACAAAATAGATTTGACACGTGTCGCAGTAACAAGATATCTTACAATTAACATAAAAGCTTTACACCAAAACTTTACAACAAAACAAACTAAAACCCTCTGAAACTGATAGTTAATCAACGATCAGTTTCTCTCCCAAACACTCTTTGATTTACGCAGAATTGTATTAAAGAGACAATACGTGAGTTGATAAGTTATCTCTATCTGAAAGCATGTCCTTCAAAGCCTTTGTATAGGCTTGGACATTTCTCTTTGTGTGATGCGTTCATTGTTGGAAACATAACACCGCTCCCTCTCTTTCAGGAGACGAAGATAAGGTTACTCTCTGTCTGATGCTAGACACGGGACTACTAAAAGCTGAAGCCGATCATATTGTTTCTAAAACATTGTGTCTTGATAGACGTGCCTGCGTCATAGAAATGCTACGATTATTAATAGAGTTTTGAGCTTAATATACACGAGTTCTTAGATTATCGAGAGGTATACAAGCAGATTTTAATAGTAGCGTTAACAACCTTTTATTTAAATTATTATAAAATCGTGATTCCTTACTATCTCAGCAGCTTTTGACAACATATACCTTATTCAAATATTTCGCTTTAGGTGTTTTCGCTACTATAATCATTATTCATATAATGTCAACTTATGATATTGGACTGGGCAGATTTTTTTACTATCGCATTTAACCCATTGCAACTATTCTTGAACTTGCAAATAAAAACATCGCTTTCGGCCGTTACGCGGCTCTTTCTTGAGCAAAGTTAATGCAAATGATAATAAAATAACTATGGGATCTGAATACCTTGCTTCATGATTCATTGCATTGAAACACTTTTGACAGATTTATTCAATTATTGCCTGCTGAGTATTAAGATGCAATGAAAATTACATATAAAATATTTATAACGTTAATTACTTGCATATTTTGACTGTTACCGAAAACCTCGATGTAAAATCTTTCGTCTCTTATTTTCGTTCGCTCATCGGACATGTGTTGTCATTTTGTAATGCCGTTAAGAGGACTAGTTATATAGATCGTCACTTGCAGCGCTGGGTGTCACCGACCACGGCGCCAGTTGTGTGCCGACCGCGAGAAGGTCGTATTATGTGCTTCTGGAAAAGTCTGTGTTTTGTTTATCTGCTCTTCATCTTGCCACCACGCAATTAAATAACTTACTTAGAGAGGAGGATGTCAATATTAACAAATTTTAAAAAAATATGCCTCGGATACTATAGCTCTTCTAGTTCATCTTCATGATTCTGCTCTGAAGATTGTCGGGAATTAAGTTCACTGATAGATTTCCAAGAAAAAATATGTCTTGGGACGATGAAAAAGCAATTGCAGCTAAAATGACTAAGTGATGGCAATTTGTCGTGACCGTTCAACATATGAAAAGAAAAATTGCTTGTTCACTGTAGATATGTAATATAACATATCGAACTTATCGGAAAGAAAACGTGTTTTCCACTCAAATAACACTTCTCTGAATTGGTTTTCCATTCTAAAATAGCATTGCTCATACAGGGACGTGAATAAATGTTAGAAATCTCCTCCATGCTTTACGTGGTGTGAATACTCAACCCAGTAGTCCGCAGAACTAATCCAATACTGAGAGGTGAGCTTCAAGCGAGTAAGAGCTTTAGACTTACATGTATAACATGTATGACCAACCTTTAATACCTATTTAATTACTTACTTAAGTTTTATCAAGTTAATCGTACACTAGAGTGTATCAAGTTAGGCGAACACTAGAGTGTAGCGCACTATTTTCGTTAGATCAACGTAGTTAAGCAAAATTGGGCGTGGACTAAAACTTACTTAAGCGCGTGTTCTCTGATCTATTTAAGTTTCATCTTAAAACCAATTGTTTCAGGCATTGGAAGCGTCTGTTTAATCGTCCGATCTCCTTAAAAAGATGATTAACAATTTATCCAAAAACATGTTAACTATAGCTGAAGCCTCTTCTAATGCACAGGCTTCTATTTCGGAAGCTTTTGGGAAACCTATGTTTCCAGGTGGACTTTCAGGTGAAAATGTGTATTTTGACGATGCATTTACAATTGTCATTGAATTTCTATTGTTCATAACTCGTCCCAAGATGGTCTGCTTCTACCAAGGTCTAACTGTTAACAAATATGTTTATAGAAAACTTCCAATGCAGAATCTCAGGGACTTCAAATGGCGGTCAAACGTATTATCTATGGCAGAATTTGTTTCATCATCATCATCATCATCAGCCTGTGTCCGTCCACTGTTGAACGTAAGCCTCCCGCATGAGTCTCCATCCTCTTTCGATCCTCCGCCTTCCGCATCCAGGTCACTCCCGCTATTCTTCTTATATCGTCAGTCCATCTTGTAGGGGGTCGGCCAATGCTTCGTTTGCCAGTTCTTGGGCGCCATTCCAATACTTTTCTTCCCCATAGACCGTCGTCTCTTCGACAGATATGTCCTGCCCATTGCCACTTGAGTGTGCCTATTCGTTGGGTAGCATCCAAAGAATTTGTTTATCAAATTTTATTTGAATCATATTTCTTAAGATGGTCGGATGATAAGTCAGATGCTCTCGAGGACTAAACTGTTTGATCATAAAAAATGGCTTAACACTACCAACCAAACGTGAAAATCAACAAGCGATAACCCATCAAGTTTTGGTTTTCGTACAATATTGTTTAATTTGTAATAACAATTGTCATACAAAAGCCATGGTAAATAGTCATATTTGCCAAACCTGTGACCCTATTTCCATTGGATGAATACAAATCGAGGTTTTAAACGACTAAACCTATCTGGGACAAGTAATACAACTAGGGCGAAGTAACTTATCAAAAGAAATCGACAGGCGTATACAACTGGGATGGGCAGCATTTGGAAAACTAAAGTACATTTTTAAAGCGAAAATTCCGCAATGTCTTAAAACTAAGGCATTTTACCAATGCGTCCTCCCTGTATTAACTTATGGCGCAGACGTGAAAACTAACAAAAAGTCTTTCCCATTAAATAAAAGTCACCAAGCGTGCTATGGAGAGATCCATGCTCGGAGTGTCGAAAAGATAGAATCCAAAACGAGTAAATACGCAGAAGAACTCAAGTAGTGGATGCTACCCAACGAATAGCCACACTCAAGTGGCAATGGGCAGGACATATCTGTCGAAAAAACGACGGTCGATGGGTAAGAAAAGCATTGGAATGGCGTCCAAGAACTGGTAAACGAAGCATTGGACCCCCTGCAAGACTGACTGGTGACATAAGAAGAATAGCGGGAGTGACCTGGATGCAAAAGGCGGAGGATCGAAGAGGATGGAGACTCATGCGGGAGGCCTACGTTCAACAAAGGACGGACAAAGGCTGATGACGATGATGATTGTTTAATTTAGTTTCCTATCACAAATAGCATTTAATTACTTTGTCGTTAGTCAGACAGTATATCTTTTTACAACCATTCGATAAATATGTCCTTGTCAGATCAAGGTTGGTCTTTTGACCAAATGAAGATAACTTGACCACTCCTTTACAACTAAATTCCACACAAAATTCAAAGCATAATTTTCTTCGTATTCCCAGATGAAACAACGACAATGACTACTAACAAAGATTGTAAAAGAAATTTTATACAGTATTTTATATTGTCTAACTATGCATCCATTTCATTATTTTTTCTTATGCAATGTTCATTTTATCAAAATATTGTTGCAAAAATAACAAGACAAATAACTTCTCAGGTTTTTTCTGTATTCCCAGCCAGATTTGATTTGTATGATTATATGCTTATGCATGGCATGAAGCATCTGGCTGAAACGGGACATAAGTTTTCGTTCGAACCCAAAATCATGACTTGAACACAAGGAAAATATGTACGCCTAGTAAGGGAAGTCATTGAAATCAAAAGAAATGCCATCAACATCAACAGGGATGATGGATTGATCCTAAAAACAGCATGGCTTCCGTCTCTAGCACATACTCTAAAACCTGTATAGATGAAGTTCGCCACACATGGCTAAGCCCAAAAGCCATAATATATAATAACAAGACAGTTCATGGTTTTGTTGAAAATTTATGATTTCATAAAGTCATGTTGATTGCAATTACTCATAATCACTGAAGTTTTTTAATTTTTTTTATTACTGAAGGTTTCTCATCACATTCTTGAACACACTTACTCCCAAAGCTATATTAGAATGATCATGTATAGAATATGTTAGATGTGAACTGCATTCCTTTTCCACGTTACATTCGTATTTTATCTATATATATAGACAATGCATGGACATGAAAACTGAGGCATCTGAGATATCTAATTGAAAACAATTTGTGGTGCTCATATGCACCATACAGAGCTTATATTGGAAAAAACCCTGAATCTCTTGTAAGTAAAAATGATCGCATAATTCTTAAAATTTATTAAAACACAATGTTTGTTAAATCATTTGGAAAGGAATAACCTAGATCAAAATAAAAACTAATAATAATGTAAATTTAATATTTCTTCAATAGTTTTTAAAATTATGATTTTGAATTTTCCTAAAATGTGAAAATATATTTTTCAGCAATACATGATTTATTTAGTTAAATCCAACATTAAAAATACTTCTTTACCATTTTATTTTTACTTGAAGAACTTTACACGGCTTGAAGACACAAAAATATTAATAAATAAATAAATAATAAAAAAAAAATGCTCTGTAAAAGACAGATACTTTCTATGTACCCTAAATTCGTTTAAATAATAAAGTTAGAAAATAAATAAAATTAATTTAAATAAAATCTTGTTCTAAAATTTCACGAAGTGGAAAAAAAAGGTATTTTTATTTAGATAAATTTATTCAAGCGTTAATTCTTTGTTTACACAAAGTCGGCCTGAAAAAACTGCGTTATCGCCTGAAAGGAAAAATCTCTTATTGTTTCAGATGTAATTATTGCGAGTCTTCAGGAATTTTCAGCGGCTGAGTGAGCGATTTGGAGACAAAGACGTAATGCGTAGCTTTTCTACTCTAAGCCTCCATTGAGTTCTTCCGGTGGTCTTGTTATTGGAGAATAAAGCCTGAAATCTAAAGCTGAAAGATTCTCAGCTGAATAAATCATAACCGGGTGAAGCGTTTGGACGGTTCTGAGAGTGACATGTTTAATTTTCTTGAAAATTTGATCCTTTTCATCATTATTATTTTTTTCAACTCTTGCGTATTTTTTTCTTAAAAATTTCATCGCTCATTACAAACCAATGAAGATCTCATAAAAATAAAGAAAGCTTATTCGATATTCATTGAAGATGTTTTCTAGGTCAATGAAGAGCAATTCTTCTGATACACAATTACACTCTTACGTCTAACCTGCAATAAATGAAACACAGACGTAAATTTGGCTCAGTATTTTCTATCGTTATTTCCATGGTCGTTACTTTTGAACTGAAATAATGAATTACTCCTGCACAACCAACAAACTCATCTTATGTCAATATGTGTCGATCAAAAAAACGACAGTTTTAAAAATTTCTTCATAAACACCAGTGATACTTTCTGGAATAATATTTCAGCGTTTCCTCCTTTACACAATCTGGATCTCTTCATGAAACATATACACTTGCAATCTCACCAAATCACACACAAACATAACACATGTAAGTTTCATTCAGCGTCTAGCCACCCTTTTTGAACGCCACTGGTCTCAACGGGTTGCGTTCTCCTGTATGCGATTGCATTAAAAGGGTAATATATCATAAATAGATCTTTCACATTGCAATAATCTAACGCCTAGATATTTTTTTTATGCATGCTTATTAAATGTATTTTTATAATAAAAAATAGTATTTTCCTGTATTACCGAATTTATTCGCACAATCAATTTCCGAATAATATAGTCATGGAATGTATAAATGTGTGTGACTGCTGTGTAGAAACATAAAAACATCACAATATTAAGTTTAGTAGTCTATTCTTAGGCGAAAAGAAAAGTTTTTTATTAATAATTTATAATAACATTATATTTAAATGTTTGGATTAGTAACTTGGCAAGCTCCAACTGACGGCGCGCTCTGACATCTAGCGCTGCCAACAGTCGCGGCCAACAAGCGAATTAAAGATGACAATGGCAAACATGAAATGGACCAAGTGTCACAACAAATAAAATTACGTATGCCAACACCGTGTATTATTATATAACTAAAACTAACATTTTTATATATGCACGTCAGGCGAGCGAACATAAATAAGAGACAAAAGATCGTTTTTCGAGGCTTTACGGCATCAGCCTAAAGGAGCTATATCAAGCTGATATCACTGTAATATATTGAAAAAATGTATAAATATCAATAAAAGTAGTTTATATAGCCAATAAAAAATCTCTAAAACGCATCAATGACAAATTAAATTGAAAAACAAAAAAAATTGTCTACAATGACGGTTTAACTCGTTTTTCTTTCTTCTTTCTATGCGTTCTTTTCATCGAATAATCCATTGTTTGGTTCAAATGAATAGTATCAATGATGTGAAAGCCATTTTTACAGATTTCATATAAAATGCTTAAGCAATAATTTGAAACAACGTTTTCAGCTCATTAAGCTCATTATTAAGCTATTTTAATAAGTTATATTACAGAACATAATTCCATGTATATATTTTAATATTTTGTAACTTGTTTTAGCATGGATCACACTGAACACTGCTTAATCACTAGCTAACTAGGCAACGCAGTTTCAACATCAATGAAGAATTCACGTGTAAAAGCATACTATGTGTACAAATGATATATGTAAAAGTGTACTCATAGATATTGGGAAATAATGAAGCTTTCATTGAAGGTGAAACTACTTGTGACCCATGTTAAAATAAGGTACGATATATTTATATACTTCTCGGAATGAGGGGTATGTGTGGAAGTGTTGTGATCTATGAGCTATGATGAAATTCTTATGCGTGTTGGCAAGAGATCAATAGAAATATACGGACATTCTGAACATTAAAAGGAAATAAATAAAAATACGGTATAATGTCACGGGGAATTTAATGGCTGTAAGTAAGCTCAATATTTAACAATTTTAAAGGTTGAAAAGTTCTGGATTATTTATTTTGGAATTAGAGTTGAATGATTAACGAGATTTTCTTTATCAGCAAGTTCTTAAAAGTGATATTTTGAAAATTAGAGGTTACAAGTAGGTAGTTGTAACTTTAGCGGTCACATAACACAGTGGCGTCTTCTGGCGGGTGGCGGTGATCGATCAGGTTACGAAGGCGTCGAGAGAGAAGAGAGCTGATCCGTATGGTTTATATTTATCTACTTATATAGAGTCTGCTCAACTCCCGCCTTGATAGGTGCAATAGTATTTGAAACGACCTCTGGTGATGGCGATTCTAACGCCATAATGGAACATACAAGGCAAACATAATTAGACAAGAACATTGATACAATTGATGAAACAGAAGTCTGCCACATATTTCATAATGAAATGGACCTTAAAGTGAATGCGAAAAATATAAATAACTCTCTCGTGTGTGTTTATAAAAATAACTTACAAGAAAACACCAAAGATGAAAATTTATTCATGTTTTCGTCAACAACGAGATCGCGTCTAATGGATTCGGTTTTTTTCCTTTTCTTTCAACATTTTCATGGTCTTTATAGTCGAGAAACAAGATTGCATAGAACGATTTCAGCTGGAAGAACTCCCTCGAGATAAAATTAGAAAAGCTGTCGACTTGACTATGCGCTGAATCATCATTTTGTGGCTAGACAAAATTGCTGAAAAAACTAAGTGAATTTTTTCAGGACGACAACATTCGATTGAAATTATTTTTACATACGAATATATTGTACAAACCACTCAATTATATATATATTTCTTAACCGGAGCACATAGTCATCACAATTTGGATAAATCTCTCAAAATCAAAGCATCCATTTAGCTGAACTGGACTTTACCCACCTCACACCCAATCACACTGGAAAATAATTCCTTCCATCCGTGATGATGCCTAATTCAAATTATTTAAAATTTAGCAGCTGATAAATCCAGTGTCAGACTACTTCATGAACAATGAGGTTCTTAGCACAATCAAGGAAGAGAGGCACCTGTAAATACCATCTCAGAGAGGCGAGCCCAATGGATTGGTCACATCATGCACCACGATGGCCTTCTTTTCAACTTTGTGGAAGGGATGGTTGTGGGTAGAAACTGCAGAGGGTGCCCCAGATGGGAGTATTTGCAGCAATTGTTTGAGGACATGAGTTGTAGTTCTTATGCTGAGCTAAAAGAGAATTGCAAAGGATCGAGAAGAGTGGAGATCGAGATGCAAAATTTTGTTGCTGTGAACCAATCCACTGGATTGATACTTCGAAGAAGAAATTCAGTGTAAGTGGTCTCTGAACAATTGTGGCCACTGTGCAGAAGTTCTAAAAAGACCAAGCCGGAAAGCAATTAGAATAGCAGTCACGGGTTAAAACTATGTAGAGATGATAGATAGATCAACCATTTAGTTTTATAAATAAGTGAACTTATTTTATGGTAAGAAATATTATTGGAAGATTCATAAGGTTAGGTCTGAGAAAACTTTTGGACCTGGTGGACTAATTGGAAGATCAATAAGATAAAATTGTATAATTAGAATGGTAGCGGCCCGCAAGTAAAATTTAATTAACCAAAACATTTTGTAAGCTAATTTAAAAGTGCAGTGAATTTATAAAAAGCTTAAAAGCAGTAGTGAATTTTATAAAAAAATATTTTATTACTTATCATCCAAATGAAAAAAGAGCGTCAAATATTTTTTTTAGTAAATTCTATAATGAAATATATTTCTATGGATTTTCATGGGAATGGAATTGAAAATAAATCTGTGTTTTCCATTTTATTTTCCAGGAAAATTGAAAATTGTTCAGTTTGTTTATTATTATATTTCGTTTTCCGTTGAAAGCGTCTCTACAACATTTTCACAGACGGAGAAAAGTTTTCCAAAAACAACTGGAAACGTTTTCCCGAATTATATTGAAAACTTTATTGACACTATGTATAAAAGTTTTTAATGATTAATTATGTTGCCTAAGTTGTGAAAGTAAATTACGTTATCAGACGTAAATTGCAGGAATTCTGGATAACATTGGCTTTACAAATGAATAATTTTATAAATTTTTAAATAATATCTACTTTTTTTTTAAAAACGCATACAGGAAAGTCAACTTCTCAAAAGGAAATCGACAGGCGCATACAACTGGGATGGGCAGCATTTGGAAAACTAAAGTACATTTTTAAAGCGAAATTTCCGCAATGCCTTAAAACTAAGGCGTTTAACCAATGCGTCCTCCCTGTATTAACTTATGGCGCAGAGACGTGGAATCTGACAGCAAGTCTTACCCATAAAATAAAAGTCACCCAGCGTGCTATGGAGAGATCCATGCTCGGAGTGTCGTTAAAAGATAGAATCCGAAACGAGGAAATACGCAGAAGAACTCAAGTAGTGGATGCTACCCAACGAATAGGCACACTCAAGTGACAATGGGCAGGACATATCTGTCGAAGAGACGACGGTCGATGGGGAAGAAAAGTATTGGAATGGCGCCCAAGAACTGGCAAACGAAGCATTGGCCGACCCCCTACAAGATGGACTGACGATATAAGAAGAATAGCGGGAGTGACCTGGATGCGGAAGGCGGAGGATCGAAGAGGATGGAGACTCATGCGGGAGGCCTACGTTCAACAGTGGACGGACACAGGCTGATGATGATACAGGAGAGTATACCTTGTTGAAACCATTGTAATCAACGACGTTCACCTACAACGTCTGAACGCTGCATGCGGGTAGCATATGTTGTGAATTTGCTTGGGTTGGAGGTATTGTAAGTGTATATTGATTTTCTTTAAGAGATCTAGATTGTACGAAGAAGTAATTACAGATACTGGAAATGATTTTAAGAGTTTTACTATAACATTTACTAAGAAATTTTTGTTCCATCGTTAAAAATCAGTTCTTGGTCGACATACGTTTATGTTTATGGATATTTAGAAGGTGTGACGCGAGTTTGTCAAATGTGGGTGAATGCAGGAGTAATATATCGAGGAATAAATATTGCGTGAACCAACAACTGACACAGGCATACAATAAATAGCAGACACTGAGATTCTCAAGCCTTTGCAACCATGTTCATTTCATTACTCAGCGCTGACCCATGACCATTTGTTCCGTTAAGTCGAGAAATCAACACGTATTGTTTTATTGATACGCATTATTAATAGATGCCGCTTGTTGTCAGCTGTATGTATGTTTATAAAGATTCAATAAATTAATTTATTATCGAATCTTATCGCTGCCGTTTATTTTTCTCCCATTTTTTGATGAGCGAATTATCATAAAAGGTTAACAATATGACGTTAACTGTAGATTATATGTGTGTATTAGTTGTTACTTGTAGGTGGATCGTAATTGATTTTTAAATGTGTATTAGAATTTTGGAAAAAAAATCTAACCATCGACCAAAAAACACTAAGAAAAGCATTTTTTTATTTACGTGAGAAAAACTGAAGTTTGGAATATGGGCTCTTTAATTAATTAAGGGAAATGCCTTTTTAAAAATACTTGATATTTAATTCTGTTTACTCGAGATGAAAAAAATGAGGTTCTCGTTTTTGTTTTTCATCCTTTTGGTACAAATTATTTGATTTAAATATTATACTTTCAATCCGAGTAGACACTCGAGATTTAATGATTATTTCGAGTATAAAATAAAAGATGAATCCGTACCTGTTTATTGAAGCCTTTTCTTTCTTTCAAATAGGAAATAAAATATTCTTAAATTGTAATTCCAACACTTTCATTGCGGGATAAAAATAACAAGAAAAATGTCGTACCTTTAAAATGATTAAATATTTTATATTTTAGTATGTTTAAATAAATTATTTCTTGTTTTTAGTAAATAAATTATCAGTAAATTTATAATTGTCAAACACTTCATTAGATCATAAGACAATATTTTGGTAGGATAGTCTAGCAGCTAGCTAGTCGGGCTTATAAGACCGAAATATATATTTTATGTGTTAAAATAGGTCTCCTATGTTGCACATGAGCGATTAACCCTAACGCAGCACTTTTTATCGTCTTATAACGTTTGCTTCCATTGTAGTCTTCAGTGTGCTAAATTTCATATAATATTTAGTCGTTGTAAGTCTTAAGACGATATTTTTATATTTATTGATAATATGAGTTAAGTCGAACGATGAATACTAGTTTTTCACTTTTTTCACAAGTTTTTCGATTCTTACCAAAATGAAACCCAAAAGAGCAACAGATGGTGTAAATCTGGTTTTAAAATCTTTTGATGTTTTAGATTTTTGTGATCACTAACAAATGAGAACACTAAGAGTGAGAAGATTGGAGATCGAAATGCAAGATTTTGTTGCTGCAAACTAATCCACCGGATTGATACTAATACGTAGAAAAATAAATGCTCAATCCCCTTCATTGATTAATTATTTTCTTTCATATTCGTTTATACGGTCTTCACAAATTCTCGCCAAAAGTTATATCAAATAGCATTGTCCATGATAAGTTCTTATGTATTTTCTGTACCTAAAAATCTACTCGGGAACTAATATGACAGTTACCCGGGATCTTCAAGAGACGAAAACATCTCATACAGTATCTGTGGGAATTTTGGGCGCTGGTTAATTAGTTTTTTAAGGTACATTTAATACATCGGGCATTAATAACCTGATGCTTCCGAGGCCTGAAACATTAGGTTATAAGGGGAAACTCAACCTCATCTTCAAAGATAATAAAATCCTTTTGCTTTCAGAACTAATGTCTATTTTTGACTCAAGGCCGGATGAAAGAGGTTGTGTATACTTTGAATTTTAGAAAACTGCTTTTTACTGCTTGCTTTCAGGTGAAATTGATTAACGAAGATTTATCAAAGGTTAATAAATAGATGGTTTATATAGGTCGTATTTATGTTTCGTGTAATTTTATTGGTTTATCTGTAATAAATTTACGTTATAATTTTAGAACTAATGACATAAGCACATTTTAGGCGTGGTTCTCGATAATCATATTGAATGCGAACCAACGCTTGAATAAGTTTGTTGCTAACGATGTGTCGTTGGTTGAGTTGAGCCGCTTTTTAGGGCTATTATTTAATATGGATGATCTCATCAAATTTATAGCTTAGAAAAGAGTATATATTTTGTTCTGTTATTATATTTTATTTATTAAAAGTAACTGTTAATTTTGATTGTGAAATTCAGGATTAAGAACTCATACAGTAAAATTTAAAAAAATTAAGCGTGTGAAAATATAACTTATTACATTCGTTTAAAAAAGAGTTGGCGACTATCCTCAAGAAAATAAAGCATGATTTTTGTGTATTTAGATGAGTTAAATTTATTACAATTCTTAATGTTGCTGTTCTTTGACTTGAGTATTTTATTAATTTAGTTATACCACCTCGATATAACCCTTTCAGGTTGATGTCGAAAAGTCTCGATTTGCGATCTTTTGAGTCTTATTTGTATTCGTTCATAAGTTTTATGATTTATGTATTTATAAGACGCGGCGTTTGCATGTATCACTTTGTTTTTTGTTTCAACAGCCACTACCTGTCATGTGGGAGTGGCTAGTTCCAAATATGGCCACTATGAAGTCTCGACGCAGAAATTGTCACTATCCCCGATACCATAGAGTAAAGAGAATGTTCTGCCCCGGGTGAAGGATCATATTAAGACATTTTTTTTTAATTATGTAAAATAAATATTAAAAGTGATTTTTGACGAATTCTTTGCTTTGGCGACCTGCTTTTTAACCATACATCACGTGGGAGATTTCATTAGTTACAAAATAAGAGATCATGCGTTTTTAGCAATTCATTTTCTATGTCAAAAAATATTCCTTTCGCTTAAAAGGTTAAAGGAAATCTCTTGTGTCATTTATTATAATATTCATTTTTTTTCAAACATGAAATGATTATGCTTTCTCTTTTTCGGGACAATCAAAAAGAAATGAAAACATTTTCACAACTCTTTGTTGCTGTAATAATAATGATTAAGTTTTTCTACCCGCAAGTAATAATTGCTCCGTTGTATTTTTCTTTTTGAGATTTTCGTTATTGCTGTAATACAGTACTTTGTCGCTGGTGGTATTATTTAAACATTTCTTAAGATTAAAGTATACTTACTAAAAAGTAAGCATGAATAAGTAAAAAAAACTAAAATACTTGACTGTTACGTAAACTGAAGAATCTTTTCTTTATTGTTAAGATAAACGGCCATGGTGAAGAAAAATGTTCCAGTGGCGTCCATGGACTGACAAACGAAACGTTGGATGTCACTCTGCTACATGAATTGACGGCATCGAAAGAATTATGGGAGTAACATGAATGCCAAGGATGAAGGATCGCTTGGTGATATCCGGGAGGATGTCACCAAGCGATGTCCCGTTCTGTTTTTGGAGACTCAGGTTACTGGACGCACGCAAGAATCTACTCGTTAGAGAGTGGCAGAAGGCCTTCCCGTGACTAGGTACATCAGTTAGATGTCAAATAGGCCTCAGTCTAAGGTTACGAAGTTAGATTACTACAGCGAGTCTCAAATTGCTTTCTTTCGCAACATGTTGCTAGCCACGAAGTACGTGGGAATGGATAAGGAAACGGTAAGGTTGGGAAATGGATTCTGCAGAATGGCAGACATCAGTTAGGAGTCGTTAGGAGGACGAAGGTTCGAGAAAGATGGAGACTCTTGTGAGAGGCTAACGTTCAATATTAGATGAACACAAGCTTATCATGATGATGATGTTTGCTTCCGTCACAATTGAGTAATATTGTCTTTTGGGAATAACAATGTATTCAACATTTTCTTCAACTATTTTCGGTTTTGAATCTTACCGGTTACCACTTGAATTTTTTTTTTCAATTAAGTTGGTGTTCGGTGTGAATTTGTATGTGTGTATTACATACTCAGGTTGCGCCATTTCATGTTGGTTCAACTGTCATCTTTAATTAGATTTTTTTGCCGTGATTATCTTGGTGTCGCTGCATGTCAACTGCTGTTCCAGCAGTTGTCAGTTAATTCTTGCCCGGCCAAGGAAACGTCATACCCATCGGACGAAAAATCAAACCTTTATTAAAAATAAATGCGAATTATGCTTCAAAAACAAGTTCTTTGTGTTGTAAATCTGCATCCTTCTTTCACACGGCCACGTGACGAACCCGCGACTTTTCATTCTTTTTAAAGACGGGGGATGTAAAGAGAAAATTATCTCAAATGGGGAATAGCTGAACTTTATTAAAATTATAAAAGAACTTCAGTATATTTTTTGGACACCTTGTAAATATATATTTAGTGAATTGTTTGTTATTTGTATAGATTATTTATTACGTATAATAAAGATTGGGGAGCGATGGAAACAGTACCTGGAAACACTATACAACGGAAGTAATGATACCAGCTTTGAGAGTGTGATAGAAAACGAAACTGATGTAGACGCCGATGATTTGGGAGACCCAATTATCCGAGAAGAATTTGACTTCGCATTAAAAAAGCTCAAAGATGGAAAAACACCAGGGATTGATGACCTACCAGCTGAACTAATAAAGTCGGCAGGAACCGGAACTCTAGATGCTCTGTTCACAATGACTCAGATGATCTACAATACAGGAATAACGCCAGAAGACTTCAAAAAATGTCCAATTGTAACTCTGCCGAAGAAACCCGCAACAACAAAATGTGAACAACACCGAACACTCAGTATTCTATCCCATGCATCCAAAATACTGAGCAACATAATCCTACATTGAATTGAACCAAAAATAGAAAAGACTCTCACTAGCGATCAATTTGGATTCAGAAAAAAATAGGAACCAGAGAAGCAATCTTATCCCTGCGTATGATCTTGGAGAAGAGGATAAAAGTGGACCAAGATACATATATTGCCTTCGTGGACATTGAAAAAGCATTTGATAAAGTAGATTGGGAGAGGCTCTTCGATATTATGAAAGAAATTGGAGTCAAATACAAGAAACGAACCTAATATTTTCACTTTACAAAGAAGAAGCTGCCATAATATCACTTGGAAATGTCCAAAAGGAAGCAAAAATACGCCAAGGGGTGAGACAAGGATGCTCTCTGTCGCCTGTACTCTTCAACGTATACATACAAAATGCAATTAATAACATCAGGGAAAAAATGGGCCATAGAGAAGGGGTTAAAATACATGGCCAAAAGATTGATATGATAAGGTTTGCTGACGACATTGCTCTGATTGCTGAAACTGAAGATGAAGTCACGGAAGCGCTGACATCCATGGAAAACATATTTGATTCCAACTACAATATGAAGATAAACAGCACAAAAACCAAAGTCATGAGACTAAGCCGCAATGAGCAGCAGAAAATTAACATATCAACGCTAGGAGTACCCCTAAAAGATGGAAAAGAATTTGTATACCTTGGAAGTACAATCACCTGGGATGGCAGAACAAAAAGAGAAGTCAACAGTCGAATACATCAAGCAAGGCTAGCTTTCAATAAAAAAGCAGAAATTCTTGAGTCAAAGAATATTTCTTTAGGGCTCCGCAAGCAACTCGCCAAAACACTTGTTTGGAGCATCTTAATGTACGGCTGTGAGACATGGTGCTTATCTGAAAGTGATAAAAAAAGACTAGAGGCCTTTGAGATGTGGTCGTACAGAAGAATTCTCGGAATTTCCTGGAGAGACCACGTCACGAACAATGAGGTTCTCAGAATAATCAAGGAAGATAGGCAACTAATAAGAACCATCTCAGAGAGGCGAGCCCGATGGATTGGTCACATCACGCGCCACGATGGTCTCCTTCACAATATTGTGGAGGGGATGGTTGAGGGTAGAAACTGTAGAGGGCGCCCTAGACGGGAGTATTTGCAGCAAGTATTCGAGGACATGAATTGTAGCGCTTATGCTGAGCTGAAAAGGGTTGCGGAGGACCGAGAGGAATGGAGATCGAGATGCAAGATTCTGTTGCTGCAAACCAATCCACCAGATTGATACTACGAAGAAGAATAAAGATTCATTATCTTATTTAATTATTCCTGAAGAGGTCAGAAATGGTTAACAAACAACTTGATAAATAATATGTCAACAAACGAAGGTATAGAAATGATCATTTTTCGCTGATGTTGTTTCAGGCCAAAATAACATTAGAAATAATGCGGAAAAGGGTTTGTTGGTCCATAAGATAACGGATTTTGTATTTGTGTCCTTTGACCTTAAGGGACTTAAAATATAGTTGTGGGACTCATGAGGAGACCTCAGATAGTCTTGAGAGAGATCACGGTTCGATTGGTTTCAGAAATAACATTGCTCCAAATTGTTTTATGACTCTTATTGTTTTATTTAAATGTCGCCAGAAAACGTTTTTTATAGATATTTTTGAATTATATTTAGTAACCCTTTCGCATCGGTTGTCGGTTTATGCCGTCATAAGGTTCCCTGACCTTTGACATTGGTTGAAGTTATATATTGTTTTACTACTTTCTTAAAATAGTTTTTGATGCATCATCTTAAAGCTAAAGGATACAAGAACCAATGTGATATATGAAAATAGACCAGATAAGTTCATTTATGCTTCAAATACAGGTTTTATAATTGACAGTATAATTTGTATTCAAACCGAGCCGTAATGAAAGGGTTAAGAATAAAAGTGAAATACAATACCTTAAATTAAATGTTAATTTTATTATCATACAATATTAAATAAACTCGTGCCAGTAACTCAAAGTAAAGCTGGTGCTACGCTCCATCTAGAAAATAAATATGTCTTGGTTAAAGGATGGGAAGCAGGTCGCCAAAGTAAAAATCTCGTCGAGAAGCACATTAAAATATTTTTTTTATGAAAGAAGACTGACAAATTTCGGTCTGCTGCCCGGGATAGGACATTCTGTTTACTCCACGACCCTTGGGCAGCGTCTGTCACGGTAGTAAGAGTCACAGCGCCGAACACTCATAGCGGCCACCTGATGAACTATGCTGCTCCAGAAGATAATGAGTGAATTGTCAAAACCAACAAAATGACGCACGCAAGCACCTGGTCTTATGACTTCTTCTTCGTAGTATTTAAAACATAGACTTATATTTGTTTTTATATGCGTGTCAAACGAGCGAAGTAAAATAAGAGATCAAAAATCATATATCAAGGCTTTTCGACACTAGCCTGAAAAGCTTTATCGAGCTGGTATCGGGGTTATTTTTCAAATGACTTATTTATCAAAAACAAAACAACTGAAAAAAAAATTCAGTCAAAAGGAATTGTATAAATATTTTTAAAGCAAATTAGCTTTTCTCGTTCTCTCATTATTTAAGTTTATTCGAAATAAAAATTGTACCTCATTGGCTGGTTTATTTGGTAGCTTTTAACTGCTGTCGTTATACGAGTAGCCCGGCTTTTATATTTCTAGAATTAATGAAACCCATTCAATAGTCCAACGCGAGAAACTTTAAAAACTATAAGTTCAATGCTCCAAATTAAATTTCAGCATCCGTGGGTGGAAGTTTCAGGAAACGGATTCGATTAAAAATTTGAATTGCTAGAATTCAGGTTGTCTAAGCGTTTTTGATACCTGACCTAGTTTTACATAACAGTTCCTTTTTAAAAATACGTTCTTTATATAGAGCAATAATAATACTATTTTTAATTGACGATTACTATTTATGATATTTAATCAATAAAATCAATCGAAGAATAGAGAGCATATTTTATGTTACCATTTTTAAGAAAATATCAATGATTCAAAAACATAAAATTTTATTATTTCAAAACAGCTTCCCTAAAAGAAGCTAGTGATTTATTTATGACATATAACCGAAGTTCCAAGATACGAAATGAGAAACAGAGCATACATAAATATAAAATACAAACAAAGGATTATAAAATATAAAATAACATAAAAGAAGAAGAAGATGACACGTGTCAAAGATCATAGAGATCTTAGAGAACAATACCATCGACAAAAGAGGAAAAGGATGTATGAAAAGGATCGAGGTGTGCTAGTAGGCCATTTAGGAGCGCCATTGCCGTTGTACTAAATTGAGTGCTTGAAGTTCCACAAGCATCAACTGGGATAAAAAACGATGGATGGTTACGAGCACGGGTGTACATATCTGGAACGGTGAAGTTAAAAACACTCAAGAATCCCAGGGTTGTGAATTAAACCGCGAACAAGAAGGAATGAATGTTTGAGAGCAGCAATTTTCCTCTGGGACTCTAACGAATGGAAAGAAAGCTTCCCTAGAAGAAATAAAGTTGGGTAATGTTCGGAATTTATTGAATTGAATTGTGAAGTGATTGTCAAAAACAATTATAATGTACTATGTTATAAACTATTATCTCAAGAGCTTTTTACTCTATATATAGTTCTTTCACTTGCCATGATCTTTGCCTTGTTTCATGCCACCTTTGCCTCCCGGAGTCCTCAAACACATTATATGTATTGCTTCCGATGGTTTTACAGGACTGCAAGAGTCAGGGGGCTTGAAGAAAATACTTTTTTCCCATATCCGTTCCATTTATGGAACATACGGTCACCACAAATTGCATCCTCTGAGTTCAATCATCTGCCACTGTTCATTTCTCATTCTAGGATATATCTGCACTTTAAGGTCCAAACCACACAATATAAATAGTTACCATAAACATGCAGCAGAAGATCAAGTAGTTGAAGAAAAAGTCTCTGTAGTATCCGAGGCATATTTGTGGGTTTTTTGATAATCGTTTTTTAAGGAAATCGAGTGATTAACCTGACCCCAGGCTTCCTGTTCCCCAGGCCTAGACTATTTTGTCCTAAGAGGCAGCTCAATTGAATACAACAAACCAGTTGCTTAGAAATGTATATTTTTATTTTCCTACCCGCATAGTCAAAGATTTTCATCAAAGAAATAAAACAAACAAATAATAAAATGAAACAATACAATTGTTTTACTTTCATGAGACTTTGTCATGATTATGTTTATTTTGTTGATAAAAGATAATTGGAATGCTGCTGAAAACAACGGCGGCTGAAAACGTCAAACTGAACATTTTAATGGAACGTTTGTATTTGACAACAAATAATAAAAAAAATGGTTAAATCTATTGACAGCAGTCTAACAATGATCAAAATTGTAGTCTCATAAATATTGATACAAAATATATTTATGATTTTCTTTGCCATGTACGAAATTTGAAGCAAATGGCCATGCCAATAATCCATAGACATCTACCACATACAACCAAAATTTTGTTTGAATAATACGAGTATAAATTATTAAAAGTATATATTAACATCAGCATGATATAGCCCTTGCTGACTGGTACCAAAAACCTCGATATAAAATCTTTCATCTCTTATTTCTGTTCGCTTGTCGTACATGTATGTGTCGCCATATTGGCATTTTGGATAAGTCCGGTCACGAGTGTGAACTTAGTTATAAAAATCGCCACTAGCAGGGATGGGTGTCACCGACCACAGCGCCCGGTGCCCAGTCAGTGGTGTGCTGACCGCGACGAGATTGTATTATGGCCGGCCCGGCTTGTTATTCCACTAGAGCCGGAAATTTGAAAAGTTTTTCATGATTTTTGTGCTTCTCGAAAAGTCTATGTGTTGTACTTTTCCTCCTCATCCTGTCAACACGCAATTCAATAACTTACTTAGGGAGGAGGATGTCATTATATAAGTAAATTGTGTTCAACCAGCGTGCTATGGAGAGATCCATGCTCGGAGTGTCGCTAAAAGATCCGAAATAAGGATATCCGCAAAAGAACTCAAGTAGTGTAGGCTAATCAACGAATAGGCTCACTCAAGTGGCAATGGGCAGGTCGAAGAGACCTCAGTCAATGGGGAAGAAAAGTTTTGGAGTGGCGCCCAAAAACTGGCAAACGAAGGGTTGGCTGACCCCCTGCAAGATGGAATGACGACATAAAAACAATTGCGGGAGTGACATAGATGCGGAAGGCCGAAAATCGATGTGGATGGAGACTCATGGGATTACGTTCAGCAGTGGACGAATGCAGTCTGAAGATGATTATGAAAAAATCTTGAAAATATTCTTTAAAAACAAGTCATTATCACGTTTAGCGTATTTTCGTCCACTGTTGATTGCAAGTTTCTCGCATGAGTCTATATCTCTCTCGAGCTTTGGTCTTCAACATCCAGATCCCGCCCTCTCTCACTAATCTTCTAATTTACAATAGTTAGTTCATCATAAAAGGTCGGCTACAACGCCAAAAATTTTCTTCCCATCACTGTTTCTCGAAAAGAAACATTCTCCTTATTCTTTCAGTGACATTCGCTTCTTGAACTCTTCTTCAAATGTTCACGTTAAAGATTATATTTGAGACAATCTGAACACGGATCTCGCCATGTTATGTTGGGTAACTTATGTATATCGAAAATACCTGCTATTGCATTTCACGTATCTGTGTCATAGTTAATACTGAAAAGAAAATTGACCTAGATCTGTATGTAAGAGAACTATGGAATTTTAATTAATAATAGACTCAAGTTTTTAAAACGATCCCTTCTTCAATTTATGTTTATGTTCATAGTAAGAGATATAATGCTGTGGTACAACTAAAATGAATAATTTTAAAATGAATCCATGGATTTTATCCTTTATTTATACAATCAGTTAAAGGTGTACTGATAGTTCGTGATGAAATTTGAATATGAATAATATATACTCGTATATTTTAATATACAACACTATTCACTTTGCCGCTCTCATGGAACCTATTTTATGTTAGTATATATTTGTGGTTTTGTCAAGAAATACAGGAAATGGTAATTAATAGATTGGACACATGTCAAGAATTCCAGGAAAGCATTTGAATCTAAATACCTAAAGCAATACATAATATGAACGACCCTTAGAACGTAGAACGCTCCTGAAGGGACAGGGGCTCGGGAAAGCTCTAAGCTCAAAAGGAAGAGCTCTCGGTCTAAGACAATGATAACAAGGTCTGTCGAAATGTTTGACGAGCTTTTGACAGGTGTTTTGTTCTCATTTGAATTGACATGTACATTTACGTAAGTTTACGCTTGAATTGTGCTAAACAAGGACGATTAATAATAGAGTCATACTGATGTTGTTTGATTGTGTAAAATAATTTCGCAATTCAATTTAATTTTTAAATATATAATTTAATGTCATAAAACTATCGGATCAATCCAATAACGAGTATACTATTTTTCAGTTAAAATTGTTTATTTTATTTTAATTATTTTCATTTGAGCCATTTTAAATTGACATCAACTCCAATTTACAGTAAACAATATTATTTAAAAGCATAAATTTACTAAATAATGTTAAGTACTTTTTAACAAAAAAGTTTTTTAGGACCTATACGAAATAAACTAAAGCATTTATAGCACGTTGAACTAAAAGCGATAAATTAACGATTTTTAAAGCTTTCTGTCAATGTTTCTACACGTGTGGCCTGTGAGCTAGCTATACTCAGGAGATCTACAGTGCACTCCGGGTCCAGTATAACGTTTTCTTCTGAATTTTGTTGGGTCTGCCATGATACTGCAGTGCCTCAGGCATGTTAACGGAGGCGGGAGTGGATGGTTGCCAAGCCATAATAAGGAAGCGTTGCGCTTCTATGTGGGCGCGCGTTCGCGGCAGTCCCAATGCAATGGTCGAGGGGCACTGGATGCGCCTTCGCGTGGCCATCCAGTGGGCATCCAGTGCTGCATTCACTGAGTAGTAGTTGTTAAAACTGTTAAATGTTACTTATTACCTTAGATTTTCTTTTTATATGTGTGAAAATTAAATTTTTGTGGCTCTGGTGGCTGAATAAATAAAATTATTATTAATATTATTATAATATGTATTTACAAATATATTGAATGATATATTTTGAGAAAGAAGTTTATATTTGCCTAATTTTAGAATAAGTGTTCTTAAGTAACCAGCCATAAAAAATATTTATTTTCTTCCCAATTGTATTTTTTTTATCGATGTTACATTTCCAGTGGAAATATTAACGGCGATTAATAAATAATCAAACAGGGACTGAAAAAGCATTAACAAAAACATAAATATTTTAAGCAATGAAAGTGTTATAAACAAAGGCTCTTAATCTTTATTGTACATTTTAAAAATATTTTATTAAATTAATAATTTCATTTCCATTTTTTCAGATTCCACTAATATTTTCCAACAAGTGATGATACAGCATCTTACATTTTAGGTGAGCGTGAAAAAATATTTGCATACCTTTAAAGTTATTAATTATTTTCATAAAATATTTTAATTGATGAGATGGACGTTTTCTTGCTACAAAATAATTTAAGCACAAATTAGTATGTAGTATATACCGGTAGAGGCATTACCGTTACTCAGCAGATTAATGTGTTCCGAAAATTCAAAATTAGTTGATCTCATGGCGAGAAGTTTAGCGCGTGTGCCTTAATCAACGTCGCTTACCCAAGGCTTGATATTAATGTCACGTGAGACACAAAGAGGCTCTAGCAGCGTCGTGAGTAGAGCCTTAAGTGTGTTTGCTACGAGTCACGTGACGTCCGGCCTTTGTAAACGCCACGGGCTCTACGCCTCTACGACATCGTGAATGCTACGAGGTTAAACAAAGGTAGGGTGCTAGGCCACTCGTTATGTCTATTCTAAGTAGGATATGCGAACATCTTGAGTTGTAAGTAGAGCATATGATAAGAGTGCTACGATTGTGATTGTAAGTAAAGGTACGTAAATAATAACTGCTGCGTCACCCGTAAGTGGTGTTATAAACATGATAATGGATGAATGATTTTAATTTTGTGATGTTTAGACATCGATGCTTCAAGAAAAGTGCACCATTAATGGATATACAATAAAACTGCTGAAACACTTGCTATCATCATTATTCTGTAGACTAGGAGAATTTTTAGCAGGTTATGCTACCTGAACTTTACCCGCCTCTTACCCGCATCACATCAGAGGACAGTAAGTCTCCTTAATGATGCATTTATTAAGATTATGATCAGTTAGCAAATGATAAGTCCAGTGGGAGTTCCTTCTTAATAATTGTGGCCACTGCACAGAAGTGCTAATAAGATAAAACTCGCGAAAGAGGTTAGAGTAGTATTCACAAGCTGTAATGATATGGAAATGGAAAATAGATTCTATCACCAAAAATTCAAGCAAAAATGGCAAATGCGTGGATATTTTTTTAAGTGGCCACAAAGTCTACATGCCTGATAGGGCCGAAGTGATTCTCTTGAAATGCATTGGAAAATACTCCTCTTTCTAACAAAAGGAACTGACAATCCCAGATAATGTGCTCTGAGGTCTGGAAGGGGGTGCCACAGGGGCAACTAGGGCTTGAAACTTATACCTGTGTTATAAATTACCTGTAACCATATCACCAGATATTATTTAATACATAATTTGATACTCTCCAAACTCCATTATAACGTAGCCTTTGATTTATGCAATCGCCTTCACTTAATTAATTTTCCGACCTTTACAATTATTATTATTAATTAAAATTAACGATTTCAATTAACATCCTCGTTACTATAAGAAACGACTTCTCGTCACCGGTATAGTTATTAGAATGGTAGAGGGATGAGGAGCAGATGAGCAACACAAAGATCTTTTTAAGAAGCACATTGAGATATATTAAAGATAAATATTGAAAAAATTTCGGTCATCTGTCCGAGACGGAGCTTACTGCTGTCAGGCTCTGGACAGATAACAACTGGCGAATGGCTACTCAGCACCCGTAGTAGGAGACTAATACATTGGTGATCTACAGAACTAGACCTGTTAAACAAACAATATGGCGACAGATGCGTGTCCGACGCATGACAACAAAAAAAGAGTTAAAAGTATGTGTTTATCGAGGTTTTTTGGCACCAGCCTGCAAGGGTTATATAGAGCTGATATCATAATGAATAACCTTGTACTACGAGTATGTTATAAGTTGTGACGTATGTTGTGCGTCACTTATACGAGCGCTTTATAGCGCGTTGTTTACAAAGTAGAATTAATATATTAGATACTGTTGCGTTGAGCCAGTTTTATATTCTTTGTAAACACTGTTTAAGTGTCTACGAGAACGGCAGACTTAAACCATTAACGTCGGATTATAACGACAATCTTAACTCTTTTGCTTCTTTGTACTGCAAGTCTACAAAACGTAAAAAAGCAATAAAATATATTATTATTATTTTATTAGTATTTGTATAGCGCTCTTTTATGACCGAATGATCATTCCAAAAGCGCTTCTTTGCCTCTCTGAGTAAAAAGGTGGGTCTTGAGTCTGCTTCTGAAGGATGCCTCCGCTTTAAGCTCTCTTATGCTTTCCGGTAGTGAGTTCCAGGCCATTGGCGCAGCGTAGCTGAAAGCCCGATTGCCAAAGACCGTGCTAGGACTACCTCCCGTCAGCTGCAGGGTGCTTCTATTTGCTCTAGCCGATCTGAGTGTCTCTCCACGCGCGCTTATTTCTGAAGGCTTAATAAGTTCTATCAGATAGCCCGGTGCAGTTCCGTTGAGTGCCTTGTAAGCTAAGAGGCATAATTTATACTGGATTCTAGCCGAAACTCTCAACCAGTGCAGTCGGTGTAGTATTGGAGTAATGTGACAGAATTTGGGTGCATTGTAGACTAGTCGTGCCGCTGCCTTTTGTAACGACTGCAATCGATTTAATTGTTTGGCTGGCTGGCCTGCGTGCAGTGCGTTGCAGTAGTCCATTTTGGAGACTATAAACGCATTTACCAAACTCTTTGTAGCGTCTCTGGGTAAGCATCTTTTTACCGACCGTATCTGCCGAAAATATAGTATGGTATTTTTTAACCTACGCTGCAATGTTACGTTTAAAACAAAATACATTGTTTTGTTATGTTTTGTTAGAAATTTTAAAAAAATTTTACACCATATTTAAGTGTCGTTATATTGATTAGATATTGTAAAAATATATTGTGAGCGAATATTTTTTTCAAAGATAATACAAGTTTAATATTTATTTGATTGTTAATATATACATCCCTTTACTAAAAATAAATGACTTCACGTCGTCGATCGTTATCAGAACGCGTGGTAGAGGAATGAGTAGCAGATGAGCGACACAAAGACTTTTGAGAAGCACATATATTTACGATAAAAATTGACAAACTGTCGGTCCGAGGCAGAGCTAATGATTTCAGGCCCCGGACGGATCACAACTGGCTACTGGCCGAGGCCTTAGCAGAACTGATGACTTTGGCAGCTGCGGCGCCGCAGCGCCGTAACTAATGCAGTAGCCATTTATAGAACTAATGGCGCACCAATGACAGACAGCCATTTACAGTGATTTCTCAAATAAATCAAAAAGTGCGGCACAGCACCATATCTTACGATACTCATCAAATATAGATTTAGACTAACACTATTTATGTATGCGTGTCAGAACAAAAATAAGAGACGAAAGATTGTATTTAGAATTTTTCAGCACCAGCCTGCAACGGCTTTATTGGGCTGATATCAATAAAAAGGTGTATTTATTTTTTGTATGCAAATGGTTTTCAGACTCAATAGGGATGAGGCATCAATTTGGATTGTTTCGATAACGTATTCCATGTTTCTCATTGAAATGTCGTACATCTATGATATTAATTTATCATAAATTGTTATTCAATTGCGCAACAATATATAATAGATGTATTGATTAATGTGAACTAAATTCTCATGCAAACGTATCTCATATAATGTTCGAGTGATTTCATGAAATTCAGTATTCAGTATTATCGATTGATAATTCAATTAACCATTGTGAGCACGTCTGAAACTGATACATTTGACAAGATAAGCATTAATTTGTTTGAAAATTATATGTAAATAACAAAGTGATTAGTGAATTCGAAGCATTGACTAATCGTGTGTTAAGGGATACGCACAATTCGATATCTGTAACAACGCTT
Source organism: Glossosoma conforme (assembly GCA_022606575.1). Taxonomy (NCBI): domain Eukaryota; kingdom Metazoa; phylum Arthropoda; class Insecta; order Trichoptera; family Glossosomatidae; genus Glossosoma; species Glossosoma conforme. The sequence goes on along the minus strand of JAGTXR010000213.1, from coordinate 670,611 downwards.
TTGTATTAAATTATTTTGACAAAATATCATCTACATGCGATGATCTTCTCATCCAATTAATAGCTAACATATTAGTCCTGTATTGGAGTAAAATTGATCTAATTAATATTGAAAAATATTGATACCAGCTTCATGTAGCCCTTTTAGGCTAGTGCCGAAAACCCTCGACAAGCGATCTTTTGTGTTATATTTTTGTTCGCTCGTCTAACACACACGTACGAGTATAAAAATGTTTGTCTATGTTTAAGATTTAATTAGTCATAAGACATGGCGCTTGCAGTCGTCACTTTGTTTGTTTTGACCTATCCCGTTTTGCATTGTACATAATAGACGTTTCCCGCATAAAGCGTCCAGTCATCCTGACTAAGACTCTGGTCTAATCCGGTTGTGCACCCTTGCAGGCGTTGTCATAATAAATACACTAAAAACATAATTTTTGGAAAAATTTTTGACCATTTTTTTATCTAATTGCTTAATAGGCAAGCAGAGGAAATCGTTAACATGATAGAAAAAAGGAGACTACTCAAAAATAACCCCAATGACAAGGCCCAGAGTGAATATAGAGCACTGAGAAACAGAATAAACAGAGAGTCACGAATCGCTAAGGAAGCATTCTTACAGAGAAAATGCAAAGAAATCAATGACAACATGAAAAAAGGAAATATTGAAACTGCATATGCGTCAGTAAAGGATTTCTTTGACATGAAAATTGGAAAAGGCAAAGCGATAGAAGCAGAGAACGGGAAAATACTGTTTGAGGATACACAAATAGGGGAGAGATGGAAACAGTACCTGGAAACACTATACAACGGAAGTAATGATACCAGCTTTGAGAGTGTGATAGAAAACGAAACTGATGTGGACGCCGATGATTTGGGAGACCCAATTATCCGAGAGGAATTTGACTTCGCATTAAAAAGCTCAAAGATGGAAAAACACCAGGGATTGATGACCTACCAGCTGAACTAATAAAGTCGGCAGGAACCGGAACTCTAGATGCTCTGTTCACAATGACTCAGATGATTTATAATACAGGAATAGCGCCAGAAGACTTCAAAAAGTGTCTAATTGTAACTCTGCCAAAGAAGCCCGGAACAACAAAATGTGAACAACACCGAACACTCAGTATTCTATCCCATGCATCCAAAATACTGACCAACATAATCCTACATAGAATTGAACCAAAAATAGAAAATAGTCTCACTAGCGATCAATTTGGATTCAGAAAGAATGGGAACCAGAGAAGCAATCTTATCCCTGCGTATGATCTTGGAAAAGAGGATAAAAGTAGACCAAGATACATATATTGCCTTCGTGGACATTGAAAAAGCATTTGATAAAGTAGATTGGGAGAAGCTCTTCGATATTATGAAAGAAATTGAGTCAAATACAAAGAACGAAGACTCATATTTTCACTTTACAAAGAAGAAGCTGCCATAATATCACTTGGAAATGTCCAAAAGGAAGCAAAAATACGTCAAGGGGTGAGACAAGGATGCTCTCTGTCGCCTGTACTCTTCAACGTATACATACAAAATGCAATTAATAACATCAGGAAAAAATGGGCCATAGAGAGGGGTTAAAATACATGGCCAAAAGATTGATATGATAAGGTTTGCTGACGACATTGCTCTGATTGCTGAAACTGAAGATGAACTCACTGAAGCGCTGACATCCATGGAAAACATATTTAATTCCAACTACAATATGAAGATAAACAGCACAAAAACCAAAGTCATGAGAGTAAGCCGCAATGAGCAGCAGAAAATTAACATATCAATGCTAGGAGTACCCCCTAAAAGATGCAAAAGAATTTGTATACCTTGGAAGTACGATTACCTGGGATGCCAGAACAAAAGAGAAGTCAACAGTCGAATACATCAAGCAAGGCTAGCTTTCAATAAAAAGCCAAAATTCTTGAGTCAAAGAATATTACTTTAGGGCTCCGCAAGCAACTTGCCAAAACACTTGTTTGGAGCATCTTAATGTACGGCTGTGAGACATGGTGCTTATCTGAAAGTGATAAAAAAAGACTAGAGGCCTTTGAGATGTGGTCGTACAGAAGAATTCTCGGAATTTCCTGGAGAGACCACGAACAATGAGGTTCTCAGGATAATCAAGGAAGATAGGCACCTAATAAGAACCATCTCAGAGAGGCGAGCCCGATGGATTGGTCACATGCCACGATGGTCTTCTTCACGATATTGTGGAGGGGATGGTTGAGGGTAGAAACTGTAGAGGGCGCCCTAGACGGGAGTATTTACAGCAAGTATTCGAGGACATGAATTGTAGCGCTTATGCTGAGCTGAAAAGGGTTGCGGAGGACCGAGAGGAATGGAGATCGAGATGCAAGATTCTGTTGCTGCAAACCAATCCACCGGATTGATACTACGAAGAAGAATAGGCAAGAACATTCTACGTTGAATTTTTTTTATTATTAATATTAAATTATAAATATTGTTTTAATGCATGAACTAATGAAAATATCAGTGAACTTAGCTGAGTATTCTAGACAAAACATTTATCGGTATACTAAATCATCATAAAAAAGTGTTAATTTAACAAAACAAAACAAAAAAGGAAAATAATTAAAAATTCTTAAGCAGTTATATTTTGCTCTGCTAAGCTCAGCGTAGTGAAAAAAAAAACAAAAATTAATCCGCCAAGCTCTACGGTTTAATTTCACATCCTACGAAGCGTTATCAAGTATCAAGCCATTAAAAATATTGATATTGTATAATTAATTTAATAAAGCGGTTAGCTTGATTAACATTTTAATTGAATATTTAAATTTTAAAGAAATATATGTTTACATATATTTTATCTCTAGGCAATATAATTAACTTTTTAATGCAGCGTTAATAGGACATTGTCAGCGTGGCTTTCATTAGGTCATCGAAATAAAGCAACATTGGGCGCGGACCGAAACTTGTTTGGGTCACCGCCTGTTGCTTATCACGTCTTGCTATTCGGGTTGAGCTTATTCTTAGGACTTAATGGTCCAGGTCTTGACAGTGTGGGGTTAATCTTCCAATCCACTTTAAAAAATTCAATTTCATATCACTCAAAAATGTAGCTCAAAAATATACCTCAAATTTTCTAATATTTCTGCCCTGAAGGTATATGCCATCTTTTTTTAAATTTTTGCAATTCTTCCTGCCCTGGAACTCATCAACCATATGTTTTAAAGTGAAAATTTGAAATGGAGAGATGTCTTAAGACTAGCCGTGGACAGTTGCAACTGAAAGAACTCTTACTTTACGAATAAGACTTGCTGTAAGATTCCACGACTCTGCGTCATATTTTTATGTCGTCATTATCTTGAGGGGTCGGCCAATGCTTCATTTACCAGTTAAACGACCTTAGTTTTATTGCCGCTTGAGTGTGCCTATTGATTGGGTAATCCAATTTTCTTTAAAAAGCATGGATCTTTAGTTTTGACCAAATGCTGCCCATCCCAGTTGCATGATGCCTATTGATTTCTTTTGAGAAGTTACTTCCTGTTAGTTGTATTATTTGTCCCAGATAGGTATAGTTGTTCACAATCTCTATTTGTGTTCCTCCAATGGAAATAGGGTCAAAAGTATGGGAAATATGACTTTTTATTTATGACGTCGGAATAGCGAGCTCATTAACGAAGTCGATATAGAAGATACAATTGTTTATTTAATTATTTATTTATGGTCAAACCTTGTATTTAATTCATGAAATATTCCATGAAACAATTTTTTACATTCTAATCACATAAAAACCCATCAGTGCTGAAAGATGTCAAAACACGCCAATAAAATGTATTTTACAGAATTGAAAAATATTTATTATAAAATATTTAATATAGATTACTATATTGGTAAGTATATCATATACAAAATATACACATGTTCAATATATATACATACTCATATTTATGAAATAAAAAAGAATGAAAGCAGTGAAAGACGATATTTCATTTTTTTAAATCCTGCAAAAGCTTATTTCCAATTTAAAAGTTTTAAATAAAGAGCCACAAGTGTGACGAATAAAATTTATACAGACGCCAGCTCAACCTGTTTCAGAATGTTCGTTGAACGTTTTGCCTGATGTTTCAGGCCACACATTTCCGTTTCAACTAATTGAATTCTACATCTGCAACTCGGTTTCGTTGTTCTGAAAACTACTACATTAATTCAGCTGTGGAGGTTTTCGTGGTATTTAAAGCACTGCTTTTATGAAAACGAAATATACACGACATGTACAGAAAAATATCTCGTATAAACTAACAAACTATTTATATGATATAAGATCGTATAATACTTAATTATTAAATTGGAAAGCTCTTATAACTTCCACGATATAAATGAATCTGTTCTGACTGCAGAATATTTTCTTATTTTGCAATTTGGATCTCTTCAAGAAAAGAAGACATTAAAAAAATTTAATCGATTTCTGAGCTCTAAAACACCTCCGGTTTTTTTATTTGATTTGATATCTCAACCTTAAAATTCCAGTCATAGCCTATTAATCGAAATTTGTGGTAGATTATCGTCGTTCGGTGAAGACCACTCATCATAGTAAATTCCTGTAATAATAGGAATAATGCGTGAATCTTGGGCAGTAGTCTATGACGTTGGTAGATCAACACTCCACATGCAGTGCTTAACCATATGTAGCATGGTAAGCGTCATAGAATTCCACAGATGAGACTTCAAAATCAATATTCCCATCTGTCGTTATTCTCCTGTAAGTGTTTACATAAAAAAATATCAAGAGAAATATAATATTTTATAATACAATATAACTCGCTATATTTTCAAACTCTGTATTAATTTACCTCATAACGTTAGTGTTAATAAGTTGCGTGTAACGGTTACCGAGGGAATTACTTTCTCCAACAGCAGGGGGCGCGGTAAATCGGGATTTGTTTTGAATGAAACTTTAAGCCATTGTTTGAAACGTATTCCTCCCCGGAAGGTAGTATTTTTCCCAGTATTCGTCACCGGGGATTGTTCAGCTTCCCGTCCCTGGCTTACTTATTGTTCTCAGTACGAGAACACAACGTGAGAAGAGAAAGTAGCGTGAAAGCAGGTCAACACTATACAGAATAGTTTGAAATTTATACAAGTTGTTGCAAGAGTTCATTCTTTTCCATGTTTTTTTCTTTGTCGGACTGCCAGAGACTATGCTTTTTGGGAAAAAGATCAGACTGCTGAACCAAATCACTTTGCATGTTGATATATTTCATGTAAGGGAGGCCCAATTCAGACACGAACTCCACGAGTTTCTTTGAACGAAAAATTTGTTGGCGTCGTCTATTTGATGAGCATCGGGACCTTCTGTTTCTTGTCTTTATTACTTTGTTCTTAGCACTTAATCATTAGTACCTATATTTGCATATATTTTATATTTTTATTTTATGATTAATTATTATTGTACTTCAGAATGAACTGAGTTGTTCAAATTTGTAATGTTTCTGAAAGGGAAAAAAATAATTGAAATTGAAATCTATTAGTGTTTGCCTTGTATGTCCCATAAATGTCTTTAGAATCGCTGTCACCAGAGGTAGCTTAAATTACTATCGCACCTATCAACGTGTGTGTTAGCAGTCTCAATGTAAGGAGACGACCATATGACCCTTTTTTTGGTCTTTACCTCCACCACCTTTGCAACCTCATCAGCACATAACTGCCCGCCGGAATCATCTGTGTTACGTTGTCAACTCCGTCTGACCAAACTTCAACTACCTACGTATAACATTTAAATGATTTTAAAATTCAATTCTTGAAACTTCAAAGAATGAAATTCAAATCAATTACTCACTAAATTCAACCGCTCTATTTTATTGTAAGTAATTCCACTAACCATTCTAAATTCTACTTACTTGAAAATACTTCTCCGTGACATTATACAGTGTATTATTTCTTCTTTATAATGTTCGGAATGTTCGTGTCCTATCTGATCACTTCCTAACACGCAGCACAATTCACTTCTCACAAATCCGATTACAATACTCACTCACTCACACATTCCAACATTATTTTTTAGTGGTTTAAGCGTTTGCTTAGCAAAAGTCATCAGTTCGATCGCCAGAGAGAAATTAAAAAGAAAAATATTTTGTATCAATTTCTTAGCTCTATAAATATCTCCGTTTGGTGTGAATTTGATCCTTCACCCGTAAAATGCTTGTCATAGCTTATTAATTATAATTGGTGGTAGAGAGAAGTCGTTTCGAGAAAATCACTCATTCAATGTGAATTCCTGATAAGAAAAAAAATATTTGTAACCGATATCTGAGCTCTAAAATACCCCCGGTGTGTCAATTTGATCCCTCACCCGTAAAATGCCACTCATAAACTATAAATTAAAATTTGGTGGTAGAAAAAAGTCGTCCCGTGGAGATTAACCATTCATAGTAAATTTCTGGAATAATAAAGTATGATGCGTGAATTTCTGGCTGGAGTTTATGACGTTGGTGGATCATCACCCCACATGAAACGCTTAGCCATACGTAGCATTATAATTTATAAGCGTTATATAATCTACAGGTGAGACTTCAGCATCACCTATCACCATTGTCGGTATTCTCCTGTATGTGTTTACATAGAGCAGTATCACTTTTATTCCACCCAAAATGAAGTAAATGAATAAAACGTACCAGTTTTCCTGTATATTTACTGGTTTTGCTCTTTTGCTTCGTTCCATGCAACAAGTGGACGTAACAAAGCGTTCTTTGTGTTTGTGACCTGCAAAACCTACCACCGTAAAAGTTGAAATAAAGGCTTTGTTTCTTTGTAAATATTTAACACCTACAATCATTAAAAAGCACCCTATATTTTTAGTTCCATTTTAAACTAACCAACAATAAATTGATAATTAATTGAAAAAAACACTTTATTTACTTTAATGTGCATTATCATTATTTTATATGCGATTAAATTTAGTTATAGAAACTGATATCAGCTTGATATAGTTTTTTTAGGCTGATGCCGTAAGACCTTGAAAAACGATCTTTTGTCTCTTATTTTTGTTCGCTCGCCTGACATGAACATCTAATGTTAGTTTTAATTGTTTAATAACACACGGTGTTTGAATACGCCATTTTATTTGTTATGACAGTTGGCCCATTTCCTGTTGGTACCACTGTCATATTGAATTCGCTTTTTCTGCAGCGACGGTTGGCAGCGCGAAATGAGAGCGCGCCGTCGGTAGACGGTTGGAGCTCGCGACCGTTATGGCATGCACCTAATAACGTGCGCCACAACGGTCTTTTTGTTGCAAGTGTTTGACAAATAAACCCGGATTGTGAAACAAAAACAAGTTCTTTGTATTGTGAACCTGATCCTGCATCCTGTCATCCAGTAAGCCGATAACAAATAAGAGAGGAGGATATCACAATTAATTGACAATGATTTCATAAAACACTTTATTTACAAGAATATGCATTAACGTTATTTTATATGCGTTTAAATTTAATTACAAAAACGTATTACTAACAAATCAGATATCAATAATAGTAGGACTTTTTTCACTAAATTTTTAATATTTACTGTTTAATAGAGCATCTTGATGTACGGCTGTGAGACATGGTGTTTATCTGAAAGTGATTAATGAGATATGGTCATACAGAAGAATTCTCGGAATATCCTGGAGAGACCACGTCACGAACAATGAGGCTCTCAGCATAATTAAGGAAGATAGCCACCTAGAAAGAACTATCTCAGAGAGGCGAACTCGATGGATCGGTCACATCATGCGCCACAAAGGTCTTCTTCGCAACATTGTGGAAGGGATGATTGAGGGTAGAAACTGTAGAGGGTGCCCTAGACGGGAGTATTTGCAGCAAGTGTTTGAGGACATGAGTTGTAGCTCTTATGCTCAGCTAAAGAGGATTGCAGAGGATCGAGAATATTGAAGATCGAGATGCAAGATTTTGTTGCTGCAAACCAATCTACCGGATTGATACTACGAAGAAGAATAGAGCATTTCAACATAAATATTAATAAAAAGTCTTGTTTCTAAATTTGATAAACGATACTTTTCATCTGAATTTCCTTCAAAAACATACTCTTTATCTATAAGCCAGAGTTTTCAGTGATATCCGGTAAAATATATTTAAATCAAACATAGAACTCTCACCTGAAGACAAAGGGTTTATACTTTTACACCCCCGTATTCCAGAGATCACCAAACTTTTACGAGGGTAAACAATATTTTGTTTAGTTACGTTTATTGATTTTTGTGCTACCAAAGTATGTGATGTAAAAAAAAGATTTCCTCAAACGGATTTATGGGTTGAACAGTGTGTAAAGAAATCTTTTTTCCTATTTGGATAACCATCGTACATGGCTTAACTCAAAAAACCTTTAAATTTGATCGATTAACTAAAATTATAAGATGTCATATATTTTAAATGTGCTTATAAATAAATGTGTCTGTAGATCTTTTGGCATCTGAATCCGGCCCTCAATCCGTTAGTAGGTAATTCGTGATATATGGTTACATGTATAAGAAAGCTGATTATATTATGCATGTTTTATACATAAAAAAATATGTATTTGGTGGAGTTAATGGCAGCTAACAATGCAATTTAATAACTACCATATGGTATAATTAGGATGTGGACAAAAAATATATTTATTTTTCAATACATTTGCCTTTTCTTCAAACCATTGGGCTCGCTTGGTGAACACCTCCCTGTCCCGTTCTGTTTTTGGAGATCCAGGTACGCAAAAAGCCACTTATTAGAGAGTGGCTGAAAGCCTTCCTGTGATTCTAAGTGCATCAGTTAGATGTCAAATAGACCTCAGTCTAGGGCTGAGAAGTTAGTATACTACAGCGACTCTCGAATTGCCTTCTTTGGTAACACGTTGCTAGCCAAGAAATACGTGGGAATGGATAAGGAAATGGTAAGGTTAGGTATCAGTTAGGAGTCATTAAGCCACCGGGCTTGCAACACCCTGAAAAACCGTTGATAAAAAAACTATTTAAAGAATGTACTTGACGGAGTGGAACTGAGTAATGAAGGCATATCGTGACGATCATATGCTCCACTAAAGAAAGCAGACATTATATAGTGATGATTTTTTTAAAAATAATCCATTTAAGTACTACGCGTCTATTGTCACCATCACAAGACGCCATTATCCCTTACATTTTTTTTGTAATTACTTATTAAAAATTAAATTCAGGTAGAAATATTTACAGACTGTGAATTCGTGTAGACGTTAGAAAACAGTTTTCATTTTTTTCATTGAGAAAAAAATACAATATACCAAGAAAAGAGTCACCAAATGACAGACAGCACGTGAAATTTTTCATCAGGCCTTTAGAAGATGTGACAGATGGCGAAACACATTCTTTTGATGGCGTCTCCCGTTTCCTTTCTTTCTCACAAAGAATTTTCTTTCGCGCAGCTTTCTTTTCTGAGAAACAATCTCCCGAAGGATCTCTTTCAACGGCCTGACTAATGAGGACGGTTCCTACGCCGTTTTTCTCTCAGACGCTAATTGTTGAATCTTTTTTTACATTTCCGCAAATGGATAATCCCGGTTTTATTAAAATACACCGCCATTTTTAATGTAATTTATATTACACATTTAAATAAATTGAAAACATTTAAAAAAATGTTATAACCTCTCCGTAAAGCCTCGAAAAACGATCTTTTGTCTCTTCATTTTTTTCGCTCGCCTGACATGCACATTTAATCATTTAAGTTTTAATTATATATTATTACTTGGTGTTTGCATATGCCATTTTATTTGTTATGACATTTGCTCTATTTCATGTTGGTGCAACTGTCATCTTTAATTTGCTTTTTTGACGCGACCATTGGCAGCGCGGCATATCACTGTGTTCCGCAGTTGGCAGTTTACTGGCGCCCGGCCGGCGAAACGCCATACCGGTCGGGCGTAGAAATCAAGTCTTTATTTAAAATAAACGCTAATTGTGGGTCTAAGCAAGTTATTTGTGTAGCTTATCTGCTGCTGCATCCTACCACCCAGTAATTCGATACTCTATTTAGAGAGAAAGTTGTCAATATGTTTAAAAACATAAGATGAATAAAGCATTCATAACGCCATTAATCCTAAAAGTTGGTCAATTTTCTAAAATTAATATGAATAAAACCTTTTCCCATCCAAATCCAGGCCTCAGGCTATTTATATTATGTATGTTTTATACATAGAAAATATTTATTTGGTTGAGTTAATGGCAGCTAACGAAACCGTGTAATAGCTACTATATGCTAAAACTAGGTTGCAGATATAAAAATGATTTTCATAACTAAAGCTGCCTTATCTTCGAATCACCGTGCTCACGTTTTTTTAAATTATGTGAAATAAATCAAAAAGCAAACCAAAAACATAAAATATTATTTTACAATAAAATCATGACTGTGCTACGTATAATAATATTTTTATAGATATTTTTTTCAAAATACCTGCTAATTTATATTCTCTGCGGTGTACTTGATTTAATAAGCTTGTCTAGACTATAATAATTTATCTTTCAGGTAAAACAACGTTTCATTTCGATATTAAGGTAGTTGTGCACTGATACAAATTGCAAAACATTTTAACTGTACAAACTGATTAATACGAAAAAGCTTGAATTAAAAAAAAAGACTCACTAAGCAAAAATAAATAAAAATAGGATTTCAATTGCTGAATGAAATAATAAGCATTGTAGAAACAGTTAGATTAAAAAAAACAATAAAGAAAATAACCATGTTTACAACAAAGTTTCTCTTGAAGAAGGATGTCGTGAAACCGATAGACGAATCAAATATTAAAATTAAACAAGTAAGAATGTCATATCTTTTAATAAAACACACGAAGCACTGTTTTACTTGCTAGAAGATTAAAGTTTACATGACTTATGAAAGCTTCATCAGTTTTAACATGCAAAAAACGTACTGATGAAGCCTTTAAAGATCGCAAAACTGCAGTCTTCAACAAGGTTGTTAATTATTACCTATTGATATCCTCCTCTTCCATTTTTGGGACATCGGTTTACTGGAGGAAGGATGCATGATCAGGTTCACAGTATAAACACTTGTTTCACATATTATTTGTTTATTGTCACAAACGTCGCCCGCCACAGCGAACGCACAGGACGCGCGCACTGTGACGGGCGCGAGTCAAACTTCCACTGCCAGCCCACGGCGCGATCTCTCATCTCCACGGTACCAACTGCCAATATGACAGTCCTACCAACCGGCAATAGGCCAACTGTCATAACAAACAAGTTTGCGCATGCAAGCGCCGTGCAACATTATATAATTAAAATAAACATTCGATGTAGATGTCAGGCAAGCGGATAAAAAGAATAGACAAAAGATCGTTTGTCGAGGCTTTACGGCATCGGCCTTAAGGAGCTATATCAAGCTGATATCACTATGTTAAATTGAAATGGATCCCAAAGTTTATACCAAAAATAAAACTATTAACATTCACTTGTTTTTTAAAATTCATTATTTCATTCTTTAAATATGGCAACCAATCACATAATTAATTGTAAGTGTTAAATGTTAAACAGAACGAATTGAAAGCAGTGTTCTATATTATGCTCGACCAGGTCACAGGGCTGGTTTCTGTAAAATCTATTACAGGCTTGCTTTGGCGTATAGTAATATACCAATATAAAGTTTAACATCACATTTATCATAAAATTCAGTCTCATAGTCCAAAGGCGAATCGAAAAACATCCAGATTGAATTTGAAAAAAAACGGGTTGAATTCCTACATCGGGCATTTCGTTCACGTTTGGCTGTGTAGGCTGAAGGCCGCAGTCAATTTTCCCTGTCTAGTCCTGAAGCGGCTCTTTCACGCTCGACTTGCGTCTGAAAATAATCCACTTGTCGCCTGAAAATCCTGAAAAGCGGAGTCAGTCTAAGCGATTTCAGGCGTTTTGCGGCAGAGGCTTTTTCCACATCTACATACATCTTTAAGTTGGAAAGCATCGAGTAACCCAAAACTGACTTATGTTTTTTTAATAAAATATAAACAAAATCTTAAGTAAATGGGTTTTTTTTATACTTTTACCTTGTTATTATATAGTCCAAGCTGAGCACTGTTTCACTTGCCGGAAGACTGCCATTTCGATATCAATGAAGGTTTTATTAGCTCCAACTCGTATACTCGTACACGTTGGAACAGTAACCTAAAAACTGCGATTCCCAAATATTGCGCATGGTATTAAAACACGCTCTAGCGTTCCGAAGGCAGGAAGTGAGCTTTTTCTGCAAGCCACCATTCTCAGTTATTATATTTTTAAATTCATAAATAAATTCACCTATTATAAATACATTCAACATTGATATTTAGACGAATTCCATATTTTTACTAAATACGAGTGAATATCACCTTTTAAGTATGTTTTATTTTCGATATTGTGGCTTTTGGGTTTAGCCGTGTGTGGCAAATTTCTTTTTACCAATATTTTGATCGCCATTGCAGGGTTCTTCTTCAGGATTGATGATTTAGTTGTGAGTTGGTGTCAGATTTTTTTTTCACGAGTGTTATTATTGTCTCCATCGCAAAAACATACTCAAGTTTCATTGGTCCGGAGAATCGTGTACGGTAGGTATGTTCCATGAATTGTACCTCCACGAACGTCATATCGGACTGTGGTAGTCCTTACTTGCCTGTACAGGTTTTTGAGCTATGTGCTAGAGGTGGAAGCTATGCCGTTCTGAGAACCAAGCCGTCATCCCTGTTGATGTTGATGGGATGACTTTTGATTTCAATGGCTTCCCTTACTAGGCGTGCATATTTTACTTGAATTAGAGCCAAGATTTCGGGTTCGAATGAAAACTTATGCTCCGTGTCAGCCTGATCCTTTGCCAGTGCTGACGCCATTGGGTGGCCTAGTGTGCACGATCTCACATGTTCGCTTATTCTTTTACCTATAGTTTACGATGTTTGTTCGACATACACCGTCGGGCAAGTCTTGCAAAAGCCAATATCAAATCTGACCGTGAAAATCTAAGAATTTATTTATGTTTTATTTTAATTTATTTTCTTCCAATATCCGTTCTACATCTGGAATATACGAGTGTAGTCACCACAAATTTTCACCACTCAATTGTCAGTTGCTTTGTCTCAAGACATATTTACACCCAAAGTTCCACCTGTACATTTACGAGTATATTGTAGGTTGTTTGGCAGTTGTACTTTTAACATTAAACATAAAATACTTAGCCAAACTAACTTATTTGAATATATTTTTTGATTCGTTAAGAAACTTTAAATTTACGGTTAAATGGAATGGAGTGGTTTTTTTCGTTTTCCCACACAAAAGTCTCTCTTCAAAGATTTCCCAGAACGATAAGGAGTAGAGCGTGGCTTTTTTGGTTACCGATGAATTCTCCGCGAAGCGAATGATTTATTCTACACCGCATTGAAGAATCGAAATTATTTTAGATTTTAAAGACTTCAAGGCAAGACGAAGGAGCGAATGGAAATTTGCAATGAAAAATTGAATGAATGTTAAGCTTATCATTTTGAATATGTAGCTTCAGAATATACTTTTTGTTTAATAACTTACTTAATTTTAATTCACATATTTATCAATTAAAATCGACATTAGTAACCATATCACATTAAATAAAAATATGCTCTGAGATTATTATTTATATATATTTTTAATTTTTTCAGTCATATAGTTACACCGGAAATGTCATATTTTGATTTTACACATTTATCGAAGTAAGCAATGTTATATACACTTTTCTGGAAGTTTTATAATAATAAAAAAATCACTTAAAATTCAGCTTTATCATCAGCCTGTATTCGTCCACTCTAGAACATAGGCCTCCCACATGAGTCACCAATTTTCTCTATCCACCGCCATCTGCATTCAGGCTACGTCTCTCATTCTTCTGATGTCGTCAGTTCATCTTGCAGGAAGTTGTTCAACGCTCCGTTTGCCAGTTTTCCGACGCCACTGTAGCACTTTTCTGCTCTATCGACCATCGTCTCTTTGGCAGATAAGTCATTGCCATTTGAGTGTTTTTTTTGCGTAGCCTCCAGTACTTGAGTTTTTTTTCGAAAATCTTTGTTTCGGAATATATCCTTTAGTAACTTTTCGATAATGAGTCTCTCTATGACACGTGTGAACTTGCTAGAAATGCTGTTAGATTCTCCCTCTCTGTGCCAATAGTTAATATCGAGAAGATGAATGGGTTAGAAGCCTTAGTTTGAATAAATGGTAGAATTTTCGCTTTAAAAATGTACTCAATTTTTTTATTGCTGCTCAGCCCAGTTGTATATGCTTGTCGATTTCCTTAGAGAAGTCGCCATCCTCCTTATTGTATTACTTGTCTCGGATAAATAAAGGTTCAAGGTAATTTAAATTAAAATAAGATTTATGAAATTAAAGTTAATAGGTCATTAATTAGTTTAAAGATGGGTTAAATTAATTAAAACAAAAACGATTTTATTATATATTCATAACATTTTTGTATAAAATCAGCCATTAAAATAATTTGAAAACATATCCTCTCAAAAACTTTAATTTTTCATTTACGATACAAAATAAATATTTTTCAAGAAATAAATAATAAAACCAGTGGCGTTGTGACCTTTCCGTCAGGACGACCTCACATGTTACTATTAAGTTCTCATTTTGCCATCATACGAGTCACATTATGATAGATGATAGCACCGGTGTTATTTTCGGGCAAAAAATATAAACGTAAAGAAATAAAAAGACCGAAACCATCAATCACGGTGATCGCGGGGAACTCTCCGCTGATTTTTCAGGATTTTCAGGATATTTCACACGAAGATAAATGAATCGCCGCCTGTATTTCCACTGCGCGCCACTGACTTTTGACATTTTCAATATCTTATTTCTTATTCATTGTACAGTGTAAGCTGTATCGTTCAGTCCGCCTCTGCGGTATTCACTTTTCTCGTTTCGCCATGTAATGTGCTTCAATAAATAACATGCTAATTATTTTTTTTCGGCTTTCAGACAATTGGTCTATATAAACTTGACAGATAAAAGTTTGAGCAAATTTAAATTGTCTGAATGCTCGAATAGATGTTGCTTCAATGGACATTAAGCCTTATGCATATTTACAAACAGAGCCTTAGATAAAATAACTTGTAACCAAATAAATACTTATTAATATTAAAAAATCAACTGCAATGGCTTCTTAATCGAGTTCCCAGAATTTTGTTTGTCCTGAAAAAAATGATTGTTTCATATTATCAAACATCTAGTCTTGAACCCACATTTGGTGTTGCTCACCAAAACCTTCTGAATATTTGCCCATTCGAAGGCCCTATGAGGAGCAGTTAGTCGAGAAGGGATCTTAGGTGTGATGCACAATCCTAGAGGATCTCTTGCAGTCGAATATCGAATG
The DNA here is from genome assembly GCA_022606575.1 of Glossosoma conforme. Classification (NCBI taxonomy): domain Eukaryota; kingdom Metazoa; phylum Arthropoda; class Insecta; order Trichoptera; family Glossosomatidae; genus Glossosoma; species Glossosoma conforme. Next base: position 655,265 of record JAGTXR010000213.1, on the reverse strand, counting down.
ATTCTTCCTCTTGTAACAGTATTTGTCATCGGTGGTCACGAGTTTCTTCTCCATCTTTTCACATGTCAAGGTTTTTTTTCCAATTTATTAACTGGCTGCTCTCCCTGTAATGCAAACGTAATAACCAATGGCTTTCATTATTGTAGAGTAGTACTTTTTCCATCTATTTACAGGGTATCATCTCATGTTCCTCTTCTTCTGTCGTTTTAAAATTTATTTTTTATGTAAACACATACAAGAGAATACCGACAGACGGTGATAGTAATTCTGAAGTCTCATCTGTGGGATTCTATGACGCTTACCATAGTGTATATGGCTAAACGCTGCATGAGGAGTATTGATCCGCCAACGTCATAGACTACAGCCCGAGATTCACGCATCATCCTTTATTATTACAGTAATTTACTATGAATAGGTGGTCTTCAGGGGACGACTTTCGTCTACCACCAATTTTAATAAATAGGCTATGACTGACATTTTACGGGTGATGGATCAAATTCACAACAACAGGAGGTATTTTAGAGCTCAGAAATCGATTAAAAATGTTTTTTTTAATCTCCGTCTGGAATCGAACCTACGATCTTTGGGTAGCAAAACAAACGCTTTGACCATTGTTTTTTTAAAAATTAATTTCGATATTTCATAAAAATACAATAATCAACGGATATTTGATTGTTGATATAAATATAAACAGGTAAAAACAATATAAAAATATTAATATGTCTGTGATTGTTTTTGGTTTTCTCGTACTACCATAAAACTAACTTAAAACCCATACCAGACGCGGATAATCTTACGTTAAAAAGTGAAATTAATTTACATTAATTACCTGATGAACTGTAGTAATGTATTTCATGATTTATTCAATGCAATATACGATTATATTAATTAATTCATAAAAATGAATATAAAAATATTATGATATTCACATCCTCTTTTTCTAATTTGACCAAATGTCTATTCGATAACGTAAAATACTCGTATGGAATTTTTATGAAGCTTACAAGCTTTAATGTATAATTTTCTGAAAAATTACATGTCATGTTTTTCAGCAGAGAACATATAATTTATTTCTTTCCAAAGTATCCGTGATTTTTAGAAAAACGATACTTCGTATAAGATTAAACTTTGTTTGCCGATAGTTAGAAACTTTTTTATTTGATTTTAAAATACCAAATTGATTCACATTGTTATAAGTTATGACATTATTCCGCGCGGGCGATTCGTACCCCCGATATTTACATCCGAACAATATCGTCGGCGCCACAGAAACCAGAAACTTTTCTCAAAAACTCCTGCAGCGTACTTTTAACAAAGAAATCACAAAGGATAACAGAAAGGTCATGATTTCGTAGGACTCTTTCAGTGTTGAGTGTGGGTACAAGACACGATTCCTGAAAAAAAAAACAAGCTTTCTGAAAAATCTATTTTTCTGCTAAAATACCATGGAAACGCTTTTTAATTTCTCAAATGTACAATGAAAATTCTTCTAAAGCCTTTAGAAATTCATTTAAAAGAATATATAATTAATTAATAATACTTATGATAAAAATATTTTATTATTGCTTGTACACAGTGTCCATGTACGTCTACTAAAAATAAGCTGATATTCGTTAATTAATTACCACCACTTAATTGTAAACTGTTTTTGTCGAATATTTGTTACCTTCTTCGTACAATATGCATCTCTCTAAAAATTTATAATATCTACACTCGTATTCCTTCGGCCAAAATAAATATTTTTTCGGTCCGAATATAAAATAAAAGAATGCTCCAGCTGTGTTCACAATGTGTGTGCATTTTGCATTTTTAAACGTTACTTAAATAATTAAATTAACTAAACTTTACCTAACCTTACTTAAACATAACTTACAAGCCTTATTAATAATTTTTAAGACTGACTTATATTACAAATATATAGAAGAAGTTTCCTACAGTCGACAACGGAACTGGAGATACCTGAAGCCACCCTGCGGCTGAACATGTGGAGAAGCGCAACTGAGGGGAATACTTGAATTGCCCCGAAAGAGGACCTAGCCCCTGGACATGACCAAGGGTGGAATATATGGAGGTCCCTTAACAGACTTCGGACCGGAGTATGCAAGACGAGGACACAAATGAGGGCCTGGCAGTTTTACAGCGGACCGACTGAATGTGACTGCGGCGTGGAGCAGACCCTGTCACACCTTCTGGAGTGTGCGCTGTGCCCGAGTGGCTGCACCCAGGAAGACCTGATGATGGCCAGAAGTAACGCCATCGACGTCGCCCACTTCTGGGCAGACAGGATCTGACCCTGTTGTTTCCGATACGATTATATATATACAAATATATATATTTTAAATTATGACGAGAAATTGAATTTTCATTTTTTAATGTTGAAACTATCATTTATCTTAATTACAAAATAAACATGTCATAATCTGTTGAATAATAAAACTAAAGGGAGAAAAATCTTAAGCGTTTGTGAAGAATTTCATTACCAGTTTCATTTGTAAATGAAAAAAAAAAACGCTATGCAGATCCATTCGTTTGATTCAACGTCCTTTTTTTTACAAGTTCAATTAAAAACTCTGCATTCCGGAAAAAGGGTTGAAAGTTAAGACTAAAACTGGCTCATTCATATTTTCGAAAAAAAAAATATCATGACTGGAATTTTATGGTTAAGAGATGACATTCATACCAACCGGGAGTATTCATAGAGCAACAAAATCGATTAAAATACTTTTTTTATCAATTTAATCACTGTCAGGGATCAAACCAATGACCTTCGGTACGGTAAGTAAACGCTTTAACCATTAAACCACACCCAACGGCGAAATAAACACGTGTTTTTTGTACTTTGTATGTGTGTTATTTACGAACTGCAACATTTTTCTACCTATCGCCATAAATAATTTAACTGCACATAATTTTAGTTTAAAGAGAAAGTAGAGCCTTAAAGTAAATTTATTTCATTTTCTACCGCGTAACAAAAAAAAAACAAATGGACAAGTGGTTTTTAGTATTTGATATATTTTTTGCAGTCAAATAAAAAAATATGTATTAAAGCAAATTACTTTTCTTGAAGCATTTCGCTGAGAGTTGTGAATTCGTTAGTTTCGTGAAATAATATTTATAATCTCCGAAGGGTTTTCCATTCCGATTTTCATAAGATATGTCTCTTCATCTTTTCGCTCCAAGAAAATTAATAAAGTTTGTCAAAAAAAGTAATTACCGACGACTAAAACATGCCAATTATTTCTATTCGAGGAAACTTGGGGTATATTTTTCAGTTTCACAAAAATTAAGAAAAAAAAACTTAATTACATCCAATTCCGCTCAGATTTTTGGTATCGTCTAATGTTCATTTTATTTTAATAATTATTTGGAGATCTTTATTTAATCAAATACATTAAAAATTAAGCACTTTTGAAGTCAATAAAAAGGATATGCTGTCAAAAGAATACGAGTATTTTATCAGTTAAATAAAACTTAATATGTTTTTATAATTACTTTACTATTCACTGATTCGTCTGCAGCTGGAATATGCTAGCGTAATATGGTCTCCCTACTATCGAACTCATATTGACCGGATTGAATCAGTCCAACATCGCTTCCTGTCAAGAGTAGCACGACTGATCGGCCTTGAGAGAGGTAGCTACTCCTATGAAGATATAGAGAGGCGACTTAATTTATCTAAATTGGAGAGACGTAGGACAGTGATTGACTTGCTGTTTATTTTTAAATTATGAACCATGATCGATGACTCAATATTATTGCAGGAAATTACATTAAATGTTCCCTCCCGGTTCACCAGAGGCAGTAACCTGTTACATGTAAGGACATCTTAAACCAACCACGGTTTCTATTCTCCTATGTTGAGAATATGTAGACTAGTCAACTCCTCTAGTGTTTGGACTTTTTCAGGCAGGACCTTTCGGCATTTCGCAGATCCCTCTACTGATGTGCGTGATGTGTGTTTTATTTACTCATTTTTATGTTTTGTCCAAATGTATTGTCTAAGCTTGCATATTTATTCTGTATTTCCATCTTCTTTTATTGTATTTCTAATTTAAAACTGCATGTATTGGCCTAGGCCGTTAATAAAATAAAATAAATAATAAATTAAATAATCTTTTAATTCAATATTGTGTAAGATGAAAATAACGCAGTTTCACTTATTATTCTCTGTTCATAACTTTGACATAATCAAATGTTTTAAACTTAAAAAAATCATAACACAGAGTGAAGGCATAATAAAGTTTTTGATTAATTAGACTAAGAGTTTTTTCTAGAACAAGTATAATTGAATGTTCGGGCTTTGATGTCGAAAGCTAAAATTTCAGGGCCTGAAAAAAACTACTTATATGAAACATTGCACAGCATTGTTGTGTATACAGTGAAGTTGGGAGAGTGGAAATCTAACTACTAAGCCGGACTGGAGCTTTTTGCAGTCGGAAGTAATATAACTAATCACGGGACGTGTGCAGAATGAGAGTAGAAGCTTTGCGGGATGTTGCGGGTTATGGGGAGAGCTTTAGAATTAAACCCATTACATACAAGTACATGAACATAATACCACAAAGCAGAGCTAAAATATTTAAAACATATTGTAAGTCTTTACCTAATATATTTGATTCTTGGTATTTTACACAAATTCAAAATATTTAAAAGTATTATTCGGTTTCAGCCGCTTCTTAAGACTAAATGGTTCAGGTCTCGGGAGTGTCTAACCAATGATATGATTTTCATATAAAAATATTTTTCTTAATAAGATAAGAAGAATAGATAAGAAAAATATCCAATATGTGTATGGATACTACAAAGTATTCCCTTAGAGTTTTGTCCTGGAGATTTCGGAAAAAATTACGGACTCAGTTTTAGATTCACATACTCTTTATGAAAACACATACAGACAGACGGTGATAGTAATTCTGAAGTCTCATCTGTGGAGTTCTATGTATTCTTACCATGCTGCATATGGCTAAGCGCTGTATGTGGAGTGTTGATCCGCCAACGTCATAGACAACAACCCGGGATTCACGCCAACATCATCTTTATTATTACAAGAATTTACTATGTATGGGTGGTCTTCACGGAACGACATTTGTCTACTACCAATTTTAATTAATAGGCTATGTCTGGCATTATACGGGTGAGGCATCAAATTCACACCAACCAAGTATTTTAGAGCTCAGAAATCGATTAATTTTTTTTTTTTTTTAAATCTGTGTCGGTGGTCGAACTCACGACCTTTTGGGTTGCAAAGTCAGCGCTTTGACCATAGAACTATACCCGCCGGCAGAACTATACCCACCAGCATTAGTTGTATTCATGAAAACATTGTCTTAAAAGCTAAAATCACTTTTACTTAAAGCGTCACAGATATTAATAAATACGTTATAGTTAAGACCTTAACTTTTAATTTATACTCAACGCAAAATAATTTAAATAATACTTACCAACGAACTTTGATCAAACCCAGTATATTTTGCTTCATAAGAGATTATTTATTCTATTGCATCGATTCCCGAAACCCTCGAGCGTATTTTAGGGTTAAGAGGATAGCCTTTGAGCGTCCGAATAAAACCCATCACAAAGTTTGCGCTGTATAATGGTTTGTCGGGAAAGCTCCAATGAGCTTAAAGCTCGACCAAAATAACACATTGTACTGAAGTGCTTTAGTGGATATTTTTTTTTCGGATAAGTCACTGATTGGTTTTAAATTGTTTAGAAAATCATTTTACAATGTGAACGATTATTACACATACTAACATCCCCTTTACTTAAGGAAGTAACGACTTTACGTCGCCGTGATAGTTATCAGATCGTGTGATGGAGTTATGAGTAGCAGATGAATAACACACATACTTTTTTAGAAGCACAAAGACATAAATACAAGATAAAAATTTACAATTTTTTGTATTCGGCTCAGGCCAAAAAAATCAACGTTCTACCTTCGTTGAATGCCGAGCCAAACTGACAGCGCACTTTGAAAAACTGCAGCGCCCTTCTATCACCGGTCGGCTCTTTGACGAATTATCTTCTGTCAAAACAACTAAAATGCCGTCAAATACATATCCGACTAGCGAACAAAAATTAAAGAAGAAATATTGTATATTGAGGTCTTCGGCACTAGTATGCAAGGGCTATATCATGCTGATGCCAATACAACTTTCCAGTAAATTCCATTATATGTAGTTTTTGGTGTTTTTTTTAACAGTCAGAGCTTATGGACTATAATAAGAAGCAGTTGTAATTAATGTTAAAATTCAATTCGATTTTTAATGTAAATTTTATTTTTATCTCATAAGCGAATATAAGATTTTCGCTTTCTCATATTGTTATTCCCCACAAATGCAAGCTTCCTTAATTCCAGTATTCTACACATGAACCTTTTTTAATGGTTCATTACACGGTTGTATTGGCTTTTGGTGAAATGATATAATTCACAAACATAAATGAAGTTGAGGGTAATACATCATCACCATGTTCACTCCATTAACTGGAGCATATGGCATTCATGAACTTCCACTACATAGCTCTGACAGTCGCTACAGTCTTTTCTTCATCCAGTGTCAGCTCTACTTCCCAAAGATCCACTGAGTATTTGTATATGTAGAGTTTTCAGAATTGCGTGAGCTCGTACGCTTAAATGAAAAGATGCTATAATCAATGCTCTCTTACAGCTTTCTTATTACATGTACCAACTAGGTTTACCTCGCCTCTTGACCGATCGTATTATGAAAGGCTGCCTTGTCCGCTTCAACCCTTCGTAATTCTTCAAGTCAAACCATCATACCCCTCGTATTATACACAGGCATCTGCTTTCAAAACCCACTAAACGGCGGCATTGGCTCTTCGTGAAAAGTCAAGACTCACAGCTCTGAAAAAATAATTGAGAAAATATAGGAGCTTTTTATATGGTATTTTTTTTGATCGAGTTTAGCTGTGGAACCCAAATGTTGCGCTTAGAGTGAAACATGGAAATATACAAACAGGTGTTGTTAAAATATGTATGGAAAATATTATCATTTTTATCACATAATGCTTCTTCTTTTTCATGAGCCGTGATGAACAGCTAACTCGGTTACACGAGTAGTGAAATATATTTCACACGCGACACTTTCAAGAAAAAAGTACTCAGCGACTTTTTTTTGTAAGTAATGCGCTCTTCCCGTGCCATGAAAATTTAATAATGTATCAAAAAATATTTCCCAGTCTCCATACTTTAAGCAGTGCCTGAAAATCATGAAACAAATGGTGAGCGTAGGGAAAATGAAATGCGTCATTTCTGAAAAATTCAAGACAACAAAGAATAAGGAGAGTAGAGTAAATTATTCATTATTAGTATCCTTCATTCAGCTGTCTTTTAATAATAAATTCATATCCATTTGAAAAATTCGTTTTATAAAAATATTTATTATACAAGTTTTAAGTATCTCGGCGTACAGGTCACTGAGAATGGTGGCCTGCAGAAAGAACTTGCTTCTCGCCTTGGGATCGCTGGAGCATTCTTTGATTTTGCGAAATATCTGGAACTCGCTGCTTTCCTCAATCAAAATTTAATGCCAAGTCTACAGCGCCTTCATCATATCTATTCTTCTTAACGTCTTTGAATCTTGGTGCCTCAACAAGAGCCAATGCAGCCGTATTATGAAATTTGAGAGCAGATGTAGTATACTGGAGGTACGATGGTTTACTTTTTGAGGAATGACGCGGTGAAAGAGCGGACAAGGCAGTGTTTTATAAAACAATCAGTCAAGATACGATACCAGACTTGGATGAAATAAAGATTGAGGATGCCGCAGGAGAACGTAAGCTATAGCCGCCTTTTCTTCAAACCCCCGGAATAGGGTCGTCATGGAAGGCCATCAGGTACTGTATTTAGAATGTTCTCTGTGGAGCTCCGGTAAGCGGAGCTGACTAGGGGTAGGGCAAAGATTATGGCGACTGACAAAGCTTTGTGTCGGTGGTCTGTAAATGCCATATGCTCCAGTTGGGAAACGGACATGGTATATGATAGTAAATGACTTACTGATACTAACTTCGCAGTCTTAGACTGATGTCTATTTGACATCTATCTGATGAGCACCTAGAATCACGGGACGGCCTTCAGCCACTTTCTAAGAAGTAGCTTTTTGCGTATGTTCAGTTTCGGGTCCCCATCTGGGTCTCCAAAAATAGGATGGAACAGGTGGGGTTTCCACCAATCGAGTAACTGATAACAGCTTTTCAACGGCAGTTTGTTGCTACTATACACTTCAGCTAAAATAGTATAAAGTTGGAATTATAATAAGATTATTAGAATTCAATAAGTTTTTTTTCCAAAAAAAAAACTTATTGAAGTTGTCAATAAGTTTTCAATTAAGTCAAACGAACAAAATTAATATAAATAATACACCCATTTTATTTTCTCTAAGAATCCTACCATCATAACAAGGACATACACACAGTAAGCCAACTCCAGTCACGAGTATCTTTTATTGTAATATTACCGCAAGTTCAGGTTAAAAATTTAAATTTCTTCTTAGTCTCCGGTAGAGATCAAAACACCTGGCAGCGTCGCGCAATAATCCTGAAAGTGCTAGGCTATTATTTTTCAGTCACAGTCTAATGATGATTAATGTAATTTTGCCCGCGCCCGAGTTTTCAGCGAGTTTCAGTGGCATTTTAGCGGTCGCTGAACAAAGCAGGAAGATAAAAACACTTCAGGCAACTTGTTTTTTCACTTTGTTGCTTCTCTGTACATGCGCATTGCTCATCGTTATAATTAAAGAGAATTGTACTCTTCTATTACTGAACGACGACATTGGAATAAAAGCAACTTGATTCGTTTATAAGTCGATTCCCCATACTGAAATTTAGGTATGTTACGTAATTTTCTATCTTCTAATAGGTTATTAATAATATAGGGTCCGCCATTTAACGTTTTTTTTTTCAATTAGTACTTATTTCGTAAATGGTAACACTTAGCTCATGTCTGATTTGAGAGATAATTAGTTTCCGCCCCATTTAAAAAAGTCAATGGCGATTTATTTTTTTGTTCACAAAAATTGAAGAAGAGGATATTGGCAACATTTGATTTCAACAAGACGGCGCTACGTTCCAAAACAAGATGTTTATTTAAAATCTCAAAACAAGTATATATTTAAAATCATTTTACAAAGAAATAAAATTATTTTTCAGTATTCATATTATTTTTCATAAATTATTACTCACTGCTCGCGAATATTGCATAGACATAAATCATTTGTATATCAAAATAAAGATTGCGAAATTAATTATAATTATATTTATAAATGAAAAAACCTTTTTAAAGTTTCATTAAAACCCCAGCAGCAAAAATGGCGAATTGCTGGCGTCGTTTTTGTTATTATCACCGTAGTTAAGCAACCTTGGACGTGGATCACAACTTTGATGGGTCCTTAATGAAAAGTGTTTTGAGCGTCATCGAGAACCTTATATGTTACTTATAAGTGAAGTGGGCGTGAGTTTGATCCCTTACCCGTAAAATGTCAGTCATAGCCTATTAATTAAAATTGGTGGTAGGCGAAAGTCGTCCCGCGAAGACCACCCATTCATAGTATATTCCTGTTAAAATAAGGATGATGCGTGAATATCTGGCTGTAGTCAATGAAGTTGGCGGATCAAAACTCCACATGCAGCGCTTAGCACTATACATATGCACTATGGTTAGTGTCATAGAATTCCAAAGATGATACTTCAGAATTACTATCACCATCTGTCGGTATTCTCATATATCTTCTTCGTAGTATCAATCCGGTGGATTGGTTTGCAGCAATATCATATATGTGCTTACATAAAAATTCCATTTTGCATAGAGTCAGTCAATGCTCCGTCTATTATGACAAAGTTATCAAAATGTCAAATCCACTCAACTAACTTGACTGAAATATTAATAAGTGTGTTCATAAAAAACTAGTAAATTTTAAATCGTTTAAGGCATTCGAATACAAAAATAATATCAGTTTGTTACGATTTAAAATTAACGAGCATGCGTCATACAAGTATTATACATTACATTAAATGTCAAATGTGGTCGGCCAGTAACCTTTGGTCGAAAAAAGAAATTGTTCAGTAAAATCTGAAAGGATTTTATTTTTACTACAAAGAAAAAACTGTCCAATCACATTTTTATGAAACGTATTTAGATTTGATTTTTCTATATTTTTTCCACGAGTTTAATAAACCTGAATATTTTTAATCTAGATAATGTCATTTTATTCTGATAAAAGTAATAACAAATAATTGATTCAACACATTCGATACCTTCCAAGACAGACATATTTTCTGAGATTTTTTTTTATGTAAGCACATACAGGAGAATACCGATAGATAGTGATCGTAATTCTTAAGTCTCATCTGTGGAATTTTATGATGCTTACCATGGTGCATATGGCTAAACGCTGCATGTGAAGTGTTGATCCTCCAACGTCATAGACTACAGCCCAAAATTCAGGCATCTTCCTTATATTAATTCGGCCCTAAAACAACTTAAGAACAACAAAGCCCCTGGAGAAGACGGAATTACATCTGAGCTTCTGAAAGTAGGAGGAACCCCTCTGTTGAAAGAGCTTAAAAAACTATTCAACAAGGTAATAGAACATGGAGAAACCCCGGCGACATGGAGTACGAGTATTGTGATATTGTTCCACAAAAAGGGGATAAATCACTGCTCAAAACTACCGACCCATTTCCCTTCTTTCCCATGTGTATAAAGTATTCTCCAGAATTTTAACAAACAGGCTGACGGGTCGATTTGATGAATTTCAACCTCGAGAGCAAGCTGGGTTTAGGAAAGGCTTTAGTACAATTGATCATATCCACACGCTAAGACAAATCATTCAGAAAACCGAAGAATATAATCAGCCACTCTGCCTCGCCTTTGTAGACTATGAAAAGGCATTTGACTCAATCGAGACTTGGGCAGTGCTAGATTCACTACAACGCTGCAAAATAGACTATCGGTATATAGAGATAATAAAATCTCTTTACAAATCTGCAACAATGATGGTCCAGCTCCATGATAGCACTAACAATATTTCTATAAACAAAGGTGTTAGACAAGGAGATGTTATATCTCCAAAACTCTTCACAAACGCCCTAGAAGATATTTTTTAAACTGCTATCCTGGACAAAATGTGGAATAAATATTAACGGAGAGTACATTTCTCACCTCCGATTTGCAGATGACATAGTGCTAATAGCCGAATCACCTAACAAGCTCCAAGACATGCTCTACGACCTCAATGAAGCGTCGAACAAAATTGGTCTGAAAATGAACATGGATAAAACAAAAGCCATGATTAATAGTCATATTTCACAGACCTTTGATCCTATTTCCATTGGAGGAACAGAAATAGAGCTTGTAAACGACTATACCTATCTGGGACAAGTAATACAACTAGGGCGAAATAACTTCTCAAAGAAATCGACAGGCGCATACAACTGGGATGGGCAGCATTTGGAAAACTAAAGTACATTTTTAAAGCGAAAATTCCGCAATGCCTTAAAACTAAGGCGTTTAACCAATGCGTCCTCCCTGTATTAACTTATGGCGCAGAGACGTGGAATCTGACAGCAAGTCTTACCCATAAAATAAAAGTCACCCAGCGTGCTATGGAGAGATCCATGCTCGGAGTGTCGCTAAAAGATAGAATCCGAAACGAGGAAATACGCAGAAGAACTCAAGTAGTGGATGCTACCCAACGAATAGGCACACTCAAGTGGCAATGGGCAGGTCATATCTGTCGAAGAGACGACGGTCGATGGGGAAGAAAAGTATTGGAATGGCGCCCAAGAACTGGCAAACGAAGCATTGGCCGACCCCCTACAAGATGGACTGACGATATAAGAAGAATAGCGGGAGTGACCTGGATGCGGAAGGCGGAGGATCGAAGAGGATGGAGACTCATGCGGGAGGCCTACGTTCAACAGTGGACGGACACAGGCTGATGATGATGACTGGCATTATACAGGTGAGGGATCAAATTCACACCAACTGGGGGGGTTTTTTAGAGCACAGAAATCGATTAAAAATCCTTTTTTTTTAATCTGCGTCGGGGATCGAACCCACGACCTTTGGCTTGCAAAGCAAACGCTTGGACCATTGAGCTATACCCGCCGGCATTTTATTTTTACACTGTACACATTTTATGAAATAATGAAATTTTTCTATAAATTGATACACACATACGGTGACAAAGAAACGGCAGACGCTGTGCTTCGAACCACGAACTATGCACCCTCAGTTCTGTTTTATGCACAGCGCAATCGACCATGACTAATCTCCGCCTCAATATGTTCTTTCTTGAATCTAAATACAAACTCAAAAAGCTGTAATTTTTGTAGTAAAGAGGTTCTGACCAAGAAAATATATCATATCATTTCTTAGAACCAAACACCTCAGAAGTATTGGCCAATAATCCGATCTCCTTAAAAAAACAAATCAAAAGATTACCTAAAAATAGGTCTTGGATACTACAGCGGCCTCTTCAAGTACTCAACCTTCTGCTATAAAGGCGTAGGAAAGTAAGTTCCCAAGTGGATCATTGGGTGTAGAGTTGTCTTGGGAGCAAGCATATTATTGTGGCAACTGACAGCACTGATTGGTGACAATTTGTTATGACCATATGTTCCAAATATGTCTCAAATATGGTGACATCCTCAACTCTAAAAAAGGGGGCGTTATTACGTCACGTGAGGGCAGAATGAGGAGCAGGCCAGCAGACGAACACTTTTTTTTAGAAGTACATATTACATTTAAGTTTAAAAAATTACAAGCTTTCGGCCAAGCGGAAACAAACCGTTGGCCGTAACGCTGACCTTGTCTCGCTTAAGGGTGGGGACCGAGCGGAACCGTCAGCACGGCGCACCTAAATGCACGACAAGTGACCCGAAATAAAGAAAGGAAAGATCGTATATCGCTGATGTCAATGGGAAAAAAACTTATTACTTGAAAAGACGATCATGATATAAGTATTGAATTCATGAATTCGATAAAGTACGTGTTCACGAAAATTTAACACTATATATGTCAATAAAATATAACGTAACAACATAAATATAAATAAAATATAAATTGTCGGAAAATTTTCGTGTATTTCGTTAAAGGTGTTTTAACACGTTTAACGAAAACAAATATTCAATAAAGCGCTGAAACGAAATAACGATTAGGTATTTTATTTACCTGGCTGGCAACTAACAGTTATAATTTCGTAATAAATCATTTCAAATGTCGCAAATATTACAAAATATCACAAAGAAAATTCCTGAAATTTGACAGCCGCGGAGAAATATATCAAATCAAAACAACAATATGCACGAAATTAACTGATTTCATTAAACAGTAATAATGAACGTCAAAAATTCCGACTGAAAATACTTTTACAATTGGAGAATGCTTGTGATTTCTGAAGGATTTACTGTAAATTTCACAATTGAGGAATTTTATTTATTTTGAATGTTAAATGTTTGAAAACTAACGTTTGTTTTTATACACCTTTATTATAATTATAAATAGAATGTTTATAAGCGTTAGATAATAAACTGATACTCGTTATAATCTAACGCTTTCACACATTTTTTAAAAAATATATCAAGTTTCAAAATGTGTATCTTTAAAGCAGCGGTCGGGGAACCGGGGTAAATTACCCTTAATGGGGTAAGAATGATTTTTTTTGGGGTAATAAGGAAATATTTCTAGTTTGCTATTTCATAAACGTGTTAGAATTTTTACAGACTAATCAATTCAGGTGTGTGCGTGAGAAGTAAGAGACACGCGTTGTGTGTGTGCGTGCTTGCGTATTTATATATATTTATTTTTTAAATTATGAACTCCATAATCGATGACTCGACATTATTGAAGGAAATTACGTTCAATGTTCCCTCCCGGTTCACTAGAGGCAGTGACCGGCTAAATGTAAGGACATCAAAAACCAACTACGGTTTCTATTTTCCTATGTTAAGAATGTGTAGACTGGTTAACTCCTCTAGTGACTTGGACTTTTTCGGGGTGGACCTTCCAGCATTTTGCAGATCCCTCTACTAATCTGCTATAACTGTTTTTTTACTCATGTTCATGTTTTGTCTAAATGTATTGTCTTAGCTATAATATTTGTTCTGTTTTACCATTATATTTATTGTATTTTCTACTTTAAAACCATATGTATTGGCCTAGGCCGTTAATAAAATAAAATAAAAATAAAATAAATAAAATATATTTTATTTTCCGTGTAAATTAATTGAATAAATAATGTTTATTTTAATATACAATGATTGTCTCCTTTTCAAAATGGGGGGGAGGGGTTATATGGACTTATGCATAAATATTTTGGGGTAATGGTTAAAAAAGTTCCCCGACCGCTGCTTTAAAGCCTTCAGATATTAAAAAAAAAAAACGCATTTACTTCGATGACTTTATTAACTCAGTACCAGCAGTTATACTAGCACTTGAAAACTACAGGCAGGCATTAGAAAGCTTTCCTAGCATTTTTGTTTCGTTTACATATAATCTAAAAATCTCCAAAAAACAGATAAATACAAAGATTTTTTTTTTAAATTTCTACCCCACGTGCAGATAATCGCTACATATTATTTTCATGAGTATGTAAGACCAGTACGCAAATGAAAGCCTGGAAGTTGTACAGCGGACCGACTGAAAATTAACTGCGGGGTGGAGCAGACCCTGTCACACCTTCTGGAGTGTGCGCTGTGTCTAAGTAGCTACTCCTAGGAAGACCTGATGATAGCCGGGAGTAACGCTATTGATGTGGCCCACTTTTGGACAGACAGGTGACCCTGTTGTTTCCGACACGATTACAAATATATATATTTTCAAGCACAGTGTCCAGCAGACACTTTTGAGCGTCATAGAATCCGTAAAAAAACCAAGGCCCTCTGCAAGTACTCTCCTGTCTGTATATGTATGTTTGTTCATCATTATTTTTATGAATAAAATATTGATACATTCTCATTTACAAACATATATTACCAAGTGATTAAATCAAATGAATGTTAATAACTTCATGGATTACTTGTAGGTTTTTTTATTAATATATATTTTTTCTAATTAAGAGTACATTTTTCTAAGGCTTCGCATACTTCACTGAAAAAGGAAATCTGAAATAAAATCAGAAATGAAACGAAAGTGTACAAATATTTTTCAATTCAAAAGCTCTTTGCAGTAACAAAAGTATTATTTCATTTTCAGCCGTCTCTATGAAAATTTCATGAATATTTGCACCGGCTAACAAAACGAAATAAATATCTCTGCTGTTTCCATTATTTTACTGTCTCTTACTCAAGAAGATTTCTTGATTCACGCGAAAATTTCCAAGAAATTTGCATTTCATTACGAAGAATATAGGAAAAGCTTAAATTTCACTTTAGGTATAAATAACAAGAATGGAACGAAATTATTAAACTAAAAAAACCAGTTAACAACTTTATTATAACCAACGTAAATATATATTTTTTTAGTTAAGGAACGTATATATTATATACTAACTTACCAAGAGAACTACGTATCGCCTTAGAATTTAATGTTGTGATAATTCAATTGATAAATTAAATTAAATTTTAAATCTATCTATTTTATATTAAGACAATTATAATAGTATTTTCACATCCTCATTATTTTTCAATGCACACAATTTAATAAAAAAAAATTCATTACTCAAAATATAAATATAAAATAAATGCGAATTGAGCTTCAAAACAACAAGTTTCTTTCACTTGCGACATGCACCTGCATCTTTGCGGCCAGGTGACGATCCCGTGACTTGTCATCCTTTTTTAAAGACAGGGATGTCATTATATAATATAGAAAAACTATATTTTTTCATTACTTCTTTACATGATTTTTTCTCTCATTTTTGTTTTTTTTCTAGTTTTTTTTGTAGTTCAGAGATCTGAATTCTTTTGAGTTTAAGATTAATCTAGTAGTTTCAAAATAGAGAACATTGTATAATTTAGATACTTTTTTTTGGTAACTGCGTTTTCTTGGATGACAAATATTAACTGAGTATATATGAATATATAGTCAGTGTAAGACGAGTCTGTTGGGTGCAAGAAGAATTCATATTTTGAGTTCAGAGAATCACAGTCATGGTAAAAATATGAAAACAATCTTACGTCCATTTTCAACTGATTTTAGGCGCACTATATATAATCATGTCGGAAACATCAAGGTCAGATCCTGTCTGCCCAGAAGTGGGCGACGTCGATGGAATTACTCTCGGCCAGCATCAGGTCTTCCTGGTTGCAGCTACTCGGACACAGCGCGCCCTCCAGAAGGTGTGACGAACGTATAAGTAATATACATATGTATTATTGTTAATTTAGTTAACCGTCCTTTTTTTGTCCGTCTAAGTCTCAAAAAAGTGGTTATAGTACCGATTTATTTTTTATATAGTAGTGAAAGTTGTTTATCGATGAAATATCTCAGTACTGTATAGAGTACATCTTTTTTTGGAGAGCAAACCAACTTTAAACAAATTTATGCAAAATATTTGATTTCATATTTTTTTTAAATAAATAAGTAATTGCATTTTTATATTGTAAATATCAAATGCTTTTTCATCTACGTCCCGTTCATACTGAATAACAAAACGTATTTTATCATTTATGAGCATACAGTAATTGAATTTGAAATGCATAATATTTTCGCTGTGAAAAACACTCAAAGTAATTTCTATTCCGAACATGACTGGTCACATCCTTATTATATTTTTTTGCATCAAAATTTTCAGCATATTTAATTGCAGCTGATCACAACTGAGATATTCCATTGCTCAAAACATTTCATTCGTGAATCTTAAAGCAGAATCAAGAAAGTTAACCAACTTTGAATTAAATTATCTTTAAATATTTAGACAGTTTCTGACGAAAAAATATCGTATCATAAGCGAAATAAAAGTATTTATAGTTTATTTTTAGTCTTCCCACAAACTTAATAAATTTTCTCATTAAACCACTTCATCTCAACATGCCGCGTAATTATTTCGCCTGCTTTGCCATTGAGCAAAGTGAGCAAATGAAGGTTGACTCGGTGTAGAGTTAACACGACCCTCGTTCTTATGAAAAAACATCACAGCATCTGCGACCAGTGGTTCCCCTTGAAAAGTAATTACTTCAATTAAAATATTAAATTTTATTTTAATAATAAAAGCGTTTCTACCATAAGGCAATCAATACATAGGTTAAAATATATTCGCTAGTCAACACAACAAATCTGACCTATCCTTGAATACGGCAGTCACCTTTGGATTGGAGCCCCAAAATACCTTCTTAACTTAATTGACTCAGTTTAAAGAAGAGCAATTCGTTTGATAAACAATGACACCCTTACGTCTAATCTACAATCAATGGAACACAGACGTAAGGTTGGTTCTCTTAGTCTTTTCTACCACGGTCGCTGCTCTTCGGAACTTAAAGAACTAATTCCTCCTGCACTACACTTGCCGAACATCCATACACGGTTAATATATGTCGACCAAGAACTGGCAGCTTCCAAAGTTCCTTCCTTAATGCCACCGGTAAGCTATGGAATGCTCTTCCAGCGTCTGTGTTTCCTCCTTCCTACAATCTGGATCTCTTCAAGAAACAGATAAATATACAATCTCCCAACCCACACACAAACACGAACACAACACGTATGCAGCGTCCAGCCTCCTGGCTGAGCGTCATAGAGTACACTGGTCTTGACCGGTTGTGCTCTCCTGCATGCGTTTACATAAAAAACATTGCATAATAAATAACACGGAATAAACTGTGACAATATTTCTATACACAAAAATATTAATAAGGAAACGAAAACAAAAGTAATTAAGCTCAATAAAAACACAAAAACCCAATGAATTTATTTAATATCAGTCTGGACTTCACGTTAAGTCAAGACTTAACGAATTAACAAAAGGGAACTAATTTCCCATACAATTAAATTTCTCTTAAAACTAATTGGAATTTCGTTGAGTACTAGAGACATAAATATGAAACAATGCCGGATATTTTGTTTAAATATTTAATTGATACTCTGTCGCTCTTCCGAGCCACGTGCTTTCATTGGCTGCTTAAATTTACTGCGCTAATTTTGGAGTTAGAAAAAAATATTTTCATCATAATATTTGCTACATCATGACCTCTAATGTTTTTATCACATAAATTGGCGAATAAGAAGGTGACATTTAGTAAAAAACATTACCATGCATTTTTTTCTATGACCTAGATCAAGACATATTTGAATCGAACAGAACTGTCAGGGTGTGCTGGCAATGTGACCTGACATTGTTAAATCAGTATATTCCATTAGAGGTTTTTTGTGTTGTTGATGCCATTAAAAAGCAGTGCCATAAAAAAGCTCTCAAAACAAAATAGGCGAGCTTTCTCGCTACACGTAGCAGAATAAACACTGTTGTATGAACTGAAGCATACGTTGTTTAACCCTTGACAAAACTATGTAATGCTCGATGTTACTCAATGCACTTTTATCCAAAGGATTTTAGATAAGATTAACTATGAATGGACTTTTCACTACTCAAATACAGAGTTATCGTTTAATCCGTAATCTTCTTTTTATTATCAATCCGGTGAATTGGCTTGCAGCAACAAAATCTTACATCTCGATCTCCACTCTTCTTGATCCTAACTTGAGATGCAATCATTTATGCTGATACATGGGATGTCTTTTAGACCTTTAATGTGATATTTTCCCCTTTATTTCCACATCCTAATGCCGTGGACCAGAAAGGTTTATCCGCCTTTGGAGAGCATTCACTACTTCCAGGACAATAGAGTAACCTTACTTAACCTAACCAGCTTGACCTGATGAGGTTAGCTGGATGTTGGCTTATTTCGGCCAACATTCAGTCCCTGTCTATATTGGCCGACTGATGTTACTCGCCCCTCACGACGAGAAGGAGATAGATCAGGATTTTCCTTTCATCGAACCTGTGACCACAAGGCATTTAGCAAAGTCCTCCAGTACTTTTAGGGGGCTTAAATTTCTAAATAAGTAATTCTAAAAAAAATTGTAGTTACTTAACAGAAATGCTGTCAACAAATAACTCGTGAAAGAAATTAAGGTCGTCCCTGAAGCAAAATAAAAGTTAACGAAGCAACAAAAAATACGGTTTTGCATAAAAGTAGGTGAAATTGTTAATGTATTGATATCTTCCTCTTCCATTTATGGACATCGGTTAACTGGATGAAGGATGCAGGATCAGGTTTACAATAAAAACACTTGTTTCACATATTATTTGTTTACTGTCACAAACGTCGCCCGCCACAGCGAACGCACAGGACGCGCGCACTGTGACGGGCGCGAGTCAAACTTCAACTGCCAGCCCACGGCGCGATCTCACATCTCCACGGTACCAACTGCCAATATGACAGTCCTACCAACCGGCAATAGGCCAACTGTCATAACAAACAAAATGGCGCATGCAAGCGCCGTGCAACATTATATAATTAAAATAAACATTCGATGTAGATGTCAGGCAAGCGGACAAAAATAATAGACAAAAGATCGCTTGTCGAGGCTTTACGGCATCGGCCTTAAGGAGCAAGCTGATATCAGTATGTAAATAAAACATTCTTTTATTTACTTCACGCGTTCACTGAAAAACGACATAAATTTAAATTTCAACAAGAATCAATCATCAGTATATCCTATAAAAGTAATCTAAAAATAAATTTTTGTACTGCAAACTTTAAAATAAAATCGTAGTATCTAATTTATTTTCTTATGTCTATTTGATGTCATGTAGTTTTACCAAGTATAATGAATTAAACAGTAAAGTGCGTTCTTTTTTTCCTGTTCTAAACCATTATTCTTCTAATATTCCATATCTGGAAAAAATAGCCGCCACTTAAGTCTGACAGCTGCCAATGTCCATTCCCCATTGTAGGAATTATCTGAACCTCAAGATATACTTAAAAACAACTCGTTCATGGCTTCCAACAACCTTCAAAGAAGAAGTACAAGTATTTAAAGAGGAGTAAACAGTAGTATCTGAGGCATATTTTTGGGTGATTTGTTAATTGAATTTTTCTAGCTCATCGGATAATTAGCCCAACGCCCCCAAAAGTGGATAATTTTGTTATAAAAGCCAGCTAATCCGACAAAAAAACATCGATATTTAAAACTTCAATGTTTTATTTTTCGTTTATTTTCTTATTTTATTTATGTTTATCATTGTTCGTAACTTTCAGCTTTAAATATTCTTTCTGGAAAATTTCCAGAACGATTTGAATGCACGCTGAACAATGACTAAGTTTAAGGGTTGAAAAGCTCTGTAAAGTTTTCAGGCACTAGAGCTTTAACGTCCGCGAAATAAACACATTATTTACTTGACAGTATTCACTGTAGGATGCTTTTATGCACAATCTGTCAACCAGAAACGCCACGCTGTACTTTATACGCCTGAAACACGGTTTGTGCCAAATTGAAATATATGAGATGTGTCATATTTCAGAAATTATTAGTAGTAATGCATCCGAAAATAATGTTTTGATATCAACTTGATATGGTCCTTTCAGTCTGGTGTCACAAAGCTTCGATATGCGATATTTTCTTCTTAATTAAATGTATACTTTGCACTGTCAGATGTGGTGATACAGACAGCGGACCGACTGAATGTGACTGTGGCGCGGAGCAGACACTGTCACACCTTCTGGAGTGTGCGCTGTGTCCGAATAGTTGCACCCAATAAGACCTGTTGATGGCCGAACCTGTTGTTTCCGACACGATTTTATACTGTCAGATAGGTATTATTGTTTGTGTCCCGAGCAGGAGACTGAAGTTTATCAGTTCTTTTATATAAAATAACATTAAAATATGCTTCTCGATGAGTTTTTTTGCTTTGATTACCTGCTCCTCACCCATCTATCAAGTGTTCCGATGAAGATTCTGCCAACTCGAAGTCACCCCTTTGGGGGATGTCAGTTTTTTTTAATATATGCAACGTTTATACTTTCACGCATTAACGATTATACAATATATTTATTTTGGTAAAAAAAAAACGAGTAAGATGATTCATTACAAGAACTTTGTATTTATTTGAATGACAGATGGTATTCGTTATGATTTTAAATTTGTATCAATCGCTTAATATTAAAAACTTGTCTATGAATTAAGATCTTGTTTGGTCACATGGGATTCAATCATTTTCACTGAGCAGTGTTGCTTTCCCAATTGAAATTGCAGATAGCTTCCACTCTGCTCCGAATTTCAAAGGAAATTCATCTTGGGAGTAGTCTATTATCCGTTGGCACTTTGTGGGTCAAAGAGGATCGTGAGAATCTATAGATAACCCAGGAAGAGAGAAATTCATCCCGTAGTTTGCAATTGGGAAATTCTCACACTGCAATTACGACATCCTATTGGATATTGTCAATCTGTCTGACTGCGACAAAACTATGTAAAGTGAACTGAAACTATGTACGGTTACTTGATATTCAGATATCTTTTATTTATTTTAAAATGAGTTTAAGCTAGTGTTTTTTGAATGAGCTTCAAATACTCCTGTTTTTTTAAGCTCTTTAAACTGTGCCGATACTCATCCGAATAATTTTCATACTAATTAGAAATAAATTTTCAGTTTAACGCAACTTTGAACGATTTAAGAAGATATTTACGGGAATTTGGTGATTTGTTATATACTAGCTGACCTGGCGAAATTCTCATTAAATTAATTAATACTGCCTTCACTTATTTTAACCGAATTAAATTCAGATTTTTATTAAGTCAAATTAAATTCTAAAAAAATATTGAAGCAATGATGATGTTGTGTATAGAATTATATTGCAAACATCGCCATCTAATGGAACTAGTATAAATAAAAAAATCTATTTTATGCAAAATGTGTACAAAAGCCTTGGAAAATCTTTCTAGCATTTTTTTCGATGCTTACATAACATTTATTTTAAAATACATTATCCAGATGAATCCAACAAATCAAAGATCACGAAAATTTGTGCAGCCGTTTTCGAGTTATAAATGGTGTAACTAACGCAACTTTATTTTTGTACTATACACATATTTATGTAAATATTACGGTGGCGAGCAATAATTTTCACGCGATCAGATAATTCGCCCGATGCTCCTGAAACCCTATTGACCCAAATACGACACACGCCTAATTTTGCTTAATTTCTGCTTTTAAGCAATCAATTCTGTTTCAACATATCGTTGATTTAACGTTTTTTTGTCATATATAAACTTTTTTTGTTTTTGTTGTCGCTGGGTTGAAAAGATTGGCCGGAAGATGAAGTCCGAAATTCCGTTTCCAGGGGGCACCGCGTCGAGGTTCTTTTCATGCCCCCCGGAGAATATGCGGCACCAGTGTGGGGTCGATCAGCCCACTGTAATCAAGTGGATACTGCCCTGAATGATGCACGCAGAGTCGTCACAGGCTGCCTCAAACCAACACCCATTTCTAAACTATACCCCTTGGCTGGTATCGCACCACCGAACATAAGACGCAAAGTCATATGCGCCGAAGAAATGCGTAAGGCAATCAACGAACCGTCCCACTGCTTGTATAATCAGATACCCCCAACACCAAGATTGAACTCTCGAAGCAGCTTTCTGAATTCCACACAACCTCTCACATCCGGCCCTGAAAATGAGAGACTCCAACTCTGGCAACAAATCGCACCAGAGGATTTCATAACTCCAAAGGAAGGCCTCCCAACTGGCAAGAGCCTTGACTGGCCGTCCTGGAAATCCCTAAACAGATTAAGAACCGGAGTTGGTTGAACAAAGGACAACCTCGAGTGGTGGGGAATGCTTCGGCAGGGAGAGACACTATTGTGCGACTGTGGAGACCTGCAAACCGCCTCACACCTACAATGCTGCTCCTTGTGCCCAACAAGTTGCACATCTCAGGACCTAATGCTGGGCAACACACGAGCTATCGATGTTGCCAGATATTGGGAAAAAATAAATTGACGTCGCTGACACGAAGAAGAAGAAGATATATAAAAACTATTAATATATTGTAAGAAGAATAGCGGGAGTGATCTAGATGCGGAAGGCAGAGGATCGAAGAGGATAGAGACTCATGCAGGATGCTTACGTTCAACAATACAGCTTGATGATGATGATAATACGTATGAATATTTTTATGTCGTTTTCTTGATATAAAACTGAAAAAAGGCCACTCGAATCGTAATATATTTTTTCTTATAATAAATCAATAAAATTCTAAGCGGCTTATCGTATTACCTGAAGAAATATCTTTTTGTGATGAATTTCGACAAAAATAATAATACCCACGATTGTAGGCGGAGTAAAATATTAAATTATAAGGGTCAAAAAATTTATCATTCTTTTCATGAAATTTTTGATTTGCTAACAAAATTATACACTTTAATCCAAAATTTGTTACGTGGGAGTAAGATCGTTCATACGTGGCAATGAAGCCATTACGATATATCTAAAAATATGTGCAGAATACGAAAACATGCTCGAGAGTATCTTAGCAATTATTAAAGGCAAAAAAGAAACAATCCATCACACAAAAAATGTTTGAAATATTTAAAGTCATTTTTTTGGCAGGATTTAAATCAATGAATGGACAGTTATTAACTAGCAAACTGTCAGTAATAAATACCAAAAACGGTAAGCAAAAAATAATCATTCGGCATTAGAAAAACATCAATCGGCAATAGAAAAATAATAAATACGCAAGAAATAATTAAGGAATTGTAATAAATAATAAATTAAGTTAGGTTTCCACTTTATGGGTTAATTATTCATTATTTTATACCAATAAAGAATATATTACTGCCATTTTATCTTAATAACTCACTACATTCACACTGACACATTAGATACTGCCGAGTTATTTCTTTTACTGCCAATTGATTTCACTTACCTCCAAAATCTTGAATAAGTTACTGAATAAAGAAATATAGGTCGTTTTTAATCACTGTAGTGACGTAGTTTTACGAACGTGTCCGAAAATATTTTTTGTATTATAATCTATTTTTATTCTCTTCTCATATCCATTCCTTATCTGAAAAATATAGCCACCGCAAAAGCCGTCACTCAGTTCTGTTAGTTGGTTGAATCAAATCTGTTTAATGATATACAGAGGTAAAAAAATGTGGATTATCTGTGGATTCCACAAAAATGGATAAAATAGTTTAAATTCATTATAACGATGGATGTATAAACATTCTACATTTGAATCAAATATATTTATAAGACATCTTTAAACCTGAACCACTTACCAACCGTACTTATTTTTTTTTTTTCAATTCAATTTCTTTATTTCTTTTCTTTCAATGACATTACAAAATATACAATTTTTTTCGTGCTGAAGTACAAACGTAAATGTGACGATGTAAATATATTGACACATTAATTGCCAATGACCGCAAACTCAGAAAACAAGTGTCGGAATACGTAGCGTAAGTAGTTAGGATTTGTGACAACAAAAACCATGTCATAAGTAAATCACGGTTGAAACACACAAATAACACGACATTATTGTTACAAAATCAAACAAATTTTATAATAATGGGTGCTTAAAGACGTAAAGAAATTATATTACATTTAATGAATATTTGATACACTTAAATAAAATAACCATTTTTAGTTTTTCCATTTCATTTAAATCGAATGAAAATCATGAACTTTCGAATTATAGTCGTTTATTATTTCCCCAACCTTTGGTAACAAAACCTTAATGAAAACTAAATGTAATGTCGGATGTGGGAGTGTCTTGGAAGTGTTATGATCTGTGGATTTCTGTTAAGTAATTGTTGCTCGTGATGGAAAGGGATCACTGGAATTTTCCCTATATACTGAACAAGAAAGAAAAGAAATAAGAACATGGTATAATGTCACGGATAATTTAATGCCAATAAGTAAGCTTACTATTTAAGCCGTGAAGGTGAAAAGTTGTAAAATATTAACGTTATATTAAATTAAATGATTACCGAGATAATGTTTTATATTCAAGTTCTTGAAATTGGTACAATTGATTAAGCAGAAGTCCGCCACAGTAATAATAAATGATCAAAGTATCCCAAAAATATGCTTTGTCATCTTCACACAAGGCGCATTAAATTGACGCCAGTGAATCCGTGATTAGTTTTCATTAATTCATCGGTCACTTACTTTCTCCGAAAATAGGCTGTGCTGACTGAAAAAATGTGGCTTTACGGTTTCACAAAGCCTGAATAATCTTTTCACGCCGGCTAAGCCCAGTCTGGTGAACTTCGACTGAAGGATTACCGACTGATCTAAGAATAGTCTGCCAAACAAAGGGTTCTACAATATATAAAATGCGGGTTGTATGTTTCAACGTTTACCCACTGAATTTTTCACCGGGTTGCGACGTACTGACTAAAGTACTGTTTATTCGAGCTTTAAGCTGCAGAGTATATATAATTTATGCTTTCAGATGAACTTTTATTATTGAACTTTTGACCGTTGAACTTTTTTTCCATTACTTAATTATTAAAAGCTTTTTGCTTAATTCTTCTTCTTGTTTGTACACTCTGGAGTATACATTATACTTATAATGATACTTTGATGCTAACTGTATATATTTACTTTTTACTCTTTCGCTACTACTTTTTACATTTAATTTATTTATAAAAGCAAGTACCATTAATTTAAAAAGTACTATGTAGCTTTGTAACTGTCGTCATTAAAACCTGATACCCCTGTTTATAAAATATACAAATAAATAATAAATGATAAATATAAGCGTATATGACTTTATACACAAGTATTTATTTTTCGTTTTTTTCGATCGATATCTCTTGGCAGACTCCCATAAAGTCAAATAAATATAAAGTATTTTATAGAATAATTTCAACAATATTTATTGAATGACGACACGTTTTGGCTACGTTGGGTAGCCACTTTTGAGTTAACAATTATCATCAGCCTGTATCCGTCCACTGTTGAACGTAAGCCTTCCGCATGAGTCTCCATCCTCTTCGATCCTTCGCCTTCCGCATCCAGGTCACTCCCACTATTCTTCTTATATCGTCAGTCTATCTTGCAGGGGGTCGGCCTATGCTTCGTTTGCCAGTTCTTGGGCGCCATTCCAATACTTTTCTTCCCAATCGATCGCCGTCTCTTCGACAGATATGTGCTGCCCATTGCCACTTGAGTGTGCCTATACGTTGGGTAGCATAGTAGTAGCACTCAAGTAGTGGATCCCACCTAACGAGTTATCAATAGCTTTAATAAATATACATTATTTATTAGCAATTAAATATACATATACCATACGTAAAAATCCTTAATAAATAAATAATTTAAAATATCCATATGATAATGTCACCTTGAGACAATATCAAGAAGGTAAAAATTATTCATCAGTAACACAGGTAAATAATTGATTGCAATGTGCGCGACGTACTAACAAGAAGTTATTCTCATCCATTCGATCTATAGTTTCGGTTCAAGACCCGAGTGGTACTTACTAAAAATAAATAGACTGTCGGAAATAATAATATTAAGCTTGTGAATAAATGCATTCTGATTGAATAATAAAAAATAAAAATATACATACTTTGAATATATACTATAGCGACATCTGTCATACGATGATAACTTATATTGAAGATCAGAGACGAGACATCTCAGGAGGAAGAAATTGGCCGGTGGCCGAGCGGTATAATTACCTGGGCAAAATGTTGGTTTCCAAAGGTCCGCGGTTCGCATACCGCTTCCGCCGATATTTTTTCTGAATGATTTGACGCGTTTAAGGATTTTTATGTATAGCATATGTATATTTAATTGCTTATAATATTGTAATATAGTCAATGATCTATAAAAGTAGATTAGAATATTGAAATAATAAAATAATATTCTAATAAATAATTCAAAATATCCACATTATTTATTATTAAACTTTCGTATATTTATTTATTTGACTTCTTTTTACAATTTGTTAAATAAAACCGCATGTATTTATTGAAAAAAAAAAAAAAATTTAAGACATTCAAACATAAGAAACAACTTAATTGGAACGCATCAATTAAAAGAGGGTCAGCTAAAATACTCCAAGACTAAAAATATTTTTATTTCAGAATCTTGCGAAAAAAAAGAAAAATATTCAAAAAGCCTAATTTATTACAACAAAAATATCTTATTCGTAGTATCAATCCGGTGGATTGGTTTGCAGCAACAGAATCTTGAATCTCGATCTCCCCTCCTCCCGGTCCACCACAATCCTCTTCAGCTCAGCATAAGAGCTACAAATCATGTCCTCGAAGACTTGCTGCAAGTACTCCCGTCTAGGGCGCCCTCTATAGTTTCTACCCCTAAACCATCCCCTCCACAATATCGTGAAGAAGACCATCGTGGTGCATAATGTGACCGATCCATCGGGCTCGCCTCTCTGAGATGGTTCTTATTAGGTGACTATCTTCCTTGATTAACCTGAGAACCTCATTGTTCGTGACGTGGTCTCTCCAGGGGTCTCTTCTCGGAATTTCCTGGAGAGACAAAAACATAAATATGTGCAATATTTTTAGTTCCGTTCAAGGTTCTTACTGCAAAGTTATTGGCAGCAGACAGAATAATGTAATAGTAAATTTTGGTTGACCGTATGCTCCACCTAGAGAAGAGATATGGAAAGACAAGTATTATGCCTAAGACTAAATTTAACGGTGTCGTATAACATGAAAATTAACGTAATTTAAAATAATGTCACTTTTAAATGCGACAATATTTTTCACCGTCTCTCAACAAAATGAAGTCTCGAAATTTAACGTCTCGTAATGAAATTAACTAAGCGAAGTTTCTACGGGGAAGTGAGTTGTACGCTATTCGTCATCAAAAATAATTGCATGATTAAAATTGACATTATTATAATTGTCTGCGTAGAATATTTAAGTTTTAGAAGTAACAACACTTAGATTGTTAATTAGTAATTATACGTGAAACTGTATAATTATCTTAATAATTGAAATTATATTTTTTCTTCTTTCTTTTTTTTCGGATTCATTTTTTGATTGGTTAAGAGAATTAACATTTAGGTTATCAACGGAAAGGCTATCAAAATCAATGGAAAGAGCGATTATCAAACGATAGGCAATATCTTCTTATTATTTAGCAGGATAATTTAAAGATAAGCTTGTGATAACTGGCAAAATTGAAGGTTGACGAAGCAGAGAAATACCGAATTGTTATTGAAAGAAAAGGAAGCAAAACTTCCACTGAGTTAATAATTGATAAATCAATCCGCCCAGCTGAATATAATATGAAAAAAATGATAGAAAAAAATAAGAAAAAATTGCATTTTTGTTATTTTCATCTAATTAAAGTGTGTGATACTAGTTGTCTATCAACTACTAGATCAGTTTAATTATTATTAGAGTCATAAAAGTTATTCGTCATTATATTTCCCAACCAGATAATCTGGCTCGATAAGTTAGTTTATAGTTACAAAATAACTTCTTGAATCTGGAACACGATCGTCAAATATGTTCTAAATAATATAATAGTTATCGTGCTATACAAACGTTTTGAATGATACTTTATAAATTACAAATCGTATCAAAAATGTTTCGCTTATTTAAGAAGAAATCATTGAGGTGTGTTAATATTTGGGTGTCAAATACGACTCAAAGATACCTTTTTGAAACAAGTTTGACACACAAGGATGCATCAGTTGCACAGTCAGCCTTTACAAAATATTTAAAAGTTACGCACATAATAGGTCGTGCGTACGCGCCTTTACTTATTGTCATTTTGAACAGGTCCGCTCACGGGTGTGTTAGTTATAGACATGGCCACTGGAGTGCTGGGCGAGAGCCGCAGCGCCGGCGAGAGCCCGATCACGAGCGCGTCAGTTATGTGTTGATGACCGAGAAGGTCGCATTACGGCCAGCGGCATGTAATTCCGCTTGGCCGGAAGCTTGTAAAGTTTTAACGAAAATATAATCAATGTATCTCTAAAAGAAAGTCTTTGTTTTCTGACCTGCTCTTCATCCTGCACTCACGTGAGGGAATAACACCTTTTTTTGATAGAGGAGGATGTTAATACATACAGTCACGTACGGATGCCCCTTTACAGTACATGAAAGTTTCAGGTCATTTGACTATGCTAACATAAGCAAATACCCGGGTCCAGGTTTGTCAAAGCGAACCTCTACCTCATCAAGTATGGATCTATAAGAGGATTTATGCCTCCTTTATGTATGTACATAAATTTGTATGTAGAGTTGTTTCTCGTACTACCAAACACTTCTGCAGCATTAATTATACTATATATATTTAATTATACAAACCATGCACTAACTATACTACAGGAAAATGAAGGTGTGCTTTATTTAGGGCACATTTATTTGTAAAACGAATAAAATTGAATTACGAAGTATGAAACTTGTAATCGCCCAACCTTTCTTTATACACAACATATCATTTTCATATGAAGTTGTGTGGTTGAGCGTATGAGATATTTTTTACTACATCCGCTCCATATTTATTTCAATTTAAATTTTTTCAATTTCAATTTCAATTTATTTTTCTTTTAGAAACATTACAAATAACTTTAATATTTAATTCATTTCTAAAACAGGATACAGGATAAATAACAATTTATAAATAACACAATAATAATACAATCATTTAAAAAGTCCCGGAGCCCGCTTAGAGTATATGCATACTGCAAATTGCCATTTAACAGATCTGTAAATTCAGATTCTCTATGTCTCGTCACATAGCACCTATATCCTGAAGATTCACATAGGATCATGGGGAGATGGCTTCTAGAAGCCTCCAGGGCAAGAGCCCGCAAATCTGTATAAAGAATTGCTGTAGTATCAGGGAAATATTTAGGTGTTCAATAATGAGGGATTTTTGCAAGGAGATTGGATAATCAGCCTGAAGTAGCTCAAACCTCCTGGGCTATGTATACAGCTTAGATTTAATTTAATCATTAAAAAAACATAGTGTTTCAAGCTGATGACGACTGAATGGAAAACAAACGCTTTTACTAAATAAAATATGTCATCTGGCTAAATTAGGTCTTGCGAGGTGTTAAAAAAATATTTTCTTGTTCTCCTGCATGTTTTACACGAAATAGACAAATTGATACAAATCTGATCATAACTCTTTGAAAGTTGACAACTTTCAGTCATGAAATAAACGTAAAAACCATTAAAAATATATTTGAATAAAAACAGTTTTCAATGCTTATATTCAATTTATTGCAGAGGTAACAGCTGTTGTTGATAATCAGAAACGCCATTTTGAATTTCCAACTCAGTAGACAGCGCATCCAGAATGCCGAGTAGAAATTTTCATGAAAATATTTGCATGTGATCAACGAGACGGTAATGGAATCGCGTATTAGCATTTGGATACCTTGTTTTGTACACAAACTGAATAAGTTATTCGTCGCATTCGAGGAAAGCAAACACATTCGCTATATCGGATGTTTTAATACGAAAAACAACGTTACAATCCTTAAATATGCAGATGCAAGCCGTCTTTATTTGTTTTGATTTTTTTTGTTTATCTCGAATGTTATTTATTATTCATGGATATTTTATTTTTTTACGTTGCCACAACAAGCTTTTTAACATTCTGAATAGAACGAGTACAAAAGAAAATAAAAACGTATTTATGGTAGATGTAGTATTTTATTTACATTTATTTTGATTTGACTTTAATGAAGAATGGTAAATAAAACTGGGCCTCCTTTACGTGGAAGATCAACAAAAGTAGCTTTTCATACTGTAGTCGATTAAAAGACTAAAGTGGGCGTGGATAGGACAAATTTTTTGGGTGCCACAGGAGAGCAAAAACTACTTCTATGTAAAGATAACCACTTCCACTTCTGGCTCTTTGTTGAAACTAATTTTGAACTAAGGCACTCAACGGAACTGCACCGGGCTATCTGACAGAACTTATCAAGCCTTCGAAAATAAGCGCGCGTGGAGAGACACTCAGATCGGCTAGAGCAAATAAAAGCACCCTGCAGCTGACGGCAGGTAGTCCTATCACGGTCTTTGGCAATCGGGCTTTCAGCTACGCTGCACCAATGGCCTGGAAGAGAGGCAAAGAAGCGCTTTTGGAATGATCATTCGGTCATAAAAGAGCGCTATACAAATACTAATATAATAATAATAATTTCTTGCAGAATCTTTGTATGCTGCAAATTTTGCTTGTATGTACAATCTTGCTGGTCTTTCAAAGCAAAATTTTGCTCGTTTGACAGCATATATCACATAGTATCTCAAATATCTCATTAGTAAGAGCACTCGTATTTTGAGGTACTAATGTATCGATATCATCATCATCATCAGCCTGTGTCCGTCCACTGTTGAACATAGGCCTCCCGCATGAGTCTCCATCCTCTTCGATCCTCCGCCTTCCGCATCCAGGTCACTCCCGCTATTCTTCTTATATCGTCGGTCCATCTTGTAGGGGGTCGGCCAATGCTTCGTTTGCCAGTTCTTGGGCGCCATTCCAATACTTTTCTTCCCCATCGACCGTCGTCTCTTCGACAGATATGTCCTGCCCATTGCCACTTGAGTGTGCCTATTCGTTGGGTAGCATCCACTACTTGAGTTCTTCTGCGTATTTCCTCGTTTCGGATTCTATCTTTTAGCGACACTCCGAGCATGGATCTCTCCATAGCACGCTGGGTGACTTTTTATTTTATGGGTAAGACTTGCTGTCAGATTCCACGTCTCTGCGCCATAAGTTAATACAGGGAGGATGCATTGGTTAAACGCCTTAGTTTTAAGGCATTGCGGAATTTTCGCTTTAAAAATGTACTTTAGTTTTCCAAATGCTGCCCATCCCAGTTGTATGCG
The DNA here is from genome assembly GCA_022606575.1 of Glossosoma conforme. Lineage (NCBI taxonomy): Eukaryota > Metazoa > Arthropoda > Insecta > Trichoptera > Glossosomatidae > Glossosoma > Glossosoma conforme. Next base: position 623,462 of record JAGTXR010000213.1, on the reverse strand, counting down.
CCTGTCGATTTCTTTTGAGAAGTTATTTCGCCCTAGTTGTATTACTTGTCCCAGATAGGTATAGTCGTTTACAACCTCTATTTCTGATCCTCCAATGGAAATAGGATCGAAGGTCTGTGAAATATGACTATTAATCATGGCTTTTGTTTTATCCATGTTCGTTTTCAGACCAATTTTGTTCGACGCTTCATTGAGGTCGTAGAGCATGTCTTGGAGCTTATCAGGTAATTCGGCTATTAGCACTATGTCATCTGCGAATCGGAGGTGAGAAATGTACTCTCCGTTAATATTTATTCCACATTTTGTCCAGGATAGCAGTTTAAAAATATCTTCTAGGGCGTTTGTGAAGAGTTTTGGAGATATAACATCTCCTTGTCTAACACCTTTGTTTATAGAAATATTGTTAGTGCTATCATGGAGCTGGACCATCATTGTTGCAGATTTGTATAGAGATTTTATTATCTCTATATACCGATAGTCTATTTTGCAGCGTTGTAGTGAATCTAGCACTGCCCAAGTCTCGATTGAGTCAAATGCCTTTTCATAGTCTACAAAGGCGAGGCAGAGTGGCTGATTATATTCTTCGGTTTTCTGAATGATTTGTCTTAGCGTGTGGATATGATCAATTGTACTAAAGCCTTTCCTAAACCCAGCTTGCTCTCGAGGTTGGAATTCATCAAATCGACCCGTCAGCCTGTTTGTTAAAATTCTGGAGAATACTTTATACACATGGGAAAGAAGGGAAATGGGTCGGTAGTTTTTGAGCAGTGATTTATCCCCTTTTTTGTGGAACAATATCACAATACTCGTACTCCATGTCGACGGGGTTTCTCCATGTTCTATTACCTTGTTGAATAGTTTTTAAGCTCTTTCAACAGAGGGGTTCCTCCTACTTTCAGAAGCTCAGATGTAATTCCGTCTTCTCCAGGGGCTTTGTTGTTCTTAAGTTGTTTTAGGGCCGATTTAATTTCGAATATACTTATATTTGGGATGTCTTCAGACCAGTGCTTTGTGAGAGTAGCCCTCTTGTCGTCCGCAGATCTGTCATTAGGACCTGGCATCGTAGATGAATACAATAACCCGTAGAAATGTTCTATTTCCTTCAGTATCTCATTAAGATTTGTTGTTATCTTCCCATCGTGTGTCTTTAATTTGGAAAGTTGGGCCTGTCCTATAGAGGTGTGTCTGTTAAATGCACTTGACCCTCGGCCTTGTGCAACAATCTCCATGATATACTCGGTGTTTGAACGACGAATGTCAAATCTCATGGATTTTTCACTTTTTTGTTCAGGGTATTGTAATCTTGGATGCTTCTGCTTTTACGACGTTCGTCCATAAGAGCTATCGTTTTGTCTGAGAATTTTGACCCTTTTTTCTTTTTGCACTGCTTTAAGACTTTTTTGGCAGTTTCTTTAATGCTATTAATGATTCTGTCGTTAAGTTTGTTGACGTTGTCGGTGTCATCACTATCTTCCAGTGCTGCGAATCGATTTTGTAGTTCAAGCTGAAAAGTTTCCTCAAGCTTGCTCTGAACATTTAACGGACGTATAACTCTTTGTTTTATCAGCTTTTTCCTTTCCAGTTTGATGTCTAGGTGCACAGTACTTCGAACGAGACGGTGGTCACTTCCGGTACTAAAGTATTGCATCGCTGAGACATCAGTGACTATGGTCTTCTTATTAGCCATAATAAAATCAATTTCGTTCTTTATGTTGCCATCCGGGCTTCTCCAGGTCCATTTGCGTTTTGGTTTTTTCTTGAAAAATGTGTTCATGCAAAACATTTTGTTAGCATGTAGAAAGTTTACCAGCATCTGTCCTCTGTTATTTCGGAGTCCGGTTCCATATTGTCCTATAAATTTCTCGTTTCCACAGCACTTTCCAATCTTAGCATTAAAGTCTCCCATAACTATGCAGTAATGTGTCTTATTGTATTCTAGGGCTTTTTCGATGTCTTCATATAGAGCTTCTACGTCTTCATCGGTATGGCTAGACGTTAGGGCATATACTTGTACCACTCGTAAGGAGTATCGGTTCGATAACTTAAGCGTCAGGTATGATACTCGGGGGGATATACTATTAACTTCGGTGACGTTGTTGGCAATTTCCTTGTTGATAAGGAAGCCAACTCCACCTTGAGAGGTTTGATCCCCTTCTCTATAGTATAGGAGATGTCCTGAGTTGAGTTTAATCAGACCTTCTCCTTCTCGTCTAACTTCGGCCAGCCCAACGATGCTCCATTTGATTCTATCTAGTTCCTCTTCCAGTTCTACGATTTTTCAGTATCGATATTATGAACCAGAAAAAAACCGTTCGATTTCCGTTCTCTAAAGCTGTCATTTAGTTCCAAAAAATAAATATTCAGAAAGCTCGTTCAAAATATTCGAAAAACATGTTTATAAAAATGCGTGTCAAAACACATCAATCAAGCGATTTATTAAAAAAGGCTGTTTATATTTTTTCAGAATTTATGTCCCATGAATTATTTGCCTTGTCCCGTGTTTTTGGTTTGAATGTTGTGGTCTAGTGAATAAATAATTATTTGAAATATATTACTTACATTAGTCATAAAAATGGAGTTCAAAAGGTTATATCTAAAATATTATTATTTGCGTATAAATAATAATGGATTCTAAATATTTTTATAGAATATAATCACTAAGGATTTTAAAAACCTAAGCTCCATCAAGGTCGCTTTACTGTTCTCTGATTCGTCCGCAGCTAGAATATGCTAGCGTTATATGGTTTCCCTACTATCGAACTCATATCGACCGGATTGAATCAGTCCAACATCGCTTCTTGTCAAGAGTTGCACGACTTGATCGGCCTTGGGAGAGGTAGCTACTCCAATGAAGATATATAGAGGCGACTTAATGTTTCTACATTGGAGAGACGTAGAACAGTGACTGACTTGCTGTTTATTTTTAAAATTATGAACTCCATAATCGATGACTCGACATTATTGCAGGAAATTATGTTCAATGTTCCCTCCCGGTTCACTAGAGGCAGTGACCTGCTACATGTAAGGACATTCAAAACCAACTACGGATTCTATTCTCCTATGTCAAGAATGTGTAGACTGGTTAACTCCTCTAGTGACTTGGACTTTTTCGGGGTGGACCTTCCAGCATTTCGCAGATCCCAGCAGCAATGACAGAGTGAATATTTGCTTTAATTTGTTTGAAATATTTTAATTACAGAATTTATGAGAAAGAAAATATATATAATAAATATTGTTATCGAACTTATGAAACTATATCTGAATTGATATCTAACTGTTAGAATGTAGATGTGTGTATGTGTGTGGAGTGTGATATGATTTGTAAGAAGAGAATTGTGCAGCAAGTGATCAGATGGGACACGAAAATTCCGAACATAAAAATAGAAGACATAATACATTGTGTAATGTCACTGATAATTTATTTACAGATAAGTAAGTTAAATTAATATTTATAAAGTGTTAAATCTAGAATGATAAGCGAATATATGGAATAATTGAAATATGATTGGAGTGGCTGAATTTGTAAGCTAATTGTTTTTAATTATTGGCACGTTCTAGAAGTGATTTTATACTAATGAAAACTTACGCGTAGGTAGTTGAAGTTTGGTCGTTTGGAAATCGGGCACGTAACACAGATGATTCCGGCGGTCGGCTAAGTGATCAGTTTGCGAAGACGGTCGTGGCTAAGAATAAAAGGATCTGGTTCATGTGGTCGTCTTCTTATATAGAGCCTGCTCCACGCACACGTGGATACTTTTAAGGCAAACATTAATAGACAAGATATAGATACAGGAATTAGTACTAACATTATATCTCCAATTTTTAGAATACAGTCAAATTGGTTTAAATATTCCTTTGATCTATTTTTTTTTTGCTAACACATACAGGAGAATACCGACAGATGGTTTAAAGTGATTCTGAAGTCTCATCTGTGGATTCAATGACGCTAACCATGTTATATATGGTTAAGCGCTGCATGTAGAGTGTTGATCCGCCAACGTCATAGACTACAGCCCGACATTCACGCATAATCCTTATTCTTACAGGAATTTACCATGAATGGGTGGTTTTCACGGGACGACTTTTGTCTTCCACTGATTTTGGATAATACGCTATGACTGGCATTTTACGGGTGAGGGATCAAATTTACACCAACCGGAGGTATTTTAGAGCCAAGAAATCGTTTTTTTTTAATCTCCGTCGGGGATCGAACCCACAACCTTTGGCTTGCAAAGCAAACGCGTTGAGCATTGAGCTATACCCACAGGCATATTTACTCCTAAATCGATTTTAAGGAATTAACTTTTGATCGTGGGTAACCGTGCACAGTATTTAATGTATATATATATATTCGTACAAAATGACAATAATTCAATGATGTTGCGAAAAAATAAGTGGCTTTGACATATACGTTAACGCGTCGCTTCATACGTATATTGATTATTAAAGTCAAAGGCCTGAAATACCTCGCAACTTCCTTTTTCATTTCGATTGATGCGTTATTACTTTTTTTTCAGCAATTCAATATATTTCGAAATAGCTTTCGCTTGCCTATTAGCAAAGATATATATATTTTAATATATTTTTTTAATAAAACGATTATTTTATTTGTCATTGACATAAGTTAATCATTGACATATAATGTTAATAGGGCATCATTTTCAATGAGGGCGCTAAAAATACAAAATAATAAAATAATAAAATATAAAAATGTATAAATAAATAACTGTCATCTAACGTGCCACGGAAAGACCTATTTTTAGAGTGTTTTTGAAAGATAGAATCTTAAACGAGGATAATATGAAAAATAACTCGAAGTAGTGGATGCTACCTAACACATAAGCACACTCAAATGGCAATGGGCAAGGCATATCTGTCAAAAAGATGGTCGACGGGGAAGATAAGTGATGGAGTGCCGTCCAAGAAATGGTAAGTGGAGCGTTGATTGCCCCCTACAAGATGGACTAACGACATCGAAAGAATTAGCGGGAGTAGCCTAGATACATACTCGTAGAACGAATGATTGAAAATAATGGAGGCTCATAGTTTAACAGTAGACGGGCACAGGCTTATTATGATACTTTAAAGCAGAGCTCCGCAACCGGTGTGCCCCGACACACTAGTGTGTCGCGAGCCGATACAGGTGTGCCGCGGTCAAATTAGACAATATTAAACTAAATAACTTTAAAACGGTATTTCTGCGCTTATCACCTACTTATGTAGACCGGCGAATGCGTCGTATGCTATGTACACAATCTACATGAAATAAAAATGTACGAAGTTATATAATTTATCCAATTATTATCTATTATATTCGCTTTCGGTGTGTCGGCTTCATTTTATACGGAACTTTGGTGTGCCACGGAATTTAAGGAATAACTTTGGTGTGCCGTATGTGAGAAAAGGTTGCAGAGCACTGCTATATATATAATCGTGTCGGACTGCTTTAAAGGCACAATATACTTTTTCCGAACAAACAATGTGAATGCCCTAACTATTAAGGTTAGTTATTTGTGGTTCTACGTACATTTTTGTATCTGATATGGTAAAACCAAAAGAGAAATACATAAAAAATAAAACGTAAAATTTGGCATTCTAAAAAAACATTCACAGCGACACATTAAAAAGCTTAAAAAAACCTTTATTTAAAGCAAAAAAAAAACTTCTTACTATCGTTCCAAATTATTTTTCCCAATTTTCTGCGTGGCTTTCCAGCTAAAACGTCTCTGCTCTGTTTTACTCCCGGGTTATAAATACAGCTGCGAGATTTAACTGTTGCCATTACAAGCCGTATAATATCACGATTAAATATAATTAAAGCCCGAATAATAAATTTGACTTCCCTTATGTTTATTCCATGCGTGTGGGGAACACGCTCAGGAAAATGGAGTGATGTTCAAAGTGCTTTAATGTAATGCAAACTGTCTCGGGTTTTTCCGCAACTATATTGAATCGTCTTGCTGTAAACGCACGAAATAGTTTACTAGTGTGAATATAGTTCTAGGTGTTTATTTGGCTTCTTGCACATTGCTGCACACTGCAATACGAGAAAGCAGATGAACCGACATACAAGACTGTTTTCTGTTTAGTTACGCTTATACTATCTTGATTCGAGATTATGTAGACACTTGATATGCTTCATACAAGACGCCACTGTCTTTTTATCCTTACATCAAACATGTATTTCAAAATATTGAAAAAAGAAACAGATTTTTTGTCTTACAAAAGTGTTTACTGGATACGGTATTTTGAAAAAGTTCTTCAAAAAGTTTGGCCTCTCTTTTTATGACGTTTTATTGCGATTTTGGTAAATATTTGACTGAAAGACTATGTTTCATAATCATCCATGAGAACAGGATTCAATTTCCATGTTATTTTCTGGAAGCATCTTACATTTTTTTGGTTTTTCTGGAATATTGCTTGGTTATAACGATCTCTTGCTGTTGAACAGCATTAACAAAATTGGGATAAAATACATAGTTTACGAGGCAGACATGGAAAATACTATTGCTTGTATATTTTTGGTTATTTCATATTTTCTAATCTTGTGTATAATTTTTTTGCTAAAGTTACTAAAAAATATATCATAAAAAATCTGTCTCGTATTCAACATTGAGGTAAGGATATTTTTTTTTACAAATACATTTAAAAAATATATTTACAAGAAGAATCTGGTAAATAACGCAAATATATGACAACGGATTTTTCGAGACAATTTAAATAAGTCTGTTATGAATTAGATATTAAAAGTACAGTTTATCAAGATTTTTTCCTGCAGCTTTTAGCAAGACTGAAAATGTCATGTGTCGTATTCAAATTAACAGTTGATTTCCTTTATACTCTTATGACAGACTTCATTTTATTAACATTTTAACTCTCGTTTTTTCTGAGTAACGGAGGATGTAATTGTATACAATAGTGTAAGTGCGCAGATTGCGTTGAGAGGGAGCGGAGGGCGCTGTCGGTTCGATAAAGTATGTTGATTCGTAGGTTTGCACGTTGTACTAAAAACGTTAAGCTGACGCTTTTTAAAGCCTTCTGTCAATCTTTCTACACGTATGGTCTGTGGGCTGGCTATACTCAGAAGGTCTACAGTGCACTCCGGGTTCAGTATAACAACGCCTTTCGAATGTTGTAGGGTCTGCCGCGATACTGCAGTGCCTCAGGCATGTTGACGGAGGAGTGAGTGGATGGCTTCCATTCCATAATAAGAAAGCATTGCGCTTCTCTGTGGGCGCGCGTTCGCGGCAGTCCCAACGCATTGGTCGCTGTGTGGGCGGATAGGTGGGACTCCTGGTTGGAGGGGCACTGGATGCGCCTTCACGTGGCCATGTTAAAATTGTTAAATGTTATTTGTTACTTTATATTTTCTTTTAATATGTATGAAATTGTGATTTTTATGGCTCTGGTGGCTGAATAAATTAAATAATTATTATTAATCCCATGTGATATTCTTTAAAAGAAAAGTAGAAAAATGTATAAAAAAACATTTAATTAATTTTTTAATTTTTATTAGAATATTATTTTATTATTTCAATATTCTAATCTACTTTTATAGATCATTGACTATATTACAATATTATTAAATATACATAGAAACATAAATTCTTTTTTCAACGCGTCAATCAAGCACAAAAACTGAAATAACTATGCCCATTCATATAATCGGCGAATCGCGCCATTACAATGCCCAGACTGACTGCGATGAAACTAAATTACAAAATTGTTAAAATCGTACGACAGATGTCGCCATAGTATATTCAAAGTATGTATATTTTTTATTATTATTCCATCAGTATTCATTTATTCACAAGCTTAATGAATACTGATGGAATAATAATAAAAATATACATACTTTGAATTTGTTTACGATAATAAATAATTTATTGAATCGGGCATTTTGTTTTATTTAGCGGTATATTTGATAATGGTTTCATACGCGGTTCGAACCCGTAATTGACTAAAAAGAATTTTATGTTTAGTATATGTATATTTAAGTAATAAAAAAACATTTATTTACCAATATATATTTTCGTCTCTGTTTGGCTGAATTTTCATGTACGTGCTTACAAAAATACACACCTATATTCCGATTAAATATAATTATTACCAGAATAATACATTTTACCTACCCTTATGTTTATTCTATTATGAGGCACGTGTGAAATAGTATTTCCACCACTGGCAATAATACAATAATGGCGTGCTGTCAGGTTATCCACCCTAACAAAAATAAATAACAAAATAAAAGAGCAGTGAGATATTTGTATTTGTCATTTTTATTATTGGTTATGTTTTGTTGTACAGTATTTATGTCTCTTAATTGAATTAGAGTATATTCAATTTATTTTTTAATCAATAATTTATTGAATCGTTTTTGTTTTAATTATAATATTTGAAAATATGATACAGTTGAACTGTAACCACCATTCATTTAAAGCAGGGGTAGTTAACCTTTTTATGCCTAGCGCTCACTTTTGCGTATTTTTCGTAGTAAAATTTCCCTACCGCCCACCAACCTCTATATATTTCAATTCAGTATATAGGTGGGCAATTTTTTAGAAGGAATGAAGGATATTTGAAAACGCCCACCACCCACCACAGAAGCCCATATCGCCCACTAGTGGGCGGTATGGACCAGGTTGACGAACTGTGATTTAAAGTAAGTCCCACAGAAATGGAATATGTGTGAATGGTGAATGATTTCATAAAAATACATTTTCAATTAAATTATTATTTCAACGTCCGCTTCTCTATTGAGAGAAGATGGTAGTCACAAACTTTTAGTTATCTTAAGTTTGGTCTGCCTCCCGGAGCTCCACTGAATATATAGCTCCCAGAATATTAAAAGCTGGGTGCTTGAAAGAAAAGGCAGTTTTTTTCATGCTCACCTTGTTTCTACACATCAAAGTTCAAAAGTCTTATTTGTGCGTTTACTAGCCAACATTTATTTTTAAAATCTAAGTATTAGTTCAACGTTTCCCAGATTGGAACCATTTGGTCCTAAGGGAACAATTTTTAACATATACTCTTTATATATCTCAATTTCTTTCTATTTATTACATGCATAAGAACCTTGAAAACACTATATTTTTTATAATTTAAGCATTAGTTCAACGTTCCCCGGATTTGAACCATTTGGTTCTAAGTCAACAATTCTTAACATATACTCTTTATATATCTCAATTTCTTTTTATTTATTACATCTGTACAATCCTTGCTATAAAGATTTTTGTTGTTGTCTTTGAATAATTGCTTGATTACTTTTAATTGTCTCATTAACCCTTTGCGTCCCGCAAGAGTCGTTACACAATAATTTCTTCTTCTTAACTGGAGAGACGTGAGTTATATGGTTAAAGATTAAATGGGTCGACTAACATTCGGACAGTCAAAAGTTCTAATCTTAACGAAGCGAAACCTTAGACTGATTATAAAAAATATTATTTTAATAAAAACAACGAAATAAGTATTGCATGCTACAATTGATACTTTTCTAAGATGTGAAAGCGTTTGATTGCCAAACTAAATGTCGTGGGTTCAATCCCTGGCGGTGACTAAAAAATAATATTATAATGGATATATAAGGCCTATAGATACCCACGGTCGGTTTGAATTTGATGTCAACCAAAAATGACAGTCAATTTTTTTTTTTTTATGTAAACGCATGCAGGAGAGCATAACCGGTCACGACCAGTGCACTCTATGACGCTCAGCCAGGGAGGCTGAGCATCATTGCCTATAAATCAAAATTTGGTGGTAGACGAAAATCGTCCCGTGAACGTACCTATTAATAGTAAATTTTTGTAATAAATGTTTTTGTACGTCAATATCGGTTTGTACTCGCAAGCAAAAAGTCGTTTATAAAAAACAAAATTTAATCGATTTCTGAGCTCTAAAATACCCCCGGTAGGTGTGATTTTGATCCTTCACCCATAAAATGACAGTCATAGCCTATAATTTTAAATTGGTGGTAGATGAAAGTTGTCCCGTTAAGACCATCCATTCATAATACGTTCCTGTATTAATAAGGATGATGCGTGAATCTCGGATTGTAGACTATGACATTGGCGCATCAACTCTCCACATGCAGCGCTTAGCCATATGTAACATGGTAAGAGTCATACACAGATGAGATTTGTACAACACTAATATCATTTGTCGGTATTTTCCTGCATATGTTTACGTAAAAAAGTCCTCTTTAAGATGTAGAGAAAAATATACACTTCTAATCATCCTGAACCGTACAAACAAATATGAAAAAAATGTATATTATAATATATCAGTTAATAACTAAAGGAGTGCGTATTTTTCATTTTAAAAGAATCCTTAAGGCCGGTAAAGCATTTTTATTTTACCTTAATTTTCTTCTTTCTATTAACATTCTTATTTCTTGTTTCACGCCTTTCATTGCTTCCTTTTATCAACCGCACCTTTCTTATTACCAGCCCATAGTTAACCGCCGCCATGAATATTTCATGTATCCATTAAACATTGTCTCTCTAGGGAGTAAACGAACGAAGAGATTTTCAAACACAGTTCATTCCGAATTTTTATTATTAAAACATTTCTACTCTTACAATCAATATATAATAACTTTTAGCATTTTAAGAATTTACTTTGATATCCATTGAAATATCAAGTTTTAACATGAATCATACTGAGCACTGTTTCATTGCTGATCAAAAACATGTCGCTTCCTTAGACTTCCAACGTGTACATACTTTTTACGTTTATACATGTTGAAACTGATGAAGCTTTCATTGATGGCGAAACTACAGTCTTCCACCAAGTGAAACAGAGCTCAGTGTGATCCATGCTTAAAGAAGATATGAAATACTTATATATTAAATTTATTTATATTTTTTTATAACAAATGCAATTTATTATTTTTTTATTTTAAAAATTATAAAATAAATTCCTCGCCATTAAAAAAAACCTTTATAATTTTCCAGGAATTGTGGCAAAAATATTCATTTTAATATTTTAATTTTGTTACTGTTAAATTTCACGCCACGTAGGTCACTGGTGACCTACGCTGTTGTTGAAAAGGCGCAACGTAGGTCACCGGTGACGTACGTTTTTTTCGAACAAACAGTATTTGTACCCCAGCGGTTACATTTCAATGAAATTTTAACATTGAATGTGTCTTATAGCGCCTCTGAGTCGAATGCATTAAAAACATTACGTGGCGTTAAGCGTGTAAAATTATTTTAATAAAAAAACATACAATTTATGTTCCATTTAGTGCCCTCAATTGAAATTTATTATTTGTCAGGCTTAACCACGTAGCGATCAAAAGAAAAACATTTTCTTTTGTAGTAGTCGTATTGTTATATTCAACAATATGACATCGTTAGAACGGTTCTCGTCAGATCACCGAAGTTGGATGCGTCACCGCCTGTTTTTAACCGCGTGTCAGTGGACGGGTTAAGCCAACTCTTAGGACCAAATAGTTCAGGTCTCAGGAGCGTCAAGCTTATTATCTGATCTTTAAAAAAAAAACGATACACAGATCACTTAAAAGCCCACAATATTTGTTTCTAAGTTGATCTTCAGGTGAAGAGGATGTTTTGGGACAAGCGATGGATATGTTTCAAATTAGGTGTCAAGATGGAAATGTTTCATTGACTCCCGTGCTATGCCAGGACGAGTCATCATTCGAGGCACTGGAGGACCTGGATGCTTTGTCCCTGGATGCCGTCTCCCTCACCCGAGCAATCTTTCCGGGGAAGTACATCTTCCGATTTAAGTCGCGCCTCTCCTATTGGGGAAAAGCATCAACGTTCACTACGTCTGTTGATCCGTGATTCTGCAGCTCCTTCAAAGAATGTTGCTGAAGTGAAGATGGCGTATCTTTACGCCAAGGGTCTTCACCCAGATACAACGGCTGATGACTTGCAGACCTTCGTGGCAGCGACCGCTGCATTCAATCCCTCTTGGATGACCATCAGGAGGATTGTCAGCAGACGGAGGCTGTCAACATCCTTCAAAGTCGGGGTCATTGCGACTTCGCTGGAGTCTCTCATGGCGCCTGAAGTGTGGCCTGAAGGGAACATCGTTCAACCCTGGATACGTGTAAGACGAAAGAATCGCAGTGAACAGTGGTTGAACCCAACTTTAGTGAAGATATTGAGATAGTTAGTGTGATATTGCTTCGGATTCAGTGCAGGTGTTGACTGATTTGAAATGTTGGACGTTTGTTTTTGTAACAATAATGCCGTGGTAGTTGTGTGTCCACCATGATATACTTATAGCATGGTTTTTGTTGTTGCAATTCCAACAATTTGCATTGAAATATTTCGGCACTAGTTCTGAGTATGAGGTTGTGGACACTGAATGTGACAATACACTTACAACGCTGCACTTATAAATGTTAGTTTGAATATTATGTTTTATTCATTCATTTGCAAAGTGTATCTTTATAAATTTATGTAAATCGTATTGGAGCTTGTGCTCTGTTAAATAAATAAATAAATAAATAAATAAATAAATAAATAAATAAATAAATAAATAAATAAATAAATAAATAAATAAATAAATAAATAAATAAATAAATAAATAAATAAATAAATAAATAAATAAATATATAAATAAATAAATAAAAAAAAAAAAAAAAAAAAAAATATATGAAACGGATGTGGTAAGAAAAAAAAATGTCACACAAAAAACGTTTTTTCTTAATACTGATTGCTGGTGCATTAAGATAGGTTGCTTCTGAAAATGAGTTGGCTGCTTCAATAGGTCAGTCTACCTTTATCAAATAATTCAAAACCGGATGAAATGAAACATGAATTTTCGAAGCCTTCAATTAATATCAATATAGAAACCTTATTCTACATATACGAGTATGTATAGTTGATGGCATTCAACTTTGCAAACTCTGTGCAGATGAATTATTTATTTCTCTACGTTTTTTGTGTTCATTTTTAGTTGAATAGAAACAAATAAAATTAAATAACTGTGTATATTTAATGAAAACAAAATTCATGCCCCCGGTAGGATGAGACACCCCTTAACCCTTTCGCATTGGTAATCGATATATGCCATCTAAAATTCCCCTACCGTTGACATCGGTAGCCGTGATATATTGTTTTGGTACTTTCAGTACTCATTGTGACATCTACGTAGAATAGGAACATGGAACTGCAGTCATTCCCTTTATCAACCTACATGCATTATTCACAGGAATCTGTAAAGCATGTTAATAAATATCATTAGGTTTCGTCACAGGAGTGATTTTTCTGTAAACCACATGTGTCAATGCTACCACATGTATGGAGTAACATAATGAACGTTTGTTAAATATAGCAGTTTTTTATGCATCATCTGATAGCTTAAGGATAGAAAAACCAATGTGATATATGAAAATAGGTCAGATAAGTACATTTATGCATTAAATACTAGTTTTAAGCAAAAAATTATTTGAAAAATTCACGCCGTATTGACGGTATAATTTGTTTTCCACCGAGCCGTAACGAAAGGGTTACAGAAATTTTTAAACTTCGGACTTATCATCCGATCTCCTTTAAAAAAACGCTGATTATCGAACACCCAAATTTTTCTCTGGTACTATACCCGCACTATGCATGTTCGCGGGCTGCTCTAGAGGCTTCCGGAATCCATATATGCTTCCATGTAGACTTCAGGGTACACAGGTGTTCAGAAAAAAGGCATAGATAATCTGAGCTTATTGGAATGTGAAACGGAAATTCCCAGTATCCAGATTCTCTAAATATGAAGCAGATATGGTAAGAAAAGCAAAAGGTTAACCTCTAAGCCATATCCGGTGACAATATTAAAGAAAGCAAAATGATTATTTTATTTTACAGAAAAAGCTCCTCAGACAATTGATATCAGCTTGATATAGCTCTTTTAGGCTGATGCAGAAAAGCCTCGAAAAACGATCTGTTGTCTCTTATTTTTGGTCGCTCGCCTGACACGCACATCTAATAATGTTAGTTTTAATTTAATATAAAATAACACGGCGTTTGTATACGTCATTGTATTTATTATGGCAGTTGCTTCATTTCATGTTAGTTCAGCTGTCATCTTTAATTTGTTTTTTTACCGTGATTATCTTGGCGGCGCTGGATGTGACAGTGTCTCGTCAGTCGCCAGTTACTCCCCGTTCGACCGGCTTGCGAAAACGCAATATATAGGTCGGAAAGAGATTAAAAAAAATTCTTAAATCGATTTCAAAGCTCTATAAATATCCCCGTTTTGCGTGAATTTGATCCGTCATCCATAAAGCAAACTGTTCCGTAAAGACCTCCCATTCATAGTGAATTCCTAAAAAATAAGTATGACGCGCGAATGTCAGGTCTATGACGTTAGCAGATTAACACTCTGCATGCAGAGCTTGACCATATGTAGAATGGTAAGCGTTATAGAATTCACAGATGAAACTTTAGAATCACTAACACCATTTGTCGGTATTTTCCTGTATGTGTGTACGTAAAAAAGTATACATTACAAATGAACGAACTAACGAGCTTTAACAAACGTTTATACAAACAAAAATCAACAATCCTTCTTGTACATACGCAAAAGTATCCGGCGAAAAACTTTTAGAATAATTGATTCAATTTAAAAGTTTAAACCGGTTAAAGTTGGCTTAAGCTCCGTAAATGATGACTCCGAATGCCGCTACGCTACAGATTCCAGTCTAGTTTACACACAAACAAACAGCCAAACAAACAAATCTGCCGGTTTCAGTAGTTGAATAAACAATAATTAAACTAGTTTCGGATCTAATGAGATGATAACTCGGATCGGAGTATCTTCGTTTGTTTATTTAATCTGGTTATTTCCCGCAAAAGTACTAACTATCTTGAGTACTGTGAATAGAGCACGCTGACTAATGGTAATAGTGGCATACTTACGTCGAACACACCTAATACGCCGAAAATAGACGTAAAATTGGTTCGTCTTTTCTACCGTTATAACTATGGCTACAACTCTTCTGATCTCAAAAACTGATAAATCTTGCACTTAATATTTTCAATGTTTTAAGCATTCACTTTGAGATCCATAATAAATATATCATAAGTATCTTTAAAAGATACTAATGATAAACGCAATAATTCTGGAATAAATAAATTAAATTGCCAAGATTGTGAATTTTTTTATATTGGTAGAACGTCAAGAAATTTTAATATTAGAATTAAAGAACATTTAAGGTGCCTAAAAAGCACTAATTTTTCTGGATTCGCAAACCACCTTATAGAAAATAATCATTTGTTCAACTTAGAAAAAGGATTAAACATATAACATGTAGAAAATAAAACCGTTAAATTAAATAATTTAGAATATTTAGAAATTTATAAAGCCATTAATAAGAAAGAAGATATAATTAATAACCAACTAAATACCTTAATTAATTCACCAATTTAAAAATTGTTTCCGTTAAATAAATAAATTAGTATAAAAATTAAATATACTACGTATAATAATAATATTAATATAACCTATATTAATAAATATTAATAAAACCACTTTTATGTATTTATCTCTTCCTTCATCTCGCAACACTACCTATCTCCCTCTCCTTTCCTGATACACACCCCCACCCCCCCCCCTACAAAAATGTGTTACACCACTTATAAGTACAACGCAGCTGAGTTATCTCTTAACTAGAGAAGGATTGAGAAAGACTACGAGTTAGTCGAAACTGCAGTCTCCTAATAGAGAACTTTTGTTACGTGATCCATGTGAAAACAAGGTAAATAAATAAATAAATATTTATAACTTGCACTTAATATTCATTCCACAGGTAATGTTTATTAACCAAGAACAAACAACTTATTTTTCTATATTAAGAGTGTAAAATGTATTATTTTTAATCAGGGTAAAACATAAAACATAAAACAAAGTAAAATCTATAAATATTGAGGAGGTACAAGTTATCAACTGTAGTGCAACTTTTACGAAATTAATATTAAAATACATTTATAAAGGTTAAGGCTTCTTCAGACTAAGAATATTACAATTTATAAATACAATGCAGTAAAAATAAAACAACATTTTTAATTTCGTATCAAAAAATATTATTTTCATGAAGTAGACGTGAGTGACCTTTTCTTCAGTAAAACTCTATTGATTTTTTTAATCATATTTTTATGAAATGTATTTTTAATAAGACTCTACATTACTTTTTTTATTTTTAAAAATATAACTTAAGATTATTTAGCTCATTTACTTAGTAACCCTTGAAAGCTTGTCATTTGATTGCATTGCCTTATTTTGAATTAATAATTGAATGCTTTAGCGTGCAAACTATTTTTCTAATTAAAACAAATGGTATTCATACTCAATATGAATTAACTGACGAGGTTTAATGATATCAAGATGTTTATAAGGCTTTGATTTATTTATATAATTACTACCATACAATAAAACTAATGCAATTAGATTCAAAGGAAAAAATATTTCTTCTTCATGATTCTTATCATTTACTCCATTTTCTTGATATTCTTAATTTTATTCATATTTTTTATTAATTTTTATTTTTGCTCTTAGCATTTTTTCAGTTTTTCTTTTTCTTATCTGAATAAAATTTACATTGTTCTCAACAACGTTCACTAATAAAACGCTATTTCTTGGATATAAGGCAGCTATAGTATCCTTTTTAAGCACCATTTTAGACAATCTTAAGTACAAAAACGTTTAATCTTAAGTGATGGCTCAACCTGAACCTAGTTTTACTCATTTTTTTAAGTAAACACATATAGGAGAATACCGTCAGATGGTGATAGTAATTCTGAAGTCTCATCTGTGGAATTCTATGACGCTTAACTATGGTGATCAACGTCTTAGACTTCAGCCTGAGATTCACGCATCATTCCTTATTATAACAGGAATTTACTATGAATGGTTGTTCTTCACGACAACAATTTTAATAAATAGGCTATACACTAACCAAAAAGGGGTATTTTAGAGCTCAGAAATCGATTAACAATCACATTTTAATTTTAATCTCCATCAGGGTTTCAACTCGCGACCTTTGACTTGCAATCGCTTTAACCATTGAGCTACACCGGCCGGCAAAAAATTGCTAATATTTTGCAACATGCTCTTTAAATCTTATATTGAAATAAAAAATTAATAAATGAATATAGAAAACTTTGAATTAATTTTTCGTTATTACAAAGTGAGACAGAAAAAACCATTATTTTATCGGAAAGAAAATCATTGATTCTATTCAAAGTCTCAAGAAGTCTTGTTGAATTAAAAAGACCTGAAAAAGAAACTTGTTTTTTTCAGTCACTGAACACTTTTTTGTGCACAACTTTACGTGTAACAGAATTTTATTTATAAAAGTCGTTTTATTTTTTGCATGTCTGGTGTTGTTTCTGAAATTTTTTTTTCATATTCAAAGTTAGAAATATAATATTAAAATTATAAAGCAAATGCAAAGCAAAATAAGTTGATAGAATACTTTGCAGCCGATGTAATAATGAGCTAGTCATCTTAGAATACATTTCATGAATAATTTAATACAATTCTGTTTTAATTTGTACGTGATTTAGTTAACTAGAACGAAGTTATCTTAGAACTCCATAGTAAGTGTTGAATTTTAGATTAAAGTTCAGCATTTTTTTTTGTAACGTTTTTGTAACGTTGGCGAATTGTCGAATTGTTACATGGCATAAAGTAGGTAGTTGAATACTTCTAGAGCGTTCAAGACATTCCAATTGCAAATATAAAACTGTTGAGCGGAAATTCATCGCATGTCTTTGTACGTAGTAATATTCTTTTGAACATTCTACTCAATTAGAAAATATAAACTGACATCAGCATAATATAGCTCTTGATGACTAGTACCAAAAACCTCGATATACAATCTTTCGTCTCTTATTTTCGTTCGCTCATCGGACACGCATGTGTTCTCATTTTGTAATGTCGTTAGGAGGACTAGTTATATTGATCGCCGCGATGCTGTGTGTCACCGGCCACGGCGCCCGGTGCCCAGCCAGTTGTGTGCCGACCGCTAGGAGGTCGTATTATGGCCGGCCAGGCATATATTCCGGTAGGGCCGGAACTTTGTAAAGTTTATCATGAAAATATATGTGCTTTTGGAAGAGTCTTTGTGTTGTTCTTCTGTTCCTCATCCCGCCATGACGTAATTTAATAATGAACTTAGAATGGAGGATGTCAAGACAAAAATCACAAAATGAAAATTCTCCTTTTTTTACTATCATTTTTTCGTATCAGCCGACCGGATCGATTTATCAATTATTAACCCGGTGGAACTTTTGCTTCCTTTTCTTTCAACAACAATTCGGTCATTCTTTGCTTCATCAACCTTCAATTTTGCCAGTTATCACAAGCTTCTCTTATAATTATCCTGCTAAATAATAAGAAGACATTGCATACCGTTTGATAATCATCCTTTCCAATTTTTATATTATTTGTCCACAGTAAAAATGAAAAGTCTATGTAGTGTTCTTCTGCTCTTTATTCCGCCGCCATGCAATTCAATATCGAACTTAGAGAGGAGGATATCAAAACAAATTTATGGTAGTTATTTCAAGCAACAAAATTTACCGAATTTTCGCAAAATAATGTTTTAATCTTCTAAAAATACTACTCAACTTAAGTTTATCTTTATTACGGCGATCAATCAAACAACATACTGTTGATGTCATAAATGTAGCAGGTTCTTAAGGTTAATTGGAATATCAATCATATAATCTTGCTACAAGTAAAAACAAATGGTAACTAATTATTTTCTTCGTTATATACCATCTGAAAATTGTACCCATTATATCCGGAAGAGATACACTTCTTCTCTGTCGTTTGCTTGGAAATGAAAAAGTCTCAGAGTTTAAATTAGTTTCAGAAAGAGAGGCATGTACCAGTTGTTTATTGCTTACCCTTAAAAAATATATTCTTCCCTACTAGCAAACATAAAACTTTTTTCGTATGTACGAGTATGTATTTCAAATTAGCCGACGGGTATAGCTCAATGGTCAAAGCGTTTGCTTTGACGGAGATTAAAAAATAGATTTTTATCGATTTCTTAGCTTTAAAATACCCCCGGGTAGTGTGAATTTGTTCCTTAATCCGTAAAATGCCAGTCAAAGCATATTAATTAAAATTGGTGGTAGACGAAAGTCGTCCCGTGAAGACCACTCCATTCAAAGTAAATTCCTGTAATAATAGGAACGATGCGTGAATCTCGGGCTGTAGTCTATGACGTTGGCGGATCAACACTTCACATGCAGCGCTTAGCCATATGCACCATGGTAAGCGTCTTAGAATTCCACAGATGAGATTTCAGAATTAGTATCACCATCTGTCAGTATTCTCCTGTATGTGTTTATATAAAAAAATATTATATAAAATGAATGATTCATTTGTGATGTTACGAGTATTATAAGCGTTCTGATATTAAAGTGAAGTGTGAATGATAATAATGCGTAATATACAGCGATCAAGGTGACATTGAATGCCCTCTGTTGTATTACGAACGCCTGAAATGTCTCTTTTTCAGGCCTTCTATTAAAATGAGGTTGCGGTCTATCGGGTTCAACATTAGGGTTGTATTACTGAAATATTTTCAGCTTCATACTTGCGTAACACAATTTTCTGCAATTTATACGAAAAATTGTTTATCATAGTTTACAATAAGTTAAAATTTAAATACATGATTGACCAACGAGTATGGAATATTGTAAACGCCATTCTTATACGATTGCCGATGTCAAACAACATTTATCGCAGATCAAAGATTATATGGGTTACCTTTGGCTTACCGCGTGTCATTAATTAAGTTTATCCACTCACTAAAAAAACCTATGCTTCAAGAGCTTGTGATAATCATAATATCACCGAAAACCTCGATATACAATCTTTCGTCTTTTACTTCTGTTCGTTTGTCATAGCGAAGATTATTTCAGTTCATTCACTCAGTACTTAATATAAGTTTTAAAACACATTATATAAGTTGCAAACATTTAAATAGTATTAAGTGACTAGTAAGTAATTAAGTTAATCTTCTAAGTAATATTTTCTTGCTGAAAGTGAAATATCTTGCTTTCAAATATATATTGACATCAACATGATATATTATATATATAGTCTTGCTGACTGGTACCGAAAACCTCGATATAAAATCTTTCGTATTTTATTTCTGTAGGCTTGTCGTACATGTTTGTGTCGTCATTTTGACATTTTGGACAAGTCCGCTTACGGGTGTGTTAGTTACATACATCGCCGCTAGTGGCGCTGGGCGAGAGCCATCATGAGCGCGCCAGTCGTGTCCCGAGAGCATATTGTATTGTCGCTCGGCCGAATGCTGTGACTAGGTCGAGCCAGAAGGTTGTAAAGTTTATCGTAAATATACGTCAATGTTCTTCTGAAAAATTTGAGTTAATTATACTTCTCTAATCCTGCCATCACGCGACGGAATAACACCTTTTGAGAGAGAAGAGGATGTTAATACAATTCATTATACAATACAGCATCCGTCTCTTTAAATCTTTTGGCTGCTCCTACCTTAAAGGTTGTTGTGGACCAAAAGTGTTTTCACGTAAAACTTCGGGTGCAAGATGTCGAAATAGAGATATTGACAATAGCATCTGACATCTCCTTTAACCCGAAAATACGTTCTTTATTTCATTCACGTATTCCTTCAGCACTTATGCGCAGTGGCTACAACTGTTTAGATGCAACTCCCACTAGATTTAAAGAGCGCATCATCAAGAAGACTAAATGTAATCCGGTTTAAAACGTGTGTGAGTGAATTCCAGTCCATAGCAATTGACAGAACTTATAGGTGGCATCTTTTGGTGACCATATTCCAGTTATGAAACGGATTTGGAAATACAATAAACAAATGTTAGTTTAAATTTTAGATTTAAGTTTCTATAAGATAGGCACCAATTTTTTGTTTTGACAAATCCTGTCGTATGGAGCGCCATAGTTCGTCAAGTGACCAGTGTGTTAATTTTGGCGCTGTCACTACGAGTCAGTCGGAGTCTGTCTGGGACCTGTGAGGAAAGCGTAATGTTAAATCCCGGGCAGATGACTTAAGTTTATCTTACTTTTACCTTAAATAAATTACAATGTGCTTCTTGATAAGTTATTAACTTTGTGGTAAATTGTTAGAATAAAAAAAATCTAAAGTAGTAAATATAAGAAAAATAAAAAATCTAGTTCTCTTTTGTGGGCCAGGTGGTTTGTTTCCAGGTGGACCTTTGGGTATAGAGATGTCTTGGAAAAAGGCATGGACTGACATGAAGACATGAAACTGTCAAAACTTAAAAAAGGTAAGGTATAGTGACAATATGTACGAGATATGAAACGAATGTGGGATCAAATATATTGGTTATTTTCTTTGGTTAAGTGTCAATAATTTTAGGCTAAAAATATTTTTTCCTGAAAGTAATATCTAAAGTCGTTAAAATTTAATTATATTCTATGACTTGGCTTGTTTTCGTTCTCAAATTGAAAAGGTTTCACCGCATTGTTCAAATTAGAAAATGCTAATTGATTTTCAACATTTTTCACAGCTCACTGAAAAAGCGATTCTGAAAAATTAAACGGCAATACTGAAACTTTTTTGAAACCTTACAAAAACGTTCATCTTGTAATTTTTGTTGTAATATTTTTTATGTTGTTTGATGAATTTATTGTTACATTAATGAGTGGTATTGTTAAAGAAGTATTCCCCTTAAATCTCGATAATATTTTGAACAATTATAAGAATGTCCAATTTAAAAAAAAAACTTGTTCATTTTGTTCCTATAATGTAACTATAATTTGTGTACATTTAATATGGATACATAAAATATAGCTCCAACAATAAGTTAAAGCTCTTCGTACCTCAGCTTTTGCACTTTGTTTCTCAGCCGCAGAATATAAGGCACCAGTTTGGGGTTCATCAGCCCATTGTAATCAAGTAGATACTGCCCTGAAAGATGCATGCAGATCCATCACAAGCAGCCTCAAACCAACACCCATTTCAAAACTATACCCTTTGGCTGGTATCGCACCACCAAATATAAGATGCAAAGTCATATGGGCCGAAGAAATGCGTAAGGCAATTTACCAACCGACCCACTGCTTGTATTATCATACACCCAGACTGAAGTCTCGAAGCAACTTTCTGAGATCCACACAACCTCACACATCCGGTGCTTTTATGAGAAAATCTAGCTCTGGCAACAAGTCGCATCAGAGGATTTCATTACTCAAAAGAAAGCCTCACAACTGGCAAGAACCTTGACTGGCAGACCTGGAAATCCCTGTGGAGACCTGCAGACCGCCTCACACCGAAGATCCTGCTCTATATGCCCAACAAGTTGCCCACCTCCAGACCTAATGCTAAGCAACACACGGTCTATCGATGTTCCCAGATACTTGGCATAAATAATTTGACGTCGTACACGAAAAAGAAGAAGTTAAGGCAATTGAAAGGCCATTATACAAAAATATTCAGCCACTTTGTTTTATGATTCATGTAGGAAAAAATATTAAAGGCTTATTTTTTCATAATCATGCCATAATTTCATTTCATCAAGCCTCAATTTTTTCCTCACAACCCAAGTAATCCATTGATACCTAGTTTTAATATGGATTATTTAGAGCACTTTTTGTTAACAACCGTGGTTTAGTTTTCAAAAAAATATTTAGTTTTATAACAGTTAACATCCTCCTCCCTTTAAAAGGTAGTTATTCAGTCGCGTGGTGGCAGGATGAGGAGCAGATTAACATCACAAAGACTTTTTTTGAAGCACATAGACACACATATTTCGATAATTTTACAAACTTCTGGCCTGGACTTACAACAATGCGATCTCGCCGACGTCTGCACACGACTGAGCGCGCTCGTGATGGGCTGTCACCCAGCGCCGTCGTGGGGAACTACGTAACTAGTCCTCCTAACGTCATTACAAAATGACGACACATACATGTACGACAGCGAATATAAATAAGAGAGGAAAGATTGTATATCGAGGTTTTCGGTACCAGTCAGCAAGGGCTATATTATGCTGATGTCAAAGTAAATTTATACAATTCATCAACTAAAGAAGCTCTCATTGAAAACGAAACCACAGTTTACTGAAAATACATTTCCTTATGTGGTCTCTATTAAAAGGAGGTAAAAAAGTATAAATTATTCTATTCAATCATTTTTAGTGATATCAATTGTATGTTTGGTTTTCTTTCTGTCAAATAAAAATAGCGAAAATGATTATTTAGGTACTTTTTTAATGTACCTAGATACTATCCTGTACGAACTTTTAGATTGGGGCTTTTAGGGTAATTAACATTGGCGCTCCTTCTAATTAATTTGTTTCCTATGTTAATTTAATTATGAAAGCTCGTGAACTGAAATTACCATAAATTGATTTCCACCTTGCTGCTTCTTTTCCAGGAAAAGTTACAAATTTTATAGATTTACAATGATCGTTAATGGTAATTAATGTTAATCGCTTTGTACAACCTTTTCCTAGACCCGATACAATAGCCCTTTAATTAGTTAATCAATATTATTCAGAATATTTCAAAATTAACACTTTCAATTATTAAACTTTGGTCACCTACGGTTGAACTTGCGTCTTATTAAAAACAGTCGGCTTTTTTAACTTTTAACTGTGAATTTGTGAAAGTTATAGTAAAGGTCTTGAGAGCATCGAACCAATCACCCGATCTTCATAAATAATTATGATAGGAAAAAAACTTTAAAATTATTTCTCAGATTCTGGATTCGTCGTCTCTTTGAGTCCTCAGTTCAAGGTTTTGGCAGTTAATAAAATAAACTTGAAGTCAATGAAATAAATTGGCGTTATGCACTATGCCAGTACGAATATGATCAGTTTTTAAATAAAGATGTCAGTAATAAACTCAATACTCTCAGTAATTATTGTAAAATTAATCAATAATTAGCAAATAAAATGAAACTTAGCTAACTAACCTATTATTCATTACCATCCAATAATTACTTACTGCCAATTTACATCTTTTGCTGCCAATTAATTATTTTTTACTGACCCTACTAAGTATTTATAAATATCCTTTTTTTCAATATTTACTGGCTATTAATTAAAATAAAAATGTACTGACAAAATAATAAGTTGAATACATTTATTTTATATATTCGGCTGCAAAAAATAACAAAAAATGTACATATACAGGGAGCGGCAAAATGATCTGAAATTTTTAAAATAAAAACACTACAAAAAACCGTCAGATTTTTTTGCTTTATTTTTGCAGCCGAAAATATTTTTAAAGAGTAGGCAACTTATTATTTTGTCAGTATTTATTTATATCTGAAACTATATTTTTAACTTATTTTTTCTTATTTAAGCATTATATCATAAGAATATAATGAGATTAAAGCGTTTCTTTGAAAGGTGTCTGACTTTTTAATAAATTCGGTTTATTAAAATTCACAGCGGCCGTAAATCTTAATATAGCAGCCGAAAATTTAAATTTCGGCCTAAGCCTTGCGAATAAATTATGCAGTCATTAAAAAAAACACAGCCCGGCCCTGATGCTCGCAAGTAAACTTTTCTTATTGTTCTGGCGAGGACTTTCATTATGTAAACAAGACGCCCTGGGCATATTTTTGACATTAATCAATTTTAGAAGATTGCTCACAAGTGCGGAATATATTTAAATATTTAAAATGCGGCCCTGTGCATATTTTATTTTATTTTTAAACACACTGAAAATGTCATAGCAATAACAGCAATAGGTATTTTCAGCATTAATTAATGTGGGTCGCAAAAATTATAGCAGTTTTGGTTAGATAGTCGGCGAATACAGCTTAATGGTCAAAGCGTTTGCTTTGCAAGCAAACGGTTGTGGGGTCGTTCCCTGACGGAGATTAAAAATAATATTTTTTAAATCGATTTCTGAGCTCTAAAATACCCCACCTGGTTGGTGTGAATTTGATCCCTTAGTCGTAAAATGCCAGTCATAGCTAATTAATTAAAATTGGTGGTAGACGAAAGTCGTCCCGTAAAGACCACTCGTTCATAGTAAATTCCTGTTATAATAAGGATGGTTTTGCGTGAATTATTAGGTGTAATCTATGACGTTGGCGGATCTACATTTCACATGCAGCGCTTTGCCATATGTAACATGCTAGGCGTCATATAATTCTACTCCACAAATGAGACTTCAGAATAACTAAATAATTAGATTTTTTATTATTGATACAAATAATATTTTATGTGCCCTGGCGCTATTCCATAGTAGCTATTGTTATTTGTAGTCATAAGTTATTAATCAGTTTAATGTATAATGAAAAAAATAAAGATCTATTAATATATAAATAAAACATATGCATATTTCTTATTCAAACAGATCCTGAAAATACAATTTCAGGATTGTTTAAGATTTATATTGTACTTCAACTGAAGTTTGCTCTGATTGCTGAAACTGAAGATGAACTCACGGAAGCGCTGACATCCATGGAAAACATATTTAATTCCAAGTACAACAGCACAAAACCAAAGTCATGAGAGTAAGCCGCAATGACCAGCAGAAAATTAACATATCAATGCTAGGAGTACCCCTAAAAGATGCAAAAGAATTTTTATACCTTGGAAGTACGATCACCTGGGATGGCAGAACAAAAAGAGAACTCAACAGTCGAATACATCAAGCAAGGCTAGCTTTCAATAAAAAAGCCAAAATTCTTGAGTCAAAGAATATTTCTTTAGGACTCCGCAAGCAACTTGCCAAAACACTTGTTTGGAGCATCTTAATGTATGGCTGTGAGACATGGTGCTCATCTGAAAGTGATAAAAAAAGACTAGAGGCCTTTGAGATGTGGTCGTACAGAAGGATTCTCGGAATTTCCTGGAGAGACCACGTCACGAACAATGAGGTTCTCAAAATAATCAAGGAAGATAGGCAACTAATAAGAACCATCTCAGAGAGGCGAGCCCGATGGATCGGCCACATCATGCGCCACGATGGTCTTCTTCGCGATATTGTGGAGGGGATGGTTGAGGGTAGAAACTGTAGAGGGCACCCTAGACGGGAGTATTTGCAGCAAGTATTCGAGGACATGAATTGTAGTGCTTATGCTGAGCTGAAAAGGGTTGCGGAGGACCGAGAGGAATGGAGATCGAGATGCAAGATTCTGTTGCTGCAAGCCAATCCACCGGATTGATACTACAAAGAAAGAACTGAAGATTCCTTTATTGTAACAAATTTTTAAAGTTCAATATGCGAGAAGAAGCTCCTTCCCGCAGCTTTGATTTAATGATTAATTTTAATTTTAATAAATAAATGGAAAACTCGTTAATACAGAGAGTGACCAGAAAATGGATCAAACAAATTACTTCTCAAAATAGATTTGTGGATTTCGTATCTGAGCTGGACCTCCCTTGCGTGGAATATATGAACATCCGAGGCAGTGTAGTTGATATACATAAAACAGTTAGCCAAAAAAACAATATTTTTTGACGCTCAACTTAATGTATTAATATTCAGGATTGTTTCAGGTTCTTATTGTGCTACCACTAAAGATTACTTTTTTGTTGCAGATATTTCGGGTTCAACATGCGAGAAGAAGCTCCTTCCCACATCTTCGAATGAATGATTAGTAAATAAGCAGAAAGCGCGTTAATGCAGAGCGTGACCAGAAAATGGATCGATGAGATAAAAAAGCGATTCATCATGGGAGCCAACCAATCTGGAAGAGAGGATTTCAATTTTGGAAATAAAGATGGTAAGTACCATGAAAAAAAAAACTGCATTTTCTTAATAAATTATATATTTTTTCTCTTTAACCTGTTCGCACTGGTAACCGATATATGCCGTGTAAGATTCCCCTACCGTTGACATCTTTAGCCATGATATATTGTCTTGCTTCTTTCTTGGATTAGTTTTTTATGCATCATCTGATAGCTAAAGGATACAAAAACCAATGTGATATATGAATAGACCAGATAAATACATTTATGCTTCAACTACTAGTTTTATAATTGACAGTATAATTTGTATTTCACCGAGCTGTAATTAAAGGGTTAACCTTTTCCGGCTATATCACGCAGTTGGAAAAGACTACAGCTTTTTTGTCAACCACCATGGTTGTCATTTCGTTCCATGTCAAATCTGCCAATTAGAGATCCAGGACGACAAGAGCCTGCAGTGTGAATAAAAGTCTGCTGTAGCTTATTCAATTCAATTCAATTCTTTATCTTTTTCCTTCGATAACATTACAAAATATTTTACATTTTAATTCATTATTGAAGTATTTACATATAAGTGTGGCGTTGTAAATGTATTGACACATTAAGTGTCAATGACCTCACATTCAGAACAAGTGTCGGGATACTCAACGCAAATAGTTGGACTTGTAACAACAAAAACCATGTCATAAGTATATCACGTTTGACAAACAAATAACACGACATTTTTATGCTCTCTAGATGCCGCCATAGTATATAACATTAAACAATTAGACAGGTTTACTTTCATTTCTAGATAGACTGTAGGTTTGAGGACATCTTATGCGCTCTCTCTCTCTCCTCGTCATCTCACAAATTCAAGCCATCGTTAACTTAATATGCTACCAAGGCACTCATATCTCAATTCTCAAACCCATTTTTTTTTATGTTAACACATATAGAAGAACACCGACAGATGGTGATAGTAATTTTGAAGTCTCATATGTAGAATTCTATGACGCTTACCATGCTGCATATGGCGCTGTATGTGGAGTGTTGATCCGCCAACGTCATAGACTACGGCCCGAGATTCACGCAACATCCTTATTATTACAGGAATTCACTATGAATGGGTGGTCTTCGCGGGACGACTTTCATCTACCACCAGTTTTAATTAATAGGTTACGACTGGCATTTTACGGGTGAAGGATCAAATTCACACCAACCGGAGGTATAAAAGAGCTTAGAAATTACAGTAATTACTTTTGCTGCGGTGATCGAAAAATATTGTTGATAATTAAAGAGGACGTGTGATCAGCACAACGTTCCATAATAATTAAATTTGGAATACTGAGAAAGCATTCGTTTTGGAAGACATTTTGCAACGTCTTCAATGCTATAAAACGAAAGCACCGAGTCTCTTAGGTTACCTGTAAGTCCAAAGATAAATATGACTGCACTGCATTAGTATTGGATGATAATTTTTGTATCACTCCGTTAAAAAACAATCATATAAATTTGACTTGCCTACTTTAATTCTTCACATGTTCCAAGTCAGCTTTGAATTCCATTGTTTCCTTGAAGATATTGATATCCTCCTCTCTAAGTTCTTTATTGAATTGCGTGGTTGCATGATGAGGAGTAGATTAACAACATAAAGACTTTTCTGAAGCACATTGACGTATATATTTGAGAAAGGTAGCTACTCCTATGAAAATATACAGAGGCGACTTAATGTTTCTACATTGCAGAGACGTAGAACAGTGACTGACTTGCTGTTTATTTGTAAAATTATGAACTCCATAATCGATGACTCGACATTATTGCAGGAAATTACGTTCAATGTTCCCTCCCGGTTCACTAGAGGCAGTAACCTGCTACATGTAAGGACATCCAAAACCAACTACGGTTTCTATTCTCCTATGTTAAGAATGTGTAGACTGGTTAAATCCTCAAGTGACTTGGACTTTTTCGGGGTGGACCTTCCAGCATTTCGCAGATCCCTCTACTAATGTGCGAGATCTGTTTATTTACTCATGTTCATGTTTTGTCTAAATGTATTGTCTTAGCTATTATATTTATTTTCTACTTTAAAACCGTATGTTAGGCCTAGGCCGTTAATAAAATAAAATAAAAAATAAAATAAAATAAAATATACATTCGATAACTTTACAAACTTCTGGCCCGGACCTAGTCACAGCATCCAAACCGGGTCAACCACAATATGACCTCGGCACACAAATGACATCCAGCGCCGCGGTGATCTATATAACTAGTTCTGCCAACGGAATTACAAAATGACAACACATGCGTGACGATGAGCGAACGAAAATAAGAGTTTTCGGTACCAGTCAGCAAGGACTATATCATGCTGATATCAATATGTTACTTAGTATCTATTGATTTCCAAAAATTTTGGTAGTTTGGGGATTCAAGAAAAGACTGTTGTTGTATCTGAATCATATTTGGAAGTTTATTTATGAATATAAAAAATATTCTTATGATTAACACGAGACTCCTAGAACGAGAATTAAAATATCTGCTTAAAATAATAATGATTATTTTTATTCTTTTTTAACTCTTAAATATATATTCAAGTTAAATCGAGGTTAGATCTTAGGCATCTGAGCGTAATTAATTTTTCAAAGGCCACTCACTGAAATATGATTAAATAAATCAGGACGTGTTTTAGATTTTTTTCAAATTTCTGAAAAAATATTCCCAAATTCTTCAGCGGTTCAGGAATAATTAATAAATCCTTTTTTCTGTCCCCGAAAAGTATTTTTGATCGCTAGTTTCATACAGTGGTGAATTAAGAGAATTATTTTCAACGTTTAATATAATTCTTTTGGTCGTTCTTAAATACTTAGCCTGAAAGATAATTTACGTTGATTACCGATTTATTATTTTTACTGACAACACATTACAAAGAGCATTTTTTTATTTAATTTAAAATGTAACAAAATATTAACGATATGGCCACATTATTTTAATCGAACGAAGGAGTTACTCTCTATATTTTTCTTCTTACAACATCGGGCAACATCGATAGCCCGTGTGTTGCCCAGCATTAGGTCCTGAGATCTGCAGCTTGTTGGGCACATGGAGCAAGATCTTAGGTGTGAGGCAGTCTGCAGGTCTCCACACTTGCAAAATAG
Source organism: Glossosoma conforme (assembly GCA_022606575.1). NCBI lineage: Eukaryota > Metazoa > Arthropoda > Insecta > Trichoptera > Glossosomatidae > Glossosoma > Glossosoma conforme. Next base: position 593,668 of record JAGTXR010000213.1, on the reverse strand, counting down.
TGACTCTCCCTGCCGAAGCATTCCCTACCGCTCGAGGTTGTCCTTTGTTCCTAAACTATTCTCTTTATAAGAGTATCATTGAAAGATTGTAATTTTTTAAATATAATGTAATTTAACATTCGGCATTTCGGCAAAAAACTCAATAATAATTGAATAAATACATTATGGATTTTTATGTATATTTAACAAAGTATTGAATATTTTGAAATATATCTCAAATTGAAAGCTAAAAATAAAATATAACCACTTTTTTGAGTGATCTTTAGTGTCCGGCTCAGCAATCTGGTTCGAAGGACCAATATTCCAGAACCGAGGTCGCGGTTCCGAAATTAAAGCGTCAGCTAAATGGTGATACCGGAATACCAACGCTTAAAGTTGAGTTTGGTACTAATTTATTTACGAGATCCTTTGTATACCCTAATTTACAGCATGAGTAAGCAATTATACAAGTAATATTAATACATTGAATTTTATACACTGCACATTCCTCAATACCGTTTTTGGGCCTCGATCCTTTCAATCCACATGTGGCAGATTATTGAGATGGTCCATGCTCCGTATCGATGCGTAAGCATTCCTTATTAATATTAATATTACTAATACATAGAATTTCGTACACCGCAAATTCCTCGATACTTATTGTTTTGGATCTTGATCTGTACCTGACAAACATTCTCGTATAATGCCGATGATTTCAAACATTCCCATATCTATTATACGAGTATATCTATTAACTGACGACTCTTGTTCATCCAATCACTCTTATGATCCTATTCAGTCTAATTGGTAATCCATGCGTTATAAATCTTACAATAAAACGGATTCAAATTGAATACGAATTAATTGAAGCATAAAAACTGAGTTAATGAATGGCAAGTTCTCCATTGATGGTTACATTAGTTGTTGAAAAAATAACTGAAAAATTTAGAATATATTTTAAAGTGAACGATCCAATTTATTGTTGGTGCAAGGCATAAAAAATATATAGATAAATGAAATGAAGTTAAAAATTTAATTCATTCTTTCTTTTGTATCCAATTCCGGTAGGTATGATAGATAGGTATAAAAGGTGGATAAATAATATTCAAAACATTCTAATTTATCAAATTTATTAAATTCAGATAACGAAATAAAATTATTATTTACTTTTGTCGCAATTGATATCAATCTATATTGTTTTCGTCATGGCCATATGATCCATGTCGGGTGTGGATATTGATACCAACTCGATATAGCCCTTTCTAGCTCATGCCGAAAAGCCTCGATAAACGATCTGTTGTCTCTTATTTTTGTTCTCTCGCCTAACATGTACATCTAATAACGTTACTCTTAATTTTATACATAAGTAGACACGGCATTTGCATACGCCATTTTATTTGTTTTGACAGTTGCTCGATATCATATTGGTGCAACTGTCATATTTAGTTTCATATTTAGCCGCGATAATCTTTTGGGTTTTCGTTGCCCATGATACAACATGTTACGGTCGGGCGTGCAAACCGAAGTTCTAACTGTGAAAGAAACGAGATTTGTGCTTCTAAACGAGTTGTTTGCTTTGCGACCTGTTCTCGCATTCTTTCTCCACGCGTCCGGATGATGAGCCTGCAACCTGTTGTCGCCTTGTTTTTAGGGTGGGGGATTTCAATATTAAAAAAAAATGTATTAATTCTTATCCGGCCCTGCTGCGGCTTTTTTAGGTCCCAACTTTTTACTAATTAAAAAATTATTATTTTTCGTAAATGTCAGATTTTTTAATATTTGATGATTGAAAAACTCTTTTCTTTTTTATTTTTCAGTGAACTTTGACCATTTTCACATCTTGAGGGCGATTGGCAAGGGGAGCTTTGGAAAGGTAAGATTTTATTATTTTATTTAAATTAAAAACATTTATTTAAATATATAATTTATATTATTTTGACCATTATCTCTATTCAACTACTATTCAACTGAAACACTCAATTTATTCTACAACTGTGTATGAAATTAACGTACAAAATGAAAAATTATCCAAAATACTGAAGGTCGTATTGAAACATAATACCTGTCGATCGTCGAGTTGAAAAATATATTGATATCAAGCTCGATATAGCCCTTGCGGGCTAGTGCCAAAAAGCCTCGATATACTCGTACAATTTTTCGTCTCTTTTTTGTTCGCTCGTCGGACACGCATGTGTCGCCATATTGGTTGTTTGACAAGTCCTATCACTGATGCGTCATATTTAATGTACATGTCTGGCTGTTATTGGTGAGCCATTTATTCTATAAATAACTAATGTATTAGATACGGCGCTGCGCTGTCGCATCTGTCAAAATCGTGAGTTGGGATATATCTTGTGACCTCCTGCGACGTGAAGTCGTTTTTTATGGTAACGTGGATGTTAATATGTTCTCAATTGGTGGTAGAAAAACGTTATCCCGTTAACTACGCATTGCGCGTGAATTCCGAACTGTCGTTAAATGACTTCAAAATGACGTTTGTAACGGACGTCCCATGATTACTGATTGCTTATTTTATAAGTTAGCATCTAGGCTCCCGGTAATGTAAGGTGGTCTCTTGAGCCTAAATAAAGAATAATTCATGGTAAGGATCGACGACCACTATACCGCGGAAGTAGGATAAAAATAAACTAGTTAAATTGTAGGTTAAGTACATGCGCTCTGAAATTGTGAGACGTGTGCGTTTGAGAGCTTTGGCCGTGCGACACGTTAACCCAGGTAAATGCCGTCGTCTACAACGTTAGAAAAACAAAGACTTTTTCCTATGTAAACCACCGAATGTAAAGTTTGTAGGATGGGACAATGGCAAATGACTGAACTGAGTGATATCGTAGTAAATATATACAACCGATAAGGCACGAATATAAAAATAAGAATTTGAAAACTAAATGGAATAGGTGAATTAAATACTGAGTTGATAATTGGGTGAAGCACCTTGTATTCAAGGATTATGTTCATTTACACATTACACCTTTGAACAGATTAATTAGCCTTCTGGTTCGATTCTCATTTGGAATGTGATGCATCCTAGCTTCGTATCCTTGGTGCTGGCCATAAGGCCACTTCCAACCATCTCGTATTTGACGAAGTTCATCGTCACCACGTAGGCACCTTCCATCATAGCGTTAACGGGAAAAGCGCTGGTTTCTGCCACCATGTTGTCAATCGTGTATGTTGCCTGAAACGTAAAATTACTTTAGTAAAATATTTTCAGAAGTTTTTTTTTGTTACTTCCAATTCCAGTGTAGTATGTTTCTTGCATATTCAAAATGTGAAAATGCTATTTTTTCGTGTTTTTGTTCAGTTTGTGTCTACATATCTCTGTTAAAATGAATTTTCAACATTCCGTCATAAAGAATCATTCTTTTAGAAAGAAATAAGAAAAACATTCGGTAGGCGTTAAAAGAAGTCACCTGCAAACTTGGAGCCTTATTAAGCACATGCAATTCAACCATTTCATTAAATTGATTATAAAATTGTTAAAACAATACCTGTCATTTATTTAAAAAACAATTGTATAGTGCGTGTGGTTTTTTATGAAAAAGGGGTCATTGTATATGTACGAGTAATATTTTATTTATTTTTTTTCACCCGTGTAATCCAAATCACTTAATTGCTAACCTAAGGTCGACCCAAATAATAGGTTATTTATTTTTTCAACTTTTTACAAATAAATATTTTGTGCCTTGTTTTTAACATGGATGAGACTGTCGGAGTGATCCAATAGCAACATTTTATTTTCTTACTTGGTTAACATATATTTTGTTTGAAGTTATAATGTATTAAATTATCGTTTGATATAATCGTCGAATGTTACGACTCGTTCACTAATCGTTATATATCGCATAGTAAGAAAGCTGTTAAATTCATACTTAAAAATTGACTCTGTTAATTCGTTTCATTCCATTAAAAATAGCAAACACTAATATTGATGAGACAAGTCACGTATACAAAACACGATTTCTTATACTCGTATGTTAAACATTTAAATGCTCGTTTTTTCTCAATAAACAATGTCGCGAGAATGTACAACTTGAAATAATAAAAAGTTCACTTACAGGTTCAACGGGACATTCTACTGGAAAGTTGATGACGCTGAAATAAGGAGAGTAAAGGCTCTTCACGTTTTTTTCCTTTACTTGTTTGCAAAAGTCCATGACCTCGTGGGTTGCCACAAGCTCTTTGCCGTTTCCTAAAACCTTTTCTACTGTCATTTTCAGCTGAAAAATAACATCATTTTCAATATGAAATAGAAATAACAGTTGTGCTTCTTTGTGCAGTGAGGCTTGTAATATTAAGAAGATATACTCGTAAGTGTTTTTTTGAAAATTGTGTACTAGCGTAAAATATATATTTAACTAAATAACTTCTTAGGTTTTCACGGCCAGAATTGATATTGTGGCTTTTGGGTTTAGCCGTGTGTGGCAAATTTCTTCTTTCCAATATTTTAACCACCATTGCAGGGGTCTTCTTCAGGGTTGATGACTTAGTAACTATGTCATCAACCCTGAAGAAGATTCCCGCAATGGCGGTCTAGATATATCCAAAAGAGAAATTCGCCACACAGAGCTAAACCCAAAAGCCACAATATCATTTATTTAACTTGTTTATTTTTTCGTGTATCCACCTGCTTATTAGAAGTTAATTATCATTCTACAACTGTGAGAAAAAAAACAGGGAAGCTTAAATTCAAATTTCCCGTTTTGTTTCCCGCAGTAATATAAGCGCTCCTAAGCTAGAACTAACGATCGTCACAAAGTAAAGCCGTAAATCGTCATGTTGGACTGTGGTTGTCCTTGCTTGTCTGAATAGGTTTTTGAGTATGTGCTAGAGGCGGAGGCCATGCTGTTTTGAGAATCAAGCCGTCGTCCCTGTTGATGTTGATGGGATGTCTTTTGATTTCGTTCGTGGAGGTACTCTTCTCAGAACATACCCACCGTACACGATTACCCGACATGACGCTCGTGGAGGTACGTTAGGCTGACGGCTAAGCTACCTCCTGACACCAACTCACAACAAAGTCATCAACCCTGAAGAAGACCCCTGCAATGGCGGTCGAAATATCGGATAGAAGAAATTCGCCACAATATTAAATCTGGCCGTGAAAACCTAAGAAGTTATTACTTAAATATACATATACTATGCATAAAATTCTTTTTTCAACGCGTCAATCCAAGCACAAAAATAACGGCAGAAGCGGGATGCGAACCGCGGACCTTGGAAACCAACTATGCCCAGGTATTCATACCGCTCGGCGAACTGCGCCCTTGCTATGCCTAGACCGACTCGCGTTGAAACTAGTATACTAGGATAGATACCTAAGAAGTTATTTACTAAGATCATCGTTTATTATGAAGATATTTTACCTTCATTAGTCCGTCGATCTTTTTCTTGAATTCAAAAGATCCATCAAGCACGCCCACACTTTCATTGAACCTGAAACTTCTGATCTTTTCAGGCGCCATGAAGTTTCTGCTGTCTTCATCGTTGCATATTACCACCCCCGAGTCATAGTTTAGTGTATATTTAATCTGAAAAAAAAAACTCATTGAATAACGAATGACATTTTTATTTTGTGGGTACTTAAGTAAACTTATATAAGTAGTAATTAAATATACACATGCTATAATACATCAAATTCTTTATACGCATCAGTTCGATCAGAAAAAATATCGGCAGAAGCGTGGTGCAAACCAGCGACCCTTGTAACCAACCGTTGCTCAAGTTCATTACCCTAGACCACTCGACCATCTTCTGCCCGAACTGTCGCGCGGAATTTGTATTTATACCATTGTTCCCATCGTATAAAGATGCAACGATAGATGTCTCTATAGTATATATTCAGAGTGTGTATATTATTATTTTTTATTATTCAATCAGTCGACATTTATTCAAAAGCTTAATATTATTACTTTCCGACAGTCTATTTATTTTAGTAAGTACCACTTATATAAGTGGTTGTGTACCTCGAACGATGTCCCAGCGAAGGGCAAATTTTTATTCATGTATTTTATATTACAACACATTAAAATACTTAATATATAAGGTCTATTATCAAACTTTCGTAATCTAGTCGAAGTACTAAAACTATAGGATAAAGTTGAAGGTAACATTGGATTCAATGGATTTCGGTTTCTAGTATTTGTGAGGAACATAATAATGTGTTTCATTGAGGACATAGGCACTATCGATTTGAGTATCGCTTGGTTAAAAACCCTCCTTGTCCCGTCCTCTTTTTGGAGACCCAGATGGGAACCCGTTACTATAAAATTTAAAATATTTAGCTTTGATCCAAATTTATTATAAACGATTACATGTTTCGGCCTCCCTGCAGACCTTCAATGGTGATTAAATTAAAAACTGGCAGTGGCTTATATAGATATTTATAAATAAAAGTTTCTACGTTTTTTAATGTAACTTATATATATTTATTTTATTTATTACAGGATTAAAAAACTATTGATTTAAGTTCCATCTAAGGAAAGAAAAATGTCTCTGACAATAATAGACTAATAAAAAAATTAAAACTCATTGATTTTACAAAGTTTATAATTTAATTATTTAATATGAAAAACTATAAAGTTACTGCGTTCGATATGAAATAGATCAATATTTCTTACCTTGTTTTAATATGACGTTGAGCACTGTGGATTTACATAAACAGAAAATATGGAGAGGTAGAGATAATCTTCTACTACTAAACTCGTAAAATATAATATTATTAGGATATTATTTACAAATGTCCTTAACCCCTTACATAACTCCCATATCAACACTCACCTCCACAACTTACTTTTTTATTGAAAGTTAATTAATTATTGTTCTCATTGTAGTTTAACCCATTACTACATTTATACGTGCAAAGAACTGAAGAAGTTCTCACTAAATGCCATATCACGGTAAAAATATTTATATATTTAATACATAAAAGTTTATAAGTAAAGTGTGAGCCCGTGAAAGATATAAGCCTATTTAAATCGATTGTAGATCTTTATATATGTTACAAAATAAATCAATGAAAGTTGATAAACCATTAAATAATTAGTAGATAAACCAAATTTATAGAAAATGAAAGTTTAAAAAGGCGATTATTAACTTTTTTAAATATTTAACTCGTGCATGTCCTTGATTTCTCGACATATAAGAAAAAAAAGGAAATAACAAATTTTAATTTTTCAATAAAACTACCATTTCCTTAAGGTTTTATCCACAGACATATGTTACAAGTAGTAATTAAATATACACAAACTATACATCAAATTCTTTATACGCATCAATTCATTCAGGAAAATATCGGCAGAAGCGGGATGCGAACCGCGGGTCGTGGAACCAACCTTTGCCTAGGTCTTTTACCTTTAAAAGGTTGTTTCCAAGGCCCAGGGTTCGCATTCCGCTTCTGCCGATATTTTTCTGAATGAATTGATGCGTATACAATTTTTTATGTATAATATGTGTATATTTAATTACTAATAATATTGTAATATAGTCAATGATATAAAAAGATGATTAGAAAATTTAAAAAATAAAATAATATTCTAATAAATATTTAATACATATATAACAATTTATAAGACTGGTTAATAACAAAGAACTCTAATAAAGAAATTAAATAAAGAGTCTTGACGTTCGCGATAAAAAAAAAAATTAAAGGGCAAACTGAAATAAGAATTTACGAAAACCAAATATCATAAAATAATATATTGTTGACATTTAAAAATACCTATTTTTCAATGTTTGATGAAATTTATTATTTTGTCAGTTTATGAAATAATATGAAACAAATACTCATTAATTGAATAAATAAATTTTACTTACCTTTTTTTTGCAATCAAAGGAGTGGAGAAGATTCAAAATTATAAGCGTAAAAACTAGATTTTTTAATTTAATTTCATGTTTCATTCTTATCAAATTTTGATTTTTCTTTGCCCCAATAACAAATAAGAAAAAAACGAATTAAAATCGACCAGCGTGTCTGATGGCAGTTTTTAAATTGACTGAAAAAAAACTATTTTTCCAACTATTAAACCTGTCAGTGGCAAATAAAAGGCTTTTCAAAATCATACAATAGAAATCGTCAACAATGACGCTATCGTATAGGAAATTGGAAAAATAGTAATTTACTTGTTGGAACAATTGTCCTGAAAAACAATTGTGGCATTGTATGGACGTTAATAATGAGATAATTATTTTTTATAATTATTCGCCGATAATTGTTGACATGTTATAAACTCTGAATAAGTTGCAACAATGTTTAAATAAATAATGTAATTCTAAGAAATTAATTATTATAATAATAAATTATTTAATTACTAATGTTTAAATGTTTAACCTGTGTTTTCTACTTAAATTGATTAATTATAATAACACTGCAATCATAAATATATTTTAGTCAAACGTTTTTTTTTTTTTTAGAATATCATTTTTAGAGTAAAGATTGGTTTATTATAAAATAGACCGTATATTTTGCGTTTTAATAATTATCAGCCTGTATATTTCACTGTTGAACGTAAGCCTCCCGCAAGAGTCTCCATCCTCTACGATCCTCTGCCTTCCGCATTCAAGCCATTCCCGCTATTATTTTTATGTTGCCAGTCTATCTTGCAGAAGGTCGGCCAATGCTTCGTTTACCAGTTCTTGGGCGTCACTTCAATGCTTTTCTTCCCCATCGACTGTCGTCTATTTGATAGATATGTTCTGCCCATTGTCACTTGAGTATGCCTATTCGTTGGGTACCTTCCACTGCTTAAGTTCTTTTGCGGATATCCTCGTTTCGTATTTTATCTTTTAGCGACACTCCGAGCGTGGCACGCTGGGTGACCTTTATTTTATGGGCGCTTTAAGGTTATATAGGGAGGATGCATTTCAATATATTTATATATTTAAAAAGGTATCGATATTTCCTTCTTTATGATCACAAAACATGTTAAAAACAGTGGCATTTCGTACGGTTTAATTAACATACAAGTAATTTGAATCTTAAGGTTATTATTTTGTAAATCCTCCACGCTCTCTTTAATGGAGTTATCAAGCATACTTCTGAATAAATCTACTCGTATGAAGAACAATCATATAATAGCTCTTCTTCCCATATCTTTAGCAAATCTGAAATATAAGATCACAATAAATTGCTTCCAACTTAGTTTTTCCATGCCTTATCCATGATTTTTGTGCATTAGAAGGTTCATTCGGGACAACAATCAACATGTATGATTTCCAACAAACTCCAGTGCAGTAGCTTGGGAACTTCAAAGATATAGCAACTGTTGTATCCTAGCAATGTTTATGGTTTGTTAATCAACTATAATTTTGATGAAGATCGGAGGATTAGCCTGACGCTCTTGTGGCTTAATCGTTTGGCTCTAAGAGACAGCTAAACCTGACCAACAACACGCGGTAGCAACATCTAAATTTTCATCCGCGCTCAATGTTGCTTTACTTCGGTGGTGTGACAAAAATTGCGCCTACGTGTAATTGTTTTTTTTTTATGAAATAAAAGCTTCAGTTTAATTTTGAATTAATTTTAGCGGCTAGAATACATGTGCTTATTTTTTTATAATACCTTTTTCATTTAATATATCACTAGTATCTCCAGAGTATGTTAATTTTTTCTGCGTTAATTATTTTCAGATGAATTTTTTTTTTGTGTTAGTTTTGTAACACATTTATTATCTTAATTACTTAATTATTTAATGACAGGCTAATAAATTCCGTGTAAACAACTGAATCTTACAAATATTTAATAGTGGTTCGATTATTCAAAGTAGATTAGTAAGAAAAAACTAAATTGTAAAATATTACAATGACCCAATTTCAATAACTGCTATCGTCAAAATTATATACTCGTAAGTACTATAGGGTCCGCCATCTAACGTTTTTTTTTTCAACTAGTGCTTATTTCGTGAATAGTAACACTTAGCTCATGTCTGATTTGACAGATAATTAGTTTAATCTTTCCGCCAAACGAATATGGTTGTGTATACGCTTGAACAACGCTGGGAAATATTGCGACATTACTTTGGAAATCAGGCCATTTTTCTTCGAAAATGAGCAAGGAGTGGCCGTTACAGTCAATGGCAATCGTTATTGGGCCATTTTTGTTCACAAAAATTGAAGAGAAGAATATTGGCAACATTTGGATTCAACAAGACGGCGCTAAGTGCCACACAGCCGAAGCTACACTCGATGTTTTGCGCCCCATTTTCAAAAAAAAAATATTATTTGGCGGACCCGTTATAAAAACTTTAATAAAGCCGAATTTAGACATTTTTAAGACAAAGTTCACTAAAATCGAAATACTAATACGTACAATTCTACATTCGATTTTTCGTATCAATTTGTGTAGAAAAATAAAAGGCGGACGCAGATAATCGAACCACGAACTCTACACCTCAGTTCTATTCCATACACAGCGCGGCCACAGGGACCAATTCTTTCACCGGTGCAATCGAGCAAATTTGACGCATTTATATTATTGGTACATTCGAATTAAACAGATGTAGCTTTGTTGTAAATTGAATGTTTGTATTTTTTAGTATTCATAAGATTCAATATTTATTTTTATTTTTTCACAAGAATTATTATTATATATTATTATAATATATTTTATTACCGACAATATATTTATTTAGTGTTCCAACCAGGTCTTGACTAAACTTTAAACTGAATGGAAACAACTTTTTGTTGATCCTATTCGTTTCATTTACTCTACAAATTAATGCGAGAAATTTGATGCAGAATTGTATTTTTGTATGAAAATATTAAACATTGATATAAATCAATAATCTATGTAGGATTAGAGAATATAATTTAATATAATAATAAAATGAAAACAGTTTGATTATTTCAATTATTTTGAACTGAATGACTTTGGTACTCCCCATATTAATATATTAAGAAATATATTTCTCCATTAGCGGTTGTTTGATTTATAATGTGTGTTAATACATTAAAATATAACCAAATTAATTACACGCATACAAGTATTCAAGAAAAAAACGTTTGATGCTATGAGGCGTTTCAATTAACCCTTTCGCATCGATTTTCGGGATATGCCGTCAAAGATTCTCCGACCGTTGACATCAGTTGACGTGATATATCGTTTTGCTATTTTCAGTAATCAATGTGACATCAACGGTAAGAAATCAGAAGTGCAGTCATTCCCTTTATCAACCTTCATGTATTCTCTAGAGGAGTCTGTAAAGCATGTGAATAAATATCGTTAGGTTTCGTCAGAGGAGTCATTTTTCTGTAACCCACATGTGTGAATGCCACCACATGTATTGAGTTATATAATGAACGTTTGTTAAATATAATAGTTTTTTATGCATCATCTGATAGCTAAAGGATAGAAGGATCAATGTGATATATTAAAATAGGTCAGATAAGTACATTTATGCTTCAAAAACTCGTTTTAAGAAAAAAAAAATGATTGTTTGAAAAATTCATGCCGTATTGACAGTGTAATTTGTATTCCACGGCGCCGTAAAGAAAGGGTTAAAACCTCATATTAGATAAATGGCATTAAATGGATTGGGTAATTAAACACGTGTTTGAAACTTAGGAAACACAGGTTATATTCAAGTATAGGACTACACCTTTAGACTTTATATTTAATATATTATTCTTCTGGTTCAATTTTCATCCTCAAAGTGATGCAACCTAGCTTGACATCTACGTTACTAGCTGACGAGTCGCTGGCAATTTCGTTTTGCGTGAAGCTTATTGTCACCATGTATGGACCTTCTTTCATGAAATTGATGGGAAGGCACTGCTGTCGGCTACCATGTTGTCTATGGTGTATGTTCCCTGAAAAATAACGTTAATTTAAGTAAATATTATATACACGACACTAGTCCTGCAAATTACACGCAAGGTAAGATTATTTGAAGAAAAATCAATTAACTGATTGAGTACCGTGCAAATATATAATAAATTACCGTTAGGCTTGTGTGTTTTTGATGTCCCGAAAAAAATCTAGATTAATTAAAAATTGATCATACACAATTATTACACACATATTGCTGAATTATATTGCGATTATTCAAGCAATTAATTATTTTTTTGAAATATTTGATACGTTGCAAAAACTGCGACTACTACATTTGCTGACCATTGAAAAGGTTAGTGAGTGAAATTGCTCATCAGCTCCTCTTCAACGGGAAGCTGAACAATAAAACAAAAAATCAATAATTGGACAGAGACCCTCTAATTGAACACAGCGATCTGTCAAAACCCTTCTCAATGGCTGATCTGGAGTGTGCTATCAAAGTCACTAAAGACAAAAAAGCGGCTGGATTGGATGATATATGCGTAGAACAGATTAAACACTTTGGCCCCCAGGCTTAACAATGGCTCTTTGAAATTTTTGATGCCTGCATGATCAACAGTCAAATCCCAAAAATATGGAGAGTCCAAGGTCATAGCCATTTTAAAGCCGGGGAAAAACCCAGATGAAGCTAAAAGCCACTACCCAATATCATTACTATGCCATATATTTTAAATCTTCGAACGGATACTACTCAACCGACTCACCCCCTTTATCGAACCTAAAATGATACCCCAGCAGGCGGGCTTCCGATCCAGAAAGTCATACACCTGGCAAGTATTAAACCTGACCCAACATATCGAAAACGGGTTCGAACTAAGGAAAGTGACCGGAGTGGTATTCGTCGACCTAACCGCTGCATACGATAAAGTGTAGCATAGCACACTCCTCAGTAAATTGTACAGAATGACAGGTGACTTCTCGCTAGTGCAGATGATCGCGGCTATGCTGCATAACGGGATATTTTCTGTAGATTTTCAAGGAAAATCCAGTAGATGGCGTTAACCAAAAGAACGGCTTACCACAAGGCAGCGTACTTGCTCCCATACTATTTAATATATACACAAACGACCAGCCCACCCCTAAAGACACAAAGTCTTTCATATATGCGGATGACTTAGGTTTGGCAGCACAAGCGGTAACGTTTGAAGAAGTTGAGGACATCCTAAGCCAGGGACTAAGCAAGATATCCCATTACTACGAAAACAATCATCTCAAACCCATCAAAGACACAAGTCTGCTATTTCCACCTTAGAAACAGGGAAGCTAACAGAAAGCTTCGTGACATGTGGGAAGGTAGAGTACTGGAACATAGCGACCATCCAAAATACCTCGGGGTAACTCTAGACCGCACCCTCACCTTTCAGGCGTCATTGCAACAACACCAAACAGAAAGTTGCAACAAGGAACAACCTCATCCGCAAACTGACCAACACTCAATGGGGAGCCCAACCAACCCTTCTTCGTACCTCAGCTTTAGCACTTTTTTTCTAAGCCGGATAATATGCGGCACCAGTGTGACGTTGATCAGCCCACTGTAATCAAGTGGATACTGCACTGAATGATGCATGCAGAGTCGTCACAGGCTGCCTCAAACCAACACCCATTTCTAAACTATACCCCTTGGCTGGCATCGCACCACCAAACATAAGACGCAAAGTCATATGCGCCGAAGAAATGCGTAAGGCAATCAACCAACCGTCCCAATGCTTATACAATCAGATACCGCCAACACCAAGATTGAAGTCTCGAAGCAGCTTTCTGAAATCCACACAACCTCTCACATCCGGCCCTGAAAATGAGAGACTCCAGCTCTGGCAACAAATCGCACCAGAGGATTTCATTAATCCAAAGGAAGGCCTCCCAACTGGCAAGAACCTTGACTGACGGACCTGGAAATCCCTGAACAGATTAGGAACCGGAGTTGGTAGAACAAAGGATAATCTCGAGCGGTGGGGAATGCTTCGGCAGGGAGAGACACTATTGTGTGACTGTGGAGACCTGCAGACCACCTCACACCTAAGATGCTGCTCCCTGTGCCCAACAAGCTGCACATCTCAAGACCTAATGCTGGGCAATACATAAGTTATCGATGTTGCCAGATACTGGGAAAAAATAATTTTACTTAGCTGACACGAAGAAAAGAAAGTGCGTGTCTTTTGATCAATAAGTATAGTCTTGAGTTGGTCTCATAAAATCATTACTTACAGGTTCGACGGGACACTCTTCCGGGAAGTTGATGACACTGAGATAAGGAGAATAAATGCTCTTGATAAATCTTCCTTTGACTTGCTTGCAAAAATCTACTACCTCATGGGTTGTCACAAGTTCTCTTCCACTCTGCCAAGATCTTTTCAACGACAAATGAGATCTGAAAAAAATAGTTTATATTGTCAAAAAAAATGTGAAAATAAGAGATGAAATATTTATACAATTTTTTTTTCCTTCAATGACATTAGAAAATATATTACATTTAAATTCGTCATTGAACTACTAACATAACTGCGGCGATGTAAATGTATTGTCATATTTAGTGTCAATGACCTCACACTCCGAACAAGTGTCGGGTTACTCAACGCAAATAGTTGGACTTGTAACAACAAAACCATCTCATAAGTATATCATGGTTGGCACACAAATAAAACGGCATTATTGTCGGAAAATCAAACGTCCAACATATCGTATCCGTCAACACCAGCACTGAATCTGAAGCAATATTACACTAAATATGTAAATTTCTTCAAGTTGGTTTCAACCACTGTTAGCTGCAATTCTTTCGTTTTACATGTATCCAGGGTTGAACGATGGTCCTTTCATGCCACATTTCAGACTTCACGTGAGGCTCCAGGGAAGTCGCGATGATTCAGATTTTGAAAGAAGTTGACAAGTTGACCTCTGACGTCCGTCTGCTGACAATCGTCCTGATTTAGAAGCTATCATTACATTCTTACAGTTCAACGAGTATTTACTATATTTCTTATTAAATATTTTTCTTTTTCATTTATTTTTGTGTGATATCAACAATTTTTTGGAGAGTACGTATCAAGTTTTTTTTTTTTTTTTTTAATATTTTTGTTTTTGATTATATGCCAATGTTTCCTAATTGTGTTCTGTGGATTTTTGTGAAGTTTACCTCAACAATGATTGAAACCGATAGTGATTTTCTTTGACCACTTTGCTTTGCCTATGGAATAACCACAACGTAATTTCACTAACGCATGTTATATTTTTAATAAACTTCGTATCAATATAGGGATATTTTTAATTATTTATTAGAATATTATTTTATTATTTCAATATTCTAATCTACTTTTATAGATCATTGACTATATTACAATATTATAAGCAATTAAATATACATATACTATACATAAAAATCCTTAAACGAGTCAAATCATTCAGAAAAAATATCGGCGGAAGCGGTATGCGAACCGCGGACCTTTGAAACCAACCATTTTGCCCAGGTAATTATACCGCTCGGCCACCGGCCAATTTCTTCCACCTGAGATGTCTCGTCTCTGATCTTCTGTATAAGTTATCATCGTATGATAGATGTCGCTATAGTATATATTCAAAGTATGTATATTTTTATTATTTTTTATTATTCAATCAGAATGCATTTATTCACAAGCTTAATATTATTATTTCCGACAGTCTATTTATTTTTTAGTAAGTACCACTCGGGTCTCGAACCGAAACTATAGATCAAATGGATGAGAATAACTTCTTGTAAGTCCGTCGCGCACATTGCAATTAATTATTTACCTGTGTTACTGATGAATAATTTTACCTTCTTGATATTTTCTCAAGGTGACTTTATTATATGAATATTTTTAATTATTTATTAGAATATTAAATAATAATATAAATAAAATAAAAATAATAAAATAGAATAAAAATAAAAAATAAATAATAAAATATGATTTTGAAAACACTCATCAATAAAGCTTTCTTAAACCATTTAAAGTATAAGAATTAATTAAAATTATATTTACTTTTATTAGTCCGTCGAGCTTTTTCTTGAACTCAAAAGTACCATCAAGCATGCCTGTACTTGCATTGTACCTGACGCTTTTGATATTTTCAGTCGCAATAAAGCTTCTGCTGTCATCGTCATCGCAGACGTCAACCTTCGAGTCATAGTTGAGTCCATATTTAGTCTGAAAAAAAAACACTCAGTTTACTGAAGATATGATATTTATAGCTGGAGCTTGGAAGTTCGACGTATGAACGAAATGTCAAAACATGCTTAGTGGTATTCCAATTTTGAGCTACATTTTTAAGACAACAGTTAATCTTTCAACAGTTATATTCAATGTAGAGGAATGTATTCGTCTATAATATCCTTTACTTTGCGTTATTCAAGCTCGCTAAACACGCCTTTATCAAAAAAAACAAAGTCGTTAACCCTGAAAAAGATCCCTGCAATGGCAGTCGAAATATTGATTCGAGAGAATTCGTCACACGGCTAAACCCAAAAGCCACAATACCATGCAGATATAAAATAAAAGATTCTTTAGAATATATTCCACAAATATATATTTAAATTTTTTTTTGACTACATGTTTCAGCCAGGTCGGATGGCCATTTTCAAGTCAATTAGTTAAATTTTTGTTGGCTCTATATAAAGCAAAAGAGTGAGCTAAAAGGTGTATATAAATTATGTGATGAGAAAAGGTGGTTTCCCTATCTACTTTTGGATTATCCACCAAAATAATTTTTGCTAAAATTATCTAGAATTCGTACACAAAGTGCATTCTGATGTAAATGTTTATTGTTTTTTAATGGCCTTTGTAATTATAAATATTATTTTGTTGTGACATCAATGAATTCCCTTATACATTAATGATTTCCTAAAACCACATATACCCATCACATAATTTATATACACCTTTTCGCTCACTCTTTTGCTTTATATAGAGCCAACAAAAATTTAACTAATTGACTTGAAAATGGCCATCAGACCTGGCTGAAACATGTAGTCAAAAAAAATTTTTTAAAAAATATGTGGAATAAATTCTAAAGAATCTTTTATTTTATATCTGATATAATGGAATTCCACCAAGAAATATCGATCGAAAAAATTGAAATAATTACAATACCATGCCTTTATCCGTTGACCTTTTACTTACCTCTAAATATATGTGTCAACAAAAATCAGTGATAAAAAAAATCAAAATAAATCAACCATATTAGAAACTATATTGGCAATGGTCCAAAGATATAAAACCAAAAAAAAAACAGAACGCTTTTTTCTTGGTCGACACACATTTTAGTGAGCATTAATAACGCAAAGGATATTATAGACGAATCCGTTCCGCAAAAAATTTTTTTAACGCATTTCATGTTTCCTAGTTTCAAAGTTATTCGACATAAAAAGAAAGATTAAATCTTCTAAATTGATTATATATAAAAGTTACCAATTTTTATTGTTCATAGACAGCTGTTACAATTTATAAAACAGCCCTGAAACGGATCAAAATTACTTTTTTTAATAAAATAACTTCCTAAATATTGGCCAAACTTGTCGCAATGAAAAAGTTACAATTTTCATTACGATTTTACATTATGTTTTTAAATGTGATTATACTTTTTACTATACGTATTAATCCCTTTACGATGCTCTTAAAATGAATCGTTGACCTATTTTTCGAAGCTAAAGTACACTTTTTTTCTCATTGGTGTACGAAAATGTGGCCATCGCTTTTCACAACAAGAAATCTCTGCCATCCTCTAACCGTAGCTTAACTAAAAGTTCATTTTATGTTGGTTCCTTTCGTTTTTCTTATTAATTATCGATTATTTATCGGTAATTTTTTCATTGAATAAACATCTTTTGGTTTTGTAGTCTTTTTTCAACCTATGTATTCCGATAGTATCAGTGTTAATACTTATGTCGACACCACATTGTAAGAGCAGTTTCTCAAAACATCGAAGTTATACGGTGGGCGTAGCTCAATGGTCAAACAGTTTGCTTTACAAGGCAAACGTCGTGGGTTTCATCTCCAACTGAGATAAAAAAAAAACTAAATTTAATCGACTTTCGTCTACAACCAATTTTAATTAATAGGCTATGAATTGAATTTTACGGGTGAGTTATCAAATTCACACCAACTGGGTGTATTTAAGAGCTTAGAAATCAATTAAATTTTTATTTTTTAATCTCCTTCGAGGATCGAACCCCAACCTTTGGCTTGCAAAGCAAACGTTTTGATCACTGAACTATACCCGTCGGCAAAGATGATATATTTTTTAGTATCTGAATAATAATAAAGGTTCAACTTACTTTTTTCTTACAAACAGAAAGCTGCAGAAAATTCATAATCAAAAACACAACTATCGTTAATTTAATTTCATGGTTCATTATTATTTTATTACGAGTACGATTACTTTTATATTTATTTATTTTTTAATCAAAATATAATACGTAAAAAACTGCCTTGCTGATGAATTTTATATAGAATACTGAATTTAAAACTATTTTTTCCGACTATTAAACATGCCAGTGACAAATGAAAGCACTGTGAAAAACTCACAATGTACATAAATAACAATTCAATTATCGTATAAGAAATTTGAAAAAGTCCAATTAACGTGTTGAAACTATAGTCCTGCTAAACAACAGTGGCATTATGTTAGATAATGATGTATTAATTAATTTTTAAAATTAATTGGTTAATGATTGTAACGTGTCGTTATACACGATAAACAAATTGCAACAATGTAAAGATCGATAATCTGATTCTTGGAAATTTAAAACATAATTAAATATTGAAAATTAAGTTATTAAATAATTAACGCTTAAATTTATAGCTAACTATTATTGATGGATATTCATTACTGCAATTACAATTAAATTAATACATATTCACTCAACCGGTCTCGGTGACATGGCATCATCGTCAGAAGCTACTAACAAACTAAACCTAAATACAGAACTGTCAATTATGGTTAAAAAGAGAAGTGTAGGAAAAGGAGAAGTGATTGAGACATTTGTAGAAGGAACAGTTATTTATAGCAAATTTATAGGGAACATATTAAGGTTTACTTATTTTATTCTTTTAATATGACAAACAACAAAGTTACTGCATTTTTAAATCTTCATACCTTACAATTTAAACTAAGTATGCACATCGAGTATGTTTCTTTGAATTACTTGCGTAATTACAGCAACTAAAATTAACAAATGACAGGTTTTCGACCCATAGTACTGAACATTTTTTAATCCTAAAATAGGGTCAGATCCAATTGTAAAATAGTTGTTAAAACCTTCCCGGACGCCCAATTCAGATATTTACATATTTTCGTCGTAAATGTATCCATCAGTAACAAACAAACATACATTCATATATTCATTTTATATATAGAGATAATATATTTTGGGATAATTTACTCTTCATAATACTCTTAGAATCAATTTACCTGTATCTTAAAGGTGAAACTCTGAAATTCTCATTTTTCAGAAGTCTCAAGTGATCTTTTCAGAAAAATAATATTTAGTTTGTTTTTGATATTGTTTATTTACACAGTTATATTTTAATATATGTAAGAGGGGGGATATGGCCTCTATTTTCAATATTTATTTCTTTTTACGGATCATTAGTTCTTTTGCACTCTAGTATGAACAGTACAAGAAGTTTTAATAGCGTCAATAAATCGAATTAAATAGTTATTTATGTGTTAGAAACAAAGCAATGCAACTGTGATAAGGATCATGGTGTAATATCATAATTAAAGGTATATAACACGTTGTTTTTGTGAGATAGCTGCCAAGTGTCAATTGTTAAGATTCAAAACATTAGGCGTTTGGGAACCAAACGTCTTCCTGTATGGCCTTGGTTTTCCAAGAACAATGCATCTTAGAAGGGTAATTGGTCTGAACAACGTGATTTGTTGTTACGAATATATCAACCCCTTCCATTTGAGTGAATCTCAATTCTGAAAGCTTTATATTGGAAGTATTTGTGTCTCTCAATAAAAGGAATATTGTTAAATTTTATGAACTTGTATAATGCTTTTATGTGAAATATATCACTTTTAACAATTCTCTAAATTATTTTTTAAAGTTGGTGTTTAAAACGATTTTGCTTACAATCTTTTTTATTATTTTTTGTTTTTATTGCTATTGATTATATTTTTTTGTTATTAAACATTATTTCTACATAATTAAAATTCTAGTGTTCCTTTTTCAATATTTACAAATGCTAAAAAAAATATTATAAAATTAAATAAACGCTGTACTAAGAGTACGTTGTAACCAGTTAATGGATATTATGAAATTTTATAAGTGGATAGGTGGTACTCCTGGTTGGAGGGGCACTGGATGCGCCTTCACGTGGCCATCCAGCGGGTATCCGGTGCTCCACTCACTGAGTAGTAGTTATTAAAAAATTTAAACGTTATTTATGACCTTGTATTTTCTTTTTATATGTATGAAATTCTAATTTTTATGGCTCCGGTGGCTGAATAAATAAAATTATTATTATTATTAATCAGATGACCTTGATAATGCTTGTGAAAACTATTTGTGCTTATGTAAAGTAAAAAAAATCATCACAATCTCAATTATGAAGGGAAAAATAGTTACTTTTAGTTATCTAGTATCATTATACATAATTCTTTCTTGTTTGGCAGTTTTGCTAAATATATAAATATATTTTTTTAATTTAGTCGTATAATAGGTAGGCTACATAAAATTATCTCTCTTTTTGTAAATGAACTCTACTTATTAAATAATAACTATAAATATGATTTCATTAACTATTTAAATACAACCTTTTACCTCAACATACCCAGACTGAAAAGAAGACCTGGAAGACCACAGGCAACCTGGACTGCAACTGTAGACAAGGATCTGAAAACTCTGGGCTTGACCGAGAATGCAACGCAGGACAGACAGACATGGCAAATATGCACAATGAGAGCCGACCCCAGATGATGGGAAATGGCGAGCTCAAAGAGGATTTAAATACAACTTTTTTCGAGTGCATGAAATAGATTTCTACATAAGCACATCAATATTTTATTTTGATCGTTAGACCTAAATCTACTCAAAAATGGTAAACACCATAGAATTTTTAAATGATATTTATATTCTTGTGATATTTTCCTATAACCTTACATAAAAAATACATCCTCCAGATAATGGATGCCAAATAAATTAAAAATATCAGCGATATATTTTATTTTATTTTCTGTCGTCGATTTTATGTCTTAATCGTAAATTACACATCGAGAAAAATCATTTGGTTATTAAATAATAAATGTTAATAAGTTATGATAGTCATATTACGCCAAGTTATTAAATAAATTAAAACACAATATGAAATTCACATTATATTTTATGACAATTTTATATAAAAATAACTTTTCAATATAATAAAATCATTGTAATGTTTGTTTATAATAAAATGGCCCTGTTGTGCTATTTTCAGCGATAAAGAACTATCTTCTCACTTCATGTTAAATATTTTTGGGTATTTTCAGCTGTTTTCAGTGACTTTTTCAGTCGCCTGGTTCAATTTTCACTTTTATTTGAATGCAACCGTGGTTTTCCAACTTTGGTGGTTCAAGAAATGTTTTTTTAGGGAGTATCTTATTAAATGATATTGTCAACAAGTAGTTTCCTGCCAATGACGGGGAAAATGGAATGGCGCTGGTGTCTGCATTCATTTCATTGATAGTATACGTGCCCTGAAAAAAAAGAAGATTTATCTTCTTCAAAATGATTATAATTACTTAATTTAATGCTCAATTGAAAGATATATACAAAAAAAGATGAAAATTCTATTATCTAACCAAAAACTACATTTTCATCCCCATATCCATTCCATATCTGGAACATATGGTTACCAAAAATAGCTGCCACTTAGTTCTGTCAGCTGCTATTGCCCATTGCTCGTTGTAGGACATATATGCACCTGAAGGTACACTTGGGATCATACATGATTCCTGACAACCTCCAGAACAGAAGTCCGAGTACTTAAAGGTATTTATAGTATCCGATGCATATTTTTGAGTGATATTTTTATCAGATTTTTAAATCTGAATATTAATGACTAAAAGGCGGCTAAATCTGAGTCAACTCAACTTTTAAAATGATTTTGAGAACGTATAAAAACTATCTTTGTACGATGGTGTAGTATATAGTTATAAGGTTGCGATGAATTGATTTCGTGAGGTATGGCACGGCTGGAGTCGTTTCACTTAAAAGTCATGAATTCTCAAAAGTAAATTCTGATTTTTCTTCTATTTTCGGGGCTATAGTCGTCCTAGATGGCCACCAGAAACTATACACACAATGAACTCAGTCCTTCGGGCTTGCACAGCTGATTTGAGACAGGGCTTGCATTATATTTGTTATTACAATTTTATAGCAGCATTAAGCGTGGGAAATATATATCGGAGAATAAAACATATTTCCCGCTGAAAATCGTTTTAAGAGCATTTTTCACTTAAAATAGACTAACAGTCGATATTCAATAATAAGACACGCTTAACAATATAACCTACCGGTTCTATAGGACATTCTTTTGGAAAGCTAACAGTTCTCAAGTATTTGGAGTACATGTTTTCTTGGTTCCTGTTCTTTACTTCTAAGCAAAAGTCATTCATCTCGTCATAAAGAATCTGCTCTTTCCCTCCAGTTGTCAAATACTTCTGCAGGTTAAACGTGAACTAAAAATCAGAACACATGTTAAAGTTCAAAATTCACAGTGAAGAGTATGGACCTTAGGTCTACATTAGTAATTTACTCATATTCTACAATTATATATATGATACCACTTCCGTCTTCAAAAAAAGGCGAGCACAAGTCACGGGTTCGTCATTTAGCCGCGTGAAGAAAGTATGCAGGAGCAGGTCGCAAAGCAAATAACTTTTTCGCATTTATTTTCAATATAAGAACTTCGGTTTTCCCGCCCGAACGTAACATGATGTATCGTCGGCCTCGGTCAGTCGGGGACTGCCGCGCGCCACGAACTGATGACAGACAGTTGTGTCACGTAGCGCCCTAAAGATAATCGCGGCTCACAAATTAAAGTTAACATGAAATGGAGCAACTGTCAAAAAAAATGACGTATGCAAAAGCCATGTTATTTCAAGTAAAATAAAAACTATCATTATTAGACGTGCAGGTCAAGCGAGCAAACAAAAATAAGAGAAAAAAGATCCTTTTCTTTCTATAGATGGATCTATGCCCGTTCCGTGAGCGTTGCCAGATGGTTTTTTAATGTTTTCAGCCAGTAAATCTTAATTATTTTAATTTTTGACTTAAATTATGATTAATTAAGGGGATTGATTTTTGATTGTGTACTGACTACCCAAAACTGAAACGTGCGTTTTTATTTTAGCTACGTAAGGGAAAGGTTAAAGAAGGCCTATAACCGTGAAGATTGACAATTGTTTAAGAAGACTTTTACACAGCAGTAGGTGGATACAGGATTTAAAAAAATAAAAAAATGTGCTTACCCTCCATTTTCCATCAACTTTTTGCTTGAGAAGGAACGTTCCAGAAAGCATTGCAATAGATGCGTTATATCTAGAAGCTTTAACATTACTCGGGTCGATGAAATCTTTGCTTATTGTATCTTCACAAACAGTCATACCTGAGTCGTAATTCATTACATACTTCACCTGCAATTATAAAAAACAATTTAATTTTACAACGTGTGCTTTAATGATGTATCTATCAACAGTTTTGTGATAAACAAGATGGTAATCTTTCCACACATCTTAACTAAAAAGCCATGAAAAATATAAATTGATTAATATTTATAAATTTTCGATCGATGATTCTTGTAGAAATTACATAATATCAAAATAAAATATTAATTAGAAGTAATTCCTTTTTTAATTATCGGACATGTTTCGGCTACGATGGAGAGTGAAAATTCCACAATGTTTTAAAACTAAGGCGTTTAACCAATGCATATTCCGTGTATTACTTTATGGTACAGAGACGTGAAATCTAAAGTCTTACCTATAAAATAAAGGTCACCCAGCGAGCTATGGAAAGATCCTTGTTCGAAGTGTCGCTAAATCATAGAATCCGAAATGAGGATATCCGCAAAAGAACTCAAGTAGTGGAGGCTATCCATCATTGGATAGCCTATTCATATAGGGACAATCAAGTGGCAATGGGCAGGACATATCTGTCGAAGAGACGACTGTCGATGGGGAAGAAAAGTAAGAGCTGGCAAACAATGAGTTGGTCGACACTTTGCTAGATGGACTGACGACATAAGGAGAAATGCGCCAGAGTGGCCTGGATGCGGAAGGCAGAGGATCAAAGATAATGGAGAATCATGTGGGAGGCTTGCGTTCATCAGTGGACGGATACAGACAGATGATGATGATGATGTACTCGTATGTATGAGTATATTATGTTAATACACGCAGGAGAATACGACTTCCGGAACGCTCCTCACCATGGACGTCATTACGCCCGTTCTTGAACTCTCTTCACCATTTGCACACGTTTTGAACGCTCATACACTTGTCTCTTTAGATTTTGCATAGCTGGGAATGGATTTCTATCAGCGCAATGTTTTTTGGATTGCTTACACCTGGTTGGCGAAGTGAGGGGAAGATACGTGATGACGTACGGCTGCCAAGCTAAAACTGAGCTCCGCAGGCAGCTCGTTAGGAAAGGGATTTGGAGTGGGGGAACCAAGGTAGCGCCATTGGAAAATTATTTTACGGATCACCCTCGCATATAATCATATAATTGCGTTTAAAATTCTTAACTCATTGGGTGGAAGAATTGGTCTTGGTCGTCCTATGGGATATAAAAAAAAAACAATACATACTTTTAATTCACAGTAAAGCGACATCTGTTGTAATACGAAAGTTTCAATAATATAAAAACGTTAAATTTCTCGAGTCTTTTGTGCAGAAGAATAAGTCACGGTTGATTACACTGTGCATTGAATAATAGTAAAGTGCATAGTTCGCGGTTCGAATCCCAGCGTCTGTCGTTTCTCATTTTCCGACATTGAATACCCTCGTACATTTGTATCAAATTAAGCTACACTAATCTCGAGAAATTCTAGATTTGCGAGTTATTTCGTGAATTCTAGTCCGACGTAGCTGAAACATGTCGTCATATGATAAAAAAAAAAATATATAATTAATTTCTACAGAATATTTTAATTTTTATTTTGATCGATAATTTATTTTTATTATTATACTCCATTCGCTTAAGCTCACTTTCTTTTTGCACGAGGCTTCGTTGAATGAATTCAAAACTAAAATTACACATAGAATAAATTTCAAATGATTTTTCATAGTAAATTATATTCCAAAATGTATTTATCTTGGTGTATTCAAACGTGAACCTTGCTGTGTGTGACTTGATAATGAACTGAAAAAAATCCACGTCAGTTTAAAACTAACAATTGTTTTCATATCCAAAACAAAAACAAAAAACAGTTGTCTCATTTCATCTACTGAAAATGGCATCCATTGTGACTTAGAAGGCTTCGTGTTTTTTTTTTAATTAGGCTGCAATAGTAATGAAAGCAAAAACTACTAACGTATTTAATTGTTTTTCATGTTGATAACAAATTGTATAATTTTAAAACAGTGTATTTCATCATCATCATCATCATTTTCATGTCCGTTCTCCTAACTAAAGCATATGGACATCATGGGCTGCATTCATAAACCTTTGTCAAGCAGCTGTGCCTCTCGCAGCTCTATGTATAGTTTTTTGACGGCTTTCTATGGGACGACTTGAAGAAAAGAAAGCTGGTAGTTAATGCCCTCATGCGGCATCCGTAGTACATGTCCCAACTTCGCGCCTTGACCGACATTTCAATGTAAACACATACAGGAGAATACAGACAGATGATAATAGTGATGCTGAAGTATCATCTGTGGATTCTATAAAGCTAACCATGTTACATAAGGTTAAGCGCTGCATGTGAAGTGTCAATTCGTCTAAATCGTAATAGACCACAGCCTGACATTTACGTATCATCCTTATTATTAAATAAATTTACTATTTGTGAGTGGTCTTCGCGGGACGACTTTCGTCTACCATAAATTTTAATTAATAGGCTATGACTGGCATTTAACGGTTAAGGGATCAAATTAACACCAACCAAGGGTATTTTAGAGCTCAGAAATCGATTAAAAATCCTTTTTTTAATCTCCGTCGGGGATCGAACCCACGACCTTTGGCTTGCAAAGCAAACACTTTGATCATTGAGCTATACCCGCCGGCGAATATACTTGAAGCATTATTTCATATTATTTACGATAATGAACACATCACAATACTATATATTAGGTAAATAATTGCATTATTTTTATTGTTATATATTAAAACATATCTACACCTATCTAAACAACAATAACTATAACTTTAGATTCGACATCGCGTGTTTCATACTGAACAACAGATAACAGTATCAACATTATTTATATTATACATATGTTTTGTAAAGCAACACACTGGACAGAACCTGCAGAGGGCCATGGTGGTAGACAAAAGCCGTATCGTGAAGACCACCCATTCATAACGAATTCCTGTAATACGAGGGTTATCCATAAAATAAGATTCCCAGTGATTTTTCACAATGCAAAACATGTTCAATTCCATGAATGCGTACATTTTTGGAAAGTTCAGACTTTTACCTATTTTACTACATAATCGCCACTGAGGTCAATGCATTTTTGCATGCGGTATACGAACTGTGGCGCCATGGGAACCTTATTTTACGGATAACCCTCGTAATAAGAATAATGCGTGAATTTTGGGCTGTAGTATATGACGTTGGCGGATCAACACTCTACACACAGCGCTTAGCGCATATCTAGAATGGTAAGTGTCATAGAATCCATAGATGAGATTTAATGATATCACCATATTTTTTTATGTAATCGCATGCAGGATAGCACAGTCGGTCAAGACCAGTGCACTCTATGACGCTCAGCCAGGGATGCTTGACGCTGCATGCGGAAAACATGTGTTGTATTCGTGTTTGTGTGTGGGTTGGGGAGATTGCAAGTGTATATTTATCTGTTTCTTGAAGAGATTCAGATTGAAGGAAGTCTGTCGGTATTCTCCTGTACTTGCTTAAATAAAAAAATATCTAGAAGCTATATGACGTTCAAAGAAGCCTAATGGTCGTTGCGTCTAGTTATAATGTACTTAATGTATATATATATTTTTATGTAAGCACGTTTCGGGAGAATACCGACAGATGCTGATAGTGATTCTGAAGTCTCATCTATGGAATCCTATGACGTTTACCATGCTGAATATGGCTAAGCGCTGCATGTGGAGTGTGAATCCGCCAACATCATACACTACAGCCCAAGATTCACGCAACATCCTTATTATTACAGGAATTCATTATGAATGAGTGGTCTTCACGAGACGACTTACGTCTACCACCAATTTTAATTAATATGATATGACTGGAATTTTACGGGTCAGGAATAAAATTCACACCAAGCGGGGGGATCTTTTGTGTGAACAAATGGTTGCGTACATAGTATATTTGAAGAAACATGTGGTGTGTTTGTGTGTAGACTGGGGAAATTGTAAGCGTTTCTATATCTGTTTTTAAAAATATTCTATATGGAAGGAAAAACAGATGCTGGGAGAGCATTACAAAACATACTTGTGGTATTAAAAAATCAGACAAAGAAGTCGTCACACTCATATATCAATGGTATAGGGATGCTCGAAATGTTTTTAATGGATCTCATGGTCAGAATTTAAATTCAAAATTAAATTAATTAATAAACTTCTTAAGAGTAGTGTCCATGATAATGATAAAAATAAGATGAATTGACTGAAAGCCTGTGCGTACTGGAAATCAGGCGTTAGAGAGGCACTATTTATCAGGAGCAGTGCTTTATAAGTGGTTTAACGACGGTCCTGAACACTGAGATGTATGAAAAAAAACGATCGATTTTGTAAAGTTTTTTAATATTTTTAAGTAAAATCAATTATAGTATAGATAGTACAGAAATTAATAAGCATACAAATAATATAGATAATTACAAAATTCACTATTAACACAGCATATTGATTATCGGGACAAAAATTAAAAAAAAACATTCAATTGACAACCTTTAATTTTATGTGCATAATACATAAAGCTTAGAGAGCCGTCTTTTTAGCATTATGCAATAAATGCGAATTAGATGCTAAAATTCGTAATGGATGATAATGAATGCGAAATTTATCAAATATAATAATGATAATATAAAAATCATCATTATCTGCGAAGTTTCGTGTTTTTTAAATATATTTTTACTCTTAAACTCGATTATCGCGGGTAGGGTTTTTTCCCAATTTTTCTGTAAATTAACTTCGTGGCTGTAACAACGACGATTCATGAATAAGTCAATTAATATTGTTTTAATTGCCCTATTTTAAGATAATTTTATTTATTACGTTAGTTATAAGTATTCGTAAGTATTATAAATAAATACATTGTTAAAATGTATCGGAATTATAAATTGTTTGTATCTTATAAAAACATATGTTAAATACATGCTAAAATCAGCTTTAAAATTCTCAACGTTTAAATGCTTTAAAATGCTCTAAAACTCTAAAAATGAAAATATAGATGCTAAAAATACGGTTCTCTAATAATGATATATATGGTCAAAATGCGCGTACTCGGCGGAGCATTGGATGACAGAGTTGATTCAAGAACCATGACATAAAAAACATATATAGAAGAAGTGTAAGAAATTTTACATTATTATAAGTATACACTCTATTAATGCTGAATATTTATGAACTGTACAAGAATACATGAAGGAAATACATTTGGTTTAGTATTAGAAAATAATTTTGCACTAACTAAAATTTAACTATTTATTTACCTTGTTTTCACATGGATCACGTAACAAAAGTTCTCTATTAGGAGACTGCAGTTTCGACTAACTCGTAGTAATAACTTTACCCCTAAAATAATTAAATTACTCCCAAATGAGATAAAGCCAGCGTTTTATACAGATAATAAACTAGGATACCACCTTATAAATAATAAAGATACTAATGATAAACGCAATAATTCTGGAATATATAAATTAAATTGCCAAGATTGTGAATCTTTTTATATTGGTAGAACGTCAAGAAATTTTAATATTAGAATTAAAGAACATTTAAGGTGCCTAAAAAGCACTAATTTTTCTGAATTCGCAAACCACCTTATAGAAAATAATCATTCGTACAACTTAGAAAAAGTATTAAACATATTACATGTAGAAAATAAAACCGTTAAATTAAATAATTTAGAATACTTAGAAATTTATAAAGCCATTAATAAGAAAGAAGATATAATTAATAACCAACTAAATACCTTAATTAATTCACCAATTTTAAAATTGTTTCCGTTAAATAAATAAATAAGTATAAAAATTATATATACGACATATAATAATAATAATAAAAAATAAAAATAAATTTATACCTAAACCACTTTTATGTATTTATCTCTTCCTTCATCCTTGCAACACTACCTACCTCCCTCTCCTTTCATGTTAGACACACCCCCACCCCCTCCCCTACAAAAATGTGTTACACCACTTACAAGTACAACGCAGCTCAGTTATCTCTTAACTAGAGAAGGATTGAGAAAGACTACGAGTTAGTCGAAACTGCAGTCTCCTAATAGAGAACTTTTGTTACGTGATCCATGTGAAAACAAGGTAAATAAATAAATAAATATTTATAATTTATTATGGATCTCAAAGTGAATGCTCAAAACATTGAAAATATAAAATTTAACATTTATTATTTTTCCATCCAATTTATATTTGTGTACATATTTTTTTTTAATTGCCTAAAAACGTATTTATATCCTTAAAAACAACACTATAATCTCATAGACATTTTATATTGTACTCAACACCCATGTCAATAGAAATAAATTTGTAAATTAGTAAAATCTTAAAACAATAAAGGGCAATAAATGCCGCATACAATGCATGTATTTTAACTCAACTTGAACATAATATTATACATCAATCTAATCTTTCTGAGCTAACCAAAAAAAGCGAATAATATAGAAAATTGTATAAAAAACTAAGCAATTAAAAAAATTAAAATATATATATACAGGTACATATATTCAATTTTACGTTTCAAATTAAAACATACATCTTTATACATTTACGTTATCATAAGGTTGAGCCAGTGCTTGGTTGAATATAAGGAAAGTCATGGCAATTATTCGATCTCCTTGAAATTACTGATTTAGTAATAACTTAGTCTTCGTGCTTCAGTACAGTGGCTGATATTAGATTTGTGGTGGTAATTTATGGTGAGCATATGTTCCAGACTTGTAAAGGATACGGGAAGAAAATATTTCAATAAACATGAAATTCAGAGTACTTTCAAGCATCGTTCTCTTATCCAATTGTATCCATCAGGACATCTATTGATCGATCTTGCTAGTCTTCTACCACCACTCCTAGGTGGATGTTCTGCAAACACCCTTCTGCATCTGTTTCCGACGCGTTCTTGGCCTCTTTGGCACCTTCTATCCGGAGCTATGATCATTCTTGACTGTAAATTTGTCTTTCTTGTATTATTCGTCATTTTTATAACCATCGAATTGCTCTCAGATTGTGCATACGACGAAACTGTTAACATCACTAAAACTGCACACAGCAACATCAAGTTAGCGCATCTTAAGTTCTTCATTTCAATCGCGTTTATTGGCAAAAAAACTTAACACTTTGTTTTATATTGAGGTCTCAAATACACTGCTTCTTTGTATCAACTGTTGCATGAACAAACATGAATCTGTTCATATCAACATACTCCTTATGCTATATGCACCACATCCTGTTTTTTTATCGTTTTAACCCAATAACGCCTAAACGGAAACTATAAGTGAAAAATAATTTGAAAGGTTATTTATTACAAGACATTGAGCTAAGAGACACATTTCATACTTTTTAAATATGCAAAACTTCAAAAATACAGGGGTACTCGGCTGTGTACACGTGGGCGAAATAAGAGTGATACAGTCCAACACAAGGCCGCTCTGCCACATGTCGCTATCGTGAAAGGCTCTCAAGGACAGCCACCAGCGTCCTAGGTTGACAAAAATTTTACCAAACTCTTATGTCGATTTTTTTGTACTCTGAACTAAGCACTTTTTTTTGTTATCGAGTCCAAAACATCGTCGAAATAGTTAAAAAAAATGACAATACGCGTTCTTCGTAAGAGCGTTACTAATCGGGAAATGAAAATCGATATGTTGACATACTCGTCACTAAGAGCACCACTGAGTTACATGTATGAAAATTTCAAGCCCGCGATTACTTGAGTGTTAATCTGTCACCTAAGCACTGGACCAAATACACTTTCATTTATTTTATCTTTAAATACATTAATTTCCTTTTTGATTAAGGATTTTTAATCATGTTTTGCAGTCGTTTGTTTTTTTTTTAATTAAAATAAAACACGACTGATAAGTTTTTTTTTCCTCTCATATCCGCACCGTATCTGAAACAAATGACCTCCACAAATTACTGATAATCAATTCAGTCAGTTTCTATTATTCCAAAAGATGTCTTCACCAGAAGGTCTACTTGGTGAAATATATTTCGAGTATTTTAACGACCTCCAGGGCAGAAGCTAAGGGACTTAAATAAACAACAGATATATCACAGCCTGTTAAGACCGGTGCACTATATGACGCTCAGCCAGGGAGGCTGGACGCTGCATGCGGGAAACGTGTGTTGTGTTCGTGTTTGTGTGTGGGTTAGGGAGATTTTAAGTGTATATTTATCTGTTTCCTTGAAGAGATCCAGATTGCAGGAAGGAGGAAACACAGACGCTGTAAGAGCGTTCAAAAGCTTACCGGTGTTATTAAGGAAGGGATTTTGGAAACTGACAATTCTTGGTCGACACACATTAACCGTGTATGGATGTTCTGCAAGTGTAAGACGAGTTTGTTGGTTGTAGGTGGATGCAGGAGGAATTAGTTCCGTATAAACGGTAGAAAAGACTAAGTGAACCAATCTTACGCCTGTGTTGTGTTGATTGCAGGTTAGACGTCGATTATTTTACCTGAAATAAATAACAATGAGCGTACTTAGTTCTTTGATTTTTCACCTGCCCTTCATTAATTCACCACACATTTCGATGACGATCTCGGCGACATGGACAGGGTATGTCACAATATGAAATAATATGTCTTAGAAATCCAGTTTTTTTTTTCAGGTTTGCATCGTTCAAAAGAAGGACAGCAAGCAGATGTTTGCCATGAAGTACATGAACAAAGCTGCTTGTGCTGAAAGAGAAGCTTTACGTAACGTTCTGCGGGAGGTGGAACTCCTCACGCAGCTAGAACACCCTTTCTTGGTCAACATATGGTTCAGTTTTCAAGGTCAGTAGAACTCTTTCCCGTTCATATTTATTGTTCTTCTTCTTCGTGTCAGCGACATCAAACTATTTTTCCCAGAATCTGGCAACATCGATAGCTCTTGTGTTGCCAAGCATATGGTCTTGAGATGTACAGGTTGTTGGGCACATGGAGCAAGATCTTAGGTGTGAGGCGGTCTGCAGGTCTCTGCAGTCGCACAATAATGTCTCTCCCTGCCGAAGAATTCCCCACCGCTCGAGTTTGTTCTTTGTTCTAGCAACTTGGATTCTTAATCTGTTCAGGGATTTCCAAGTGCGCCAGTCAAGGTTCTTGCCAGTTGGGAGGCCATCTTTTGGAGTAATTAAATCCTCTGATGCGACTTGTTGCCAGAGCTTGAGTCTCTCATTTTCAGGGCCGGATGTGAAAGGTTGTGTGGATCTCAGAAAGCTGCTTCGCGACTTCAATCTTGGTGTTGGGGGTATCTGATTATACAAGCAGTGGGACGGTTGGTTGATTGCCTTACGTATTTCTTCGGCGCATATAATTTGCGTCTTATGTTTGGTGGTGCGATACCAGCCAAGGGGTATAGTTTAGAAATGGGTGTTGGTTTGAGGCAACCTGTGACGACTCTGCTTGCATCATTCAGGGCAGTATCCACTTGATTACATTGGACTGATCGACCCCACACTGCTGCCGCATATTCTCCGTTTCTCATTCTTTGTTTCTCAGCTGGAGAATATATTATGATAATTATTAATTTAATTTATAGCGAATATTAAAAGTTTGATACCAGCTCAATATAGCCCTTTAAAGCTGGTGCCGATTTGCCACGATATGCGATCTTTCGTATCTTATTTTTTTTCGCTCGTTTGACACGAACATAAAAAATGAAAATGTTCTAAAAACGTTCAAGTTAAGATTTGAGTAGCTATAAGACGCGATTCTGCATGCGCCATTTGTTTGTTTTGACAAGTCCCTACTTGTCATGTGGAGCGCTGTAATCTTGCAGACGGCCACTATGAGTGTTCGGCGCAGTGACTGACTACGGTGGTGCTACTTTCTGGTCAGGAATCGTGGAGTAAGCAGTGTTCTGTCCCGGGCAGTGAACCGAATTTTTCAGTCTACTTTTTCATAAAATAAACGCCAATGTGCTTCTCGCAAACTTCAATGCTCCTCATTCCTCCCGCCACGCGTCCCGATGATGATACAGGCTATCTGCAGGCTATTAAGACGAGAGATTTCGAGTTATTTATTTATTAGAAAAGCACATTTTATTAACTCAGTTATGTAAACACATACAGGAGATTACCGACAGATGGTGATTGTAAATCTAAAGTCTCATCTGTGGAATTCTATGAGGCTTACCATGCTACATATGGATAAGCGCTGCATGTGGAGTATTGATCCGCCAACGTCATAGACTACGGCCCGTGTTTCACGCATCATTCTTTATTATTACAGGAACTTACTATGAATAGTTCTTCACGGGACGACTTTCGTCTATCACCAATTTTGATTAATAGGCTATGACTGGCATTTTACAGGTGAGGGATCAAATTCACACAAACCGGGGGTATTTAAGATCTCAGATATCGATTATAAATTTATTTTTTTAAATCTCCGTTGGGAATCGGACCCACGACCTTTGGATTGCAAAGAAAACGCTTTGACCATTGAGCTACACCCACCGGCAAATTAATTAAGTTCAGGAATCACTTTGTGGCTCAAATAATATTATTTTAACAGTATGTTTAGATTTCTGAGTTTTATTTGCACTACCCAATTAAAAATAATTAAGTTTTTTCCTTGAAATGGAAGAAATACTTGTTTGTCTGTGAAATGCCGACATAATAATCACGCACATTTGATTAAATGGAGTATTCCTCTGACTACATTTCACTTAATACTAATTGAAATAATGCGTTTCATCTTCAAAGAGGTACACAGATAACAGCCAGCGGGATTACTGGAGATAGTATTAATTATGAACGTACACGAGAACGCACAAATCTACATTAAGCAGTTTGTAATGTACCGTATGAAAGGATAAGGTGCAAAATTAAGGCTTGGGCGCTATTAACTCATGAGATATTCAGCCTTTAAATACCCTTCATCCCGACAAGACGTTAGCTTAATAAAGTTATCTTCAAAACACAGGTAACCTAGGTAATATTATTTACTCATACACGTACGAATCTACCACAAATACTATCACAAGTAAAAAAAACACATTAAAAAAAATAGCGATGCCTAATGAATTAAGACATAAATATATTCACACCTTAGTGTTTACTTTTAGGTTAAGAATTGAGACACTTAACATCTGAAAGTATTGAGAAACAAACTTGAATAATTCTTCTATCCATATCCGTTCCATAACTACAACATATTTTCACTACGAGTTGCCGCCACTTACTTTTGTTAATTCCTCGTTTTAGGATATATTATGAGAGCGGATCTATAATTTGGGCTCTTCACAAGAATAAATATGACCTCATGTTAGAGAGAGTTCAAGAAATTTTTGAGGTTTCTTTACATGAGGTTGTATGGATAATATCCGTGGCTTTATACAGGGTATGTTGGGATACAATGAGTTGAGAACTTGAATAGATGTGTGCTTGAGTATGCATTTCTTTCGGCTGGTGCGATGCGTGTTCAGAAATCCTGATATTTAGTTATAAATTGTTTTGTTTGTCCCTGATAATTATTTAAGAATAAGGAGGCACAGATTATTTGTTCTTCCTATAGGTAATACTAACCTGCCAGAGACTAAGCCTCTTGGGAAAGTGATCAGACTGATTAACCATATCGCTTCGAATATTGATACATTCCACTTGAGAGAAGCCCAGTTTCTACATGAGTTCCACGTATTTATTTATAAAAATAATTTCGTGGAGTTCGCGAATTACTTATTTCCAATATTTCGACCGCCATTGTAGGGGTCTTCTTCAGGGTTCATGACTTAGTTGTGAGTTAAAGTTAGCTAACATACCTCCACGAGCGTCATGTCGAAGAATCGTGTACGGTGGGTATGTTCTAAGAAGAGTACCTCCACGAACGTCATGTCGGACTGTGGTTGTTCTAGCTTGTCTGTACAGGTTTTTGAGTATGTGCTAGAGGTGGAAGCCATGCTGTTTTGAGAATCAAACCGTCCCTGTTGATGTTGATATTGGAAAGAAGTAATTCGCCACACACGGCTAAACTCAAAAGCCGCAATATTAGAAAAATAAGTATTTAAACATAGCAAAATGAATCAGAACAGCTTGTTGTATATAAAAAAAAATAATCTTATGTAAAACTCAGTTTTAAAACAAAAAATCCGATGGTACTTTCAGCCATCTTATCATTTTCGCATATCTTTACGTCATTGAAATAAATTTGAAAAATATTTTTTTGATGGCGACATTGAAACTTGAAAGACAAACATTGGCACAAAGTGATCGATAAAAACTCTGCGGTGTTTGAGGTTAAGGTCAAAAAGGTGAAGAAACAATACATTTGTTAGCTGAATCATGCTGGATGTGCGTGGCCGGTAATTAAATGGCTTCCGTGCGACGAAATCATTAACTAATGAAGGTGTCTGGGGTCGTAATTACAGGTGGGAAGTTCTGCGGCGCAGGTATCTGCGGCTACGTCACTAGTAGCGGTGCTACAATGCCATAGGTTACAGAGTCTACGTCACTTGTAGCGGTAGGATGCTCTACGTAAATAGCGTGCTACAATATATTGTGTAAACACGATCGTAGAGTTACGATCATGCAATAAAAAGTTATATTAAATTATTTATATTAAATTTTTCATATAATATTGAAATATTGAATTGGCGGTAGATCAAAGTTGTCCTGCGATCACCATTCATTCATAACGTTGAGGTTATTAACTGACAAAACTTCGTGACACTGCAAAAATTTTAATTGATATTAATTTTAATTGACAAATTGACGAATTGATGAAATCTGAAAAATGTACAATAACTAAAAAATAAATTTGAAATAAATCTAAATATTTTTATATTTATTTTTAAATTAAAATATATATATATATTGTCACTCATTAATGTGTGAGGTCCTGTAAAAATTTATGTTTTGTAAATTCTGGACTAAGGTTTGATGATAATGAAATTTGCGAGGAATGACGAAATTAGAAAGCGGACAGGTCAGCCTTCTATACTACAGTCAGTCAAAAGGCGAATACAATCCTGCAACATAGGGATGTCATCTTACAAAAACAAATGATTTTTTTCTTAGAGCCTCCCGTTCTGGAAGTTTGGTTGTTTGAAAATATACATTTAATAAACTCGAATTAACTGAGAGAGGCAAAGAGAGCTTAAAGCGGAGGCATCCTTCAGAAGCAGACTCAAGACCCACATTTTTACTCAGAGAGGCAAAGAAGCGCTTTTGGAATGATCATTCGGTCATAAAAGAGCGCTATACAAATACTAATATAATAATAATAATAAAGATGGTATGATAGTAGGCGAAAACTTTGGCAGCTGACAGAACTTCGTGACGGCAGTTTGTGGCAGCCATATGTTCCAGTTAGTCGAGCGGATATTATAATTCTGTTGATGAGTTTAATGTCTTTGGCAAATAAAAGCTCCACATGCAGCGTTTGATCAAGTTCAATAATGACAAACATCATAGAATCCACTTATAAGATTTTTCCATCACTATAAGCCGAATGCCATAACTAATAACATAAGTAACAACCAAAATCTTAAATTCTTTAACGATTTGTTTATCACGTTTTCTTGTACTTTTATATGTTAACACATACAGGAGGATACTGACAGATGGTGACAGTAATTCTGAAGCCTCATCTGTGGAATTCTATGACGCTTACCATTATGCATATGGATAAGTGCTGCATGTGGAGTGTTGATCCACCAACTCCATATACTATAGCCTGAGATTCACTTACTCTAATTAGGTGGTATTCACGGTACGACTTTCCACTACCACCATTTTAATTAATAGGCTATGACTGCCGTTTTTCGGGTGAGGGATCAAATTCACACCAACCGGGGAAATTTTGGAGCTCAGATATCGATTAAAAAAATATATACTTTTTTAATCTCCGTCAACGATCAAACCCACGACGTTTGGCTTGCAAAGCGAATGCTTTGACCATTGAGTTATACCCGCTGGCCAAAACGTAAATACATAAGATTAAATAGAACATTTGCCTACACAAAAAAATACTCCCTCAATAACATTCGCACAAAATGTTTAATGTCGGATCACAAAATAAATCTGTCGGCTAACATTTTCACAGGCTTATGATAAAATATCTTTTACGATATTTCTTCGGATATTGCTTTTCATATTCATGAAATATTCTCGAGATAAAAGTTAACCCGATTACTGAATTCTTCAGCTCCTGAAACTGTATACATTAAAATAATAAATATATTACATACAATACAACAGAGAGTTCATTATGGGGTATTATATTTACTTGTATTTTACATCAGTTGAATTCCATACTTTAGCTTTTAACCACCGCCAATACTTAACTTATTTGCATAATCCAATTTGGTATTCAAATTTGTTCGTCTTATCTTACGAATCAATTCAGCTCTTGTTGACATTCAAAAATGTCAAAAATATCAACCGCATTCAAGCTTTTATCATGCGAATTTGTTCTACGCTCGAACATCTATCTTAAAAGCTCTCATGTTTACAGGTTTTCGGTAACATTCATGAAAATTAAGCTCACTGAAGGAATGCTTCAGTGAATTGTATTAAAAGTTGCTTTTGATACAAAATACTTTACGTAAGCATCACACGAACTTGTCTCTGGTCTAGACAGTGCTTTGTAATGGATGACCATTAGATTATATAGCCTGTAACCATTTTTTTTAATTTATCATGTAATTCGTTACAATGTGTTTATAAAACTATTAAATGGTGAAAATTCGTGATGTTAGGAGATCAAAAGAAGCGAAGCTTTAACGCATTTATCTTAAAAAGCTATATTCGTTGAAGATATACATGTAAATTACGACATATATCTAATTCTTGTCTACAATATAGTCATCAACATCATCATCACCGTGGCCGTTGCCACGACTGGAGCATTTGGTCGACGTGAACTGACGCCACAGTGTTCATTTAGTTGCCATGGTCCTCACTTAATCCCGTGTCAGCTCTGCCTCCTGCAGCTTCACCAAGAACATTTTATGTATAGTTTTCAAAGGCGTTGCATGACGGTGCAAGCCCGAGGGCTTAAAAAAACAGCTATAGTTTATGTTCCACGGCATCCTTAGTACATGTCCCAGGTAGGTCAACCTTCTCCTCTTAACCTATTGTATTAAGAGAGGCTGTCTTGTCCGCTCTCTCACCTCATCGTTTCTGACAAAGTAAAACTATAGTACCCTTAGTATTTATTCTACGCCAGCATATGCTCTCAAATCAAACTATACGACCACATTAGCTCTTGGTGAGATGCCAAAATTCACAGCCGTAAAGAAGTATAGGGAAGATACAGGTGCTGTAAAGTCAGTACTTAGTTTTGATCGAGTAGAACTGTGAGTCTCAAATATTTCGCATACAGTTAAAGGATGCTCCAGCATTCCCAAAGCGGCACCGTTCTCAGTGACCTGTTCACCAAGGTACCTGAAACTTTCAAGCATATATAGAATATAATTCTGACAAACGCCGAGAGAGAGAGTTACAGGAGGCAGAAATTCCAGAAGATAAGGCGAGAATCAAGACGGCTGAAAGATTTTTATAATAGCGACACAATATGAACATATGCTTTACTTAAGATAGTGGACATGGAAATAATGATAATGACAGCTACGAGTCGCAGATATTGCTTTCAGTAATGTTTTAACGCAAGAATTACAAACAAGCCACTCTTACAACGTATATTATTTCGTTTTGCGTTATTATTTTTAGCGCTCTACATTTAATTTAAGCAAATTATAATTTAAGCATTCACTAATGCTATATTCCTGAAAAACCTCACGGTCCACCACTCGGCTGGCCGTGAGAGTCACTTGAACGAGTTTAAAAGCTTTTTAAGTGTTCCAACTTTGCGAGAAAATTAAATTATCCGGTGACTTACTAAACCCCTGACATTAACTTGAAAGGCCATTTAGTAGGAGCATTAGAGAGAGATCCCAGCGATATCCATACCTTTACATCCAGAGAAATAACATTAAATGCATTTTCACATATATTTTATACCAATGGTTCTTTTTTAAGATTGT
The DNA here is from genome assembly GCA_022606575.1 of Glossosoma conforme. Classification (NCBI taxonomy): domain Eukaryota; kingdom Metazoa; phylum Arthropoda; class Insecta; order Trichoptera; family Glossosomatidae; genus Glossosoma; species Glossosoma conforme. The sequence goes on along the minus strand of JAGTXR010000213.1, from coordinate 554,283 downwards.
GTTTACATACAGCTTACGTTTATGTTCTAGGAAATAAATATACAATGTGAACATATTTTTGTGATTTTAAGCATTTTTAAAATATCATCATCATCATCACCATGTCCGCTCATCTATCTGGAGTATCAGTCCACTGTTAAACGTAAGCTTCCCGCAAGAGTCTCCATCCTCTTCGATCCTTCGCCTTCCGCATCTAGGTCACTCCCGCTATGTCGTCAGTACATTTTGCAGGGGGTCGGCCAATGCTTTGTTTGACCGTCGTCTCATCGACAGATATTTCCTGCCCATTGCCACTTGAGTGTGCCTATCCGTTGGGTAGCATCCACTACTTGAGTTCTTCTGCGTATTTCCACGTTTTGGATTCTATCTTTTAGCTACACTGCATGCATTTCTCCATAGCACGCTGGGTGACCTTTATTTTATTGGTCGGACTTCCTGTTAGATTTCACGTCTCTGCGCTTTAAGTTGGTACAGGGAGGATGCATTGGTTAAACGCCTTAGTTTTAAGACATTGCGGAATTTTCGCTTTAAAAATTTACTTTAGTTTTCCAAATGCTGCCCATCCCAGTTATATACGCCGGTCGATTTCTTTTGATAAGTTACTTCGTACTAGTTGTATTACTTGTTCCAGATAAGTAACGTCGTTTACAACCTCTGGATCATATGTACGAGTATATTTATGAACTGCCGCAATAAAGACGCCATAGTCTTTGCCCCATTTCACCTCCGCTCTGTTTGCCTGAGATACCAAGATTCAAAGCTGGAAAGAAGAATGGGAACGATACAGACGCTAAAAAGACTACACTCTATTTCATCAAGTAATACTGCGAGTCCCAGATATTGCACAAAGAAAATTAAGATAATTATTATTGGTCCAAACTAATCAACTGTTTAATAAAAAAACTGAAAAATGCACAAAATCATTATTTTTCCACCAAAAAAACAACTTATTTGTAAGCACATATTGAATTTGTCTAATTACGAGAATCTTTATTATTACTCTCTTGCATTTTCTTTAAACTATTTCATACTCTTAGCCGGTAAATATTTCATCGAAAGAATTATGACCTACGCATTTTTGACTTATGAAATAAACATCCCCTTTACTAAGGAAGAAAGACGACTTCACGTCGCCGGGATAGTTATCAGGAACAAGTGGTGGGCAGATCTTCTTCTTCTTCTTCGTGTCAGCGACGTCAAATTATTTTTTCCCAATATCTGGCAACATCGATAGCTCGTGTGTTGCCCAGCATTAGGTCCTGAGATGTGCAACTTGTTGGGCACATGGAGCAGCATCGTAGGTGTGAGGTGATCTGCAGGTCTCCACAGTCGCACAATAGTGTCTCTCCCTGCCGAAGCATTCCCCACCGCTCGAGGTTGCCCTTTGTTCTACCAACTCCGGTTCTTAATTTGTTTAGGGATTTCCAGGCCGGCCAGTCAAGGCTCTTGCCAGTTGGGAGGCCTTCCTTTGGAGTAATAAAATCCTCTGGTGCGATTTGTTGCCAGAGTTGGAGTCTCTCATTTTCAAGGCCGGATCTGAGAGGTTGTGTGGATTTCAGAAAGCTTCTTCGAGACTTCAATCTTGGTGTTGGAGGTATCTGATTATACAAGCAGTGGGACGGTTGGTTGATTGCCTTACGCATTTCTTCGGCGCATATGACTTTGCGTCTTATGTTCGGTGATGCGATACCAGCCAAGGGGTATAGTTTAGAAATGGGTGTTGGTTTGAGGCAGCCTGTGACGACTCTGCATGCATCATTCAGGGCAGTATCCACTTGATTACAGTGGGCTGATCGACCCCACACTGGTGCCGCATATTCTCCGGCTGAGAAACAAAGTTCTAAAGCTGAGGTACGAAGAAGGGGTGGTTGGGCTCCCCAGTGAGTGTTGGTCAGTTTGCGGATGAGGTTGTTCCTTGTTGCAACTTTCTGTTTGGTGTTGCTGCAATGACGCCTGAAGGTGAGGGGGCGATCTAGAGTGACTCCGAGGTATTTTGGATGGTCGCTATGTTCCAGTACTCTACCTTCCCACGTGACACGAAGCTTTCTGTTAGCTTCCCTGTTTCTAAGGTGGAAACAGCAGACTTGTGTCTTTGATGGGTTAGGTTTGAGATGGTTGGTTTCGTAGTAATGGGACATCTCGTTGAGTCCCTGGCTTAGGATGTCCTCAACTTCTTCAAACGTTACTGCTTGTGCTGTCAAACCTAAGTCATCCGCATATATGAAAGATTTTGTGTCTTTAGGGGTGGGTTGGTCGTATGTATATATATTAAATAGTATAGGAGCAAGTACACTGCCTTGTGGTAAGCCGTTCTTTTGGTTACGCCATCGGCTGGTTTTCCCCTGAAAATCCACAGTGAATCTCCTGTTATGCAGCATAGCCGCGATCATCTGCACTAGCGAGAACTCACCTGTCATTCTGTACAATTTACTGAGGAGTGTGCTGTGCGACACTGTATCGTATGCAGCGGTTAGGTCGACGAATACCACTCCGGTCACTTTCCTTAGTTCGAACCCGTTTTCGATATGTTGGGTCAGGTTAAGTACTTGCCCAGTGCATGACTTTCCGGGTCGGAAGCCCGCCTGCTGGGGTATCATTTTAGGTTCGATAAAGGGGGTGAGTCGGTTGAGTAGTATCCGTTCGAAAGTCTTAAATATATGGCATAGTAAAGATATTGGGCGGTAGCTTTTAGCATCATCAGGGTTTTTCCCTGGCTTTAAAATGGCTATGACCTTGGACGTTCTCCATATTTTTGGGATTTGACTGCCAATCATGCAGGCATCAAACATTTCAAGGAGCCATTGTTTAGCCTGGGGGCCAAAGTGTTTTATCTGTTCTACGCATATATCATCCAATCCAGCTGCTTTTTTGTCTTAAGCGGCTTTGATAGCACACTCCAGGTCAGCCATTGAGAAGGGTTTTGACAGATCGCTGTGTTCAATTAGAGGGTCTCTGTCCAATTTTTGCTTTTTCGTTTTATTGTTCAGCTTCCCGTCGAGGAGGAGCTGATGAGCAATTTCATTTCACAGTTGTGGCCGCGTGCTTAACAGGAGCTGTTGGATCGTTATCCATTTTTCGCAGGAGTCTCCAGGCCTTGTGGCTATTTGTGGTAAGGTCAAGGCTTTCCACCATCGAGATCCAGCGTTCCCGTCTGCTCTGCTCCACTGCAGCGGACACCTTTTTGCCCAGCTGCATAGTTTCCTCTGCAAATGGACTGGTATCAAAGCAGTCAGTGTATTTCTCGAGCAGGGCTACAGTGTCAGGTTGTAAACCGGGACTAAATTTTGTTGGACATCCTCTGGGGATGTGGGCTCTGGACACTTTTTTGATGATGTTTGTAAAAGTGTCCTAGTTCTCCGGTGTTGGCTTGACATGTCCGACGGATTCTTCTAGGGCATTTGTGTATGCATCCTAGTCCGATTTTATGAAATTATATCTTCTACGGAATGGCGTATCTTTTGGCCTGATAGCTGCCATTACGTGGAGAATGAGAGGTCTGTGTTGGGAGTGTGGAATTGGCGTGCCTATTATTTTGGTGCATTGTTGGCTAATTTGGCTGCTGGTAAAGATGAGATCCGGGTTGTATCCCCTCCTCCATCTGCCGCTGTTAAAATATGCCGGTTGTTTAGCATCATGCACCAAAGATAATCGGTTAGCCTCAAACAACTCTTCGAAGGCTTCTCCATTGGAGTCAGTGTTGTTGTATCCCCAGAGAATGTTGTGGCTGTTGAAGTCACCCAGGATAAGTTTTATATCTTTATTTCGGAAATTTGCTGGTTCATGGAAGTGGAAATCTTCATTTGGGGGCTTATAATACGATGTGACGGTGCAATGGTCCAACTCGACCGTAAGGGTTTCGATGTTATTAACCTCTGTGTGGTCAGTCGAGGTAACCGTCAGGCCATCCCGTACAAAAATTGCACTTCTATATTGCTCGTGAGGTCTTTCCGAGACCAGGCGCATTCCCTTAATGGATGGTCTTTTGCTTTGCATGCCGCGATGGGTCTCCTGCATGCAAAGGACATCACATTGTATTTATTTCGTCATGTGGCAAAGTAGTTCTTCTTTGCAGGAAGATATTCCTTCTATGTTGATGGACATGGTGGTGAGAGCTGGTTTGCTGCTTCTCATTTTGTTTTTGTTGTCGCTGGGTTGAAAAGATTGGCCGGAAGAGGAAGTCTGAGATTCCGTTTCCAGGGGGCACCGCATGGAGGTTCTTTTCATGCTCCCCGGTGGGCAGATAATGATCAGATAAGCAACACAAAGACTTTTTCAGAAGCACATATATTTTTGATAAACTTGACCAATTTCGACCCTGTGCGGAACTTGCTTGCTTCACGCCCCACACCGATCACACTCGCTACTGGTCACGGTCGGTGCACAGCTGATTATTCGCCACCGGGCGCCCGTGGTCGGTGACACTCTCGCAAGTGGCGATTTACAGAATCTAATGGCGCGCCAATGACAGATATCCATGTGCAATACTAATGACACACCCGTGACAGGACAAAAAACCAAAATAAGAGACGAAATATCATATATCGAAGTCATCAGATTAAGCTGATATAAAAATATTTAAAAACGAATTAATTAAAATTAAGTTAAATTAAGAGCTCTTTAAGTATTAAAAGATCCAATGGGAACTAAAAGTATGTACAATATGTATGCGCTGAAGTTTCGTGAAAATGCATGGTGATTATGCAATGATAATGGCAGACGATAAAATTGTAAGACAAAAATATTTAGTGGTCAAATCTGTCAGCTCTGGATTCAATCTGAAAAAAATACTTTACACGCATTAAAACTATCGGCAGCTTACAATAATCCTAGAGCGGTTTTCAAATCGCGAACACAGTGTAACGCTTATAAATGGAAGTGAAAATTTTCAGAAAAAATCCATTCATGTGTGTTTCCGTTTTTTTGTGAAAATCCGTGTAACGGCGGATTAACGAACGTGGGAAGGATCCTGGAGAGTAAAGACATGAAGAGAAAGGGAAAACAAGAGAATGAAAGAATGATAATGGTACTTGGACCATTCGACAACCTTTCATAACACATATTTGTTTGCACAGTTTTCACACACGTTTTGCTTGTGCAGTAACTACATGTTAATTATTTGTTTTGAAATATTATTCCAATTTCAAAACAAGTCTTTATTGAAACATCAGTTGACATAAAATCACTTTATAAAGGAACATAAAATATTTGTGCATATTTAAATTAGACTATATTTAAAGTATGTGATATATGTCTGAAGGTTAAGCAAATAGTCATAATATTATTGTTTAAATACAAATATCTTGATCCAAAAAAAGTAGCCTATTTGTAAATCAATATAATACTTGACAATTATTATAATCAATTACGTGTCTTATATATTTCTATGAAACATAACTGAATAAACACAATCATAGTGTCACCTTTCAGATAGACAGCACGGTTTTCGTAGTGGGAAATCTACAGATCCTAACCTGTAAGCATACATTAGATTTATCTCATATTCACTTATCTCTAAGCCTAGCTGCCAGGTCGACTCAATTTAAACTGATATTTTTAAAGCATATGATCGCATTAATCATGAATTACTTCTAAATTTACACTAGTGAACAGTAAAATATTGTATACAAAAGATTAAAAATCATAAGGCTTATAAGCTCAATCAACCTTTATAATCTCAAAAAATTTAGCATACCGAAAAGCTCAAAACCTTAAAAGATTAAAAAATAACGATAATAATATTTAAAAACTGTGCAAGCTTAAAGCTGAAGACACAAAAGTATGCAAAGCTTAAAAGGCTTAAAAGTTCAAACTTTTAAGAAGCTTAAAAGCTGAAAGCCTTATTATTCTTCCAATATCCAATATATATCTAGAACAAGTCACCACAAATTGATTCTACTTACATATGTGGAAGGCCCAATTCAGCCATGAACTCCACGAGTTTCTTTGGAGGAATGATTTTTTGGCGTCGTCTTGTTTGATGAGCATTGGGACCTTCTGTTACTAATCTATATTGCTTTGTTCTTAGTACTTAATCACAAGTGCCTATATTAATCTTCATTGTACTTCAGTAACGAATTGAATATTTTTTAATTTGTAATGTTCTGCAGTGATTTTTTTTTTAAATAAATACATGTGAGGACAGTCTAGGACTGTTTAAGACATACGAGTATCTGCTGAAATCGTACAAGACTCAGTAGTCTTAAAAGCTCTAAAAACTCAAAATCTAAAGAAAAAAAAATCTGCTAAGCGAAAAAGCATGTTGTACTATTTTATGAGGTGTCGTTAAAAGTTAGCGCTAACTTGACCCAGAACGCACGATAAGGGCCTGTAGGGCGGAACAGTAAATCACGGTGTGCTTTTTTCAATGACCATTAGAGGCGCCAAAGCTTAGCTTTTGATTTATAATTGGCTATCTAGGCACTTCTTTGTCACCGCCCTGCGTCAAAAGGTATGCTTTATCTACCATTGTTATATTTCTGACCTCTAATATCACCGTCACAAATATATCTGGCCTACTATTTTAAAGCTACAATATTTTTTCTTTTACAATTTTTGAGTCATTTTTGGAATCATTTGAAGTTTATTCAAATACATTTTTGAATACGGCCTTCTTAAACAACATTCTGTTTGCTTAAATAAAAGTAATAAGTATATTTTTTACGGCTTTTTTTTCATTTAACGCATTATTTTAGTCCGCTCACTAAAACTGCATGGAGCTTGTTTGTGGTTAATATCTTAAACAGTGTATACATTTGAATAACGTATTTTAGAATATTCATGAAAATAAATATAATGCATTCTATGAAACTGAGTATTTTAAGGATAATGACTGTGTTTTGTTGATTCATCAACTTCACCATACTATATCCTTTTAGTTTTATTTCACATTATATTTTGATACTGAACAACAATTTTACTGTTTCAAAGTCAGTCTCACACTTACCTGAATTAAAAAAATTGTATGAAAGTTCATTATACAGCTTTCAAAATGATATTTTTTAAATAATACTTCTTTACGTTTGAGTTTCGTGGACATCGAAACAACGACATCTTGCATTATAAAAAAGTTCTATTGAAACAAACTAAGAATCAAATTCGGAACTGTTGTGATAATTACGTAATTTATTTGACTGTTGCAAACCTGACTACTGTTATTGGAGTAAATTAATATATTATTAGCTCTGGAAATAGCCCTTTTTGTTTGTTATTACATATGTTGAGTGTCATTAACAGTCAGTCATTTCATTACTATATTGGTAATTCGAAGAATTTATTTGCAATAATTTTTCTCATTGGGTACTCGTATATAACATGAAATATTAAGAGGTTTAATGTATTAATTAAATAAGTAATATTTAATCGATGATAAATTCAATTGTAGCAAAATGTAGGTATCATTCAATTTATTTTCACACCCCATTAACTGATACCGTGTTCTTCGTGAAGCGATGAATATTTTTGTATAAACATTTACACTGCCATTGGTAAAATGCCAAAGCAGATGCTTAAGTATAATGGATTTCAGGAATACGTGCCTACGTTGAATATACAATATATGGTTGTTTTACTTTGTGAGAAATGATGTGATAATGGTGTATATACTCGTATGGCAATTTTTTTATCATATAGTTGCTCAAAAGACGAAGTAACCTTGACTGGACTGAATTTTACCCGCCTCACCCTGGCATCACACCGAAGGATAATTAAATCTCCTTGATAAAGCGCTTAAGTTCAGTGGAAGTCCTCTCTGAATAATTGTGGTCACTCACAGACGTGCTTAAGAGAAAGAACCCGTAAAAGAGATAAGAGTTGCATCCATGAATTGAAAGGAGATAGACATGGAAAATAGATTCACAGAGATCACCGAAAATACGAACAAAAATCGTAAATTTTATTCGCCATAAAGTCTGCATATCGACTAACGGTTAACTTGACTGTCACATGTTTTAAGCATGCTACAGGAAAACGTAATCTACAAATGCATCTTTTTGTTTAAAAAATGTAATTCAATAACATTTAAAATAACTCCTCTTATATAATAATTAAAACTTTAATTGCTTGCATATTAGTTAAAATATAAGATTCTTAGCTTCACCTTTCTATAAATATAAAAATATTTATATTTTATCATCATTCAAATAATAATTATACTTCATGTGCCAGTGGTCAGCTCAATGGTCAAAGCTTTTGCTTTACTAGCCAAAGGTCGTGGGTTCCATCCCCGACGGAGATTAAAAAAAAAAAAAGATTTATGAGCTCTAAAATACCCTGGTTAATGTGAATTTTATCCATCACCCGTAAAATGCCAGTCATAGCCTATTAATTAAAATTGGTGGTAGACGAAAGTCGTCCCGTTAAGACCACCCATTCATAGTAAATTATATAATAATATAATAAAAATGATGCGAGAATCTCGGGCTGTAGTCTATTACGTTTGCGAATCAACACTCCACATACAGCGTTTATTCATTCCTTCTTCTTCGCGGTTCAATTTACAACCCTGGGATTCTTGAATGTTTTAACTTCTATGTTCCAGATAGGTACACCCGTGCTCGTAGCCATCCATTGTTTTTGATCCCAGTCGATGCTTGTGGAGCTTCAAGTACTCAATTTGCTACAACGGCAATGTCGCTCCTAAATGGCCTACCAGCACACCTCGATCCTTCTCTTACATCCTTTTCCTCTTTTGTCGATGGTATTGTTCTACTTGATCTCTGTGATATTTGACACGTGTGATCTTCTTATTCTTTTGTGTTATTTTTATTTTTTATTATTGTCTGTATTTATTGTATATTTATGTATACTCTATGTTTCTAAATATTTGTAAAAAATTGGAATTTTGATTCTGTATAAATAAATAAAGCGTCATAGAATTCCACAGATGACAGCTTAGCATTACTATCACCATCTGTCAGTATTCTTCTGTATGTGTTAATATAAAAAAGAAATGTGTAACATTTTGCAAGCTTAACTCAAATCTATCTGAGTCTATCGATCGATATATTGTACATAGCTCTAATTTATTGCCCTCATTACATACGCATTGTCGAGAGCCCTCCATTCATTCCAAGAGTTGTATTTCTTTCTTCTCACGTCCGTCGATCTTTTCAGGCGCCTGAAATTTCTTCAGCGAAAGGATCTGATGCAAAATTTATCGATAATAAATATTGCAGCAATAACTCAGTCTTTCATTAGACGCCTGTCCAACACGAGAGCCCAACGTCTCTGGACGTAAAGGCATACAATCGTATTCTATGCACAATTTTACATAAATTTACATTTCGACACTCGACGGGTGTCTAGCCATGAATGTGTCCAGAAAATATGGTGATTTTATGAATAACTTCAAAGTGCGACAAAAAGAGAGCGGCTTTTATGAAAATGTTATAAGATAAATCGAAAACATCGGAGTACTGAATTTCTAATAATAATAAAAGCTTTTATTCTAGCAGAATTTGGTGGGTTGTGCAATACCCAATCTACCATATTTTTAAATACATATATATTTATTTAGTGCATACAAAATAAAAGTTATATATAAACATAACAATTCATGGTGGTCGATACATCATCTCTATCCAGCGATGGCTCAGGGAGGAGTTAAGCCATTCAGAAGCAGCCAAGATGGTGGTGTTGTTAGACTTCTTTAACCTACTCCAGAAGCCAGCAACACGGTGACGCAATAATGCTGGGAATGAATAGACTCTGCCCTCCGCATACTGGTCAGCACAAATGTCAGATGCGCTACAGAATCTAGGGAGTTGCATAAGTTGGCGTTATAATAATAATGAGGCCTTTATTTTACCTGGATTGGGTGGGTTGTGTAATACTTGCCTTATTTTTAAAATACATTGCGATAATGAAAAAATATAACAAAATAAGAAAAGAAAATAGATACTTATAATGCGTTATAAATAATAAATCATGGTGGTCACTGCATCATCTCTATCTAGCATTCCAACCATATTTTTAAATATAAATAATAAATTTATTTAAATTCAACAATTAATGTTTTTAAAGCTGTGTGCTCAGCATTAGTTGAATGTATAGAGTTGTTCAAAAAATATTGTATTTTTCTTAAAAACCTTTTTTTTTTAATTACGTTTTATGAACTGTCGCATCTAATAAATTTAATCTCTTAGTCATTTTAGGAGTTGTTATTTACCAACCTTCATAACCTGTTCATCAAATTCAATGGGCTTTCCAGAACACTGTGCATCTCCAACGTCAAATTTGCCAAATTTAAAATTTTCAAGGTAGTCCTGACACGTTTTCTTAATAAATCTTCACACGTATATATTATTAACTTCAAACGAATATCTATTTTTTTTGCTTTAAAATTGATATTTTTTTGGTGATAGTTAAAATAGAAGGATAACTTTAAATACTGTATTTCTTTTATTCTCTCATATTTGAAAGGCTGCCATCAAAAAACTATCGCATATTATCATTTGAACTAATTGAGTTTGAAATTGGCAGTAAAAAAAATATTCTTTTGAAAACGAAAACCAATTATTTTGTGGACAACCTAAAAATAATGAATTACGATTATTTTCCTCTTGCAAAGATAACAATTTTCAGAGTGATCGATAGTGTTGTGAGAGTATTTAAATTTATCGATACATAAGACCCATATTATAGCTCTTCTATTACAAATTTGTCAGGTTATCTTAAGCGTCTAAGACATAAATCGATATCGAAGAGATGTTTTTTTACCATCACTAAAAGAGCATGATATTGACAATATTTAGAGATGTAATAAAAACTTTATAGTCTAGTATTCTAATACAACTCTGTGCTAAATAAACTAGGTAAAAATCTTATGACAGTCGTTTTCGTGTGCCTTTTTTATACTTTTTAAATTTTACAGAAAATCATTACTTTTTCATGTAATAAAATACAAACGATTTATCGTTTAGCAAGACTCTGATCGTAAAATGCCATTGAAAACTATTCATATAATGTACTTAGAGAAGTAACTAAAATATGAGCTGGTTATTTTTTATGTAAGCACATACAGACGAATAACGATAGATGGTGATAGTTTTCCTGAATTCTCATCTGTGGAATTCTATGACGGTTACCATGCTAAGCGCTGCATATGGAGTGTTGATCCGCCAACGTCATAGTCTACAGGTCGGAGATTCAAGCATCACATTATTATTAAAGGAATTTACCATGAATGGGTAGTCTTCACGGGACGACTTTCGTCTACCACCAATTTTAATTAATAGGCCATGACTGGACTGGAATTTTACGGGTGGTGGATCAAGTTTACGCCAACCGGGGTATTTTTGAGCTGAGATTTTTTTTTTTTTAATCTCCGTTAGGGATCAAACCCACGACTTTTGGATTGCAAAACGTTTGCTTTGCAAGCGAAAGGTCGTGAAATCGGTCCCCGACGGAGATTAAAAAAACTATATCTGAGCTCTAAAATACACTCGGTTGCTGTGACTTTGATCCCTCACCCGTAAAATTGGTTGTAAAAGTCGTCCCGCGAAGACCACCCATTCATAGTAAATTCCTGTAATAATAAGGATGATGCGTGAACCTCCGGCCTGTTGACTATGACGTTGGCAGAGCAATACTCCACATGCAGCGTTTAACCATTTGCACCATGGTAATCGTCATAGAGTCACTATCTTCACCATCTTTACTACCTTCTCCATCTTTTCCACCTTCTCTAACTTCACTATCTTAACCATTTATCACCTTTTTCACCTTTACCACCTTCACTTCCTTAACCATCACCCCCACTTTCACCATCTTCTCTACATTTTCTACCATTAACACCTTCACCATTTTATCTACTTTCTCCACCTTTACCACTTTCACCACTAATAAATTCACTTCCTTCACACCAGCTCTACCATCTCTTAATTCACCACCTTCACCATCTTTAATATCTTCCTCACCTTCTCTTCTTTCACTACGTTCATCACTTTTAACATCCTTACTATATTCTCCACCATTTTAACCTTCTTTAGCTTTTCTAGTTGGCAGAGCAATACTCCACATGCAGTGCTTAGCCATTTGCACCATGGTAATCGTCATAGAATTTCACAGATGAGACTTCAGAATTACTATCACCATCTGTCAGTATTCTCCTGTATGTGTTTACATAATAATAAAAAAATGTGATTATTTATGTATCCACACAAAAGTGTGTGTTTGCCTAAAACGTATGAGAATCTTATTAGTGAATAAAATTTTGATATGATTAATCAATATTTCATTTCATTGAATATCAAGTTTTTTTCTCGAAATAATTTTTTTAGCAAACTCGTATACTATACCTACAGAAACGCTTGAATTACCAGTTTTTTTCCATAATAAATATTTTTTTGTATAAAATATTATTTTATCATCCATGCTAAAAAAAAACCTTTCTACTTACAGTAAATTTCTTGTCCTAAAAAAAATTAAGACCGTATCTCCGGTTAAAAAAACATATCTTAATCGGTTAAAACAGAATAAGTATTTCGTTCACGTTTTTTCGGCCTACGTTCGTTTCAGGCTCTTAGGACTCTCGTCGACTATTTAGGCAAAAATTGTATCGTAAAAGCAAATCGAGCGAAAGCGTTTTCCTTCGTAGTACACAAAATATAAACAAATTTTGGCCACTTTTGAATGAATATCTGATTCTGAAAATGGTTCACGTGTGCTATGGAATATAAATTGCTTAGTTTGTAAATTCGTTTGGATTTAATGTAAGGAAAATAAGTAGTCTCGTTTTTGTATGATCCGCTCCGATACGAGAAAATGTCCTCAGGGGATGAAATCTAATATTGACAGCTGAATAAATAGTTTCTGAAATGCGAGACTGAAATTTCAATTTTTCTTTACCTCAATTATTCACGTCCAGGTTTATTTTGAATATTGAAAAATTAACAAAAAAACACTTTTAATATGAATCACGTAAAGAAACTTTATTTTTAAAATAAAAGCCATTGTTTCTTGAACACAATCAAGACAGGTAGGGTAGCGAAAGCAGTTAACATCCTCCTCTCTCTAAATGGTTGTTATTCAGTCGCGTGAGGGCATAATGGGGAGCAGATTAATAGCACACAGACTATTTCAGAAGCACATTGACATATATTTACGATAAAATTTACAATTTTATAGCCCGACCTAGTCACAGCATTCAGGCCGAGCCACAATACAATATGCTCTCGCCGACGGGCGGCACACGACTCCCGCGCAAGTTACGGGCTCTCGCCCAGCGCCACAATCAGCGGTCTATATAATTAGTCCCAAATGCCAATATGGCGACACATGCATGTTGACAAGCGAACAAAAATAAGAGACGAATGATTATAAATCGAGGTTTTCGGTACTAGTCAGCAAGGGTTATAACATGCTGATGTAACAGTAAAATTTTACACCAAGGAAAAAGTAGGGACAAAACTTATCCAGAATGAATATAAAAGACATACCTTTATGTTCAGTATTTTATCTATGTTTATGAAAGTGTTGTGTGGTTCAGTGGTGTCATCGGGATTGCGATGGTTTGTCTTTGTAAGTAATGATGAAGTGAGAGAGTGGACCTTCCATATTAAAGTACATCAATAGATGAAGATGGACCTAGATGGAAAATGTCCTACGAATGCAGCAAGAGAACATTAACTACGGTTGCTTTTTCTTCATGCCCTCGAGCTCTCGCCGCCCTGGAAGGCCGTTGGAAACTATATACAGAATGTACTTAGCATAGCTGCGGGAGGTGGAGTTGACATAGGATGAGGCGAGGAACAAGGCGGTTGACTGAGCTTTATGGTGGCGGCTCGTGATCTTCATATGTTACACTTGAAGGAGCAGACATGGACAAATTTATAAATGTCATGAAATAAAGTTAAATTTATGAAACATAAATTACGATTAACTTTTTTTTTTTTATCAGCATAATTTAGTCCTTGCCGACTGGTACCGAAAACCTCGATATACAATATTTCGTCTTTTATTTCTGTTCGCTTGTCGTACATCCATGTGTCAGTCATTTTTTAATGTCGTTAGTAGGAGTAGTTACATAGATCGCCACTGGCGGTGCTGTGTGACAGACCATGGCGCCGCATGGTGTTAGTTGTGTACCGACCGTGGAAAAGTTCGTATTGTTGTTTGCCCGGCCTGTTGAATGCTGTGATTAGGTCCAAGCCATAAGTTTGTAAAGTTGTCAAAATATATATATATGTCAATGTGCTTCAGAGAAAGTTTTTGTGTTGTTAATTTGCTCCTCATCCTGCCACCACGCGACTGAATAACAACATTAAATTAGAGAGGAAGATGTTAAAACAAATAACATATTTTGTAACTTACCTATTTAACCTCTAAGATAATGTTGTGTCATTGGAATACAGCTATTGATAAAAATAAATATAAGTTTTTAAAATATACATTTATTAAAAAAAAAAAACTATATTATTTAGTTAATAAACCCTGGGGGCTGTATTAACTTTTTCTTACAATAATACTTCGTTCTTAAAGTACATAAAGTACACGTATATGGAGTGGACAAACAAAAATGAAATATTTACAAGACCGTGTTTTTTATTTTCAAATACACATTAGATATTTTGAACAGCTTCCCAGAAAACGTATTTCGAAGCCATCAGTTTTTTCAGTAAGAAAATATTAACATTGCCAAATTATTATTTTTCAGTCCTGAAAAAAAAATGGTTTCATGTTACTTTTTTACGGTTAATATTTAGACAATTAATTATCAAATATTATTTTATTCATTTCAGTCTCAATCGTAAGCAGGAGAATTCCGCCAGGTGGAATTCTTCTTAGGTTTTCACGGCCAGATTTGATATTGTGGCTTTTGGGCTTAGCCGTGTGTGGCGAATTTCTTCTCTCCAATATTTCGACCGCCATTGCAGGGGTCTTCTTCACAAAGTCATTAACCCTGAAGAAGACCCCTGCAATGGCGAAATATTTATTCTCTCCGTTATTTCGACCGCCATTGCAGGGGTCTTCTTCAGGGTTAATGACTTTGTGAAGAAGACCCCTGCAATGGCGGTCGAAATATCGGAGAATATAAATTCGCCACACACGGCTAAACCCAAAAGCCACAATAACATGGTGGAATTCATTTGTGGATTACATAACGGTTACCATTTTTGAAAATGGTTCACAGGCATTTACTAAACATTATTTTTATTTAAGAGTGATTTACTGTGAATCATTTCGTAAAATATTTGGTCCGAAACAATGACACACTCTTACGTCTAACTTGCAATCAATGGAACACAGGCGTAAGATTGGTTCACTTAGTCTTTTGTACCGTCAATATCACGGTCGCTGCTCTTCGGAACTTAAAGAACTAATTCCTCCTGCGCCCACCCACAACCGACAAACTCATCTTACACTTGCCGAACATCCATACACGGTTAATGTGTGTTGACCAAGAATTGTCAGTTTCCAAAATTCCTCAATGCCACCGGTAAGCTTTGGAATGCTCTTCCAGCGTCCGTGTTTCTCCTTCCCTACAATCTGGATCTCTTCAAGAAACAGATAAATAAACTCTCCTCTAATGTCTCCTTGAGACAATATCAAGAAGGTAAAAATTATCCATCAGTAACACAGGTAAATGATTGGTTATAAAGTCCGAGTCGGAACTATAAGTAGTCGTTTCACATCCATTCAGTCTATAGTTTGGTTCGAGACCCGAGTGGTACTTACTAAAATAAATAGACTGCCGGAAAGTAATAATATTAAGCTTGTGAATAAATGAATACTGATAGAATAATAATAAAAATATACATACTTTGAATATATACTATGGCGACATCTGTTGTACGATAATAACAATGATATAAATACTAGTTTCATCGCGGGTCGGTCTAGGCCAGTGGTTCCCTAAGTGGTCCACATGGACCCCCAGGGGTCCATGGGATCATCCAGGGGGTCCATGGAAAATTAAAATTGATTTGGGGGTCCATGAACCTCGTTAGGGGGTCCACGGAGGGTTCAATATAAAATTATTAGAAATTTTGACACATCAGTATTAATTTGGATGTTACAATAAATAGCAATATATAAATGAGATATGTGTGATGTAAATATTTTAATGTGCATACAATTAATTTCTTAGCCTGAGACAAAAATAATTAAAATACGGGTGGGAGTCCAACCCTTATTTAAATGGAGGTCTACAAAGCGAATCGCATCTCACCACCGGTTCCGTCTAATTTTGTTACCTGGCCAGGATCTCGTTACTCGCCGACACCGAAGAACACAAATTACTTAATTATTATTGCTTTATAGTTTTCGCTTCCAGAGAAAAGTTAAATGTTATTGAGCAATTAAAAATAAGTAAAGTGCATTTTTTGTCAAATACTATTAAATTATAATCCGCAGCTTTACTGTTCTGACACGAACTTGAAGTGCGATTTCTTCTGGAGCCTTAGAGGAGAACTAATACAATAGGGTACATCTCTCTTTTTAAATAACACCCTCATAAAAAATGCAATAAAGTATTATGAGTATCTCTAATTACCACACTGCACTATGTGTTCACACGATTATCACGTATGTTTTTACGAGATAGCTTGGCTATTGTAAAACAATAAATAAATAAAAGTTGCCCTTTTTCTGAAATTCTATTTAGGTCAGGAAACAATAAAAATGTGCCTGTCGCCAAAATCAAAAAGGCGAGACTGACGTAATTTGGTCCATGGGTATATAAACAAGAGTAGTTTACAATTGGGACACAGAATCTATCTTTAATACCTACTGTATTGACCTATAACTCGCTCTTGTTATTCTGTTCTTTACAAGTTGATTAATATAAGTATTCTTATATTTTGCGATACTAAGCCACAAAGCTTTTCCATTGTACTTTGGGTTATAGGATCGTATATATATAAGATCGACTAATAAGACGTGAGCAGTTTCCCCTGTCCCGCCCCCAGTCTTCCATCAACTCTCGTAATGTAAGTTTAATATTCAAATATACACACACTCCTCAATAGTTAACTTTTAAACAATCGATATTATAATATTTCCGTATATTTAAAATGATTTTATTATTGCTATGTCTAATTTGTATATATAATTATTTTGTCAACAGATAACTGATACTAAACATGGCCGAATCTAAAAAGAAATGTAGACAGTACAATGTCGATTATTTGAAGTTTGGCTTCATTCCATCACAGTCGAACAAAAACAATTGCCTTTGTGCCTTTTATGCAACAAAGTTTTAACCAATGAATCTATGAAACCATCCAAGCTGGAGATTCACCTGAAAAGATGTCACCCTGATAAAACAGATAAAGATTTGGAATACTTTCAAACACTCAAAAATAAAGTGATAAACGAAATGTTCGGCTCGACGTCAAAAAGAAAAGATGATGGTTTGCGGGCGTCGTACAATATATCGTTACTTATAGCAAAATCTGGAAAACCGCATACTATCGGAGAAAAGTTAATTTTGCCAGCAGTCGAAGAGGTTTTAAAAACTGTCTTACACCAACCTGCATCTGATATAATTAACAAAATTCCTTTAAGCAACAACACAGTTCAAAGGCGTATTGATGAAATGAGTTATGATATTGAAAGTTTCTTGTGCAATTATTTGCAAACGACTCATTTCTCTCTACAGCTGGATGAGTAAACTTTACCTGATAATGAAGCATTATTATTGGTATATACTCGTTTCATTATGGATCAAGAAATCCACGAAGAACTGCTATTTGCGAGAACTTTGCCAACCGACACTTAAGGCGAATCAATATTTCATGTTTTGAAGGATTACTTCACAGAAAAAGAAATTCCTTTGTCAAATATATCGTCAGTTGCTACAGTTGCTCCTGCCATGGTTGGGCGTTATCGTGGCTTTATAAGCTATTCAAAACAAAATGTACCCGGGGTGTTAGCAATACACTGTGTCATTCATCGACAACATTTAGTTGCTAAAAATCTGAATATTAGATTGCATGAATCTCTTCAATTAGTCATTGATGCTGTAAACCGAATCCGAATCAATGCGTTGCATACGCGGCTTTTTGCGCAGTTGTGTGACGAAAATGATGAGAACTTTCATCATTTACTCCTTCACACCAAAGTGCGCTGGCTGTCGAAAGGATTGTGCTTGACAAGATTTTTTGCTCTCTTTGACACTATTTTAGAGTTTCTGGATGATAAAGGTAGAATTTTAAAAGAAAACTTAATGATGTGGAAAACGGACATTGCCTATTTAACAGATTTGTTTGCTAAATTTAATGCGGTTAACTTGCAATTACAAGGTGACAGTCTTAATTTAATTCAAACAAAGTCCATCATTTCAGCGTTTCTTGCCAGAATAAAGCTAAGGAAGCAAAATATTGGTCGGGGCGAATTTTTCCAGTTCCCCAATCTGTCACAGATAAGCTGCCAGGAAGACGATGTTTCAACCTACGTTCAACATTTAAATGCCCTATATTCAGACTTTGAAACAAGGTTTGAGGATATTTTGACTATGGTAATACCACAGTGGATAATAAATCCATATGGTGGTGACATTGAAGAAACAAATGTCATATTACAAGAGGAAATAATCAGAATATCAACTAACGAAGAACTCAAAGCACAGTTTAATAAAGGATATCAGCAATTCTGGCTTCAAAAAGACATACCTGTCACTTACCCCGCATTGTGGAATATTTCGAGAAAGTTTTTACTTGCTTTTCCATATTCATACCTAGTGGAAAGGGGTTTCAGTGCAGTTGCCAATCTCATAACAAAAAAATAAACAAACTGGATATCATCAAACGAGGAGATTTGAGATTAAATCTCACGAAATTGATGCCAAATCTTGAAAAACTATTATTAAATCATCAAGTTCATCCCTCCCATTAAATGCATTTATTTTTCGCCTAGTTGTAACAGATCGTAAATTATGATTGGGTTCGTTACAATTTTAATTTACAAAATTGTTACAAATATAATGCAGTAGTAAACTTCCATAGTCTGCCTCGGGAAATTAAAGCGATCACTGATATAAAAAAAGTGATCGAAAAGGAAAAAAGTTCTATAAACTATTAACAAACAGAACTGACGTCGTCACATAACAATGAGAACAAGGATATGTACCTGAAGTGATATTGTAGCTTTTGGGTTGAGCCGTGTGTGGTGAACTTCCTTCAACCAATATTTCGACCGCCATTGCAGGGTTCTTCTTTAGGATTAATAAATTTATTTAGTTTTGAGTTGATTTATTCAGATTATATATATTTTTAAAGATAAAAAAAATGTATAATCGCGGGAGACCTACGTTCAACAGTGGACGGACACAGGCTGATGATGATGATGATGATGATCAGGGGGTCCACGGATAACCGAAAATCGTGTCAAGGGGTCCACGAGTGAAATAAGTTTGGGAACCTATGGTCTAGGCATAGCAATGGCGCAATTCGCCGAGCGGTATGAATACCTGGGCATTGTTGGTTTCCAAAGTCCGCGGTTCGCATCCCGCTTCTGCCGTTATTTTTGTGCTTGGATTGACGCGTTGAAAAAAGAATTTTATGTTTAGTATATGTATATTTAAGTAATAAGATAAATAAACACTTGCAATTTCCAAAACCCACACACAAACACAAACACAACACACGTTTCCCATGAGCAGCGTCCAGCCTCCCTGGCTGAGCGTCATAGAGTGCACTGGTCTTTAACGGCTGTGCTCTCCTGCATGCGATTACATAAAAAAACGTTTGCTTGATCCCAGACAGTAAAAAAAATATTGATATTTATTTATGTTGTACTTCAAAATCCCCTGTTCATTTTTTTCGTCGGATTTGATCACTCCTAAGTAAAATATCAGTCATAGCTTATTAATAAAAGAAATAGTAATATAAAGAAAAGTTTTTCCTTGAACACCACCCATTCAAAATTTCTACTTACTTTCTTTATTATTTTGTATGTTTTTGCATAAAAAAAGTGTACTTTTAGTCACTCCATTGCATCATGCTTACCTTATTGTCTAGCGCTTACGTTAGAATGTTTACATATTGAATATTTATGTTTCAATGTGAAAAATATTTACAACTAAAAAACTTCCAACTTTTCTTTTTAAACTTGAAACAAGAAGAGTCATATTTCTTCACTCTAAAGTTAATGAAAGCATCTTACAATGAAATTTTCTTGCATAAATAATCGTTTGAACGAGGTTCATAAAGGCTTGCTGTTTGATTTTCTTGATACTTGTAACATTTTTATTTTTATTTTATTTTATTAACGGCTTAGGCCAATACATACGGTTTTAAAGTAGAAAATACAATAAATAAAATGGTAAAACAGAACAAATATTTTGGCTAAGACAGTACATTTTGACAAAACATGAACATGAGTAAATAAACAGATCTCGCACATTAGTAGAGGGATCTGCGAAATGCCGGAAGGTCCTGCCCGAAAAAGTCCAAGTCACTAGAGGAGTTTACCAGTCTTCATATTCCTAACATAAGAGAATATAAGCCGTAGTTGGTTTTGGATGTCCTGACATGTAGCAGGTTACTGCCTCTAGTGAACCGGGAGGGAGCATTGAACGTAATTTCCTGCAATAATGTTGAGTCATCGATTATGGAGTTCGTAATTTTAAAAATAAACAGCAATTCAGTAAATAAACATCAAATTCAAATGGTATTAGGTAAATCGCGCCATTGCTATGCCCAGACTGACTTGCGGTGAAACTAGTATTTATATCATTGTTAGCATCGTACGACAGATGTCGCCATAGTATATATTCAAAGTATGTATATTTTTATTATTATTCTATCAGTCTTCATTTATTCACAAGCTTAATATTATTACTTTCCCGCAGTCTATTTATTTTAGTAAGTACCACTCGATCCACACAATATTTATAAAGTTGTATTTATTTACTTATGTTAAAAGTTGTTTATAAATTTGCCAGATTTAAAAATATCTGCCGCCAAGCCACGCAGATATCTGAGAACCGCTTCTTCTAACTCTTCTTTATCACCGCAATGCGTTCCATCCAGGTGTTTCTTCATGTCAGGGAAGAGATGGTAGTCACTTGGGGCTTAGTCCGGGCTGTAGGTGGGTGTTTGACAATAACCCATCCAAATTTTGCGTTTGTGGTCTTCGGTCAACATTCTTGGCACCCACCAGGCGCAAACCTTAGCATAACCTAGATGCTTCGTCAAAATTTTGTCAATAGAGGTTTTGCTGACATCGTGGATCATTTCGGAGAGCTTACGATACGTACTTCAATACAGAGAGCTAATTCGTATTTATTTCTAAAATAATACATTTCTTTACGGTTGACTTTGATATAAAATTATAAAAAACAAAAAACAAAAAAAAATCTATAGATACAGTTTTTTGTGCAAAAAACTCACTCCCATAGAGGTTTTTAAAAAGTTTTCAAATTTAAATAATTTCCTGCCCAGTTAATAATTCAAATTATTTCAGTTTTTCGGAATACACATATGATTTTGAGCTCCACTGGGCAGATGTCCCATTCCGCTATTTGAAAGGGCTTCACGGGCCGTATTCCACGCTGATACGCCAGAGCTGCGCAATAAATTAGCTCGTCTGGCACTCGGCTTGTAGGTAATAATTAGTTACCCACTTAGTTACTTGTTCCGAGAGCTTACGGTGTTTTAGTTTTGGGGCCATCAAGACAAAACAAATCGCATTTGGAAAGTTCAGGCGCAAAAATACGTACAAGGCTGTTTTAAATTCAGAACGAGTGAGCAACTCCTCTGAACTGAAGAGCAGGGATTATCAAACTTTTTGGTTCGCAGCCCTAAAAAATATAGTTTTCTTAAAACGATGATTCAATTGATGAATCGCAGATGTTAATACGATATTTTGTAAGGTCGAAACAGTATTATTTTATTTTTATTTGATATTTTAATATAAATATCATCATCATCAGCCTGCATCCGTCATTGTGGAAGGGATGGTTGAGTGTAGAAACTTAAGAGAGCGCCTTAGACGGGAGTGTTTACTGCAAGTGTACGAAGACATGAGTTTTAGCTCTTATGTTGAGCTAAAGAGGATTGCAAGGGATCGAGAAGAGCGAAGATCAAGATGTAAGATTTTGTTGCTGCAAACCAATCCAACGGATTGATACTACGAAGAAGAAGTGTGTAGTGACAATGTATACATATTATAAATAATGACTTGCACTAAAAAAATTATCATGGCAACTATCAGAACTGTTCGGTGAAAACATTAAGGTACACATGCGACTATTTTTCAACTAGGTCATGAATATGAAAAAGGAATAAAAACAACGAATGGGATTAATTTTCAGTTTGGGAAACTTTGGTATAATCAAGTGGATACCAGTTTGCCTCTGATCCGATTAAAAACTGAGAAAATAACAATTTAAAAGCATTAAAAAGAAAACTGCAATTCTTAAAGAAATAAAATGTTTTTTAACCGTTATTTAAATATTCATAAACTAAGCAGTATTTAAAGTCTCGATAGGTTAACTACTTTTTAAATATTTATATATTATTTTGGTTGGCTAAACTAAATGCGTTGATCCGCTTAAAAGAACCTAAAAGTTGTGAATTTAAGAGCATCAAGATCATTTTAGTTTAATTATTTTTTATTTTAATTACTTGACAATTTATTTTTTAAACTATAAAAAACGTCAGAAGAATAACAGGAGTGGCCTGGATACGAAGGGCAGAAGATCGAAAGCAATGGAGATTCATACGGGAGGTCTACGTTTAACAATGTACAGACACAGGCTGATGATGAAAATGATAATTAACAGAGAGTTTCCTTTGAAATGGGCGATAATTAATTCTTAATTCTTCTTATTGTTACTATTCCGAACACGAACGATTCTCTTTTCCATGAAACGATAAATTAATTAAACGATAATATTTATCCCTTGAGATGTCTTGGTTCTTAGAATCAGGTAGAACCTTTTTCTTAAGAATTTGTATTAACATTATTCTTTTTTCGTCTTTCTTTCTGTGACTTTTGCTGAGGGTTAAGACCCAGATTAGTGCAATCGATTTACATTCAAGACATTGCAGATTCAATCTCTGCGAAACCTAAAATGTATATTTATTTATTTTTCTTACCATATCAATTAAATATCTAAAACATATGATTATTAATAGCCACAACCTTATTATATGCGTTGCCATTGTCTATTCTTGCTCCAATACATATTTGTATCACTTGAGAAATTTTCGGTTGCCAACAATCTACACGGACGAAATCCGAAAACTCAAACAGACGACAGCCCTAGTAATCAACTCATATTCTTAATGATTTGTTAATTGGAACTTTTAAGGAGGTTGAATGATCAGTCCGACGCTTTTGAGGCTTGGATCATTTAATACCATGAGGTGACTCAACTTATCCAGCAATATGCGGTAAGCGACAGTAATCCATTCAAGTTTTGATCCGCGTACAATGTTGCTTATCATTGGAGATCTAACCAGCACCGTACCACCAATATGCTATTATCATTTTGTAATAAAATTTATCACGTTATTTATGACTAATATAATCTTAAAAACATTTATAAGCAACAAGTGAATTAAATTGGATTATTTACTTAACCGTTAAAATGCTTAGCATGGCCTATTAAATAAATTTGGTCTAATGGACATTTGGCCAAATGAGCATTCGCCCAAATGTCTATTTGGCTTAATTTCTGAACTATGATATTTTTTTATGCTGAACAATACTTTTATCACCGAGTTTCAAAGAATATCATTTATCTTTGCTTCTTCTTCGTAGTATCAATCCGGTGGATTGGATTGCAGCAACAAAATCTTGCATCTCGATCTCCATTCCTCTCGGTCCTCCGCAAGCCTCTTCAGCTCAGCATAAGAGCTACAACTCATGTCCTCGAACATTTGCTGCAAATACTCCCGTCTAGGGTGCCCTCTACAGTTTCTACCCTCAACCGTCCCCTCCACAATGTCGTGAAGAAGACCACCGTGGCGCATGATGTGACCAATCCATCGGGCTCACCTCTCTGAGATGTTTCTTACTCGTCGCCTTTCTTCCTTGATTACCCTGAGAACCTCATTGTTCGTGACGTGGTTTGTCCAGGAATTCATTTGTATGACCACATCTCAAAGGCCTCTAGTCTTTTTTATCACTTTCAGATAAGCACCATGTCTCACAGCCGTACTAACATCAAGATGCTCCAAGCAAATGTTTTGGCAAGTTGCTGGAGCTTTAAATTAATATTTTTTGACTCAAGAATTTTCGTTTCTTTATTGAACGCTAGCTTTGCTTGATGTATGCGACTGTTGACTTCTCTTTTTGATCTGCCATCCCAGGTGATCGTACTTCCAAGGTATACAAACTCTTTTGTATCTTTCAGGGTTACTGCTAGCATTGATTATATTAATCTTCTTCTGCTCATTGCAGCTTACTCTCATGACTTTGGTTTCTGTGCTATTTATCTTCACAAAAATAAAATTGATTACTATGTTAATACTATTCTCTACTCAATAAAATATATATTTAATTTATTTATGTACATTTGAAAAGCAAGATGTTTTACTTTCAGCAAGAAAATATTATTAAGACGATAAAATAAAACTTAATTACTTACTAGTAACTTAATACTTTTCTAATGTTTGCAACTCATATAATGTGTTTTAAAGCTCCTATTAAGTACCGAGTGAATGAACTGAAAGAATCTTAGCTTTATGAGATTTTCATTTGACTTTACTAAAAAGTCATCAAATTTAAATCATTATTATGTTTAAAGAAGATTAAAGAATATGTTTTTAGTGTACAGTGTCTAACTTTGTTAATATCATCAGACTGGAGGAATGTTTCAAAAGGCACACTATATAATAAAGTGTTTATTACTGCTTTGAATTGAAAGCTAAGAAAAAAGTTTTCTTCTAAATCAGGCATTATCGAGTTAAGTTACTAAAAATTAAATATTTATAATAACGGAACTTAAAATACCATTTTTATACACTGAATAAAAATATTCATAATGTTCTTTGAAAAATCATTAGATTATTCTAATTTCATTATGAAGAATTTTCGAATGAAATATTTCTTAATATGTTTAGTTGTAATCAATTTGAAAATTCGATCTCTGTGTAAGAAATATAATTAATGACCTCTTTATATTAAAAATATAATCTCAATCGAATAACTTGACATCCCCCGTAGTCTAATAAATGCTCTCTAGATCGCCAGGATCGTAGTCGGGACGTGTGGTGGGAGGATGAGTAGGTCGCCAAAGCAAAAAAGTTGTCGAGAAGTGTATCGATATTTCCTTTTATTTTAGGTAAATACGAGAAGACTGACAAACTTCTGATTTCTGCCCAGGTCACAAACAATGACAGTGCCCGGGCCTGATAGTGCCCGGGCAAAATCGTCAGTAAGGTTCCCAAAGGAGATTAATAAAATATTCTCAATGGAGTTCTAAGCTCCATAAATGCCTCACTCGTGAAATAACATGTTTAGTCTATTAATTCAACAGCTGGTAGATGAAAGTTCTCCCGTGAACCCATTCATAGTGAGTTCCTGTAATAAACGGATGATGCATAAATTTCAGTCTTAAAATTATATGACGTTGGCAAATGAACAAATATCTATATATAACATGGCATGCATCATAAAATCCAAAATGCGATTTTCGCATCACTATCATCTATTGGTATTTTCCTGTATGTGTTTAAGTAAAAAAAAAAACATTTTTTATTCACTGTTCTATGTATATTATTCACATAAATAATATATAACTGGAATAGTACAAAATAAAAATATTATTCATACATATTCCTACTTTTGGTCACGTATTTCTTTATTCCCGTGAGTTTCAGTTTCTGCTTTCTGCGCAGAATAAATAAATGAAAAAAGCCTCCAGGATTCGAATGCAAAGTCCACGAATATCTTACGAAAACCAAACGTATCCGAGGATATTAAATTTAGATTTTTTTCATATTTCAGACCAACTTTACTTTATCCGTAAGGCGCTGTAAACTGCCAAAGCTTTGAAGATTTACGTTCCTTTTTTAAAAAAAAGTTTTTTCAATACCGTCTTTTAATTTAAAAAAAATATTTAAGCAGTTGACGATTTGGTATTTTTTTCTCAAATAACAAACAAAGAAATCATTTTTAATTCAAGTGTGTGAAGGTTAACACCTATGTAAATAAAATGTAAATGCTTAAAGACATGTTGTTCTCTGTTAAAACAAGGTAAAAAATGATTTATTTTTTAATCAAACAGTCATTCTTTATTCTTTTGTGGGATAAAAATATTCGTATCTTTGACTTCAAAAATAGACAAAGGAAAACGGAATGTTCCTTTGCAGAATCTGGTTCAACTAGTTTGGTTTTGTTTTCATTTTCATATGAACTCTCCAAGAAAACACCAAGAGCGCTTTCCAATCTTTACTAATTGCAGGCGCTTTGTTCTAGAACAGCAGTAATCAAACTTTTAGGAATTTCAGAAAAGAGGAGTAGCAAATCCTCCTATTTTTACTTTAAATTATACTGTAAATTATAAAAGTAGTATTCGAAGCGTAAATGTACTTATCTGGTCTATTTTGATATATCACATCGGTTCTTGTATCCTTTAGCTATCAGATGATGCATAAAAAACTATTCTAAGAAAGTAGCAAAATGATATATCACGTCAACCAATGTCAACGGTCGGGGAATCTTATGACGGCATATGCGAACAACGATGCGAAAGGGTTAATAATAAAAAAAACTTATTCTTGTATCAAAATTGTTATCCACAGACGAATTCATTGTGAAGTACAAACATTCCTATTCACATAGAAAAAAAAGTGTTTTTTTCAAGGGTCAATCAACTTTTTGATCGACGTTAGGAATATTAAAAAAAAATAGTATTTTTTTGTTAGTTTTGCTAAAGGTTAAATTTTTAAATGATAATTTTGTTGATTTAAAAATCACTTAAATTTAGCAACTAGCTTTACATGAAAATGATGTGTTTTTATTGCGTGACACACTTAAAGAAATTCATGCAATGTGCACTTAAATATGCTCCGCATGCTATTTTTTAGTGCATTTAAGACCATTTATCATCTATTTTTATGTGTTTTTTTATTATTTTTTCTCAACCTTATACTGATTGCGTTTTTTTTACTTTTTTTTGACCTGGGAAACTTTGAGGTTCCATTTTACTTTAACATATATAAATAAATCACAAATTTTTCAAGTACGGAAAGCATCTGATCATCATTCTTTTATCAGTTTGAGAACCTTTATTTAATGTAGGTGAAGCTTTGTCACGAACTAAGATATGAGTGGAGTGGTTAGAAATTGTCAAAAAAGAGTAAAAACAATTTTGATTCAATTTACATCACTGATATTATACTTTAGCTATATCAATTAAAAGGGTTGATATACATTTTTAATTGTTAATGTTTTACAACTGATAATACGACTGTCTAAAGATTTAAAACCTCGAAAATTGATAAGTACATACAAATGCACAGAAAACATTATCTTTTAGTATGAACCATTTCGTTCGTCAGTAAATCGGAGAAAAATAAATGTCACTGGAATTTAAATCACAAACCTTTAACATCAATTATCTTTCTCACTGAGTCAAGAAATCAACACGTATTGCATTATTGATACGCATTATTTATTGATGCCGTTTGTTGTAAGCTGTCTGTATATTTATTAAGATTAAATAATTTAACTTTATTCACAATTATGTTTTGTTTTTTGTTGTCGCTGGGTTGAAGAGATTGGCCGGAGGGGGAAGTTCGAAATTCCGTTTCCAGGGAGCACCACCTGGAGGTTTTTTTCATGATACTTTCTGAGATTCACACAACCTCTCACATCCAGCCTTGAAAATGAGAGACTGCAGCTCTGGCAACAAGTCGCATCAGAGGATTTAATTACTCCAAACTGGCAATAACCTTGAATGGCGGACCTGGAAACCAGAGTTGGTAGAACAAAGGACAACCTCAAGCGGTGGGGAATGCTCCGCTAGGGAGAGTCACTATTGTGTGACTGTGGAGACCTGCAGACCGCCTCACACCTAAGATCCTGCTCCATATGCCCAACAAGCTGCACATCTCAAGACCTAATGCTGGGCAACACACGGGCTATCGATGTTGCCGAATACTAGGCAAAAATAATTTGAAGTCGCTGACACAAAGAAGAAGAGATTCAATTTTTTTTGTTTCGTATTCAATGATCTTTAAATTGAAATTACTGAAATATTTCATATAAATCTATCAAAAACAATTTAATTTGGTTACAAAACAGCATTAATATTTTTATTTTATTACCTATATATATTTTTCATTTTGTTCCATTTATTCAAGCAAATAATTAACTTTTCACATGTCAATATGAATAATATAAAAGACTCTCCATCACGATTCAGCAATTTTATAACACTTATTTAAGAATACATTAAACGAAATATATGACTGAATTTATACGAGGGTTATCCGTAAAATAAGATTTCCATGGCGCCACAGTCCTGAAAAACGCTGTTATGATAGTGTAACTTAATTTTCCCACTCCAAATCCCTTCCCTAGCGAGCTGCCTGTGGAACTCAGTCTTGGCTTGGCAGCTGTACGTGATGGATCTCCCCCTCGCTTCACCTGCCAGGTGTGAGCTACGCTCGGTGATCCGTTTCCTGTCTCGTAATATATTCGAACATTTATCTTGATAAGCTTATGAGTTAAAATTTGATTTGATTGGCTGGATAAATGATCAACAAACTTCTTTATTTTTATAAGTTCTTTTTGACGTTTTTTCTATATATTTTACTAGACTTTGTGGATACTTCTATGTTAGTATTCGAATACACATATATTCATTCCTCGCTTGAGGTCATCTGTTTCCGGGTCACACCCACTGTCTTAAGACCTTAATTCTCCCGCATTAAGGTCGACCACTTCCACTGTGTATTTTTTCAAGCGTATTAGGAAACGTCTGATTACTTGGAAATGAAAAAAAAACGTAATGCCACGCTTAGAAGTAGAATATTTGTTATCACAATTTTTCAATCCTTGAGGATGCTTGGGCATTGAAAAAAATCAAACATAAACAGAAATAATATTCGCGTTGAAAAAAAAGAATTTTATGTATAGTATATGTATATTTTAAGTAATAAGAAATAATATTGTTGATATACTTTCAAATTTTACAATGATTAATGAATCGGAGAAGTTTTTTTTATGCAAACACATACAGGAGATTACCGACAGATGGTGATAGTAATTCTAAAGTCTCATCTGTGAAATTCTATGACGTTTACCGTGGTGCATATGGTTAAGCGCTACATGTGGAGTGTTGATCCGCCAACGTCATAGACTATAGCTCGAGATTCACGCATCATACTTATTATTACAGGAAATTACTATGAATGGGTGGTCTTCACGGGACGACTTTTGTCTACCACCATTTTTAATTTATAGGCTATGATTAGCATTTTACGGGTAAGGGATTAAGTTCACACCAATCGGGGGTATTTTAGAGCTCAGAAATCGATTAAGAATCTTATTTTTTTTAATACCCGTCGGGGATCGAACCCACGACCTTTGGCTTGCAAAGCAAACGCTTTGATAATTGAGCTATAAAAAAAAACCAACACCCTTCTAAGCATGCTGGGATACGTACATGATTAGCGAGAGCCTTAGCGAGAAGACAACTTTATAAAAACAAAACAGACACATATATTTATAAGCAAGTTCATGTTTTGTAAATCTTGTACCGTAAATTTATTATTGTATAACTTTTTTTTCTGATGATGAACTATCATTGTTACAGATGAAGAAGATCTCTTCATGGTGTCTGATCTCCTGCTAGGCGGTGATCTTCGCTACCACATTCAGCACCAAGTTCTCTTCAGCAAAGATTCCGTTTTGCTATTGGTATATGAGCTGGCCACTGCTTTGGACTATCTTCATGCCAAGAGGATTTTACACAGGTGAGAAACAATCGTATTAGACATCGATTACATAATGTTATTTTTATTTGAATCATTCTATTTTAATAAATTTCCATAGATGAATATCATTAACCTTGTTTTTACATGGATCAAAATAAGCAATGGTTATTCAATTGCTGGAACGCCGCGGTTTCGCTTTCAATGAATGCTAAGCCATTTCTCCAGGTGTATAAATATACTGATAGATGAAGCTACGTTAATAATGTACAAAAAAAATTGACAATAGCAAAACAGGGAAGGAAGGATGGATGGAGCTTAACAACCGTATGCAAAAACATTCTTTAAATTAAGGTAACCAAGTTAACAACCGTTTTCAGAGATGTTTCTTAAGATTTGAGGTGAACGCCAAGACTTCCTCACTTTAACACCTTAATCACTCTAAATTTTAGTAGCTATTATAAGTTAGTTGCCTTTAGTCTTTGTATATGAGTCTTCAGGTAGTAGACCTTAAGCTAAGAAATGACTGCATACGAGTGTAACGGAGTGAATTTTTTTTAGACCTTTGTTAGTTATCTAGTAATAGTATACCGTATAATACACACGTATTTTACGGTATTCCAGCTAGTAATTAACAGTGCTCAGTGTGATGTACTCATATGTTACAACAATGTTAAAAGTATTTATAAATTTAATGTTATTTAATTATTTAATATATATTTTAATGTAAAATTAAAATGAGTGTGAGAGGAGCCCAACAAAATGTGAAACCTCTAACAGAGTCTTTACTTCCAGCTGAGTCCGTTAGAACCTGCTTACAAGAGATGTGCAATACAACAATGCAGTACGACGAGTTCGTTTGAAAATTTAAGAAACTGCATGCTTACATTGACTTTTTTCTTGAAGAGATTCAAATTGTAAGCAAAGAGAAATGCGCTAGAACATTCCAAACTTTGCTTTGCAATGCCAAAGACTTCCTCTAGGAACGCTACTTTAAACTTTAACGTACTGTGAACATGTAAAAGTTAAACATACGCGTAAAACTTTTTCTGAATTTTATGAAGAGAGTATATAGTCTGCTTTAAAGTTTAATGTAGACGAATCATCCAGTTATACAGAGTTGTGAAAAATTATACATTTGAAGATTCATATTCACTTTAAATATTACAAATTTACTCAATAACTGATACACGTACAAATTCACAGCAAATACCGTCGTATATGATATTTCTATAAAAAAATTCCAGTCATTCACCCACTGAGTCGGTTCTGTGATCGGGTTAATAGCCATGCTCTCGCGTACAGAAATGAACATGGTTGCAAAGGTTCGTGGTTTAAATGTTCGCCTCTGCCATTTATTTTTCTCCAATCTATTGATGAGATAAATGTCATATAAGATGGTGTTTGCTGTGCATTTGTTTATGTATCAGTTGTTGAATATTGGTATTTATCCTTAGTGTTAACACATAAATAAAGTATTATTATATTAAAAAATACGAGTCATTTTACAATACACCCAAAATATTAGTATACTGAGATTGATTTTTACCATGATGTTTTTTTTTTATGTTTTTAATTTTTATGTTTCGTACATAATATTAACCACTTCATCGCCACATATTTGTAGACAAATTAAAACACTACTCTTACTAATGACTAAATAATTTTAATATTTTTAACTTACATTATTGGTGAGCTGCAATCGATTGAACTAAAATTTTCACGAAAAAAAAAACAATTTTTTTTCACTAGGGCTGCCACAAAATAGATTAAAGATCAAATACTCGATAATTTAACCGCCCTGGCTGCAGGTATATTTCCAAGATATATTACATAACTATCTCCCTACATCGTATGTACCTTCAACGCATCACGTTTGTTGTAAATATTTAAGATATATGTACTATATAATTGATAATTATTTTTAAAATAAAATAAAAATATCATAGCTTTATTCAGTGCCAGCCCTTGACACCATCTCATGAATATCTCCCAAACTAACGAAAAATATCGCCATTTTTTGGTTTGTTAATATTTTAAAATATTCATACATATCGTTGTGAGAAAATCGGAATTAATTTTGAAATGCATCTTTCGAATATTGCGAAGCGCCCATGGGTGCGCTTAAAGCGATCGTCGGGTTTATTTACTTTTCTTTTTATTAGTTCCATTCGCAATATTATAAATCTCCTAAGTATGATTAATAATTCATCATCATCATCCATAAATTAAATTAAAAATTACCGAAGAAACACTTTGACGTTCGTAACAAATTATCTTTCAACTTAATATTAAGTGTAATGCGATAACAAAGTCTCTTGTCGAAGGAAAATTTGTATAATTTTATTATGTACTTGTTTTCGGAATAATTAATAACCTCAGAGTGTGCAATAAAGAGGCAACCAAAAGTAATTTAATTGCCGATAGTACACTTAAAGCTAAGTGCTTCAAGTTATTACAATATAATATGTGAAACATTAATTTTACTCCATATTTAAAACATATGCTTACCACAAAAAGCCACTCAATTTTATCATCTTTTACTATCGATGCTAAATCCAAAGACAAGTCTGCCCCTGAAGGTCTACCTGGAATCATATATAGTTTTTCACGACCTGAAATGTAGGATCCCAGGAATGGCAGCTGCAGTATCCCAAAGAATTTGATTTGTTAATCAGTATTTTTCAGGAGATTAAATTTTTGAACCCGACACTCACGAGGCCAGACTTTTTGGTCCTAAGGGACGGCATAACCCAATCAATGGATACAATCTATATTTTAAGAAATCCATTTTAAATATAAAGTTATATTTTGCCTATGTACTCATCATCATGCCTCTTGGGAGAGGGATCAGACTGTTCAACCAAATCGCCTCGGATGTTGATATATTTCACGTAAGGGAGGCCCAATTCAGACATGAAATCCACGAGTTTCTTTCGAGGAATGATTTGTTGAAGTCATCTGATTGATGAGCATTGGGACCTTCTGTTTCTTGTTTTTATTGCTTTGTTCTTAGTACTTAATCATAAGTACCTATATTTGTATATTATTATATTGATTTGAATTTTTTAATTTTTTAATGTTTCTGTAAGTGAAAAAAAAATAATTTAAATTAAAATCTTTAACAATCGAATTATCAGACTGTTTCTCACGGTGATTATTTTTATGTGATGAACTGACGAAGCTAATAATGCATTAAAAATTGGAAATATTATATCAATAATACATGTCAAGGTATAAGATTTATCTTTAAATATGTATTCTGGATAAACCATGGTTACCTCATTTGATTTTTAAAAAATATGTAGTTCTTAAGGAGACCAAATGATTAACCCTACACTTTTTTATACATCACATAACTTCTAAATACATAAAAAAAAATGTTACGTATTATTTCGATTTTATAAAAGTAACGTGGTTATAGTAACAACTAAGACATCGCTGATAAAACCCAGCTATGAGTATTATGGTACGGGAACATATTATTTCAGCAAAGATCCTTCTTTGGTTCTTTTAATTGAATTGTCAGGAACACCACTTCTGCATCCGGTTGAAGCCTTCTTTAATAAACTCATCACTATCGGGCGTGACTAGGTAGAACCATTCTTCGTATCGGTCCCAATGCAAACCTTTTCATTAGTAAAATTCTTGATCTCACATCCTTTTTTTCTTTGGTTTCTTATTTTTTTTAGTAAAGAAAATTGTAAAATATATAGTCTATATTATATACTTTTCGGCGAGTATATCTTAGATGTTTTGCGTTTGCTTATCATTTCAAAGGTCGCGTAGATAAAAATGAACATATTATATTTTTTTATAAATTTCAAAGCTCTGTGAATTCCTGCTGTTGGTGTTCATTTGATTATTCAACCGAAAAATATCAATATATTAATCAAAATTGGTGGTTTACGAAAGTAGTGCCGTGAACACCATAAATTTGTATTTATTCTATAGAAAAATGGATGAAAGGTGAATGCCGGGATGTAGTCTACGTCATTGGCAGATCAACACTGGACATGCCACGCTTGATTGTACTTACAAATGACAAGCTTCATAGAACTCACAGGCCTTATACACCAGTTAAGAGAGTGGACATGAAACGATGATGATGATGTTCATGTTTTGTTTGTATATATAATAGAAACTTAAATGTGCCACTTCAAGCATACGAAACACTCCAACTTCTTCGTTACCACTCTCTCTTCTTCTGTCCCTGTCTTTCAGCCTGAAAGCCTCTTCTCCGTGTCTCCAAGACTTGTTTAATTCAATTCAAAGTTTCCTATGACGTAAATTTCTATTCAAATATAATAACGTTTTACGAGTTCACTGTTTGTTTAAAAAGAACCTTCAAATTTGCTAACATTTTATTAAACCTTATTAAAACTTTATGTTAATGCAATTCATATTATCGAAATTTATAAAATTCAAATTTTAATAACATTAAGGTTATCAACTGACAATACTTGGTGAAACTGCAATATTATAATTTTAGAATTAATTTTAATTAAAAAATTAATAAATTAAAAATATTTAGTTTTGATTCACAATTTATTCATTTGAATAATTTGTGAATCAAAACTAAATATTTTTAATTTATTAATTTTTGATTAAAATTAATTCTAAAACTATAATTCAAATTTTTGACGTATTTAATTAACACACATAAATTATGTTTGATATAAAAATACCTGCCAATAGCATAATAATAGTAAATACCAATAATGTAAGAGAAAATTGATTATTAAAATATGATTTGGTGCACGGTACAACTGGTGTACTGGATGTCTCACTAACCTAACCTAACCTTACCTAAGTTATATCGTTAACGTGACATATGGATCTCTGGAATCTACGATAATTATATTGTTAGGTTAGGTGAAGTTAGGTTAGTGAGACAGCCAGTGCACCTAACGTTGTTACCGATGAGTCGTTGAACGAATTGTCTGGAACCGATAGGTCGTGACACCTTAATGTATTATTGCAGTAATAGATAAACACAAATCAAAATGACTATTGTTATATCATTAACAAATACAGATATATGATTCTCGTAGTTTGGTTGATATAAAAAAGGTATATATTGTTTACCAATACTGCTTGAATCTAATTAATCCAATATGGATCTGTTATATCACTGTCAGCCTTATAAGTGGATTAACCTGTATGATTTACCGAGCTAAATGAAATCCAGTGGAGGGAAAATTGAGAGAAAACTAACAATTTCAATCCGTTTCTTTTTTTCGTAAATAAAATTATTTTGGGTTAAGCTTTTCTAGGTTTTAAAAGGCTTTAAATCAATCATTCTTAACGAAATTTCATTGTTTAATACTTGAAATTTACAATGGTTACACTCTTGGTTCTCATGCGATTAGTGTCGGGTTTGATATCTTCCAATGCTTAAATCTATAAATCAGATATCTTTATACGAGTATATTATAAGTATATTTTCTTATATAAAAATAAGAAGAATATTTATTCATTTTTATTAAGAAATAAAATAATAAAATAATTAATACAATCCATGATTTATTACCCAATTTGAAACATGTCGTTTTCAAATAAAATCATGGTTCATATGTTATTTTAGTATTTCATATTTGGAACATACGGTCGCCGAAAATTGCCGTCAATCAGTTCTATCAGTTTCCATTGTCAATGGTTCGTTCTAAGACATCTTTGAACCTAAAGATCCACCTGGGAACATAAATGGTTCCCAACAACCTTCAAGGCAGAAACTTGAACTGAAGACTTGAGACAGTACTGTAGTAGGATCCGAGGCATATTTTTAGGTGATTTGTGAATTTAATTTTTAAAAGAAGATCGGATGATCAGCCCGACGCTCCTAAAGTTTGGACTATTTGGTCATAAAAATGAGCTCAAGCTAAATAGCAACACGCGGTTAGCAAAAAGCGTTGACCCATCCAAGTTTTGGTCCGCAGGCAACGTTGCTTAACTTTCGTTATCTAACGAGGACCGCGCATATGATAAGAAAGTATAAGTTTATCAATTAATAATTATATCGATCGCTAATTATGTTATTTAATATATTATTAACTTTATTATTTTAAGATCTTCGTTTTTTTTTATGTAAGCACATACAGGAGAATACCGACAGATGGTGATAGTAATCTTGAATTCTCATTGGCAGTTTTACAGCGGACCGACTGAATGTGACTGCGGCGTGGAGCAGACCCTGTCACACCTTCTGGAGTGTGCGCTGTGCCCGAGTGGCTGCACCCAGGAAGACCTGATGATGGCCAGAAGTAACGCCATCGACGTCGCCCACTTCTGGGCAGACAGGATCTGACCCTGTTGTTTCCGACACGATTATATATATATATCTATGGAATTCTATGACGGTTACCATGCTAAGCGCTGCATGTGGAGTGTTGATTCGCCAACGTCATAGACTACAGCCCGAGATTCACGCATCATCCTTATTATTACAGTAATTTACTATGAATGGGTGGTCACGGGATGACTTTTATCTACCACCAATTTTAATTAACCTTTACACGCCCGTGCGCCGCGTACAAAAGAGGTAGCTCACTGCCCAAGCATTTTTTCTCGCAAATTTAGCGCAACCCGTAAACTATTATATAAATAACTATACCTCAAAAACTAGTCATCCTATTTGGGTAAAATAAAAAGCATTGTCAAAATAAACGACTTTGTATAATTAAAAAATGGTTTATTTCAAATTTATCACATTTTGAATAGTTCCAAATTACAGTTAAAGTTTAAAAAAATTAAAGAATATAAAATGATAAAGACATACGGATGATTTATTACGGTTCTCATAATATAACACAAGGCATATCACAAGAGCCGACCTTTTAACAAAGATGTTTACATAACTCATTATGACAAAAATATTAATCGAAACCGGAAATAAAATAATGGATCAGTATCTCAAAGGCATTATTTGTGTTAGCTAATATTCATATTTTGAATACTATTATCATAAATGAGTGTAATCCGATAGCGAAATGTACCATAAGCACTGGTCCCGTGCGGGACCACTGGGCATTGAACGACGCAAATCTCCGGTCCCTATGACTGACATTTTACGGGTGATGGATCAAATTCACACCAACCGGGGTACTTCTATACTAGCTCATAAATCGAATATTTTTTTTTAATCTCCGACGGGGATCGAACTCACGACCTTTGACTTGCAAAGTAAACGCTTTTACCATTTAGATGTACCCGTCGACAAAAAGCGAATTCTAAAGATCGTTGAAATGTAAAATTAAAAAAAAAATAATAATAATTAATACAATTACTATGCCGGAATACAAATAGATGTGAATCTCCTGTAAAAAAAAAACTTTATTACAAAATATATAATAGTTTAAGTAAATAAAAAATTAATTTAATTTAAAATTCCGGATAAGGCTAGGTTTTTATGAAAATATTAATTCCGCTGAAAAGCTTACCCAGACATTAATTTGATTAAACGTCAGGTTAATTTTTCCGGAGCAATAATATTACAAAAAATTATGCGGAATAATTTTCAGGATCTTCAGACGTCTTTAAAACTCCCACTAATATTTTTTCAAAGAATCTACGTGACCTTTCTCCTTTATTACGAAACATTTAAAAATTTCAGACACCGCTAATATGTCAATATAACAAATATTTTCAGGATATTACAAATAAAGTTTTGTGTCTAATTACTAAATTTACAGTTGATTTATAAGCACAACATTAAAATTATTGTGCGTTTGTTAGTACTCAATTATTTTGATATTGAGCCGTCCCATAGAACTAAATAACTAAAGTACATTTTTAAAGCGAAAACTCTGCAATGTCTTAAAACAAAGTCGTTTAAACAATGCATCCTCCCTGTATTAACTTATGGCGCAGAGACGTGGAATCTAATAGGAAGTCTTACTCATAAAATAAAAGTCACCCAGCGTGATTTGGAGAGATCCATGCTCGGAGTGTCGCTAAAATATATTATTAGAATCTGGAACAAGGATATCCATAGAAGAACTCAAGTAGTGGATGCTACCCAACGAATAGGCACACTCAAGAGGCAATGGGCAGGACATATCTGTCGAAGAGACGACAGTCTATGGGGAAAAAAGTATTGGAGTGGCGCACAACTGGCAAACGAAGTATTGGCCAACCACCTGCAAGATGGACTGACGACATAAAAAGAATAGCGGGAGTGACCTGGATGCGGAAGGCGGAAGATCGAAGAGGATGAAGACTAATGCGGAAGGCTTACGTTCAACAGTGGACGGATACAGGCTGATGATGATGATTAAACTAAATTGTCCAGGCTTTAGGAGAGTCGGGATAGTCATCCGCTCTTCTTAAATACTCTGATTAAAATATCACGAAAAATATGCCTCGGATACTACAGCGGCTATCTCTGCAAGTCCAAGGCAACTAGTTTGAGGTCGATTACAATAAATGAGGCTATGCAAACATTACTCATTCCTGTTTTCCCGTTTTCATTTTTGGATTTTTATTAAATTAATCTTCACGCCCATACATCCCCTAATAAGTCCTGAATGTTTTATATTGATCGAATGAATGGTGTAGTAATACATAAAGGACAAACACATCCTCGCTCCCATGTTCGTTTTCCTAACTGAAGCGTATGAAATTCACGAACTACTAAAGTGAAGTTCTGTTCTGAAATTCCATACTCTTTGCCTTATGCCATGTCAGCTCTGCCTCCCGCAACTGCGCCGAGTACATTATATGAATAGTTTCCGACGGCTTTTCAGGATGGCGCAAGCCATCAAACTATCGTACCTTCAGTATTCCATACAAGCATTTGCTTTCAAAAATCATTACACGACTGCATGGGCTCTTGGTGAGATGCTTAGATTCACAGCCGTAAAAGAGAATGGGAATGATACAGGCTCTGTATAGACGGTTCTTTGTTTATATCAAACAACACATACTTTTATTTTTATATACGAGTATAAAGATGAAAACATGATGTACTTGTAATTAGGAATGCGTTTCTGCATTACTCAGTGAGTGTAAGACCCATGCTGGATAATAAAGCCTCTCATGCATGTCGCTGCATCAAAATACTTGCTCTCCAGTAGTCAGGAATGCATTCTGCCCCTAATGATGCAAAATTCCCTGCATGCTTCTCTCTTCAGTGCAGTCTGCTCGGTTTGTACGGCAGCCGTTGCATTGTTAAAGATGAACTTGCTTTCAGCAAACTTTCAGTGGAGCCAAACTTTCTCGCAAATTTAAACACTGTGAAGGAAGATTACAAGTCTTTAGAAAAGTAAAAGTTGCAAAAAACAACCAAAAAAATTACGAAAAAATCACTTTTAAATTATTATTTTTTACTTAAGGGCCTTGGATGTTGATTTATTTTTACCTAGCTTTTATAAAGATCACGTTTATATAAAGAAATTATATACTGGTACTATTAATTAATCTATGTATACTCGTACATACAAATCTACAGCAAATATGAACTTTATGAAAGTTCTCTCATCAATATCAGAGGGAACACTAAATAAATAAGTTGTCGGTAAGAATTAATAGAACTTGTGAATAAAATTAATTGATTGAATTGTGATTAAAAATGTATATACAATTAACAACAAGCAACATATGTTTAAAAAATGCATATCGATAGCATAATACGCGTTAATTTCTCGATTCAGCATCCGGAGCAAATAGTCATGATCCTGCGCTACAGACTAGAAATTGAGTTTCGCAAACGGTTCGAGCTCGAATTCTAGCATCCGCGGTTTTATTTTTCTCTGATATTGGTGAGAAAAATGCCATTGTGATGATATTTGCTGAAAATTTGTATGTTCATATCAATTTATTAGATGTTTACTTTGTATCTATCTTGGCTCTTTTTTAAGCATTATTTACTCACATGAATTTAACTCTAAAAAAATCACAGAAATATTACTTGAAATACATTAAAAAAAAACTTTCTGCTTTTTCTAAGACTTCGTCCTGTTCTTGTGGCATGGATATCGAGTATACGTACTGCCCTCTATATTGTCTTCCCAGAGGTCAGATACCAATTGGTATATCTTCAACTGCTATGCTTACCACTCTTTCGAAACATATTCTTCCGATCTCACCAATTCTCCATCAAACAACATCTTCTATTAAAAAAAAAATCTTTCAGGTTTTTTCTTACTTTGTCTCAAACCATCAGACCTGAATTGGGTGTTGTTTTTTAAGATTTTCTTTTCATCAAATTTGATCAATCAATTCTAGCGGCGTTTCAAACATACACTGTATAATAACCTTTTTTACATGAGCTTAAGTCTTACAAACCTTCATCGTCGTAAAACCTTAGCTGAGGATTATTCGCATCGCATTATAGTGTATGAACGTCAAATACCTTTCAGTATTATGCAATAACTTAGCAAGTGTTATGACGTTTCTTTTACAATCCTGAAACGAAATTCGAGTCTTAAATTTTCAGCGCTTTCTACATCTTCAGCTCGAAATCTGTCTTGGAACGAAAACCTTGCACCGTGGCTTGGGAAATTGCAATCCGCGCATATTTTCGCGTATATAATTGACGTGTGTATAACATATACACTTTATACAGTGCATTCCGGAACGCTTGCGAAGAGTCGACGTAGTAACTTTATAGTGACGCCGTGAGCAAGTTATGTACTCGTACATTAATGCACTGCAGACAGTTTTTAAACATATTGTTATGTTATTCATTTTTCGAAAGTGTTAAATTTTTAAAATTAAAATATATCTCTTAAGCAGTACCCCTATTTTTACTTTAAAAACGCTGTTCATCACTAGAAAAGTTGAACAAAAATATTCTCACCATACGCAAAATAGATATTTAGACAAAATAAACAGGGAGCATTAAAATGATTTGACGGTTTGATTACTTGAGATAACAAGATAACAGAAAACCGTCAAATCTTTTTGCCGCTCCTTGTACTATAGAATGATTTTAAATATAGTACAAAAATTCATTTGGACATACGAATTCACAACAAACATCATCCTATATGTGATTTTTCTCATCGAAATCATATAAATTGTTGAATATTAGTATGGATCTTTCATGATGTTTAAATATTTTAAAATTTGCCGGGCGGTACAGCTCAGTGGTTAAAGCGTTGGCTTGGCTAGCCAAAAGTCGTGGGTTCGATCCCCGACAAAGATTAGAAAAAAAAGGTTTTTAATCGATTGCTTAGCTCTAAAATTCTTCCGGTTGGTGTGAAATTGATCTCTCGCCCGCAAATTCCAGTCATAGCCTGTTAATCCTAAATGGTGGTAGACGAAAGTCGTCCCGTAAAGACCACCCATCCATGATAAATTCCTGTAATAATAAGGATGATGCGTGATTTTCAGGCTGTAGTCTATGACGTTAGCGGATCAACATTCCACATGTAGCGCTCATCCATATGTAAAATGGTAAACTTCATAGGATCCACAGATGAAAAACTAGAAATTCACAAAAAACAACTAAATTTTGAACATTTTTTTTCCTGTTTCACATGTTTTCCTACATATTTTGTACTTAATTTTAGTGATTATATTATGGATCAGAAAAGTATTCTCATTTTTAATTCAGCTAATCGCAAAATAATTACCTACGAAACCATGTAAAAATTCAACACTCATTATTCCATCTCAAATGAAACATTCTCAACAACACTTAACTATCATTTGAATTAATACTTTTTATGTAGTATTTTTCAACTGCCAATATATTAAATACTACCTTAATCTGAGACTTAAAATTTGAGTTATTCGATTGACACGGACTTAATAAAAAATAAGTAGCATTAGAGAATATACTGATGTGATCTTTCCATCACCTTCAAGAGTAAAAATAAAATAATTTTAGTTCAGTTAGTTCCAGAGGGTTTCCTAGGCAGTAGAACTAATCTCACCCCATCACGTAATTAATTTCATCCGCTACGCCGACCAATCAGTGCAGATATATTTTCCTTCGATGAATTCGCACAGGGTGTCACAAAAAAATTATAAATCGTGCACCTTTAAATTTTTTAATCTCATTGGTCGACTCAATGACGCTTGAATTTTAATGATCACTAAGCAATATATCTGAAATTTTTATCCATCTACAACGTTATAGTGCAGTCCGGCATTGTCCATTGTAATGGTATCTTGCTGAGAAAAACATTTTTTTCTAATAACATTAACTTATAGACTATACAAACAGTTTAAACGGATAAGTTATTCGTCTACTTCCATTATTCAGAGGTATAGTTATAAAAAAATATATAATTTGATCAAAATATTTTTTATTGTTAACTTAGTCAAGAATAAAACTCGCCACATCTTGCTTAGTAGCCAAAAGCTTTACCTTTCAGCTAGGTGCAAAACTTTCATAGAAATGGTCCCTAAGTAAATTAAAAATTTGGATGTCATATTATATTTTTGAAATTCTAGTTACTATAAGTCTTACTATACCAACTAACCTATTACAACTTAAAAAATGTTTTAATGCAGTTTTAAGAAGTTGGGAAATCGAAACTCCACATAAACGGATTGGCGGATCAAAACTCCTTTCAATGGCTCATGCCATAAAATTGGTAGTGAATATTACTCTACCATCGTCATTTGGAATTGCCCTGTATGTTTTAATACAAAAAATATCAACTATTTAATTGTAAGAATATTCAGCCACTTCACCACAACTCAGTTGTAACTATTAAACTAACATTTTGGTGATGTTTTTCGTATTGAAAATTGATTAATTCAAGTTCACTATAATTCAAATTCTTATTGAGACACCTTTTTCATGCGATGTCAAGACTAAATAAGTTTCAGTCTAGTTTGTAAGGCTCAGAAATACACGGTTTAGTTTTTTATTATTAATTTTTTGGAGCATTCATGCACGATAAAGCAAATTTATATTTGCGCTTCGATTATTTCGATAATACGATCATTTAGATACAAATCTTTTCTACGAATTAAGAAAATGTTTAACTTATAAATTTTTAAATTAATTTCTTATTGACATCATTGATTTTATCAAAAACTGTAATATATTTAACTATAGCAGATGTTTGCCACAAATAATAGTGCTTTACTAAACTTTTTCAGCCTTAAAGAGAACTTAGAATATTGAAATAATAAAATAATATTCAAATAAATATTTACAAATCCATATAATAATGTCACCTTGAGACAATATCAAGAAGGTTAAATT
Organism: Glossosoma conforme; assembly: GCA_022606575.1. Lineage (NCBI taxonomy): Eukaryota > Metazoa > Arthropoda > Insecta > Trichoptera > Glossosomatidae > Glossosoma > Glossosoma conforme. Next base: position 511,284 of record JAGTXR010000213.1, on the reverse strand, counting down.
ATTCATCAGTAACACAGGTAAATGACTGATTGTAAAGTGCGAGTCGTACATACAAGAAGTTGTTTCTCATCCATTCAATCTATAGTTCGGTTCGAGACCCGAGTGGTACTTACTAAAATAAATAGACTGTCGGAAAGTAATAATATTAAATTTGTGTATAAATGCTGACTGATTGAATAATAAAAAATAATAATATACACACTATGAATATTTACTATAGAGACATCTATCGTTATACGATGGTAACATTGATAACAATGGTATAATGCAACTTATTCGACGTATCATTTCGGTCAGGAGATGGCCGAGTGGTATAGGGTAATGAACATAGGGCAACGGTTAGTTTCAAAGCTCGCTGGTTCGAATCCCGCTTCTGCCAATATTTTTTCTGAACGAATTGATGCGTATAAAGAATTTTGGTGTATAATATTTGTATATTTAATTACTAACGTGATGAGCTCATTCAAATTATTGTCAGTTAGTAACCGTTAACATCAAAGAATTTCCTTTTTAAGCAATTGTGGTGAATGAAAATAAGGATTAAATAAAAAAAAAACGAAAATATTTCAGATAATCAAGGGATAAAATTATTTTTAAAATAAATATGTGGTGGAAAATAAATAAAAAAACATGTTTTTTGTAGACACAAATACGCGTATGCACAGACTTTTCATAAGATTTGAGTCAATTTGAATCCTCACGCGTAAAATTCCAGTCATAGCCTATTTATCAAAATTGATTGTAGATGAAAGTTCTCCCGTGAACACAACGCATTCATCTTGAATTTCTGTAATAATTGTATGATGCGTGAATGTCAGGCTGTATTCAATCACGTTGACGATTCAACACTCCACATGCCACGCTTACCCATATGTAGCATAGTTAGCAGCATAGAATCCACAGATTGGACTTCAGCGTCACTATCACAATCTGTCAGTATTTTTCTGTATGTGCTTTCATAAACAACAAAGATATCTTATCGATTCATCAGCTGACGTTAAATTTTATGCTTTGCAATTATTTATAATTATTTAGCGTTTTTTTATGAGGTGATAAGATTTTGGTTACGCCACTGGGTGCTTATATTTGTTGTCGTAAACGATAATCGATGTTACATGCGGATAATGTTATTTCGCGATGATCGAAAACAAATAAATTGAATAATAATTTTATCATTATTGGATCTGCTTGCGTCGCAATCCAATTAAATTTGTTTTGATGGAGCTTACAAAATAAATTAATTAATTTTACGAAATTATATAAGAAATGCTAGTAATCACGCTTTCTCTTGTCCATATTATTTTACAATAACACTTTCACAACGAGTTATAATTAAATATTTTTTTGTATTAAATTCCAGACAATGTTTTTTTTTCGTTTATTTTTATTACACTTACTTCTTTTCATCGTCACGTACTTCTTTCTTCTTATGGAATAACTATTTAGAGCTTGTGCTCGTCCCAGAATTTCATCACATAATTTAGTTTTTTTTTCATTTTTTTATCAGCCTGCATCTGGAAGTCCATATGGCAGCATAGATAAGATTTCAGAATTACTATCATCATCTGTCGGTATTCTCCTGTATGTGCTTACATAAAAAAAGAAAGATATTAAAAATAATAAATAGACAATAATATATTAAATAACATAATTATCGATCGACATAATTATTCATTTATAAACTTATACTTTCTTATTATTGGCGCGGTCCTCGTTAGATAACAAAAGTTGCCCGTGGACCTAAACTTGGATGGGACACCGCTTTTTGCTAGCCGCATGTTGCTACTACAGCTGCTTTAGAAATATACTTTTGCCATCTGTCAGTATTCTCCTGTTTGTGTTAGCACAAAAAAACTCATTTTATAAACTTATTAAAAATCGTGAGAAAGAGTGTCTTTTACTGATTTCAATATTATTTTTTGTGATAATAAAACACTTGATACCCGCCAACAAATATACGTACATAAGAGTAAGCACGAGTAATTGATCTAAAATTAGCATTTAGGCATTCAATCGAACATCAATAGATAGGCATTTCATCTCCGGGACGTGTGCGCGGTAGTTAACATTAAACAGACTGACGATTTCCAGGTGATCTGATTCCTCGCGTTCTAATTAACTAATTAACGGAAAACCTAGTTAACGATCCACCTGCGGCTGTGAGCGACTGAAGGCAATTAACGGACAATTAACTGATCTCGATTCGACATTCAACCAAAACGTACTCACTCATCAATGATGAACATACTGACGAATAGGGTGACATTAAGTTATCTTCTTCTTAAATAACTTCTTAGGTTTTCACGGCCAGATTTGATATTGTGGCTTTTGGGCTTAACCGTGTGTGGCGAACTTCCTTCAACCAATATTTCGACCGCCATTGCCTCTTCTGGATTGATGATTTATTTAGTTTTGAGTTGGTTTTTTCAGATTATCTTTTTTATACGAGCGTTATTGATTTATATCTCCATGACAACTACATACTCAAGTTTCATTCCGGAGAATCGTGGATATGTTCTAAGACTAGGAGTATTTGCAGCAAGTGTTCGAGGACATGAGTTGTAGCTCTTATGCTGAGCTGAAGAGGACTGCAGAGGATCAAGAGAAGTGGAGATCGAGATGCAAGATTTTGTTGCTGCAAACCAATCCACCGGATTGATACTACGAAGAAGATATGATATTTTATGAGCTGCGAAAATAATGTAAAAACACATAGAGAAATGATCTATTTTTAATTAATACATTATTACGGCCCGTTCTTATATTATAATGGTTACCCTAAATCTTTAGCAATTAGGCATCCTAATAGGCGAGGAAATCGATAATTGCATTTCGTAGGCAAGCACTTACGAAGATAGTGTGTATTCCATTCAATAATGGAGAAGTGGAACTCCTGCTAGCAAGGACCTAGTATATGTATATTTAGTTTAGTTCATTAAGTACAATTCAATTTTGTACCAATTTCAGGCAAGTGGCTGCCTGCTTGAGTGTCACCTCTTAGTTCACTTATATATTTATTTACTCCGAAGAATAAGTAGTCGCAATAGGTCTTCAAAAAAATAAGAACCTTTAAAATCCATCTTTTGTATGGTCTCAAAAAATAATTACATCCTTAATGAACATAGCTGGGTGGCAAAGTCCAGTGGTAAGAACGTTCGTTCGTTGATCCACCCCGTAAGAACAAATAAATGTCCAGACCTCGGCAGCGTCGAGCTGGTCGTTTCACGGTATAAAAGTATGTAAGATCATTACATCAGTAAATTATTCATGCTATGTCTGTTTAATTTTAACCCCCTCTCTATGGCCCATTTTCATCAGAGAGGGGGTTAAAATACATGGCCAAAAGATTGATATGATAAGGTTTGCTGACGACATTGCTCTGATTGCTGAAAATGAAGATGAACTCACTGAAGCGCTGACATCCATGGAAAACATATTTAATTCCAACTACAATATGAAGATAAACAGCACAAAAACCAAAGTCATGAGAGTAAGCCGCAATGAGCAGCAGAAAATTAACATATCAATGCTAGGAGTACCCCTAAAAGATGCAAAAGAATTTGTATACCTTGGAAGTACGATTACCTGGGATGCCAGAACAAAAAGAGAAGTCAACAGTCGAATACATCAAGCAAGGCTAGCTTTCAATAAAAAGCCAAAATTCTTGAGTCAAAGAATATTACTTTAGGGCTCCGCAAGCAACTTGCCAAAACACTTGTTTGGAGCATCTTAATGTACGGCTGTGAGACATGGTGCTTATCTGAAAGTGATAAAAAAGACTAGAGGCCTTTGAGATGTGGTCGTACAGAAGAATTCTCGGAATTTCCTGGAGAGACCACGTCACGAACAATGAGGTTCTCAGGATAATCAAGGAAGATAGGCACCTAATAAGAACCATCTCAGAGAGGCGAGCCCGATGGATTGGTCACATCATGCGCCACGATGGTCTTCTTCACGATATTGTGGAGGGGATGGTTGAGGGTAGAAACTGTAGAGGGCGCCCTAGACGGGAGTATTTACAGCAAGTATTCGAGGACATGAATTGTAGCGCTTATGCTGAGCTGAAAAGGGTTGCGGAGGACCGAGAGGAATGGAGATCGAGATGCAAGATTCTGTTGCTGCAAACCAATCCACCGGATTGATACTACGAAGAAGTCTGTTTAATATCTAGAAAATCGGTCACAAATTACCGCCACTCAGTTCTGTTAGTTGCTACTTTCCATGTCTTTTTCGAAGGCATCTCTGCACCCTAATATTCACCTTACAACATATATATAGAGAGACAGCAGCTATAGTATTCGAGGCATATGATGAGTGATCTGTTAATAAAAAAAATAATGTTAATTGATTATTAGCTCGACACTCCTGATACCTGGACCATATGGTGATAAGGGGCGGCTCTTACGAATCGTAGTAAGCAACAAGCGGTAACCCATGCAAAGTGTGCTCCACATCGAATGTTGCTTAACATCGGTGATCAATCGAACACCGTCCTTTTTTTTTATTAATTTATATTTTCGTTGGTTATACAATATGTATATAGATAATAAAAACATAAATATCGACTTTCTTTTGATATTCAATGTGAGTAATTGTATTGAACAATCCAATTATTGAGATAACTTTGTTAGGTCTTTACTGATTCAAAATTAGTTTACAATGTATAGCAGAAGCGAGATACATCTACGTACAACTTAGTAGTTCCAACTGTCCGTAATATATTAGGGAAGCAACTATGTTAAAATAACAATTAAACAAGAATATTTACTTCCGGTATTTACTTCTGTACCTATTATATACAGAAGTGTTAGTAATGTTTTAAATGATTCTAGTTGAAAGTGCATTACTAGAAAAGGGTTTTTGTAAAAAATGTTTATTTTAGTACAAATTACTTATTTCTTCCAGTGAGTGATCAAACAGTGTTATCCATGTTAAAACAAGTTCTTCTTCGTAGTATCAATCCGGTGGATTGGTTTGTAGCAACAGAATCTTGCATCTCGATCTCCATTCCTCTCGGTCCTCCGCAACCCTTTTCAGCTAAGCATAAGCGCTACAGTTCATGTCCTCGAATACTTGCTGCAACTACTCCCGTCTAGGGCGCCGTTCTGCAGTAATGTTCGAACATTCCAGGTGGCATATCTTGTTGGCTGAAAGTTTTTCTTATTTGTCTTGTTGTTTTGTCTCGAGCAGTCCCCACCCGGAGATCCGATTGGCGGACTATTTTATCTCCGGAAAATTTTACTTGAGATGCAATCATTTTTTGCTGATACGTGGGATGTCTTTAAGACCTTTAATGTGGTATTTTCCCCTTTATTTCCACATCCTAATGCCGTTGACCATAAAGGTTCATCCGCCTTAGGAGGGCATTTACTACCTCCAGGACAATAGAGTGCCCTAACCAGCTTGACCTGATGAGTCAAACAAAGTTAAAACAAGTTAGGTAGCATTTAATTGTTTAATTTATGATATGTTTATTCAATTGAATGCTTAAATTATGAATGAAATAATTTTACATACGTGTTTCGAATCATGAAAGGAGACGAATAAGAATTTCATACCATGTTTTAACATACATAGCACTGAACACTGTTTCATTTGATGGTAGACTGCATCGTTGCGATCTATGAAAATTTCATCAGTTCCAATTTGAATGACGTGTAAATGAATATTTACTGATAAAGAAAAAGTTTCACAAGAGGGTAATAAAGTGTTGTGTAGTAGTGGAGATAAAAGGTGAACTACTTACGTTGATGAACTTTATTTATTTTCTTTTTGTTTATAAAACACCAAAATCAAAATAAAAAGTTCATTTAATTTAACTATCTTTTATTTTATATTTCTACAACATTTGATATTTGATTGAATTACATTTTATTTTTTATTATTTTAAATACTCAATAAACGAAAAAGATTTTGATTTCTTTTGTAGTATAAAGTCTTACTCTCTCTACACTTCAACGAGCATTTTTTCTCAATAATACTTAAATCATATGAATTATTTTAATTTTTATTAAAATATTATTTTATTATTTCAATATTCTAATCTACTTTTATAGATCATTGACCATATTACAATATTATTATTAATTAAATATACATAAACTATACATAGAATTCTAATATATATATATATAATATATATAATAGTAATAATATTAAGCTTGTGAATAAATGATGACTGATTGAATAATAAAAATAAAAATATACATACTTTGAATATATACTATAGCGACATCTATCGTACGATGATAACAATGATATAAATACTAGTTTCAACGCGAGTCGGTCTAGGCATAGCAATGGTCCAGTTTGCTGAGCGGTATGAATACCTGGACATAGTTGGTTTCCAAGGTCCGCGGTTCGCATCCCGCTTCTGCCGTTATTTCTGTGCTTGGATTGACGCGTTGAAAAAAGAATTTTATGTATAGTATATGTATATTTAATTAATAATACTTAAATCATTTTAATTTTATTTTCAGCGAATATCAAACGTTACAATAAAAACGACATGATTTTATGTCAAGTTCATTGGTGTGATAATGATCTGTAATCCTTTGAATCAGGCTTCGACTGTAATAAATATTTTTACGGCAACTTTATAGCATTTTTCTTGAGAATCACCGGCAATCGTCATAACCTGCTTTTAGACGTTGGCTTTTAACACCCAAGATTATTGTGCTATAAACATTACAGCATTTTTATTAGCTATAATAATAACAGTATAAAAAAATCCGATTATGTTGTTTTTCGAATACGCTAGTGTGAAAGAATTTCAAAGCCTGACATGATTACAGTAATAGCATTACGATTTTATTGTAATTTTATTGTCATGGTGAACTTTTATTTTGAGTGTGATTTGTGTTGCAATAAAATAATAATGTCCAGCGATAATGGCAGATTGTAAACGCGGTTTGTGTTAGATCACAAAAATTAAGCAACATAGGATGCAAACTTAAAAGTGAATAGGTTACCGCTTGTCTGTAATCGCGTGTCCATGGTCAGGTTGAGCCGCTTCTGAAAGCCTAATAATCTAAGCTTCAAAGTGTCGGACTAAATATCTGATCTCTTAGCTGTCGCTTCTTAAAATCCTCTGGCGTACTATATTGGAGGATGTTGAGAACAATATTTGTTCCCAAAATGACTTTCAAGTGCAGAGAAATCTTGAAAAGAGGAATGGACAGTGGCAGCTTACAGAACTGAGTTTCATTATTTGTAACAGTGGCTTTAAGAAGGATGCAGGAGCACGTCGCAAAGCAAAAAACTTGTTTAGAAGCACGACTCGCGTTTATTACCAATATAAGACATCGGTTTCCACGTCCGACAGTAACATGTCTCGGTCAGACGTGGACTGCGGACACGGGCTGGCAGACTGGCATAGTAAAGTCAGTGCCCCAAAGATTATTGCGGCTAATCATGAACTTCAGTTGAAAGTTGAACCAACATGATTTGGAGCAACTGTCAAAACAATTAAAATGGCGTATGCAAATGCCGTGCATTCTATATAAAACTAAAACTAACATTATTAGACGTGCATGTCAGGTGAGCGAACAAAAATAAAAGGCAAAAGATCGTTTTTTGAGGCTTTTTGGCGTGAGCCTAAAAGAGCTTTATCGAGCTGATAAGCTAGCGAAATATTTACTATCACGAATTTACAAAAAAACTATTTTTCCGCCCATTTCATTTTCGAAAAAAAAATGTTATTAACTTGAAATTTTTTGTGCGATATAATATAGTGTTGCACTGTTAAATTGTTATATTACTCAAAAACATAAATTAAAAAATATTAAGATTGATTTGCTGCCAAAAATGAGTTAAACAATGATCACAGTAACCGTGCAAACATGAATGAATCTTGATTCTGTAAGCACTCAAGAAATTGAATAGCAATTGAAGTATTTATGCTCACAATTATTTGAAATAGATATGCAATTAAATAATGGAAAATTACATTTACTACATATGAGTCCGTTTCCACGGGCACTACGGTAAGTGTTCCTGAACGCAACAATAGGGAACTGCTACGCCGTAGACCGTCTACGTAGACCAAGAGAGGAATTCAATTGACGCTCTTCTCCGATCGTTCTACGAAGCGTTAAATTCCGCTTGGAAACGTAGAGAAGTTTCTCCCGTGCTTTCAGACTCCAGCGTCCCCTATAGGACGGAGCTTCCTGTACTGTGTATGTACATCCTGAAACTGTAAAACTTTAAAGAAAATGAAGCCTATTGAGCAAGTGTTCAATTCTTGAATGTGCAAGTAGTTACGGATGATATTGATATATCAATTACGCAATAATAAGTATTTTCAAATTTATTGTAGATTTTTCAGGTAAAACATAAATTAAACAGTGATTCAAAATATAACACAATGATACACACGTACAAATTTACATAATATTTTAGGAAATTTCTTTCATCAATTTCGGAGAAAAAGGAACGGCATTTAGTTAAAAATGGCAGATGATAGATCCTAGCGTCTGCCTTTCCTTTTTCTCCGAAATTGATGAAAAGTTTATTAGTTAATAAACTTTTCCAAATATATACAAATAAATAAATAAATACTTAGGACTACATCGATGATTTTTGTACCTAATTTTACTTTTAAAAGTATGTGTTTGCGTTTTAGTCAATTTAACATTCATGCATTACAACTTGAATACAATGATTAAATAATAATTGCCAAATTTAAAATAAACCAAATTGTTTTTCCATTATACTATCATTTTTTGAGACAAGACCTCAATGAAACGTCGAATAAAAATTATCTGAAAATGAACGGATAAAACTAAATCCATGATAAATAGTCATATTTCCCAGACTTTTTAACCCTATTTCCATTAGAGGATCACAAATAGAGGTTGTAAACGACTACACCTACCTAAGACAAGTAATAGAACTAGGATAACTTGTCAAAATAAATTGACAGGCGTATACAACTTGCATGGGCAGCATTTGGAAAACAAAAGTACATTTTTAAAGCGAAAATTCCTCAATGTCTTAAAACAAAGGCGTTTAACTAATGAATCTGTATTACCTTATGGCGCAGAGACGTGGAATCTAACAGCAAGTCCTATCCAAAAGTAAAGGTCACCCATCGTGCAATGGAGAAATCCATGCTCGGACGGTCGCTAAAAGATAAAATCAGAAACGAGAAAATATGCAAAAGAACTCAAGTAGTGGATGCTACCCAACGAATAGACACACTCAAGTGGCAATGAGCAGGACATATCTGTCGAAGAGACGACGGTCCATGGGAAAGAAAAGTATTGGAATGGCGCCCAAAAACTGACAAACGAAGCATTGGCCGACCCCCTGCAAGATGCACTGACGACATAAGAAGAATAGCGGGAGTGACCTGAATGCGGAAGGCGGAAGATCGAAGAGGGTGGAGACTCATGCGAGAGGCTTACGCTCAACAGTGGACGGATACAGGCTGATGATGATGATCAGTTTTTATAAGATATAGTACAAATCATTAAAAACTAAAATATTCATTTTTAAAACCGTATTTCATATTAATTTTTTAAGTGTGTCGTAGTATGAAAAAAATCGTAATAATTTAATTTCACTGATGTTTCATGATAAACGTGGAGGGTCGGTTTTTTAACTTTACATATTAATTTCACATACATTACAAAACTTTCAGCCAAGATGGAAGAAAGTTGAAGGAAAATTAATAACCATATCAGTCCATTGACTACTTCGAGTGGGCGACGTAGCACATGGAAGAAAGTTACCAAGAGCTTTTATGTTTATAACACAATATAAAGATATGCCTTTCAATAACGGTACATTATAACAATACCTTGTACTCCTGAAAAGTGAGATCAGGTGTTTAACAATGAAGCAGTTTTGTTTTTGTTTTGAAAGATGTGAAATTTGAATATTATCTTCGCGTATTTGTCATAACTTAACAACGAAACATCTTACAAGTCTCATGTTATTCTCAAAATTAAATATTATTTGAAAAAAAAGTTTATGGTTCAAAGGGAAATACTTCATACCTTATGTATAATTCTTTTATAGATGACATTCTTGTACTTTCAAAACTAAAGCAGAAATACTTCTAAAAGCAATATTTTAGCTAATTTACTAATACTTTATTAATTATTGATATTTATTGGATGTTGGTCTAAAAAAAAAAAATATGTTATTTGTAATGTATTTCTTATTTTGTTTATTTCTATTTTTCTATGCTTTTACTTTCATCATTATCATCAGTCTGTATCCGTCCAATGTTGAACGTTAGACTCCCGCATGAGTCTCCATCCACTTCGATCCTCCGCCTTCGCATCGAGGTCTCACCCGCTATTCTTCTTATGTTGACAGTCCATCTTGTAGGGGGTCGGCAAATGCTTTGTTTGACAGTTCTTGGGTGCCATTCCAATACTTTTCTTCCCCATCGACCGTCGTCTCTTCGACAGATATGTCCTGCCCATTGGCACTTGAGTGTGCCTATTCGTTGGGTAGCATCCACTACTGGAGTTATTCAGCGTATTTCCTCATTTCGGATTCTATTTACGTTTTAACTTTACTTATCCAAAAATACTGCTCTAAATAAATCTGATCCAAAAAGAAAATAGACATTCAAACTTTTAATGAAAATTCTGAGCCGACCCGCGGGCCGCAAGTTTGACATTGCTGCTCCAAATTATTTTAGGAGCAAAAATAATATCCCTTTTATTTATATCTTACAAATTACACCTGTATTAAAGTATGCTTATTTATTTATTTTCAGAGACATAAAACCAGACAACATACTTTTTGATGAAGAAGGTAAGTTTATTCGTATGAAAACTTATATTTAATTTTGTTTATACATCATTTATTAATACATCCACTAAGCCAGTGTTCTCCAACTAACCCAGCAGTGGAGCGCAGATCTCTTTTCGTATCGGCCATATGCTCCATTTAGGAAAGCGGACATAGTGATGAAGATTATGAAGACGATTCCATTCGCAAAATAGCAACAAATCATCAAGGAAGGCAACTCAGGCACGCACTTAGTATACTGACTTCAACTCTACTAGACTGAGATCTGTTGTGGTACAACATTCAGCGCTGTAGAATCACAGGAAAGCCATCAGCCACTTGTTAAAAAGGCAGCTTTCAGGAGCGTCCAGTGATTGTTCTCCGAGATCTACAAAAAGGAATTTGTGGGGATTTTAGGTTTAAAGGTGGATTTTTCAGCGTTACAGCCCTTGCAGGCTAGTGCCGAAAAGCCTCGATATCTGATCTTTTGTCACTTATTTTTGTTTGCTCGTCTGACACAAATGTATAAAAATATTAGTCCAAGTTTAAGATTTAAGTAACTTTATGACACGGTGCTTGTGTGCCCTATTTTGTGTGTTTTGACAGTCGTTTCAGGTCACGTGGGAGAAGCATACTTATATTTACATAAATGGCTACTATGCTAATTTCAGCGCTGTGCTCGTCACAACTGCCAGCTGTCTCAATCGGAATCTGTACGGGACCTGTGAAAGACACAGAATGTTCCACCCTGGGCAGACAATCGAAAATCGTCAGTTTTTTTTAAATAAATTTCGATGTGCTTCTTGATGACTTCATGGTTTTAGTGACCTGGTCCTCATCCATTCACCACATGCACCGGTGACAAACCCGACGAAGTGATGTCGCCTCTATGAGACGGGGATATCAGTGATTACAAAGGCTTTCGATAAAAATATATTTTAACCCTTTCGTTACGGCTCGGTGGAATACAAATTCTACTCTCAATACGGCGTGAATTATTCGAACCATTTTTTTAAATTAAAACTAGTATTTGAAGCATTAATATACTTAACCGACCTATTTTCTTATATCACATTGGATCTTATACCCTTTAGCTATCAGATTATGCATAAAAAAATATTATATCTAACAAACGTTCATTATGTAACTTCACACATGTGGTGGCATTGACACATGTGGTTTACAGAAAAATTGCTCATGTGACGAAACCTTACGATATTTATTCACATGCTTTACAGATTCATGTAAATAATACATGTAGGTTGATAAAGGGAATGACTGCAGTTCCAAGTTCCTACTGTAGATGTCACAATGAGTACTGAAAGTAGCAAAACTATATACCACAGCTGCTTATGTCAACGTCAGGGGAATCTGAGACAGCATATATTGACAACCGATGCGAAAGGGTTAACAACAACAAAAATTTACCTTATGTAACCAGGGTATAAGTAGTTAAAACCCGTGACCAATGACCCTTATCATGCCAAAAGATGACGACCTTGTAGCAAAATGCGGTCAAAAATTTACATATAAAAGTCACATTTATTCCATTTGATTATATTTGATAAATCTTTACTTGCCCACCTAGTATTCACGGTAATCCACTTGTTAGTATTATCACGACCCTTGTGTGTGTGTATACTATGATTTATATTAAAAACTAGATTTCCCACCTGTATAACGAACGCATCGTTATTAAATTGAACGTGTAGACACTTGCTAAAGCCTCCACAGAGAAAGGTGAACCCTTCCCGATGAAATAGCGCGTCGCGTTATGCTAATCGCATTACACGTTCGACCGACCGGCAATGGCGAATAAATCCCGGAATTTATTCGGCGACCCTCGCCGTCCTGTTATATCGCGTTTGGGCAGAGGCCTTTTTGTACCAGCCGGGTACGAGGAACGCCCAATAAGTCGCCGCTATCGGTTTATTTTCAAATATGCAAATCGGCTTAAAATATATTAAATGTTAATGTACGTTAAAATACCTATATTCAAAAGGGATTCCATTTTTTTCAATATATGGAGCATAAGATCATAATCATCATCATAACATAACTCAGTATTGTCAGTTGCTATTGTCCATACATTATCTTTAGACATAGCTTTTCCCCTTAAGAAATATTTGGGAACTTATTATGGCGATATATCATAGCATGACCGCTCTCTAACTGGAGCATATGGCATTCATGATCTGTCCCCACAAAGCTTTTGTCAGCCATCATAGTCTTTGCCTTCCTCAACTACGTCAAGTAAATTCTCTTAACATCCTCCTCTCTTAAAGAGGGGCGTTATTATGTCGCGAGGGGGCAGGATGAGGAGCAGGTTAGCAGAAAAACACTTATTTTGGAAGCACAGATTATATTTACGTTAAAAACATTACAAGTTTGTGACCACGCGGTATGACATGCCGCGTGGCCGCAACGCGGACTTGTGACCCGAAATAAAGAGATGAAAGATCGTACATCGAGGCTTTCGGTAACAGTAAGCAAGGACTACATCATGCTGATGTCACTGTGTATAATTTCCGACAGTCATACAGAAAGACGCGAGCCTGGGGCTTGAATGAAAAGGTAGCTTTACCTTATGTTCTCCTGCGACATTCTTAAAGTGTTCCAACTTTGGTGATATACTCGATCAAAATCTACTCGCAGTAAGCAAACTGTGCCAGTGAATATGGCTTGGAGGTAATGCGTTTGCTTACTATACAAAAAGTCATGGGATCCCAGACGCAGATAAAAATTAAAATAATTAAGGTCGATTGCTAAGCTTTATTTATACACACGGTTGGTGTTAATTTGTGAATATGATATAATTGGTTCATCCGTTCTTGAATTATAAATGGTGTAACTAAAAAAGCTGTTTTTACATATAATATGTGGCCATAATTATAAAAGTGGAGTAATTCCAGAAATTAAAAAAAAAGTAATTCATTGATTTCATTTTCGGTTCATATTGTTCTAAATTTATCCGGCGGGTATAGCTCAATGATCAACGCGTTTGCTTTACAAGCCAAAGGTCGTGGGTTCGATCCCCGACGGAGATGAACAAAAATAAGGATTTTTAATCGATTTATGAGCTCTAATAATTTAATCCCTCACCCGCAAAATGCCAGTCACAGCATATTAATTAAAACTGGTGGTAGACGAAAGTCGTCCCATGAAGACCACCCATTCATAGTAAATTCCTGTAATAATAAGGATGATGCGTGAATCTTGGAGAGTGAGATGCAATATTTTGTTGCTGCAAAGCCATCCACCGGATTGATAGTACGAAGAAGTACCGACCTGGCGCCGAACGGTGACGGTCGCCTCTCGAGTGAACTCCGGGTTTCATGTCATAAATTTTTCATTCTCTAGATTGAAAAGTGAAGGAGTTTATCCAGATAAGATGCGAAGCGAGCGATCTCAACTTATAGTGCTCTCAATCTCTGTGCATTGCTCTACGTATTGTGTAGTGTGACAATGTGTTTTCTGTCAGTGACCGCCGATGTTGTGGAATCATTTGAATGTAACACTTGGGAAGGAAAGCTGCGGACAACACCTGTGTTTTTAACTGTACTTAGTTAACAGATGGACTCGTGAATTTTATCTGCTATTTAACTCAGCAGTTCTTAACCTCTGTGTATTTTCTTCAACAAAGACTGACGTTCGACATCGTCCGCCATATATAAAGAATACGTAACAAAACTCACAACGAGAGTACCGACTTGGCGCCCAACGGCGACGGTCGCCTCTCGAGTGAATAAACTTTTATTATTGCATTTGTGATGTGCAATCACCAAGGCTGGCAGCAATAGATGTGATGACTGAGTAAACATGACGCGGCACCAATGGTCTAGAACTCGCTGCTAGAAAGCATAAGATAACTTAAAGCGGAGTCATCCTCCAGAAGCAGACTCAAGACAAACCTTTCTACTCAGAGAGGCAAAGAAGCGCTTTTGGAATGACCATTCGGTTATTAAAAAGCGCTATACAAATTCTGATATAATAATGATGAAGAGGAAATATCTCAAAACGGAAGAAACATGACTTACACCATTTTCATAATTATGGGTACATTCATAGATATTTTTTGGGTGCTCCTTATAAACATTCTGTTCCCATTCCCGGCACATACGATGCGACATAATATTAATATGATTAAAGTCGGACACCTCCACTCTGCTGGAAAACAAATTTATCTCCGCCCACAAACTGGCGTATCTCTCCACTCTTTTTTTCGCATGAATAAAGTTTGGATAGTCGGCTTTGAAGAAAAATACCACAAAAGCTCATAAGAGCTTCATATCATATATATCAATATTAAAATAAAATTTTATGTAAGCACATAAAGGAGAATACCGACAGATGGTTATAGTAATTCTGGAGTCTCATCTGTTGAATTCTATTGCACTTACCATAGTGCATATGGCTAAGCGCTGCATGTGGAGTGTTGATCCGTCAACGTCATAGACTACAGCCCGAGATTCGCGCATCATCCTTATTTTTACATGAATTTACTATGAATGGGTGGTCTTCACGGGACGACTTTCGTCTACCACAAATTTTCATTAATAGGCTATGACTGGCATTTTACGGGTGAAGGATCAAATTGACACCAACCGGGAGATTTGGGAGGTCAGAAATCGATTAAAAAACTTATTTTTTCATTCTCCGTCGGGGATTTAAATAAAACAAAATCGAAATCTATATTTGAACATGTTTAGTATATTCGTTTTTTTTTTCATTTTTCAATGATTTGAATTCCATTATATTATTAAATAAATATATAGTTATTTTATATTTATAAGATTATTCAATGTATCAAATTTCCCTAAGTAAGTAGTAGCTTTTGCACATTTTCAGGGATTTTAAGTACTTAATATTAAATACAAGTGGTATTTTTTTACCTTGTTCATCCGCCGGCGTATTAATCTCATTGGTTAAAGCGTTTGCTTGACAAGGGAACGGTCGTGACGGAGATTAATGAATCAATAGCGCACCAATGATAAGCAGCCATGTACATAACAACATAACTAACGTCACACTTTTACACCCATGTGTGGTGCTGCTCACCAAAACCCGTTACTTGTATAACGAGAATGTACTCTGAAAAAAATGCCTTGGTAAGTGCTCCCAAGGAGAGCAGGTACAAGGCGACCGGCCCGGGGGCCTGAGGCCCCAAAAAAAAAAAAAATAATAATTTAAAAACAAAAATAACGTCACACCTGTGACCGGTCTTGTCAAAATACCAATATGGCGACACATGCATGTCCCACGAGCAAAGAAAAATAACAGACGAACGATTGTAAGTCGAGGTTAACGGCACCAGTCTGTAAGGAGTATATCATGCTGATGTCCATATGTTATGGCGCTCCACGTTTATCAATCAATTTATTTATTACAAAAAATATATTTTTGTATTCAGTAAGAATGTAGTGTATGACAAGCGTTATCTATAAAAATAATATATGTTATTTTTTAATTTCTCAACTCAAAAGATGATGTATTTGATCGATTAAACATCGAGTTGGGTTATAAGAATTGAATATAGTGTGTGAGGTCATTGGTTTGAATCCCCGCATCCGCTATTTAATTTTATTCATTTAATTGATGAGAAAAAC
Source organism: Glossosoma conforme (assembly GCA_022606575.1). Lineage (NCBI taxonomy): Eukaryota > Metazoa > Arthropoda > Insecta > Trichoptera > Glossosomatidae > Glossosoma > Glossosoma conforme. The sequence continues at coordinate 494,929 of JAGTXR010000213.1, read as the reverse complement.
GACGTATAAGGATGATGCTTGCTTTGAATTTTTAGGTGTATCAAATCCGATTAACCAATACAAAAATACCACCCAAAAATATGCCTCCGATACTATAGCTACCGCTATACACTCTTAGACTCAGATTTCAGAATTTTGTCGGAAACTATATGTGTTCCCAAACGGACTTTCGGGCGTAGATATGTCTTAGCATGAGGAATAGACAGTGGCAACTAAAAGAAGTAAGTGGCGGCATTTTGTGGTGGTCATATGTTTCTAATATGGAACATACCTGTATATGGTGATATCCTCCTCGGGTATTTTAGATATATTTTACTGGATGATGGATGCAGAATCACGTTCACAATATAAACAACTTGTTTCTGTTTCACTGTACGCGTTTATTTGTCAAAACTCAAGCTTACAAAGACCGTCGCAGCGCGCCATATAGGCGCGACCATACTGGTCGCGAGCGTTTTTCCAACTGGCAGTTCACGGCGCGCTCTGACATCTCGGCGGTACCAACCGCCAAGATGACAGTCGTACCAACTGGCAATGGGCCAACTGTCCTCACAATTATATAATTAAACTAACATTCGATGTAGATGTCAGGCAAGCGAACAAAAATAAGAGACAAAAGATCGTTTGTCGAGGTTTTACGGCATCAGCCTTAAAGAGCTATATCAAGCTGATATTAATAGGTAGAAGAAAAATCAATAAGTAAAAAAAAAATTGAAATTAAATTTTATTTAATTTCAATATTTATATAATAGTTAAAAGAAAAATCAATAGGTAAGGAAAATATATAGAAATTAAATTTTATTTAGTTTCAATATTTATATAAAATTTAAATTAATATATAATTATAATAAATAAATATATGAATTAATAAAAAAAATTGTAAGGCAGTAGATTTATAATCATTTTAATATCCTCAATATGAAAAAGCGCATAAATCTTCCCAACCACAAGCATGTCTATTCAATCCATTCGAACGCAATAGAATCCTAAATATCGTACTTTTTTGTTTGTGTTCTTTCACAAAAGAAATAATCATTTCAAAAGAATATTCAATAATTAACTAATTTTCCATTATACTCCTACAGGACTAGCAATTATATCAATTCACATGACAAATTGTCAAAAGACACTGTCAAAAAATAATGCATAAAAAGTATAAAATTCCACCTGAGTTGCCTTCACTAAAATAAAAAAAATCCGGTTTCTGTCAACTCCAGATACAAAATATTGTAAGGGCGACTGAAATATTATTACATTTTCAGCATTTCGTTTGCGCTGCAAAAATGACTCGCGATGTTTTGATCACATCTGAAGAAATGAAATGTCACTTTTAGATGACGCCGAATCCTTGATATGGGTAAATTATTTTACATGGATCTCCAAAAATGTTTATTGTACACATTATTTGCGAAAAAATATATTACTGCGATAATAAGTTGTCTCATATTTAAGAACGTTGAAGCGTGTTTTGACTTTATACGTAATAACTGAGACTTGCAGCTATACTCAATCAAAAAAAAGATTCCGCATAAACAGCGCCTTTATTACCCCTATACCCTTACACTACTGTGAAACTTGATACCTCACTAAAAGCTAATGAAGCAGTACAATTAGTGCTGAAAACAGATGTTTGTGTAGAATACTGGGGATTCAATGGTTTGATTTTCTGAGAAATAAGATGAGGGATTGGAAACGGCAGCCTTCTATTCTATCAGTCAAAAAAAGAAGATAAAACTAGCTAGGACATACTTTTTTTATACTACAGAAAAACTTTACAAAAGCATATAATTATAAGTATACCGGTATAAACAATACATTATTTTTCAGGATCAAGGGTTTTTCAGAATGGAATTAATTTACGTGTTGTAAAACCTGAAATTTTTGTATATAAAGTATTGTATAATTAAAAAATTGCACGAATACATTTTATTCCATGTTATAAAGGCTTTCTTTTTTTGGAAAAATGTCTTAATGAAGGCGAATCAATATATTATATAATGTTCAAAACGTTATTTTGAACATAATTATTTTGTATTAAACATAAAAAAGTCTTTAAATTAATTGTTATAATCAAATTTTCTATCAAAGATGGAATCTGTCGATTCATACAGTCGAGTACGACACAGGGCATGTTGCCACTTACGTTAATTGAGGGGATCAAGGTCCAAAACAACAGGTATCGAAGAACTCTCGGTGTATGAAATTTAATGTATTAAATAATAGTTTTTTAAAATAAAGAATGCTTACGCATCGATACGGAGCATTGACAATCACAATAATCTGCCACTCTATGTAAATTGAAGGGATCAAGGTCCAAAATGGTCTTGAGGAATGTGCGGTGTATGACATTCAATGTATTAATATTAATTTTGTAAATGCTTACTCATGTTGTAAATTAATGTATAAAAAGGGGTATCTTATCAAATAAATCAGTACAAATCCAACTCCGGTCTTTGGACTTATCCTCAGTGCCGGAACCTCGGTATTCCGGCATCACCATTTAAGCTGATGCCATCATTTTGGCACCGCGACCTCGGTTCCGGAACGTATTGAAAACACTAAATCATCTCAGAATTCGAAGCATTAAATCTACAGAAAATTATTTCAGAATCACCATTCTGTTTGAACAAATTGTAGATTTATTTATTAACAGTGTATAATTTATTATTTTAAGATATACAAGCATCCAAAAATTTATGGCAGATACCTAATTTTCTGTGGTTGAGTGATTTTCAGCAAGTGGGAAAAAAGCTTTAAGTTTTCAGATAAGCAAACTGAAAAAAACGAGATTGTTAAACAGCTGAGAGGTTTGCGGTCGGATGTTTACAAATTTTCCATTTTTCTTCACCGCCGCCGGCGACAAGAGAAAAATTCACTCTAAAAAGGCGTGAACTTTGTATCGTGAAAGAGTGATAAATGTTTAAAAAAACCTCAATAATCCATCAAGGCTATCTGGGTCTACGAAGCTACTAAGGCACTACGCCGTAGATATATCGTATACTCTAAAGATGGTGCTGAGTAACAGTGTATTAAATTAGTTTCTGGATACTTGTTCTTTTTATTTTTCCATATCCGCTACGTCAACTTAAGCAAATGGACATCACGAGCCGCCGCCATAAATCTCTGTCAACCACCTTGGTCATCGCTTCAACAAATTTCAGCTCTTCAAGTTGAAAAATATATAATCGCCATTGAAAATAATATAATATAAGCAAGCATTTTTTTGTTTCATCAAAAATTCATCTTTAAGTGTACTTCCTGAAAATGTCTAGTATTTTTATTTTATTTTAAGTCGTTAATATTTACGTATATATTTTATTACTTAAATATACATATACTATACATAAAATTCTTTTTTCAACGCGTCAATCCAAGCACAAAAATAACGGCAGAAGCGGGATGCGAACCGCGGACCTTGGAAACCAACCATATGCCCAGGTGTTCATACCGCTCGGCGAATCACGCCATTACTGTGCCCAGACTGACTGCGGTGAAACTAGTATTTATAGCATTGTTAGCATCGTACGACAGATGTCGCCATAGTATATATTCAAAGTATGTATATTTTTTTATTATTATTCTATCAGTCTTCATTTATTCACAAGCTTAATATTATTACTTTCCGGCAGTCTATTTATTTTTAGTAAGTACCACTCGGGTCTCGAACCAAACTATAGACTGAATGGATGTGAAATGACTACTTATAGTTCCGACTCGGACTTTATAACCAATCATTTACCTGTGTACATTTACCTGTGACATCTGTCGTACGATGCTAACAATGCTATAAATACTAGTTTCACCGCAGTCAGTCTGGGCACAGTAATGGCGTGATTCGCCGAGCGGTATGAACACCTGGGCATATGGTTGGTTTCCAAGGTCCGCGGTTCGCATCCCGCTTCTGCCGTTATTTTTGTGCTTGGATTGACGCGTTGAAAAAAGAATTTTATGTATAGTATATGTATATTTAAGTAATGATAATATTGTAATATAGTCAATGATTTATAAAAGTAGATTAGAATATTGAAATAATAAAATAATATTCTAATAAAAATTAAAAAATTAAGTATATATTTTAGTTTGCAGTATAAAAATGAATTTTAATCACATGCCATTAAGGCTTCTTTAATTTAGCAAAAATACTTGAAGATTAGTTGTACATGTATAACGTACAATCGTTGTCACCCCGGCAACAGCTATAATTTTCGCGTCATATATTTCTGCAGTAAAATTCCTCTCAGAGCGGCACTTCTGTGTATTATTTATTTTTCTTCAAGACCGATCTTAAATTTTATCTCAGCATTCACGTCCTATTTAATGGAATCTTTAAATTCTGAAAAATAATCGTTTTCAACACATAAAATTATTGTTTTTTTTATTTTATTTTCAAATTAAATAAATTTATAAACATAAACAAAAATTGTTTCAGGGGGAACATTGCAAGTTAAGCACAAAGTTTTACTTTACAAGGGGAAGAAGATAGCAATTATTGCTTAAGTTGTTTTAACATGTTTTGACATGTTTTTTTTTTGCGAAAAAGGGACCTGGTTACGACATATTATAATAATGCCGTAGAAGAGCATAGGCCATGGTTTCCTTTTCTTTAAGGCCCCGAACTTCACTGTGTTAGATCTCCATTGAGAACTAAATACAGAATATACTTGGCGGAGTTGCGTGAGACGGAGCTGACTTTGGATTAGGCGAAGACAAAGGCGGCTGTCAGAGCATTGTGGCGACAGTTCGTGAATGACATATGCTCCAGATAAGGAGCGAGCATTATATTATAATGATGATAATGTTTATTTGTTTGTTACATGGATCACACATCAGTATGTTGATACGCGTTGGGAACCGATAAAGCCTTCATTAATGGCGAAGCTGCAGTCTCGTGTTTTGGCAAGTGATTAATCAGTGCTCAGTGTGATCCATATTAAAACAAAGTACGAAATATTTATCTATTTCATATTGAAATAGATCTCAAATTTATGCTTAAAACACATAACTATGAATATTTGTTTCCTATTTATATTTTTTTATGTAAACACATACAGGAGAATACCGAATGATGGTGATAGTAATTCTAAAGTCTCATCTGTGGCATTCTTTAACGCTTACCATAGTGCATATAGCTAAGCGCTGCATGAGGTGTATTAGTACGTATCCCGAGATTCACGCATCATCCTTATTATTACAAGAATTTACTACGAATGGATTCTCTTTACGGGACGACTTTCGTCGACCACCAATTTTTATATTATCTATGACTGGCATTTTACGGGTGAGGAATCAAACTCACACCAACCGGGGGAGATACTTTAGAGATCAGAAATTAATTTAAATTCATTTTTTTTATCTTCGTCGGGGATGAACCCACGGCCTTTAGCTTGCAAAGCAAACGCTTTGACCATTGATTTATACCCGCCGGCAATTATATTAATGTAATTCAATGGCAAATGACGGCAGGTCTAAGAAGAAGTTCAGTATACTCTTACGAAAAGATGGTGTTTACCTCCTGAATTACAATACTCGTACATAAATATTACATCGGATTGTAGTAAGTACTTCTAGTTTTTTAATATAATATTAGCTTAAAGTTTGCGATACTTTTTATAAACGCAAGATATCATACAACGTAAATATCTTTGATTGGTTTTTACTTTCAAATATTTTTCCACGTAAAAAAATTGACAAATTTAATACTGCCATCTGTATCGCATCATATTTAAATGATTCCATTAGAAACAAAATAATCTTTCAGCATGAAAAAAAAATTGAATGTGATTTCATTTAAAAATTTTAGAATTTTTTTTCTCCCTCGGTGTATATTTTTTTACTTCATATAACATTATATGTCGAGGAAAATATCTGCATGGATATTAAATTTTTAAAAAAATAATAACTTGTAATATATAAGTATAGATTTTTTTTATATTTTCGTCTTGGATGATTTTATATTATTGGTTTCTTTGCTTCAGTGTCATTGAATATTTGAAATTCACCGTCGCATATGAAGCCATCGAATTGAAATATTAAATAGCTAATGCTCATCTTTTCAAAAAATATGTTAGATTTTATTTATAAATATTACTTGCTTTACTTTTCCAAAAAAAAAAAATTATCACTGTTTAAAATAGTGATAATATCCATTTAAAATGTGCATGATTACAAATACATGATAAATTTTATCTTTATTAAAAAATATATATATTTGCGCGTATGTTTGTATATGACGTATACGTGCCTGTGACGTTCAATTGGTTGCGTTAAAACTTTCTCAAAAGTACATTATTTACAATTGTTATGCTTTTCTCATAAAAAATATAGTATCTGGAAGAATCTATGAAAGTGTATTTCTAACATGTAGAGTATATTCGTTAAGCCTGCATCTGGACGTTTAATGTCGTATTGTGAAAGCCACAAAAATGCTACAAGAATAATTACTTATGATTAGATGGAACGTTTGAGTTGAGTTACGGATTAATTGAGTTTCATTCCTTTAAAGTTATACAAGGGTAGAAGTTTGGTCATACAAAGTCGAGAGCGTAACACAGTTGATTCCAGCGGTCGGCTAGGTGCTAAGGAGAGTTACAAAGACGGTTGCGACAAAGACAAGAAGGGCCTGACATTTATGGTCGTCTCCTTATATAGGGCCTGCTCAACGCACACATGATTATAGTAATTGAAACAACCTCTTATTACAGCAATTGTAGCGACATCTATGGGACATATAAGGCAAACATTAATTGATAGACACATAGATAGATGATTAAACAGATTCTGCCATATAACAATTTTACTGTGTAAGTATATAAGATTTTCTTTTAAATAATTAAAAACATATAAGTCAGAAATTTCACGAATAAAGTCATAAGACATTGAACGTAGAATTTATTTATTTTTATTATATTCTTTTGAATTCGAATCCAATTAATAATGCCGTTGCCTTTCAGAGCAGTTAGTTATTTAGTTCTTTGTGAACATTTCAATTTCCACTTCAGTTGTTAATATAGATTTATTAACTTTTTCAGATTGTATAATTAGCAAATCTCTAAGAAACGTTTTTCAAGCGGGTAAATGATTTTTCCATTATTAACGGTACAAATCGTCCAACTAATGAATTCGCAATCAGTATTTGATCTGGTCCCGTAAATAAGACTTAAAACTCAATTATAAAAGTGTTGAAATAGACACTAAATTATACAAACTACTTGAAGTCTTGGACAAATACTCTATTTTTCATTTAATTTAAATAATACTCGTATCTAAAGGTATTTTTAAATCGTCTCTATAATTAATAAATTGATATACACATACAAATCTACATTATAAATATCATATTTTATGAAATTTTTCTCGTTAATTTTGGAGAAAAAGAAACAGGCTTGGTGAAAACCCTCCCTGTCTCGACCTGTTTTTGGAGACCTACTGGACGCACGCAAAAATCTACTTGTTGGAGAATGGTTGAAGTAATTCCCATGATTGTAGGTGTATCATTTAGATGTCTAATAGACATCAGCCTAAGGCTGCAAAGTTAGTATACTACAGCAATTCTCGAATTTCCTTCTTTGGTCACACTTTGCTAATCACGAAATACGTGGAAATAGATGAAGAATTGGGGATAAAGAAACGGCAGACACTGGGATTCGAACCATGAACTAAGCACCCTTAGTTTCATCCTATACACAGCGTGATTAACCTCGACTAATTCTTCCACCTAAAGAGTAAAAAAAAAGACTTATTTATACTACTGATACTTACATATCTTTTCCAAATATAATATTTTGGAAAAGATATGTATTTGACATTCTTGTTATATGGAAGGGAACAACAAGACAATTAAAAACTTTTTTAAGTAGTATTAATAATATTCACAAAAATATTAAATTCACTTTGGAAATAGAAGACAATAAGTCTATCAACTTCTTAGATCTAACACTTACTAGAATAAATAATAAAATAACATTTAATATATATAGAAAACCGACGTTCACAGATGTAATCATTCACAATTCTTCTAATCATCCTAAATCTCATAAACACTCAGCTTTCCATGCAATGATACATAGATTAATTTCAATACCATTATCACAAACAAACTTTGATATAGAATTAAATACAATTAAAAATATCGCACAAAACAACGGCTATCATAGCCAATTAATAGACAGTATCTTGAATAATAAAAAACGTCAAAACATAACATATAAATACTTGTATCCTAAAGAAAATATTAAAGACGATAGAATGTGGAGACGAATTCTACACGTTAATAACTTTACCCCTAAAATGATTAAATTACTCCCAAATGAGATAAAGCCAGCGTTTTATACAGATAATAAACTAGGATACCACCTTATAAATAATAAAGATACTAATGATAAACGCAATAATTCTGGAATATATAAATTAAATTGCCAAGATTGTGAATCTTTTTATATTGGTAGAACGTCAAGAAATTTTAATATTAGAATTAAAGAACATTTAAGGTGCCTAAAAAGCACTAATTTTTCTGAATTCGCAAACCACCTTATAGAAAATAATCATTCGTACAACTTAGAAAAAGTATTAAACATATTACATGTAGAAAATAAAACAGTTAAATTAAATAATTTAGAATACTTAGAAATTTATAAAGCCATTAATAAGAAAGAAGATATAATTAATAACCAACTAAATACCTTAATTAATTCACCAATTTTAAAATTGTTTCCGTTAAATAAATAAATAAGTATAAAAATTATATATACGACATATAAGAATAATATTAATAATAATTAAAAAAATAAATAAAAAATAAATAAAAAATAAAAATAAATTTATACCTAAACCACTTTTATGTATTTATCTCTTCCTTCATCCTTGCAACACTACCTATCTCCCTCTCCTTTCCTGATAGACACACCCCCACCCCCTCCCCTACAAAAATGTGTTACACCACTTAAAAGTACAACGCAGCTCAGTTATCTCTTAACTAGAGAAGGATTGAGAAAGACTACGAGTTAGTCGAAACTGCAGTCTCCTAATAGAGAACTTTTGTTACGTGATCCATGTGAAAACAAGGTAAATAAATAAATAAATATTTATAATTTATTATGGATCTCAAAGTGAACGCTCAAAACATTGAAAATAAAAATATATTATAGATCTTTAAACGTAATTTGTAGAATAAAGACAATAGACCATTAAATAAAGAACGTCGACAATATCACAAAGAAATATATAATTAAATAAAGAACATTGACAATATAACAAAGGAATAAACAAATTAATAAAAAGCGTTGACAATATAACAAAGGAATAGACAATTAAATAAAGAACGTCGACGATATAACAGAGGAATAGACTATTAAACATATCAAATAAATATAGACAACGTAACAAAGGCAAACATTCTAAATAATGTTTCAAAGTTGACACTAATAATGCACATAATAATAGCTCAAGACAACTACCGCATACGAAAACTAAGTAGATTACGACGTCGTTTAGCCCATAATGGTTACGTACAGTGTTTCAGGTTGCGGCAGACGATACTGGAAGGCGCTACTCAACAACTAAAGACCTAAGAGACGTCGAAATAATATTAACATTTCCAAGTCTAGAGGAATTAGGACTGCAAAGTTTGTCCAATTATATTGTTCTATGGATTACTTGAAGAGTCCTTGACTGGAGCAAGTTTGACGTCTCTGGCTGAGGACTTGTCGGCTCTCATCTACTTTGACAAAAGACAAAAAGAGTGTTCAAATACGTATACATTAAATATTTCTTAAGCACTTTTGTTGTAGACCCTCGTGAAGATAATTCGCAACACTTGAAAACAATGTTGTGAATCGACTTCTTGTTTATTTTATATACTCTTGTAAGACAAGCCTACGGATTATAAGCAAACGAAAAATACTTTTATTTAAAATCATTTATTAAATTTTTATTTGTTGGTTTTTCGCGTATTTTTCCAGTTTGATTTGTTGTAAAGTATTTTTTTATCACAATTTACATTAAGAAAGTGTAAATTTATTAACGGAATACGAAATGTTAAGAAAAACTGTGCAGAATTAAAAATGTAATTGTTCATGTTATATATATATATATATATATTTGGTTAAAAAAAAAACTATATCTTATGCAACGTAATGTAATCTAACCTATTTTTCTTTCATTGTGAACATTATTATTTTTATTCTGGCCACCAATTATTTTATTTGGACATCCTATATTTTATTCTGACTAAACGTTGTTTTTGCATTTTATCCATTTTTTACCTAATGCACTTACATACTTTAACCTATATTCATAATATAGATTAACGTCTAAAGATTTTTAAAAATAATCTATGAGATTCCTTTTACTGATTAGATATGTGGCGGGGATAGTAACCTAATGTTCCAAATGTAAAATGAATATGGAAAGAAGAAGATTGGATAAGTGCACACACATAACCAGAATATTTAAAAACATATGAAAATAAATAAAGATTCCGTTACTATCATATATTTTAAGACTTCTTTAGGGATTGAACCCACAATCTCTTGCATAGTAAGCAAGCTCCATATTCCTTAGCTTAATTAATCCTTTGCCCTAACCGAGTTTATTGTTTATTGTTCTACTAGCGTTTAACTATCATTAACACTTATTTCTAAGCTTTCCCCAGTCAAACATTACATTGAAACTTATTTAATTTAGACATCCACAGAAAACTATTTTAAGCGACACTTTCGCATTATCAAATCTCTAGAGGATCATAGAATTATAAATTATTATAATAATTATGCTGAAAGTACTATGCATCATCAACGAGGGACCGATTTACATGAAATAAAGCATAATTATATTATAATAAAACTAGAGTGTATTTCCCGACACACGAAGCCCACTCAGTTTCTTAGTCATTAGTTTTTAACTACTTAATTCCGCTGAAAATAAAGTGCTCCGTTGTCACGGAAACATTCCAAAGTTTGATTCCTGACTATGTTTAATTCTCTCTGTAGCCTCACCCTTTCCCATCATCTGGGGTCAGCTCTCCTTGTGCACATTTGCCATGTCTGTCTGTCCTGCGTTGCATTCTCTGGTCAAGCCCAGAGTTTTCAGATCCTTGTCTACAGTTGCAGTCTAGGTTGCCTGTGGTCTTCCATGACTTTTTCTCAGCGTGGGAATGTTGAGGGCTTTCTTCACCATGTGAACCTTATCTCTCCGTATCACATGCCCATACCATCTTAGGCAGTTTTCCCTTATCTTTTTTCTTGACTATGTTTAATTATTTAAAATATATAAACACTAGATTTTTTTATGAATATAATATACATATAAAAGACTTTGACGTGAGTTCACCACACGAACAACTAAATATTTTGAATTCATCGCTATATCTAATGATATTGGCTATCAATAACAATCCACATGTAGTCATTTTCACGTAAGTCGTAAACGTCATACGATTAGTATTTAAAACTATTCCATCATTTTCAAACTTTATTCTCTGGTTTCAGTAAAATTAAAATATGTATTTCCGTCTTTCGTGCTTAATTTATTTCTCCTTAATATTTTTAACAAATGTACCACAGTGGTTATTTCACTGAAACATCGTAAATAAAAAAACTATTTAACAACCTTCGTGGAGCTGTTTCAGGAATTAATTTTAAATGAATAACCGCTTTAGTCATAAATCATTCCCTTACTTACGTATTTCATTATATATATATAAGATAATTAAAGTTACATATATAGTATTTGCATACATTTCTAACAAATGTATTCATAAATATATTAAATATAAATGAGATAGAAAAATCAGTAAATTTTGACTTAAAGCAGATTTTTAACATCTTTAAGTTGATGTTTGACATTGGTTTTTTATTTTGTTTGACATACTGTATATAAACATAATACTTAAATGTTGTAAAAAAAAAATTCACGTTTTTTAAAGTATAATTAGATATTCGTGTTTTATTGGATATGCTGAAAACTCACCATATAATTATTGTGACTTACAGAAATATGAAAATAAATCAGCTGAAGTATCCATGATATATGTATTTTATATATTCGTAGAACGCAGTTGCTTGGTTGTTTGACACATTTAAAGAATAAAACAAGTACAACTTAATATGTTTCCCATAAACTCGTTCTATTTAACTGTTCCGTCTAGAAGTGTCTCTAACATTTATTTTTTAAACTCTATTTTTCTTTATTATCTTAATTAACTGTTCTGTATAAAAGTTTAGTTTGTTAGTATCTTCTGACGATGATGCCATGTCACCGACACTGGTAGATTGATTACTAATTAAAACTCAGTGGGTTTCATACAAGGCATACTTTTTACACATTTACTTTGTTTGTTAATTATCTGTTTTAAGGAGATATAATAATTTTGACGATTTGAGTCTTTGGTGACGATAACGTTTTAGAGAGGTGCATGTATTGAACCTTGAGTACCGCCAGTTTTTTATACGATCTATTTTATTTGTTCTCAGGTCACGCTCACATCACTGACTTCAATATCGCCACACAGCTTGGAGAACGTGAACTGGCTACCAGCATGTCTGGTACCAAGCCCTACATGAGTCCTGAAATCTTTGATTGTGCAGCAGACGCTTGTGTGGGATACAGGTATGATAATACTAATTACACGTAGAAAAATGAAAATACTTATCAATCCCCGACCTTGCACCATTCTGGAACACCATCGGAAATAATAATTTAAAGGATCTCAGCGGTGATGCGAGAGGTAGAGCTGACATAGTATAAGGCATAAGAACCATATCGGTTGACAGAGCTTTGTGGTGGAAGCTCGTGACGATCATATTCTCCATTAAGGGGAGCGGAGATGATAATGATGACGATGAAGTATACTCGTACTATGTACTGATACTAGTCCATTACATATTATCATCAGCCTGTATCCGTCCACTGTTTATTTATTCAGCCACTATCCTCCGCCTTCCGCATCCAAAATTTTACATGCAATTCTTATATCGTCAGTCCACAGAAAAAACTAAATTTAAATTGAACAGAATATGAAGGAGCGGTCATTCCAATACTTTTCTTCCCCATCGATCCAATGCGAACGATAAACTAATTGCCACCGCTGCGCTCAAAAGGTACCTCGTTTCGGATTCTATCTTTTAGCGACACTCAAGCATGGATCTCTCCATAGCACGCTGGGTGACTTTTATTTTATGGGTAAGACTTGCTGTCAATTCAACAGTAAGTTTAAACGCAGCGCCTTAGTTTTAAGGCATTGCGGAATTTTCGCTTTAAAAATGTGCTGCTGTTATAATAATATTTATTTATTCAGCCACTAGTGCCATAATCAAAATTTTACATGCAATAATTCGATACAGAAAAAACTAAATTTAAATTGAACAGAATATGAAGTGAGCGGTCATCCAACCCATAAAAAACAGCAGTATTCTGTGGATTTTCCCTTCATAAGGTCTAGTACTAGAATTCAACAGTGTTTAGGCAGCCTACCTCAAAAGTGGTCGTGATTTTGGTATCAATATATAATATCGATCACCGCAGGATCTGAATGAAAAACAGCAGTATTCTGTGCTTTTCCGCGGCACTTAAAAAACATTCTGGAATGTTCTACTCCTAGCAAGAAACACCTTCGTCTCTTGACTGACGTCAAAGCAGTACTACGTTTTTTTTTTCAAAATAGGTAAGATACTCTCATTACAATCTAGCTCTCTTTAAATATTTATTTACTACATTATCTAAATATAATCGTGTTTATAAATATTTATGTTTTATGTCTAAATAATCATTACAAAAGCAGTTGATAATCAAAACAAAATTTAACCATCAGTTACGAAACGACCTTTGAAATTTTATATCTTGAATTTTTAATTTGAAAAGTCGTAGTTATGTTAAGAGTTAATAAAAGGATCTGATAAAATCAAATTCAATGAATAGAATTCATTTATCCGATATTCGAATTCCTGTAATATTTTTCGCTCGATTAATTTAAGTAAAACCTTTTATTTTTAATAATACCAAATGTACTTGAGACTTGAATACTGAGTTTATATAGTTTTTTAAAGTATTTATTCAAGGTAAATTTGTAGCTTTAAGAAAAATAGTGTATTTATGAATTTCAATAAAATTAAATAAACTATTTTTTATTGGATCATTTTTTATCGAAATTAAACGACTTACATTGTGAAGCATATTATTTAAAGCCACTTTTCACCCACGATGAAAAATTCAGGCAAAAGCGAAAATTTATTCAGTTTGAAATATCAATCGCAAATCTTTTTTGAAGTCTTGAAAAATTTCCTCACATATTATGTAAATATTATCGAGTTTACATAAAATTCAAACATTCGTTTTAAGCACGTAGATAGACCGCGAGTCTTTCAAAATATTACTCTGTCAAATAAACTGAGATTTACTGAACAAATATCTCTGACTTATTGGTATTTATTATATTTACTTTTAATCAAGTTCAATCTGATATAAAATCTTAATACATAATTAAATTTGATCAACGGAAAAAACCGTTTGTAAAATCTCTATATATTGGTATTCTTGGAATGGCTCCCAAAAACCGGCAAATCTTGATAGCCAACCCCTTGCTAGATAAACAAACGATATTCAAATAATGGCAATAGTTAACTGAGAAAAAAGTAAAAGACAAAGAAAAATTATTCTGGAGGCTTATTTCCGGCAAATAAACATATTTAAGAGTATGATTTTCATAACTGAAACAAAAATCAACTGAAATAATACTTTCCTATTTATCATATACTTATCGGAATGGATGGTGTGTGCGATCACGGTTGTAGAGAGTAATCAATGTGCGTGTGTGTGGTGATAGGGAAAGGAAGATATGAATTTGCTGAGCATGAAGGAAAATAAATAATTACGCTGAATAATGTCACGGGGAATTTAATTAGCAGGTAAGCAAGTTTAAATAACATTTACATAGTAAAGAATTTACGACAATATTTTAATAAAATTAATTATAATTGGATTAAGAGTTCTGAGATTACTTATTGCACGACTTTAAATATTTGAGATAAATATGGTTCTTGAATTGATTTGACAGTGATTATCGAAGTTACGTAGGTAGTTGTTGAATGATTATTGGACGGAAGTACGGCTAGTACGTTGCAGTAGACTTCGGCGGGCGGCTAGGCGATGATCAGCATGTTGTGACGTAGGGCGCAGAAACATGACCTGGTTCAATATTATATCCTTATATTGGGCCTGATCACGCACACAGGTTAAGGTCTCCGTGTGATTGGTGCGACATCTATGACAGCGAGTCTAACAACATTATGGAACATATATAAATATAAAACAAACATGGATAGCATAAAGTGTACATTTGATCAATCTGATAACAAACTTGTATTCTTCAAATTTAAGATGCTTTAAAGTACAATACAAGCTTACTCTAGTGAATGTTATATATCTACCTTGTAAAAGTTTTTATGTCTCGACGCCTATTTTTTAAGGTTTATTGTTTACTTTTCTACGATAACCATTCTCAAGTAAGTGCATATGTATACCGCGATTTCACTTTTTGATCACATAAGCTCTGGTCCCTGGTATTGCCTTTGTGGTGGCCATATATTTCAATTTAAATGGAAACATGGTAAATAAATTATATCAAAACGCAAATAATTAACATCCTTCTCTCTCAAAAGAGGGGCGTTATTACGTCACGAGGGGGCAGGATGAGGAGCAGGACAGCAGACAAACACTTTTTTTGAGAAGCACAGATTATATTTACTTTAAAAACATTACGAGTTTGTGACCACGTGGTATGAGATGCCACGCGGCCGCAACGCGATCTTACCAAGGCAAAGGGTGGTAACCGACTGCGGCCGTCCGCACTTCTACGACCCGTGGTCGGTCGACAGCGCTGCCGGTGGCAAAACTATGTAACTAGCCCCAATGTGGCCACATACATAAAGGTATGGCAAGCGACAAAATTACAAGACGAAAGATTGTTTATCAAGGTTTTCGGTATCAGTTAGCAAAGGCCACATCGTGCTGACGTCACAATTTTTTATTCCCATTGAGTTCTTATTCATATTTGTATAATAAATCTATGTAACCAATTCATAACTTTAATATAAAAAATTCTACTAGCATTAAACGTTTACCATGGTTACATTGACTTAAAAGAAAAAAAACTTTAATTTTCAGCTTTAAGGCAGTTTATAAAGCCACTATACAAAATAACGTATTTTCTATTTAAATACATGTACACTTTTAAAGGCTCTTTTACGGATATTTGAAGCTAAAAGAACACATTTTCTATGTTTTTTATTCTAAAAGTAGAGTTTTATTGATAATTCAAGGCTTTTGAATTTCTTTATTGCTTTTAAGAGAAAAAAACTAAGCTCAAAAATATTTCTTAAAGAAGTGGAATTTATCTTGTTAAAATACTTTAATGAAATATCTCTTTATTTCATGGATCTAAAATACCTTTCAAAAATATTTTTTACCATGTTACCTCTCCATAATTAAATAATAATAATATAATAAATAAACCACTTTAAGATCGACACAAAGACGGAGGAAAAAAGAGATCAACAGGCGTATACAAATAGAATGGGCAGCATTTGGAAAACTAAAGAACCTTTTTAAAGCGAAAATTCCGCAATATCTTAAAACTAAGGCGTTTAACCAATGCATCCTCCCTGTATTAACTTATGGAGCAGAGACGCACAATATAACAGCAAGTCTTAATGGTAAAATAAAGGTCACCCAGCGTGCTATGGAGAGATCCATACTCGGAGTGTCTCTAAAAAATATAATCCGAAACGAGCATATCCGCATAAGAACACAAGTAGTGGAGGCTACCCAACGTTTAGGCACACTCAAGTGGCAATTCGACAGATATGTCCTATATCTGTCGAAGAGATGAAGGTCTATGCGAAAGAAAAGTATTGGAGTGGTGCCCAGGAACTGGCAAACGAAGCATTGGCCGACCCCTTGCAAGATGGACTAACGACATAAGAATAATAGCGGCAGTGGCCTGGATGCGGATGGCAGAGGATCGAAAAGGACGGAGGCTCATGCGGAAGGCATACGTTCTACAGTGTACGGATACAGGCAGATTAATGAATTATATTTTCTACTTATACCCTTGTTAAAAAGATATCAATTCCTTATGTGAGTTCAGCAATGAGTTGTTTTTTTTGTAGACACTAAAAAAAGAAGAAAAAAAAATACTTATCTACTAATTGATACACAAACAATTTTACAGTAAATACCATCTTATATGTCAATTCCTTTATAAATTATCAGGGTAAAATAAACGTCAAATTCGGAGATTCAAGCCAAGTGCATTGCACACTATATTCATTTATCAGCTTCGGGACTTTTTAAAACTTCGGGACTTTCTTCTTTTCTATTACTTTAGTACTTAATCATAAGTATAAACCTATATTTTAAGCATTTTTTCTTCTACTTTCTTGTACCTTAGAAATTATTTTTTGTGTTTGATGTTTGTATGGATTTATATTGATTATATCATTATTTTTGAACGTAATAAACTAATGTTTGAAATGTTTGTAAATTTAAAATTTAAAAAGTAAAAAATAAAAAAAATTACACAACGCTGACGCAATTACATTTAGTATAACCTAATATATTCGTACATTATAAATACATTGTTACATTTTTTGTCTTTTACACAGATGTATAATATTCAGATTACACTTGAAGCATTCGAGCTGTCATAATAAAGTATTCCGCAAGAAGATAAAGTCATCTGAAAAATCCCTCTTTCAGAATTAAAACAAAAAAAAACACTCTATCCTATTACAGTTGCAAAATTTATTTAGTATTCCCCAGTGAATTACTCCCCGAGAAAGTTTCACTGAAGAAAGTGAGTAGTAGTTTTTTCTTCGCGCAATTTTTCTCTCGGCTCTTTCTCTGATTTGAATATAATAAATGATCCATTCGAAGATGCGTTAAAGTTTTGAATTACGATAAATCTCTTTTATAGAAGGTAAAACATTTGGTTACAATGCCAAAAACTTCGAGTTCAATCGCGAACGAAACACAAAATACTGATATCAGCTCGATATAGGCCTTGAACGTACTTCTAAAAAAATCTTTGTGTTGCTCGTCTGCTCCTCATCCGTCAACCATGAGTGCTGATAACGATCGCGGCGACGTGAAGTGACTTTTTCGAAAGTAAAGGGAATGTTTATATAAAAAAAAATTAAATTGATTTACAAGCTTTATAAAAAAACTTCTATTGGTAAATAATTCTTACCCATAAAATGGCAATCATTTTAATTCGAACGAAAATTATTCTGTTTCCTGAAATATTTTACGGGCCAAACTGAAAGCTTTCGGATTTATTATGCTGATATGCCCAATTTGACAATGAATTTAAATATGTATTTAATATAAAATAAGATTTTTTATTTTCGTTTAGATTTAAAATGCAAATTAAACACTTTTTTAAGCCTTTTCGTTCTTCAATTTTATGAGAAATTTTATTACTTATGATTTTGAAGGAAATTTTTCGTAAAACATTCTTTATACTTACACGTAAAATTTTACAATGAATTTAAGCATACATAATGTTTAAAGTTATAAAAAAAATATCACATATTCGTTTATTTAAAATAAAAGTTTCATAACAGTTTTTATACAATCTTGCTTTAATTTTATTTTTTATATATCTTTAGCTTTTATATTTTATATGTAAAATAGGAAATGTTATTTATTTTTATTTAATAATTTTTTTAGCCGTATAAAAGCTAGAGGTTTTGATTATTTAAGATACCGAATTTTCGGAGGTGAAAACCGAGTTCTTAAACCTTCTTAAATAAAAATGATGGGAAAATTTTGAGAAAAAGTATAATATGGTTTAAAAAAAACATCATTAAACCTAAATAAATCTAACAATTTGATTTGATAAAACAGTATTAATAAAAGTTATATATAAAAATATAACTTACATTCTTTGATTTCTTTAACTTACTCTAAATATTGACTGCATAAGAGATGCTGAGCTGAAAAGGGTTGCGGAGGACCGAGAGGAATGGAGATCGAGATGCAAGATTCTGTTGCTGCAAACCAATCCACCGGATTGATACTACGAAGAAGAAGAGACGGAAGCTATTTCTATTTAGAAAATTATCAAGTTGCTTGATAATATTATATTACTAACAATTCGTCAAAATCTGTGAAAAAAAACTTATATTTACATAAAAATGCAACCCCAATATATTTATTCATTGCTTGCTCGTAAAATGGCAGAATTTTAAGGTGTATAAACTTTTTGAAAGATCGAGCTATTTAATTAAAATCCGACCACAAAGTCACGTCCTTTTGAAAGCCTTTGAACCAAGATTAGGTGGAATTTTAGATTTGTCATTTTAAATGTAAATAACCGCTTTCTCTCACAATCCACTTCAGTGAAAATAAACCTTTGAATTTATTATATTATATAACATATTACAATCTATTCTCGTACATTGTCAGTTTTATGTGCTACCTTGAAAACTCGTGTCTAAATAAACATTTAATTCATTTATACAGATCATTTATACAGCATTTGGAAAACTAAAGTATATTTTTGAAGCGAAAATTCCGCAATGTCCTAAAACTAAGGCGTGTAACCAATACATCCTCCCTGTATTTACTTATAGTGCAGAGTCGTGGATTCTAACAGCAAGTCTTACCCACAAAATAAAGGTCACCCAGCGTGTTATGGAGAGATCCATCCCCGGAGTGTCGCTAAAAGATAGAATCCGAAACTAGAAAATACGCAGAAGAACTCAAGTAGTGGATGCTACCCAGCGAATAGGCACATTCAAGTGGTAATGGGCAGGATATATCTGTCGAAGAGACGATGGTCAATGGGGATGAAAAATATTGGAATCGCGCCCAAGAACTGGCAATCTATGCATTGGCCGACTCACTGCAAGATGGACTGATGACATAAGAAAAATAGCGGGAGTGACCTGGATGCGGAAGGCGAAGGATCGAAGAGGATGGAGACTCATGCGGGAGGCTTAAGTTCAACAGTGGACGGATACAAGCTGCTGATGATGATGATAGTGATGATAGAAATCATGCAGGCATTCAAGAATTCCAATGCATACATTCTTTATTTAGAGTCGAAAGTATGTAACGAGTTAATGATTTAATTTTTGGGGCTTAATTAACCTTGTTATTTTATTTTGTAGATCAGTTAGATTTTGAAAAATGTTATGTCGATTCACAATAAAAGATAATATGAAAACATAAAGTTCATAAAATAGTCCTTTTGAAAAGGCAAAAGTAAATAAAAGTGATCAAGTGTTAATGGGTTATCAGTATTCTTACAACTTCTTTTGTGAACAATCAATACGAGTATAATATAAACATATGGATTAAAACTATATTAACTGCTAAAAGTTATTTTTTTTTAACACTTTCCTACGTCTTCAATCAAGTTTTCCAGTAACGAGGCTCCCATTTATAAAGAAAGTCCAAAAAGGTTTCTTATCGTTGTTCTACGGCGTAGACCTCGGTGGTCTCTTGGCAGCGTAGACTGGCGAGAAAATGCGAGGGAATTTTTCAGGCGTTCTTTTCAGACAGCCTTGAAGAATTGAAAAATACGTTTACCCAACTCTCGACAATGGCCCTTTCATGTTTCAGGTGATGTATAGAAATATATCATGTGTTCGCTTCGTACGTCGTCCGTGCTGAAGTTTGTACGCCAGCGACACTTCAACTAAATCAATAAATAAATATAGATTATCATCACAATCATTTTCAGTCGATTTCTTAAGCAAAATCAGTGATATTTTGCTGCTATGGTCTGGAGTCAGGACAAAATTTACAAATTTAAATTTAACATTGCATAATACCTCAACCTTTTATCTCATTAAAATGTTTGTAAGTCATAAGTATTAGCAAAATTATCATAAAATATTTACATGCTTATACTTCTGTTTACTTGTGTGTTTATTTTATTTTATTAAACATATTTGTTTTATCTTATATATATTTAAATAATGTACAGAAAATATGTATCTCATTATTAAATATTGATAAGTAATATCTTTAGTATATTGTAATTACTTTTAAATTGATGTAATCATTGTAAGCCTTAGAACATTGCTTAATATGTGAGGTACGATTATATAGGTTAGTTACCTATTTTTTAAGCTAGAGAACTTCTTATTCTTCTTCTTTAACCAAATGTTATGAAATATTCAGATATAAGCGTCACATACAATGGTATTTGCTATATATTAAGTTTTGATACACATTTATTCCAAGCGATTACATGTTTCGGCCTCCCTGGACCATCTTCGATGTAACTAAATATTTTTCTTTTGTTATTTTTTAAATTTAAATTGATTAAAAATTATAATTATGCAGTTTCACTAAGTATTGTCAGTTGATAACCTTAATGTTAGTTATAAAAATAATATTTAACATGATTTGTTTATTCTTCATTAGTTTATTTGGTATCACTTAAATAAAATTTATGTACTTCCTTTTATTTAAATTTGTTTATTTCATGTTAAAATAATCTAAAATAAAATTCCACCACTTAAATATTTAAAAAGTAATATTTTTATTTGCAAAGTCTGAAAATTGCATCGGAATAAACTGCACCTGAATAATATAAGAAAAGAAAATGGAATACTATAAAATATCACTAAGTTAATGCATTTTTGAATGAAAGCTAAGCCAAGCTGAGTGCTTCTACAAATTCTTCAGTTGCTTTAGCTTAGTATCTCCAGTAAGTAAGCACTCATTCTTTATTTTAATGCAATCTACATTTGTCGATATAATCACTATGACAGAGTCGTGCTTAAGTTAATTAATTTTCCCTGGACAAAACATTTGATCACCACAAATCGCCGCGACACAGTTCAGAAAACTGTTGTTATTTTAGCCTAATCATTGCATCCAAAGCTCCGTCAAGTGACTTAAACTACATTATACTATGCATAATTCGTGATTCATTTAAGAAAAGAACAAGAGATTGGATTGTTTTCGAATTTAACCATTTTTTATAAATAGACCACGAGTATTTAAAGCAATTTTTTAAGCGATTTAATATTATATACGATTTTGTGCATAAAATACCATGGGTGCAGTTTTTGAAGCAAATTAATTAGTGAAAATTTGGAAAATATGTATAATCACAAAGTCAATGATCTGGATAATAAGGTTCTTAAATATAAATGCTGAAATATTTGTACTGGCTAGCATTATTTTGTTAATTTATTTAAAAAAGGGGATAAATCTCATCCATAAATAAGATATTTGCAATTTTAAGTATACTTTTATCCAGTATGTAGGTGTTGATTCGTCAACGCTGTTACAGCTCAACTTTCATCCACCGTCATTTTCACTGGACAAATTTTGCATTATACCATTTTTTATAAATAGACTACGAGTATTGAAAGCAAATTTTTTAGCATTATAAGATGTTGAATTCATGATTTTTCGCATAGAATGCAAACTTTTTACCTCTAGGCCGTAACCCTTTGGCTAAGTCATTCATTATTTATGTCTTTGCATAAAACCACTGCATTTAATCATCCACTTCAAGTCGTTTGCAAATCCTTCTGATTAATTGTGAGAAAATGTAATTATCTTTACTTCTTGAGTAAAGTAGACCGTTAACTTACAATTGTAAAGAAAAATGCATATTAAAAATAGCAATTTGATTAGATACATCTTTTATTTTCGTATTTTCTATTGCTGAATTTTTCACACTGTCATTACAGAATTTTTTACATAGAACTATAAACTTTATTCAATAGTTTTTATTAATAAGTCTATCAAAAATTATAATCACTACACATAGAAATTATATTAATATCTTCTATAGGAAGTAAGGAATGGGTGGTATAGTCCAGTAGTACAAACTTCTGTTCGACATTTAGACTCTGTCAGTTCAAAACCCGTCGAAGATTGGTCGGGTTTTGAACCGGGGAATGAAGACTGAATACGTAAAATTTATTTTTACTATCGACTACTGCATGCATGTGACACGGAGAGATGAGGACCATGGTGAAGAAAACCCTCAACATACCCACGCTGAGAATAAGACCTGGAAGACCACAGGCAACCTGGACTGCAACTGTAGACAAGGATCTGAAAACTCTGGGCTTGAACGAGAATGCAACACAGGACAGACAGACATTGTGAATGTGCACAAAGAGAGCCGATCCCAGATGATGGGAAATGGCGAGGCTAAAGAGAGATTGATAACTGCATGCATATTAATTTTTTACCGATCCTTATATAGTATTTTTGAAGAAGTATTTAACGTATTAAATTGAATAATGCATTTAAAAAGATTATGGAAAAAAAAGTCTGTATACAAATACAGTTTTGTTATAATAAATCATTGATTTATCATGAACTTTAAATCATACAAACGTTACATTCATAATATGAAGCATCCAGTTGAATTCTGTAGTACTAACTGTGTGTAAATAACGCAACGCATTGTATCCATGTATTAAATTTATCACAGTGTTTTTTTTCGAATTGTTCGCCGAGTAAATTGTCAATGTGAACTATTTATTAGCACCCATTCAATAAATTCACTGTTGTGTGAATTATCAACAGTAAATTATGTTTCACATGTGAAAATAAATTCCAAAAATTAGATTGCTTCCATGATTATTAACTACTGAAAAACGACGTATTTTTAAGTTTAAATATATTTCATAATCAACAAAAAGATCACTTGCTAAAACTGCAAGTACTCGTTATATCATCTATAGATTATATAATGCGTACCATGATCCATATGATTAAAGCGCTGCTTATGGTGATGATGACATGGACTACAGCGTGACATTCACGCATTATCTGACCAGGAATATACTTTGAATGTGTGGTGTTCACGAGACGACTTTCGACAACTACAAATATTAATAACTAGGCTATTATGATATTTTAAGGGTGACGGTGAAATCAAATTTTGTCTAACATTGGTATTTTTAGAGATAATTTTTTTTTTAATCTCCGTCGGTAATCGAAACCACGATCATCGGTTTGGTAATCAAACGCTTTCACCACTAAGCTGGCAGATAAATAGTATGTGTAATGTAAAAAGCTTGAAGTAAATTATTTGAGAAAAAGACATTTTCGGAGATAAAACGAAATATTTTATATTCGCTGGCTGAAAAGTGGCGTTGTTTGTTGTTCGTTACAATTCCAGGCTTTGAAGCAGGTGAAGTTGAAAACAGTGACCCAGCTTATTTATGCAATCTTCTACCGCATACACTCGAAGACTCTTACAAAATCACTACTAAGGAATAAAAAGATTCAGACAGAAAGGAAGCATAGAGCCTTTATTGCGAATTAATGCAAGCCTTATAAAACTGGGTTACGTAAAATTATACATAATGTCAATTTAAGTAATCAATTATTTACCCCTTGTTTTGAGTGTCCATTCATAATAGCTATCTAAATGTGAGTATAGAAATACCTCAAAGAAATAACTTGTTGACTACGCAGATGACATTTCGAAATAAATTGGCTTATTTTAAAGAAAAAATAAAACTCAGTGGTTTTACAAAAGGTATTACTTAATTATTTAAAATGACAAACCACTATGCGTTTTATAAATGTATCAATTTATTTCGATATTCGTTAATATTATAAGAAAATGGAAAATTATTCTCATTTGTACATCACATTAATTTTTTTATGAAAATCATTTTAAACGTGGGATAGCGAATATGAAAATTTGCAAGCCAAATATTTTTTCATATTTTTTAACAGCTTTAGTTAACAAATTTAGTGGCATTTACGATCAAGATTTTTGTTATTTATATGCTTCAAATTCAAAATTCATCAAAATTTAGCGTGTTATATATATAAATAGTCTGGTTGCAGAGAGCAGATGATCAAGATGGATGGAGGCTTATACGGGAAGCTAACGTTCAATAGTAGACGAATATGGACTGATGATGAAAAAATAAGTGGTTATCTCATGAGACTGTATTTCGACTCAACTTATTGTACGTTTCTTCAAGTTGCATGTTATTCTAGAAACCATAATTGACTTGAAAAACGATTTTGCTAGTGTTAGAGCTATTATGATATCAGTTTATATGACATTAAATATGAGGAGAGCGGACATTCCAGCTTTTCTTCGTATAGTCGGTCAATTGATGAAAGTGTACCTGGCTGCTATGTTTACTTCGAAAGTTATGAAAGAACAAAAATGTTCTGGAAAGCCGTATAGAACATTACATGGAATGTTTTTATGAAAATTTACTCGGTATGAAGCGAAGACAATGCCAGCTGTTTAACTTTATAACGACTCCAACAAGAGAACAAATATATTATATAATTAATTTCATTCAATTTTTGGCCACAATGAAAGAAGAAATATGAGGTAGAAATATTATTTTCATGAATAAACAATGAGTGTCTAAACAAACCCGATCCGTCGTTTACTTTTTCAAATAACCATGTTAGACCTCCGCTACTCCGGTAGAGTAGAATGATACAGATTACATATATAAAAAGCTCCAGCGGGCACGCAGTATTGATATTACTTCAGTACCCTTGTCTCGCTGAACGACCGCTTCAATCAGGAGCAGGTAGACGCTCAGAGCTCAGATACAGGTGACCTGCGTTATTCATACAATGATTGTATCACATACCCCACCTGGAGCGACGGTCGTGCCAAGGTGACGACTTTTAAAAAAAACTTGACCATTATTTAATTATTTTATTGTTTTATATATATTATAATATATTTAGTATGTGGGAACCGCCATCATCATCGTTAGTCTGTATTCGTCCAGTGTTGAACGAAGGCCTCCCGCATGTGTCTCCATCCTTTTCGATCCTCCGCTCTCCGCATCTAGGTTACCCCCGCTATTTTTCTGATGTCGTCGGTTCATATTTTAGGGGATAGGCCTACGTTTGCACAGTTCTTGAACGCTACTTCAAATTTTTTCTAGCCCATCGACTGCTTCTCTTCGACAGATATTCTCTGCCCATTGCCACTTGAGTGTGCCTAGATTTAGAGTAGCATTTTAATGAGTTATTATTCAAATATCCTCGCATCAGATTCGACCTTTTAAAGACACTTGCATAGATCTCTCCATGGCACGTTGGATGACCTTTAATTTAAGGGTGTGAACTACTGTTAGATTCCATGTCTCTGCGCCATAGGTCAATACTGAAAAAATGCATTGGTTAGACGCCTTAGATTTAAGACATTGCGGTATTTTCGCTTTTAATAATGTTTTTTTTTTTTTATGTAAACGCATGCAGGAGAGCACAACCGGTCAAGACCAGTGCACTCTATGACGCTCAGCCAGGGAGGCTGTACGCTGCATGCGGGAAACGTGTGTTGTGTTCGTGTTGGTGTGTGGGTTGGGGAGATTGCAAGTGTATATTTATCTGTTTCTTGAAGAGATCCAGATTGTAGGAAGGAGGAAACACAGACGCTGGAAGAGCATTCCATAGCTTACCGGTGGCATTAAGGAAGGAACTTTGGAAGCTGCCAGTTCTTGGTCGACATTTATCAACCGTGTATGGATGTTCGGCAAGTGTAAGACGAGTTTGTCGGCTGTGAGTGGGTGCAGGAGGAATTAGTTCTTTAAGTTCCGAAGAGCAGCGACCGTGGTAATAACGGTAGAAAAGACTAAGAGAACCAACCTTACGTCTGTGTTCCATTGATTGTAGATTAGACGTAAGGGTGTCATTGTTTATCAAACGAATTGCTCTTCTTTGAACTGAGTCAATTAAGTTTAGAAGGTATTTTGGGGCTCCAATCCAAAGGTGACTGCCGTATTCAAGGATAGGTCGGATTTGTCCTTTATATAGAAGAAGAAGTTGTTTATCGTTGAAATACCGAATTGTACTTACAACCACAATCTATAGTTACAACATGATAACGTTGTAGTAAACAGAATAAGCATTCGCACTTTCTACTTCGAAAAAACTTGGTTCTCAACTACTTATGATTCATTCGAATTCTGATGCATTATTTACCTTGTCTGCAAGCTTCTAACGAATTAAGGTTTGTCTAATTAAATAAAAGCGTCTACAAACTATAGAAATATTTAAAAAATCATTACTTCTTGTGTTCTGGTTCTGTTCGTTTGACCTTAAATACTTGTACACTGTTACACTAACTAATTTCACCTTGTAGTCAAGGTTCGTTTTCTCAATATTAATTAATTATTCGATTCCTGGAACTATCTTACGACGTATATTTTGCGTATGCTCCGATCACGTGTTTTCACGTAATGTTACATGTCTTCAAATATAATTTATTTATGACACATTAATACATTCTTTTGCAAAATTCTGTGATTAATATTATATATTAGAACAATATTCAGAAAATAATTTTTTATCCTTAATTTTGCGCGACTATTTGCCATTACAATTCTACTCTCGATTATAATATGGATGATGTTTAGTTATTCAATATAGAATAAGCGTCAATTTAAATAAATAGTAAGATTATATCATTCTAATTATTCCAGTTTTTTTTTATATGACGAAAATTTTAATACATCTAAATACCCGTTGATGTTAGTATTCCAAAATTCAATGTATAACATTTAAACATACTGTTTTATCTGGTTTAAATATTTGATTTAGATGTAATGTTAATATTTAGAATGTTGTGGTTGTGTTTTAGTACAAATTGAGGTAGTAACAAGTATTTTTTTTGTCTATTGCTTCAAAAGATTAAGATTGTCATATGCCATATAACAATCAAACAGTTGATATAACGGGAGTCCATTCCAAAGACAGTCAATGTAATAAATAAAACAACTGTAGAAACTGCTTGTCTTGAGTTGACATATTTCAACTGTTAAATCGATAAATATTTCATACCTTGTTTTAGCATGGATCACACTGGCACTGTTTCACTTGCTGGACGACCGCAGTTTCGCCATCAATGAAGGTTTCATTATTTTAAACGCGTATAAGCGTACGTTGAATATAATATTAAACATACAAGTTCTATAAATACCATCGGTTGGTATGAATTTGATCTCTGACCTGTAAAATACAAGTCATAGTTTTTTAATCAAAAATAGTGGTAGGCGAACGTCATCCTGTAAAGACCACTCATTCATGGTTAATTCCTGTAATAATTGGATGATGCATTAATGTCTAGCTGTAGTCTATGACGTTGACGAATTAACACTCCACATGCAGCACTTAGCCATCAGCATGCTAAGCATCACAGACTCTACAGATGAGACTACAGAATCACTGTCACCAACTGTCGGTTTTCTCTTGTATTTGCTCACATAAAAAAATGGATCTCAAATTGAATGCTTAAATAAATAATGTTTCATCTGTGTTAAGATCTTCGAAAAATTTCCATGCAGTCTGACAGAGATGAATATATGCAGGCGGGATCGATTGACAACGTTTTATAAAGTATTTTCCTAGATAAATGTAGAACCGGAAGTATGGTCACCGTTAGTTTATCCCACTTGAAACGTTCAAGGCTTTAGCGCTGATCGCCTGGACGGGCGAGCGTTCCGTCATGTCGGCTCTACGCCACGTAGAGGCCTACGCCGTACAATCTACGTAAAGGTAAATAAATCCGTAGGAAAACATAATACGCAACTTTTATTTATCTTACCGTTTCCAATATTTACAGGCATTTTTCGAACGTGTTTTATTGCGTCATATTTATTGTTATTGTGACGAGTGTTACCGGCGTAATATTCGACGCACGTGAAATATTTTTTATGGTAAATAATAAACATTATTATGAATATTTCGTTCACGACAAGAATGTAAATGTCGCATTCCAATATGTTTCGGATACGAAATTTTTGTTGTTGTTTTTCTTATCATTCTTTAATATTTATCAACAAAACAAATATTCCACTTACTTTCAAAAGATGAAAAAAAATATATGTACACACACACAGCAGAATATTGACAGGTTGCATATGGCTAAGCGCTGCATGTAGAGTGTTGATCCACCAACGTCATAGACTATAGCCCGACAATCTTGCATCATCCTTATTCTTCTTCTTCTTCGTGTCAGCGACGTCAAATTATTTTTTCCCAATATCTGGCAAACATCGATGGCCCGTGTGTTGCCCAGCATTGGGTCCTGAGATGTGCAACTTGTTGGGCACATGGAGCAGCATCCTAGGTGTGAGGCGGTCTGCAGGTCACCACAGTCACACAATAGGGTCTCTCCCTGCCGAAGCATTTCCCACCGCTCGAGGTTGTCCTTTGTTCTACCAACTCCGGTTCTTAATCTGTTTAGGGATTTCCAGGTCTGCCAGTCAAGGCTCTTGCCAGTTGGGAGGCCTTCCTTTGTAGTAATGAAAACCTCTGGTGCGATTTGTTGCCAGAGGTGGAGTCTCTCATTTTCAGGGCCGGATGTGAGAGGTTGTGTGGATTTCAGAAAGCTGCTTCGAGACTTCAATCTTGGTGATGGGGGTATCTGATTATACAAGTAGTGGGACGGTTGGTTGATTGCCTTACGCATTTCTTCGGCACATATGACTTTGCGTCTTATGTTGGGTGGTGCGATACCAGCCAAGGGGTATAGTTTCATCATCCTTATTAATACAGGAATTCACTATGAATGGGTGGTATTCACGGGACGACTTTCGTCTACCACCAATTTTGATTGACAATTTTGACTGGCATTTTACGGGTAGGGATCCAATTTACACCTACCGTGGGTATATAAGAGCTCAGCAATCGATTAAATTCTTTTTTTTTCTCCGTCGGGGATCGAACCCACGACCTTTGGCTTGCCAAGCAAACACTTATAGAAGAAGAAAAAATTTGCCACTTTAAAATACAATAAATGATACTTTAGCATAATATACTGATTCATAATTTGATCAAAATGGTTTGACGTTATAGTATTTTCTTCTTCGTAGTATCAAAAACAAAATCGTGTGCCTCGATCTCCACTCCTCTCGATCCTCTGCAAACCTCTTATGCTGAGCATAAGAGCTACAACATATGTCCTCGAACACTTGCTGCAAATACTCTCGTTTAGGGCGCCCTCTACAGTTTCTACCCTCAACCATCCCTTCCACAATGTCGTGAAGAAGACCATCGTGGAGCATAATGTGACCGATTGCCTCTCTGAGATGGTTCTTACTAGGTGCCTATCCTCCTTGATTATGCTGAGAACCTCATTGTTCGTGACGTGGTCTCTCCAGGAAATTCCTTTATAATACGTTTTTATGTTCGTAACATTCTGTGATCATATTTATTTATTCGCTCACTCAAAGAGATTCAAACCGCTATATTTTATTTTTCAGGTTTCCGTTTTAATAATTTGGCCGTTTGCCAATATTTGCTTCGCCTCTTCATTGAAATATTCGCGATTTTCATCAGCGGTCCAATCCATTCAAAAATATTTCAGGCTGACCTGATATTGGAGGGACTCTTCCAGGAAATAAGCTACTGAAAAATTGACATACAAATTTGAAATGTCAATCTACTCTGTGGTCAAAAACGGTTTGAAATGCTTAATAAAAAAATGTAATTTTATCACAAATGGTTACCGTTCGTTCTGAAATAATAAAATATTTCTAAAATATTTATATTATTGTTTTTTTATCCATTGTGGTTATTGTACAGGTTGTTCTCGACTTACGACTGAGATACGTTCTTGGACTTTGGTCGTAATTTGAATTGGTCGTTAGTCGAATTTCTTACAAAATATTTACAGACTTATTACTATTAAAATAAAACATGTGTAATTATTTATATATTTTTTAATGTTATATTTATATTTTTTCCTATATATTTATTTGTAGCAAGAAAGTTCTTCATGAATTCGGCGGCGCATACTCAAAAATCTTTCGTTATCCAAATTAATTATTGCAAATTTTTGCATTACTTGTTCAATTTGAAGGAACGCTGCTTCTATTTCTTTCAACACAAATTTTTTGGAGATTCCATTACAATTTATTTTTCAGTCTTTCCTTTAACCCTTTGATTTTCGATGCATAATAATTCTTCATTTGTAAGATCTTGAAAATTATTTTCTATAAGTTGGTCTATATCTTCACGATCAATATTATATAAAGTTTCTCGCAAAGCCCTACAATGAGATTTGTGGTGTGATAAATTTCATTTTCTTTTCAAATTGAGACTGTGTTGTGTTTTCAAAACGTTTAGTAAGCTTTTTCCATATTCCATATATGCACGATGATGTGACCTCTTGCCATCCCTTACCAATATTTTTAATTGCTTGATGAATATTAAAATTCTTCTAAAAACTCTTTAAATGTTTTTCCCTCGTCAAGCGCTACTATTGCTTGAGCAAATATAGTTTTTAAATAATAAGCTTTAAATGTGGAAATAGCTCCTTGGTCCAAGGATTGACAAAGTAATGCAATTTTTTTGGTCGTAATTTTTTTTAATTTTAATGATTATTTTTTTACTTTTTTTGGTTGTAAGTGCGAATGGTCGTAAGATGAACCATCGAAAATCGAGAACTACCAGTATTTCTAATTAATACCATTTCTCTTATCTCAAGTTATCATAAACTTAATTGACTCAGTTCAAAGAAGAATAATTCGTTTGATAAACAATGACACTCTTACGTCTAACCTGCAATCAATGGAACACAGGCGTAAGATTGGTTCACTTTGTCTTTTCTACCGTTATTACCACGGTCGCTGCTCTTCGGAACTTAAACAACTAATTCCTCCTGCACTCACTCACAACCGACAAAATCGTCTTACACTTGCCGAACATCCGGTAATGTGTTACACGGTTAATGTGTATCAACCAAGAACTAGTAGTTTCCAAAGTTCCTTCCTTAATGCCACCGGTAAGCTTTGGAATACTCTTCCAATGCCTGTGTTTCCTACATCCTACAATCTAGTTCTCTTCAAGAAACAGATTGTAGGATGCACTAGCAATCTCCCCAACCCACACACAAACACAACACACGTTTCCCGCATGCAGTGTCCAGCTTCCCTAAAAAACATACTATCCGCCTATAAAACGGATTCAAGTAATTTATTATGTTAAATACTCATAGTCAGGATCTGTACCATTTTTTTTTCTTCTGAATTTTATTAAAAGGAAGCATTTGTTCTCGTATTTAAATTATTAATAACTTTAAATCTACAACCAAAAAACATAATTCAATATAAAAAATATTAAGGCTTACAAAATTGTGGTTATATCAGAACGTCAAATTTATATATTTTCACAAGCCATGAGACACTGTCAACGCGATAAAATTAAATTCCATTCCCATTTCAAACCGCGAAGTTATAAAATTATACGTTTGGGACGTTTAAATCGCTCGATTTCAAAAACAGATTTATGTCCACTTAATCGTTAACCTTTGACTGGCTGGAAAGCCATCGATGTTATCGGTTTTTTCGATTGTTTATTCCCTTTTACTCTATTTATACGGTGGATATTTTTTTTTCAGCGCGTGGCAGCACTGCGGCTTACACCCAACGATTATTACAGCGTTCGAATTGGGTCAGTGCTAATAATCGGCCACTCAATTTTATGGCAACACTCGAATCGCAATTTTCCATTCGTTCGGTTTTTAAATGTGTTCATTAAATTATAAATCGGGTGTAAGTTGAAATTGATTAAGTGCTCAAAACGATAGTCTGCAAAATAACATATGGTGAACATTACTCAATATTAGATATACTACATTGTATGCCTGATGAAATTTCGTCAATATATAACATGAATTTTACTTTTGATATCCTCCTCTCTTATTTGAGATCAATTTAATGGCTGAACGGATGAAGGATCAGGTTCACAATACAAAGAACCTGTTTTCGTTTCACAATTCACATTAATTTGTCAGACACTTGCTTTTTTGTCGCACGCCATCAGGCGAGCGCCATAATTCGCTCGTCTGCCGATATTCGCGGCAGACGAGCGAATTAAAGATGACAGTGGCCAACATGAAATGGACCAACTATCATAATAAATAGAATGGCGTATGCAAATACCGTGTATTATTATAAATCTAAAACTAACAATATTAGATATGCATGTCAGGAGAGCGAACATAAATAAGAGACAAAATATCGTTTTTCGAGGCTTTACGGCATTAACCTAAACGAGCTATATCAAGCTGATATCACTTTGCTTAAATCGAAGACTCATCAATGAAAAAATGTAATTAAATGCTTCATTAAATAATGTCGCGACTAATTTATGTCCACTCCCCAAAGCTGTTTTTATGTTTGTAATTTTGTCGAGTTTTAGGTTTGTCATGAGAAAGGAGAGTTATCTCCAAAACCGGGAGACCAATAATAATTTAAGTTCAGTAATTTACTAAAGTGTATTATTTCATTCTATATATTTAATATTACGGATGCTAGTAACTGCTTCATTTACCAGATGAAGCTAGCATACATTTATAAACTGGCAGCAAAACTCGTTGATATTGCCATTTCCATCATTCAAAGGCGACCCCATGTCACTGGGATCGTCATCGGGACGCGTGGAAAAGGATGAAGAGCAGGTCGCAAAACAAAAAACTTATTAACAAGCACATTGCAATTTATTTTTAAGTTGATGATTGACAAACTTCGGTATTCTGCCCGGGCTACAAACAATGAATGATCTTTATCTGACGGGACCCGGGCAGAAAGTGACTCGAGCGTTACATAAACATGCAGCGGCTACGTGATTGGTCAAAAGAAACATCTCTTATGACTATTTAAATCTAGACTTAGCCTTGCATTTTTAAATATGCGTGTCAGACGAACGAACAAAATTAATAGACCAAAGATTGTATATCGAGGATTTTTCCACCAGCCTTCAAGGGCTATATCGCGCTGATATCAATATAAAAAACAGAGCAATAAACTATTGGAGTTTGTAAGTTGTTAGAATCTCACGATACTACTTGTCCAAGAGAAGAAGTTTAAGTAAGTAAGAAACTTGTTGCTAATTCCAATCATCAGTTTTTCACTTTTTTGTGGACTTATTTAAATATTTAACACTAAACTAGGTCAAGGGTTATTATCGTCTATTTTTATAGTCGCAATATTGGAAAGGCAGCATTCGTTACGCAATTACCTGTGGAAAGGAAAGGTGGTGTTATTAATCATCCGAGGACTTCATTAATATCCGCTACAAAATTGCTTCTTTCTGCTCCCTTGAATTTTCAGGCGTGATTTACCGTTTGCTTTTGATTTTTGAAGTAATCTATAATATAATGCGATGTACTATATTATGCCCGCTTTTAAAATTACATATTTTACAATATATAACTATTTACAATCACAATATCTTAATATATTCAATCTATTGTTGATTCAGAAAAAAAAATATGTTAAAAAAGAGGGTAACCGTGGAAAAGGGTATTACATTTAAGCAATTGTTTGAATATTGTTTATTTCTCAGTTAGTCACTTTTTAAGCTTTTTATTTGTAGATTATTGGTAAAAAGAAACGTAAACGACAACGTACAACGTAAAGACAATTTAAAAAGATGTACATTTTACATAACCTGTGATCCCAAAAAAGAGTCAATCAACATAATCCATACTAAAGGCAAAACTTCCTTCTTTTCATACCAAATTTTGAATGCTTTCTTAATATTTGTTACTCTTACTAACGTTTGATTAGGCGTATATAGGTTTTCAACTGACAATACTTGGTGAAACTGCATAATTATAATTTGTTATTATTAACATTATTTAAAATGGTCTCCAGGGAGGCCGAAACATGTAATCAGTTAAAAATAAATGTGAATCAAAACTAAATACTTTTAATTTTTTTATTTTTATTTAAGTTAATTTTAAATTATAAGCTTATTTGTAACTTTTACTATAAATAACGTACAATATTCAATACGTTTTAGAACAAAAATCTTTATGGCTCCATGCGATTTTATACAAACGAAAAAATCATCATCATACTTGGTCCGCTCCCCTAACTGGAGCATATGGCATTCACAAACCACCGCCACAAAGCTCTGTCAGTCGCTATAATCTTCAATTCATCCCAAGTCAGCTCCGCCTCCCGCAGCTCCACCGAGTTAAGTCCCGATCGATCGAGGCAAAAGTAACGCCGTGCTACGATCGATCGAGGAAACCAAGTCTTATCTAAAATATTTACATGTCAATGTGCTTCAGATAAAGTCTGTGTGTTATTAATCTGCTCCTCATCAAGCCCTCACGCGACTGAATAACAACCTTTTAAAGAGAGGATGTTAATACGTTTAAACGAGACTCCAGAAGCAACATATTACTATATATTAATTTTTTAATTTTTATTAGAATATTATTTTATTATTTCAATATTCTAATCTACTTTTATAGATCATTGACTATATTACAAATTATTATTACTTAAAATATACATATACTATACATAAAATTCTTTTTTCAACGCGTCAATCCAAGCACAAAAATAACGGCAGAAGCGGAATGCGAACCGCGGACCTTGGAAACCAATATTTATAAATACTAGTTTCAACGCACGTCAGTCTAGGCGGGGCAATGACGCAGTTCGCCGAGCGGTATGAATACCTGGGCATAGTTGGTTTCCAAGGTCCGCGGTTCGCATCCCGCTTCTGCCGTTATTTTTGTGCTTGGATTAACGCGTTGAAAAAAGAATTTTATGTATAGTATATGTATATTTTAAGTAACATATTACTAATTTAAATATCAACAGAAAATCTCCGACAAACAACAAACATAATATTACTGTAAAATCTGTTTATTTAACTGTAAAAACTGGCTCAGTAAACTTCATATACACGAGTAGATAACTGCAAAAATTAATATATACATAGCCCGTACATGTTTCCATTACAACATTATGGTATATACACAACCCCCACATGTTTCCATTAGAACACAAAGTGTCTATATGCACAATATAATGTATAGAAAGAAGTTTTAATGTAAAACGTTGTGTACTATAAACACGGTCCACTTATTAAATTGCAAATTTTGTAAAAGCTCACAAAAGAGAAAGCAAGGGAAGCTACTCTAGGGCTTGCACGTGAACTGGCTTTTGAAACAACAAAATTCGAAATTGAAATATTTTTGATGGAGTCTTGCAAATTCAGAAGCAGTTTATTTGTGATAAAATTACCAAACATATTATAAAGAAAAAATTATAATAAATTTCAGCTTACTTTGATACCAATTGTGTGTAATCTATTGACATTTCTTTCGTCGGCAAATCTAAGAAAAATAAACTGCAAACGCTGAGATTCAAACCATGAACCTTTGCAAAACCTTATTGGTATATAATCGTATCTTCAGTGACTTATAAACTACAATATTATGATTCTTAAAAATATTGTTAGCCTGCCGATTAAAAATAGTAAACTTCTCGAGAGTGTCGGGCTAATCGTCAGATCTTATTGAAAATATCTTATTGCTTCGAATATGAGAGCTGCGGTCTCTTGAGTCTCTGGAATCCATTGAGAATCAAATATATTCCCAGGTGGATCTTCAAGCGCAGAGATATTTTGAAACAAAGCACGGCAACTTACAGAGCTGAATGAAGGCAATTTGTGGTGCCCGGTTCCGCCGCATTTCGTTCACAGACAATTCGTTCGACGACTCATCATCATTATTTCGTTAACGAGACGTATGGATTCTGGACTCTACAATCACTGGTCAATCAGATAGCAAATGCACCAGTTGTCTCGTGCATCAAATATCCCGTGCACCAGATGTCTAGTGCGTTCCATGTCGTTACCGATGAGTCGATGAACGAATTGTCTGTGAACGATAGGCTGTGACACCGTGGTGCCCAGATGTTCCACATATGGAATGGGTGTGTGAAGAAAAAAACGTACCAAGAACAATTGAACGTTTTATTATTATTTTTTTATATAAACACATACAGGAGAATACTGACAGATGGTGATAATAATTCTGAAGTCTCATCTGTGGACTTCTTTGACGCTTACCATGGTGTATATGGCTAAACGCTGCATGTGGAGTGTTGATCCGCCAACGTCATAGGCTACAGCCCGAGATTCACGCATCATCCTTTATTATTACAGGAATTTACTGTGAATGGGTGGTCTTCACGGGACGACTTTCGTCTACCACCAATTTTAATTAATAGGCTATTACTGACATGTTACGGGTGATGGATCAAATTCACACCAACCGGGGGTATTTTAGAGCTCACAAATCAATTAAAAATCTTTTTTTAATTTTTTTATTCTCCGTTGGCGATCGAACCAACGACCTTTGGCTTACAAAGCAAATGCTTTGATCATTGAGCTATGACCGTTTGCAACTCATTTTTAAATCGAAATATTTACTTAAATAAGTTATATTAAATTGTTCTACTAAAATAAGTCCATTGAGAGATCAAATGTCATTTAACTTTCCCGTTTACGGATGTAGCAAATTTATTTTTAAAATTTGTGTTATCAAGCCAGCTTATGAAAGCCCTTAAATCGACTCGCTCACCCTAATAGTGAAGAGAATGCTCCAGAAATGAAATTATAAAACCGTTCAGAGAAAAACAACTTGTTTTCCATTTTCCTCAAAGCTCTCCCTTTCCTAATGGATTCAATTAGATTATCAATGTCGATTTCTGCTGCCTTAGATTCGCCCATCCACCATCACGAAACTTTTTTTTTTCCTTTTTTTCAGTCATTATTACGCGCCATTTTCAAACAATGTTATTTGCCTCTTTAGAAAATCTTAATGAGCCAAAGTAACGTTCCTTACTCGGGGTCTATGACTTACAAAAATTACTCAGAATCTCGTGTATTTCTCGTGATGTAAAAAAAGTTTATTTCGGATAAACTTTTCGGTCTTTCATACAAAAGTTTCCCGTACCTGAATACTACATTCGAGAGATCATTAATTTTGTATTAATACAAGATTAAACAAATTCGTGCTATTGTATCATTATATAATACAATGAAAAGTTAAAGGTAAAAATATATACTTCATTCTCTTCCACGAAAATTCTCTTTTTTTTTCAAGACTTCCTTTGTTAAGCAAGTTTCGAAGATGTAAGTATTTTAAGTCTACATGGATAGAATACACATTTGTAAGAAAATATTTTATCAAATAATAATGATTCATATTGTCTAATTATTTCCAGATATTCTAGTTTTGTTTGCAATTAATTACAATACGCTTATTTGGCAATGTAACATAAATATCTTATTTCTTTATATATTGTCAAAAAACCTTTAGTTTTATCAATACAAATAAAAATATATTTGTAATTATTCGACAATTTTATTTTTATGCGACATGTTTTGGCTTCGTCGAGAATTTTCAAATGAATAATATGAAAAGTGTACGTGCTTATAAAATACAAGGTGTTAGTAAGTAGAGATGTGCACGATGTGAAATTACAATAGTTTCAATAAAGAAAAATAAAAATCTATACCAATTCGTACTCTTTAAGCGGACGCGATATTCCGACAACGTCTTTGATGTAGTTTAAGAGGATAGGGCCGTCAAAACCAAGCCGCAATTAAGAAAGAACCTCGCAAGAAACGGCAGAGACTCCCAAATGACAACATACCATACTTGGCTTTTGTGGGTCTAGTTGTTATTCCTATTTCATCTATATTCTCCATTATTGAATAAATTTACCTTTAATCTGAGAGTCTACTTAAATCATCTTTATGTGTGTTTTATTTTGCAAGTCTGATTAGTTTGTTTCTCCGTTGCAGCTACCCCGTGGACTGGTGGTCGCTGGGAGTGGTTGCATACGAGATGGTGGCAGGAACGCGACCTTACGATATTCACTCGCAAACAGGAGTGGCAGATGTGAGACAGCTGTTCTTGGCGCCTTTGAGGGTTCCCCAGGGTGTGGACAGGCACCTGGCTGATCTCATGAGAAGAGTGAGTTGCTTAAACTGTCCATCTAAATGTCTTATCAATGATATCTGTCTACAGTATAGACACAACGAAAGAAGAAATTAATGTGCTTAAATTCGCAAATAAAAGATTTACCTATATAATTAATATTTATTAGAATTTGTCATGTTTTACATGCTTCCTTCCTGAAATTAACTTTAATCATTTCAAATTCCGATGCTCTAATCACATTCTCTGTTCCAATAACAATAATCAAAAATCCGCGAAGTAACGATTATTGATTTTTTTATTTAAGCTTTTGAGCATAAGTCCCGGGGGCCGTTGCTCGTCAATTGAAGAGCTGAAGAAGATCCCCGCGTTCTCGTCAATGGAGTACGAGTCCGTGTTCCAAAAGCGCTACAAACCGGCATTCTGTCCGCCCAAAGATCACCTAAACTGCGACCCGACATTTGAGCTAGAAGAGATGATCGTGGAGACCAGACCGCTGCACAAGAAGAAGAAGCGCCTCGCCAAGCAGAAGTCCATCAGAGACATGCAAGTCGGGAGTCTGGACTTGGTAAGATACATTTAATTATATCACTCTTTTAATAGGTCTTGAGGTGAAACTTCTATTGTGGGACAAAACGGCCTGGATGTGACGAAAATTTAACTCCGTCCATCAAACACAGTCTAATTTGCTAGCCTTTAAACTTTAGAGAACGGAAAATAGCAAATAAAATAACAAAAATTACGTAGAAATATATTGTTTCGACCAAAACGGAAGGCGTTAAAGAAAAACAGCAAATAACATAACATGACATGCATCGATAATGTACTAGTACAGACAACCCCCGTAAGCGTAAGATTTATTTGATTTGTAACAGAGATAGTTGTTATAATGGTCCCTCCTTTGTTCCTACTTTAGGTTGAACATCTTCTTAGGACCAAATGATCCAAACCTCGTGAGCATCATCATCCGATCTTTTGAAAACGTTATAGGAGGATTGACTGTAGTTAAGTTATAACATAGTAAGTGATATGAAGAATTTAAATATCACTGATTATGATGTAGCATCTATAAACATAAATAATAATAAAATAATCTAAAAATGCAATGAGAACAATTCAAAATTCAATAAATTCAAATATTTATTATTTATATTAGTAGCATTCTTTTGTTGATCTTTTGCTTTTGATTTTATAATTTTTTTATTAAATGAAAAATAATTTGGGTTAAGCTTTCTCTTTGTCTTTGGGCTAGTCACTCAATTTCGTAAAACCAAAAAACTGATTAATATGATGACACTTCAACCTCATTTCAAGCCCCACACAAAGAAGAATGATCTTTTGGGAGCCAAATGAAATTTTTTTTTTAATAAAAAATGTTCTGATAAAGATATCTAACTAAATCGTTATTTAAGTTCCTTAGAATGTACGTGACGACGAATTGAAAATATAATAGATATTAATAAAATTTTCAGGATTCTCAAAATTCTCCAACATTAGAGCCAGCGATCCCCAACATAATACCAGAATTCATCACCTACAACCGCTACAAAGAGCTGGAGCGGCGAGAGATGGAGAGGATAAAGCTGGAACGAGAGATAAAGGAAGAAGAATGGGAGAAAGAACTCGCAACTACCATGGGCGAGCAAGTGACAATCAGTGAAAGTGGCCTCAAACAAGAAGACAACTTAGAGAAAAAGGTTCTAAGGACACAAGACGGATGTGATATATTAGTTAATTCACAAGTGTACAGTGGTTTTGCCAAGTCTCACAGTGAAGAAGGCACCGAAGTGACCAAGAATGATGTTAAAACAACAAGTGTTAAGCTTAAGAAAGATTCAAGTTCATCGAGCAAACACAACAGCTTGGGCAGTGCTAACACCACAGGGAGCGTCGACGAAACTCACAGCTCAGGAGATCAATACATGAGTGACGATTTTCAATCATCTTCGTGTAAAATGCCAGGAAAAAACGACAAAACGAAATTCAGCAGCGAAAGCGATTTCATGAATATCAAAAAGAAATCCAGCAGGATAAATTTTGAGAAGGGAATATTTAGTTTTAAAGACAAATCGCCGTCGAACAAGCCTAAAAGAAACAACTTTTGTAGGACAAGCAGTTTAAAGATCAACAGCGCGGCAAAGGATGGGATTCCAGAAAACGTTGCAGACTGTTTGAACGTCACTGAGGGTTTGGATAAATATCCTAACTTCAGTGACAATGTGAAGAACAGGATTGCGCATTCGCCCAAACTGAAGCATTTGAAGTCATCGTCGGAGTGTCAAAGAGCGTCCACTTTCATGGCGGATGCTAATTACCAAAAAACGAAAAGTGAGGTTATGAAGAACTATCAGGCGTCTCTTTGTACTTCGTTGCAAAATGACAATGATCATAGTTAAATCTTAAAAGCTATTCAATATTGTTCAATATTTTTATCTATTATACTGCGCATATGTATAAATATGTCAGTTTATAAAAAGAACAAAATAAGAATATTTTTTTAGAAATTTTCAAATAATACCGATATATGTTAGGTACATTGTTTTCTCATAAATCATACCTAAGCCCGATTTAAAACCTATTTAAATGATGTTTAATTTATGTAACAGAAACAGTAATATAATGAAAATACATTCAATACAGGTCTTATAAATCTTCCTGCTAAATATATTATTTATTAATACCTATTATGGAAAACAATATAATATTTGGATGTGGAACGGATCGTTTTAGTATTATTTCATGATAATGTATTAACAATTGAATTGCGTCAATTTGTGTGTTTTAAGGTTGGGAAAAATGTCTATATAAAAAATAAAAGTGGCATAATAAAATTTTAAATACATATACGTTTTATTTCGAATGAAAACACTGATATACCTACGAGTATAAGGAAGACATCACAAGCGCCATAAAATAATAGGTAAGATAGATGAAAAAAGGAATGTGGACAAAATCTTTTTCAAAACCTAACCTAAATTATTGTCGTTCCCAAATTTAAATAACAGAGTTTACCTAAACTGTAAAATAGTATAAATGTAAATCGTGTGTGGAAAAAATAAATTAAAATAAAGACTGTTGTTTCTTCATTATCGTAAGTTTTTATTAGCGTTAGGTATATAATAATATAGGTGTTAATATTGTATTCTTAAAAAACTTAAAATTACGGTAATAATTCTTTGTAAAAAAAATACATTCATTAACTTAATTATGATTGTATTATTTTGTAAAATAATTAGGTCTCAGTCAATATGTAATATAAAATTATGTATACACCATTTAAATAATGGTTATATTTGCCATTTTTACAATAGCATCTTCAAAAAACTAGAAGCAATTTTTCAGAGAAAAACTGGTACATCTTGTTGTAAAATATAACTTGTGAAAGAAAATAATATATGATATACAAATATTTTTATTTAGTCCCGTCCCCCCCGCTCATATGAAGGCCGTCGAGAAATATACATAGGATGTACTTGGTGAAGCTCCGGGAGCCATAGCTGACATGAGATGAGACGAGCTACATACGAGGTACACTATGGAATGATGATGATGTGTAGACAGTAAATTAAATTGAATAATTTATGAGAATGTTAAAAGATAGGTTATAATAAAAATAAATGCAAAGGAATCCAGTTGAATTGAATGTAAAATAAAAAATGATGAAACAAAAATGCCAGAAATCAAATGAAGAAGACTGCCAGAAAAAAAGCCTTGCATATTATTTGTATTTATTATAATATGATACTATTGATAATTGAAAATTGTCTATTAAAATATTATTTTGTTACCTAATATTGTATAAAAGTTTTAATGGTCAAACTTTAGAACTTTTGACAAGTAAAAACATAAGAAAAACTGAAAGAAATTGTTAAAACTTTATTTTATTTAATTATTGTGTAAATGTGATCATTTAAAAGTATCATTGTTCCATAAGTTGATTATTATTATATTCATTATATGCCTCTCTGAGATGGTTCTTACTAGGTGCCCATCTTCTTTGATTATGCTGAGAACCTCATTGTTCGAACATGGTCTCTCCAAGAAATTCCAAGAATACTTCTGTAAGACCACATCTCAAAGGCCTCTAGTCTTTTCTTATCACTTTCAGATAAGCACCATGTCTCACAGTAGTAAATCAAGATGCTCTAAACAAATGTTTTGGCAAGTCGCTTGCGGAGCGTTGTAGAATCAAATTATAGTGGGTAATTATCAAAACCATGAATTTGAAACGGAGAAAATGAAGTAAATAGTTTCAGACATATTTTCTTAAATAGCCAACCTCTAAACAAGCTACAATACAAGTCATAGAAATGAGGTAGACTTCTGGAGTTGATTATATTTGAAAAACACTGTCCTTATTTATAAGTTAAGCAATCTTGCAATTTGTATTGAGTGAATAGTTCATAAGTGATTTTACTAGTATAGAAACTCATCAACAACTTATTTTTCTTGGGTACTTGGTTAAAGTAAGATTACAATGTTATAATAATAAACTATGTGGAAAGACAACA
This sequence comes from Glossosoma conforme, assembly GCA_022606575.1. Taxonomy (NCBI): domain Eukaryota; kingdom Metazoa; phylum Arthropoda; class Insecta; order Trichoptera; family Glossosomatidae; genus Glossosoma; species Glossosoma conforme. The sequence continues at coordinate 451,684 of JAGTXR010000213.1, read as the reverse complement.
CTTGGCAATTTTCATGTTAAATGTAAATAAATTTAATAATTTTAAGCAGTCAATTTTTTGGTGTAAAAATCTATACTTTAATATATTTTATAATGTATGAAAACATTTTAATAATAAAAAAACATGTACTTATCAAAATAATCTAATGGTAACATTTTATTTGAAACAATATATTCCAAATCCAGATTAAAACATTATCCATAGATACTTTTAATGTACCTATTCATAAAAAATCTGTAGAAAAATATTGTCTTATAGAAAATAAAAATTATAGTAGTTTGTTCATGGCCCACGATTTTACATATTATATCACTTTTGATCACTTACCATATTTATTAAAAAATTGTAAATGCAAATAAATTAATTAGACATTATTGAAAACTTAATAAAATATAATATTTTTATATGTCAATCTAGAAAATTAATATTTATTTTAGAAGGTAAATTTATTTTAAGGTGACATTAAGAATACAAAATAAGATTATTTTCGATTTTTGAAAGGGAAGTTGATGGCTTTGTAGAAAATGATTTATAATAGAAACTGATATTTATATATATAGGTTTGTTGCAAGAATGTATGTACTATATATTTATTTATTATTTACAAATGTATAATTTTATTTTGTATTATCACCAATTTTAATAAAAACATATGGATTATTAAATTAACAATTCTTTTGAGTGATATTAAAACACTAATTTAATGACCTCATAATAAATGGGCAATGAAAATACAACAGCATTTCCTAATTTTTTCCTGAGACTAGAAACAGTGCCAGTTTTAGGGGGTGGCAAAGTGGGTCGGTGCCCCAGGGCGTCGAATAAGCCAGGGGCGCCGAGGGCAACCAATCTTGCTTGTCTAGGGTGTCCTGGGGTGCCGTAGGGTCTAAAGCCAGTACTGACTAGAAATCACTTCATTGGAGAGGATTCATGTGGCTGAGATAAAGATGCTGAGATGGGCAGACTTAACAGTTCGGCAGTGGACATACTAAGTTGTCTGCAGCCGTTTTTCTTACCTTAACCATGTCATATCTCCCACCCAGCGCTGCACCTAGTAAGTATTATGCAAAGTTTTCAATGGCTTCCAGGGAGACCCCACAGGCTAGCAGAGAAGGCTGCTGTAGTATATATTACATGGCATTCAAATAAAACAAAAAATATATCACCAAATTTGTCTAGAGTACTTTATATTCTGAAAGTTGGTAAAGAGGTGTATGGAGCTCAAATGGTTTGATACAAATGGTATAGTAGATATCGTTTTTAGTCAAAAGTAAAATTAAATCTATGATATCCAAGCAGAGGAATGATGAATAGGCAAAAATGTTACCGTATGGGCACAAGTACAGGAATGATCAAGATTAGTCATATTCCATGGACAGTCTACTTGGACTATATATTAAATTCTTCCAAGCAAAGGTGTTCGTTTATCATTTTCATGATCTTTATCTCTTTTCTACTTGTTCTCTAAACACAATAACCAGTAGCTCAGTGTAGAGATGCCCGGGACTGGGATGAAGCCCTCATTTATTCCTCCTTCAAACAGCAACATGTAGTAACAAGTCAGTGATTAATTAAATTACCATATTTTATTCTAGAAAAAATACAGACCATAGTAGAATAATAATTAATGGAAGAAAGGTACCGGTACGTGCCCCTAAGGGAACCCCGACCGGTACAAAAATGCAATTAATTCTAAATGGAAAGAAAGGAAAAAGTTTTTTTTTTCACATCATACATAAAATCGGTATAAAATAAAAAAAGCGTTATTTTAAAATTATATTGCTATAATTAGAAATATATTTTTTATTATTTAAAGAAATTCATAATTAAATATGACTTACAATATTATTAAGTAATAGGTATAGCAGTCTTTGTTATTTTTGTTTTAATACCTCTAAATAGCTTTCCAAAATATTTAAAAAATTACATAAATCTAGTGTTTTTTTATTAACTATTTTAATACTTTTTTCTTTTTTAACTTTTATATCACATAAGGTCAAAGCAAATTTTAGGCTCATCGCATTACGTCACAACACGCTGAATCCACAGGCAATACAAATCGCTATCCATAAAATGACACTGAAAAAAAAAAGTAATAAATTTACAAACTTAGCCTAAACAATTTATAAACCGTTTTAAAAATCAAATCAGAAATCAACCTAGCTTAAAAAATATACAGAAAAAATCATCTTTTGTGTTAGTAAATAAAGCATAACCTGGGTTTTTAAATCGGTAGTGAAAAGTAAGTATAACATTAATAATCTGAGATTTATTTCAAACATTAAATCATAACTTTAAAGCAGGTCGGGGATTTGCTCCCCGGCCTGTTTTAGAGAATATGGGTGTGGCCCCCTTGTTAAATCATCTCAAATACATCTCAAAGGTAATGTTAAAATTATAAATTTCGATGAATAGCGATTAATATTATTTGCACGATCCAGCATTATGCCATATAAATGATTGAGTTCTCTATGGTCACCACAATAACTGTAAAATATATAAAACCACACGTCCGCGGTGGTCGCTTGTCTGTCTTGCGGGCAAACCAAATCAGTTTAAAAAGATGTTCGAAAGATGGCAACATTATCAACGGAAATATGAGAGCTAGTAACTTTTTCTTTTTGAAAAGCTATACGTTTAACGAGCCATTTACCTTCAATAATTAGTAAATATATGTATTTACATATAAATAAAAATAACATTACGGATTAAAATAAGGAATTATTATGTTAACAATAAATAGATCACCCTGCGGTGGACATACTACCTTGCACTAGTACACTTTATGAGAAAAATATCTTAAACAATAATAGAATATCGTATTAATAATATAAAACTTAAATCATTTATCACTTTCGATACATTGTATAGTCGCATTATCCATAAGCTTTCTCTTTGCACTTCGTCGATCATACAAATTAAAAGCTAAGTAAGGGACATACCGTGTAAAAAAAAGCAAAAAAAATAATATATTAGACTTTTAGAATAAATAATTTTATAACATTGAAATCACAATTGGACACTTATGTATATATAATTGTGCGTTTCTTTGCTAATGTATTATATTATTTCTTTGGCCCAATTTGTTTACCCAGAAAACGTCAATCTGCGAGACAAACGAAACCTTCAGTGGTTCTGTTAACAACTAATGGCACGTTAATGAGTTTATTTATACTTCCAGATGTTATAGTATTCCAATATATATATATATATATTATATATATATATTATATATATATATATATATATATATATATATATATTATATATATATATATATTATATATATATATATATATAGGTATTATTCCAATATATATATTATTCCAATATATATATATATTAATAAAGTATTATGTTAATCTAAATGCACATGTCAAATAAGTTATTAATTAATAACAAAGAACACCATACCCTACGCCTGCTCAAAAATGCATTTATGACCCAGCGGAGTTTGCTTTAGAGCCGGGCTCTCCTGCACATGCAAGTGCATCATTGGCCTGACTCTGACGGCAGAGACTCCACCATCAACGGCATTAAACGCTGACAGCTGGTGTGAGAGTTAAGGCGACAAGTGCAAACGTCTCCATTAAAAATCAATAAATAAATTGATTGTTATACAAACCGAAAGGGCAATACAAGACAAATATTATCGGCAGCCATAAATGCATCTTTTAAAACGACTAAACCTTATAAAGTACGCAGTGAAAGTATATCACAATATTATTATTTTTAATCAAAAGTGGATCTGTTTATATGAAGATACAAGTACACATAACTGATGTTAAATGATTACTTGTAATTTGCTGCAAGAACATCCAAACTAAAAATAAAAAAAACGAAAGAAATGTTTCAAAAGACGGTAGTCGGAAGGAAAATAAATAATCTAATGCATCACACTGTGAAGAGCCACAAAATATATTAATCATATGTTTTGAACCGGGTAAAAAATATTTAAAAATTTAATCTGAGATTCAAAAAAAAAAATTTACCATGCAAAATAAGCCCACCTCATGTCCTAGGCACATTATTAATTCGAGATACAATATATATATATATATATATATATATATAGATTAAAATACAAAGAGACATTGCAGTAAAAACCTCTTTGAAATAATAAAACACAGCATTCTAGGTGTAATTATTATACAGAAGAATGGAAGAGCTCCAAATTAAACATTATCTATAAACATTATTTTTTTTGCTGTTCTAGAATCTAACGTATGATTCTCCATAGCTAAGATATGGTGAATAATGTTAATTGTATTTATTGCAGACTGTGAGTCATTTGAAAGATGATTCACGTCGGTAACCGATGCCTGTTCACGAGGCAAGAGTCTCCGAAATTATATAAAAGAAAAAAAAAAACATAAATATTGCACTGTAAGAGGATACCAGCCCAGAATGCATTTATGTAAAACCACCGCCTTTAACGACAAGAAAAAAAATAAACACTTTGCATTCGAGACTATGTAAAAGATTGTGTTAAGATATTACGAGATCAATTTGAATGCATCATATTTTATATCGGCATATATATATATATATATATATATATATATTATAAAGTGAAATTTACACATTGAGCCGTAAACATTTTTTGATGCGAATCGAATGATTCAAAAATTTCAGCCGAAAAGCAGAGCTCGTCGATCCGATATAAAAAAAATAGATTCACATTGACGTTGTCGTAACATTACAAAAAAAGAAAAAAAAAGACAATAAAGAAAAAAAATGTAGGTAAGTAATAATAATAATATTAATAGAGCTGAGTATTAAACGTATTATTATTTCAACTTTTTTTGTTGTATTTAAAAAATCGTTTCGTGTCGTCGTCGTCGGCCGTCGCCGCCGTCATGGTCGGTGGTCAGAGGTTGTGGTTAGACGGTCGACTCGTCCACGGTCTCGATGCGAGTGAGCGGCTTTGCCAGCTGCACTACCAACTTGTTGGGCAACGGCGGCTCCGACGAGGACTCCTGGTTGTTGTCTGACGGATACAGCGTCAGATTTGCCAGAGCCTCGAGGATGGTATCGGGATCAATATCCTTCACCTCAGCGTCACCCTTAAATGTGCAAGTTATATACAAATCAATAATAGAAAACAGTGACAGCCTTTAAAAGTAATCAATTCTTCATTATTTTATTAATTTATAAATATGCATACAAAACCATACAACAAAAAATAGGGCAAGGGTCTATAAATTAATAATGTTTGTAATATCGATATACTCAAGTATTGACATACATATTGTATTTAGTGAAAATGAAATCACATCAGCTCAAGTGGTGACACAATACTAAGTGCTGGAGAATCAAATTTCTAACAATAAAAACCATGTTACAAGCATATCAAGAAAATGCCTAATCCCTGAATATTAACTTGATATTTATTACAATTTATTATGTTTCATAAATTTAAAAAAATTACTTGGTAATCAGTGAAAATAAATATTTTATATTTTTTAATATAAACCCCAATATATAGTAATAAACAGCAATTTTTTGTGTAATTGAATAATGCCACATAATATTGAATTTAAAATTATGATAATTGTGCAAAATGTCACAGCATAATCATTCTCTAGTGAAACAACCTGACAGTACTCTGATCTGTAAATATTGTCTGTTCTATTGGTATCTATAAAATATAATTCTTCCGCTTTATCTACGACAACAACATGTATTATTCGGAGGCAGTTCCATCCTGAATATGACATATTTCAGGTGGCCTTCTTGCAAGTCTCATCAGCTGCTCATTTCTAATTCAGCCATCTCAATCTTCGCAAGAATATTAACCATTTTTAAAACAAAACTGAAATAAATAATGTATTCAAACAAAAGGAAAATAACTTACCGTTTGTGAGGGAAGAGGCTTGACGAAGTGCAGGAAGCAGAATCCTTTGAAGCCCTGAAAATTATATTGTAACATGTGAATAAAAGGGCGATATAATCATGACATGTATATCAAAGTATTAGTTTATGTACGGAGTTGGTGGCAGTAAGTGTTAACGGTGCTCACCATCCATGTGATGACACTGGGCTTGACGCTGCGCTGCTGAAGAGCGTTCCTGAGATCCTTGATGCGGAAGCTTCGCTCAATGTTTGTCAGCTGAAATCAATTAAATAAATTACTATTAAATGCTTGAGGATATGCAAAGTTCAAACTGCCATCAGATTGATTTGTTTTTTTTTAATTTTGTCCTTAATGGATGGCTAAACCCCACTTGGGGGAAACAATAGAGAAGAAGAAAAAATTTAAAAAAATAAATTCATACCTTTTTTAAAATGGATCACACTGAGCACTGTCCCTTACAAACTTACTTTTGTGAGCGTTTGTGCACGTTGGAACTGATGATTATTTAATAGATCTCGAAACTGCTGTCTTCCATCAAGTGTAACAGTGCTCAGTGTGATCCACGTTAAAACAAGGTATGAAATTCTAATCTAACACGGATTTCAATGTGAATACTAAAAATAATGTAAAAAATCAAGCTTGGTCTGGTCTTGAACTGACGGCGTCTAAATAACAAACAAACCCTTTACCACTGGACTAGGGCGCCTGGCTAAATTTGGGATGGCAGGTTGATTTAGGTGCTGTAGAATGTTAAACTTTTTAATGAAAAGTGTTTGTCACAATTATTTCAAAGAAGTTACCTTGATGGAGAAGTCGATGAGCGGCTTGGGGCGCCGAGCCTGGCGGCGCTTGGTACGTATGGTGGTCGTGTCGGGAGACACATTGTTGCCACTCTCTGCTCCACCTTCGTTGTCTCCTGTAACACAATACCATTCAATTATTATTTATTTTCGGAGACAAGACACATTTAAGAGACAACGATCAGATCTTTTTAAAAAAAAAAAAATTATGTAAACACGTACAGAATACCGACAGATGGTAATAGTAATTCTGAAGTCTCATCTGGGGGTATTTTAGAGCTCTGAAATCGATTAAAAATCCTTTTTTTTTTTAATCTCCGTCGGGGATCGAACCCACGACCTTTGGTTTGAAAAGCAGATGCTTTGATTATTGACCTATGACCGGCATTAGGCCTAATGTTTTTTTCAAATACCCAGCAAGAATACACAAAATATTTTGTAGAAAATAACTAAAAGTCGTGGATTCGATCCCCAATATCTAAGTTCTACAATTACCTTTTATAAATAGCGGTTACTCACCACACCCATAAGATACCATACATAGCCTATAAAATAAAATTGATGTTAGACGAAAGTCGTCCAGTGAACACCACTCATGGCATGAATTTCTGTAATAAATGGACGATGCATGAATGTCGGGCTGTAGTATGATATCCAAATCAACACTCCACATGCATCACTTAGCCACATGTAACATGGTAAGCGTCATAGAATCCTCAGATGAGACTTCTGCATCAATATCACCCATCTGTCAGTATTCTCCTGTATGTATTTATATTAAATATCAATTTTAAAACTATTGGCTGCTTTAAGCGGTGATGAAACTTACAAAAATATATTACATACTATAAAATTGCTAAAGAATAAAATAAGTAAGACTTTGTAATATAATGAATGAAAATGAATCACTACCGGTTTTGGTGACACGGCACCTTTCTCAGAAGCTTCACATTAAAGACTGTTAGACTGACATTATAAAGGCAGTATTGAAATGTGTCATTTTGGAATATTGATTTCATCAACATTGGTTTAATGTGAATAAAGGCTGACTTGAGTTGTTGGATTTTTACCTTTCTCATTGATGCTCTTGCGCTGGCGGCCGTAGTAGCGGGGGGGACGAGTGCCGCGCCTGCGGTTGTGGTCACCTGACTCACCTTCGTTCACCTAGAACATACATATTTAGCACATAAAACAAAGCGAAGAACCAAAAGAAAATTCAATTGAACAATACAATTACAGTCAAGTCATTTAACACGTTCACTGCCTTGTGCAACAAAATGTGATTTCTTTAAAAAAAAACATTTTTTGTTTCTAGTAGTAATAAGTATCTTTATTACAAATTTAATTCATTTTTGGTGAAAAAAAAAAGTGGTATTTATGCCCATTTATACCTATCACCGTGTATACCTTAATTGAATAGCAAAAGAACACAAAAATAAAATCTTTTTTTTAAACTGCCACTAAATACGTTTAAAATGAATTATCTATTATAGGAAGTGCAAAAACAACTGCCCGCAACAAACCGTGCGTGAGTTTATGTGCGCCATCATGGATCCGTGTAGTGGGCACCATGCGCTAAACCAGGGGTCGTCAACCTTTTTATGCCTAGCGCCCACTTTTGCCTATTTTTCATAGTAAAATTTAACATTACACGCTATATTTCAATTCAGTATATGGGTGGAAAAAAATCTAGAAGGAATGTATTGTGTATAACATCGCCCACCACGGAAGCCCGTATCGCCCACTAGTGGGCGGTACGGACCAGGTTGACGACCCGTGTACTAGACGCATGATACACGGATCGGTGTAGTAGGCATGCGACATGTTAACACATTCACACGGTCGGCTGATACTCTAACACGGGCGATATATCAATGCGAGCGTAAAAAATATGTTTTTACATAAACTACCCATAACTTTAAAAATATCCAATATAACTACACATTTTTTTCAAAATGATACTCACTAATTATAGCACCACCAGCAAAATTATCGAATAGTTGTAGAACTTCTTACACTTATTTTTAATTATGTCCACAACTTGAAAATACACATTAAAACATTTAAGGGTACGTTTTTTAGAGATATAAATATTTTTTTAGATTTAGAATATGGTATTCATGGTAATAATATCCCTTATAAAGCGTATTATCACAAAAAATATACATAAAATACTAGCGATTATGCAATAAAATTAAAAATGTGTTGATTTTACAAAATAAACAAACATTGTTTATTCTAAAAATTGAAACAAATTTGTAGTGACCCTGTGTCTTAAATATGCGTTTACTTGTGTAAAACTGATAATGTTGACCCTCATAAGCAAGAAAAAGTTAAATGCTTGTAAATAAAAGGAAATATAAATACCCTACTTGACTTTAACTATCACAGTACGGAAAAGGTAAAAATACCCTTCCCGTAATTAACCATCAATCGACGTAAAGGGTATTAATACCTTTTCCGATGCGAATGTGTTAATAAGTGAGTTTATTATGCTATAATATATATGTTTTGCTATTTTGGAAACAGTCATTGATTAAATATGATTTTTTTATTGACATAATTGAGATATATTTCTTTAAATTAAATGCAAAAGCAGATCTCGTGATTTATTTTACATAAATATATTTACCTCGTTGGCTTCTTGGTCTACGTTGTTATTTCTCCTGAAGCGGCGCTTGTTGCGCGTAACCAGCTCATTAGGATCCTCCTCCTTGAGGGTGCACTCATCACCACCTCTGCAATAATCAACAAAGCAACAGTCGACAACATATTTTTTTTTAAATATGACCTATCAACCGATGATTGTTCTATCAGTATAGATGGCCATTTTGAAATTGGATCAAAATACAGGTGGCCATTTTGAAACATGATTACAAATTGATCTGAAATATTATATTTCAGTTGATTCAATTTAGACTGTAGAGTATTGCTGTAGATGTATGTCTGTGCATATAACTAATGTTCGGTGTCATTTATTTCATTGACTTTGATATGCAATTATAAAAAAAATAGCAATCCCCTTCTCTTAGATACACTTTTGTGTATGAAAAACTAACTCCTGCAGCGGTTAATCATATAAATATTGTAGAATACTGCAACGTTAAGGTTTTTATTGTCATCCTTACTGTCAGTATTAACTGACAATAATGGTTATAACTGACAATAATGGTTATTTGAAAATACAATTTCATCTTTATTCTGTTTACAACACTGAACATAGATACTAAACACTTCCAACTGGTGGTATTCATACACATTCTCTAATAAAGAAACTGACACTTTGAAAAGTTTTTTCCTAAATGCGACTGGCAATCTCTGGAATGCTCTACGAGCGAGCGTCTGTGTTTCCTCCTCCATACAATCTGGATCTCTTCAAGAAACATATAAATATACACTTGCAATCTCCTCTCCAATCTACACATAAACACAACACATGCAGCGTCGAACCACCCAGGCTGAAAGTCATAGAGTGCACTGGTCGATCACTTGTACTCTCCTAGAGACGGAGATACGCATCCAATTTTTATGTAATAGTGGTAAAGTGGGTAACATGTAAAAAGATGCATATTTAAAGCACCCATGGTAATATAATTCATTGCGTACATCACTTGAAGGATGCACGTACCAAGTATTGTCTATAGTTGTCATTATTGCAAGGTTTGAAACTAACTGTATTTTCTTGTCGCGCAGCTCTACGAGGATTGGCATGAGCCTGAGGCGCTTCTCCGAGATGAGACCCCAGAGGATGCCCAGCGGCTTCTTGTGCAGCTTGCCGGTCTCCAGCACCTGAGTCGGGGTCACGATCAGGTCCACTGGGATGTCTTGCTCGCCAAACAGTTCAGCCGGCAGAGTATCAAACACCTGAAAAAACAACAAAATGTTTTAATTACTTAAATAATAGTAATATATTTCAATATATTTAACAAGGCGGCATAGTCTAGTGGTAAGATAGTTAGTTTATTTTCACCCGCAAAATGAATTTGCATTTACCAGCACGCCCGCACCGGCGCGTGTGTAGTTCATACAACAAAAAATCGCCTAAAAGAAATGTGACCGTGCAAGCGACAGTCATATACAAAAAACTTGCTTAAAATAAAATACACACGGTACAATGCATTTAAGTATGCAATCATACATTTTGTTTGCTTATTGGTTTTTCTTGCATACTACTCTTGCACATGTATCTCTGAATGTGAAAGAGCGAAAATAATATTTTATTTGACAGAGTATTTAAGAATGATCATGTATATATTTACAATATGCTTTTACATATACAAGTTTTACTTTTTCTTCTAAATTATAAACAATGCCTACAGAGCAGACATTTGAACACCAGTTAATAATTACGCTAAAGCTGGCTAATCACTTATGTACTCGGTGGCTCAAATATACCGGTTCTCTCCTGCATTAGGAGTCTCCAACTGTCAATGAATGTATTCGTACCTGGTGATCGTGCACGGTGGTGACAATGGGAGTGTCGTCATTGATTACGTTCATTTCCGTGAGGAGCGCATAGCAGAGATCCATGTATCCTGAAAATAAAAAAGGTACGATAGTAAATTATGTATTATCGTTTTCGTTTTATAAAAATAAAAATATTTGTTTTATCACAAGGAGTAAAAGACGCAAACGAGTTTATATACGTTGGAAGTACGATCACCTGGGATGGTAAAACAAAAAGAGAAGTCAACAGTCGCATACATCAAGCAAGACTATGAGTCAAAAAATATTAATTTAAAGCTCCTAAAGCAACTTGCCATAACATTTGTATGGAGCATCTTGATGTACGGCTGTGAGACATGGTGCTTATCTGAAAGTGATAAGAAAAGACTAGAAGTCTTTGAGATGTGGTCTTACAGAAAAATTCTCGGAATTTTCTGGAGAGACCACCTAACGAATCATAAGATTTTCTCAGCATAATCAAGGAAGATAGGCACCTAGTAAGAACCATCTCAGAGAGGCAATCGGTCACATCATGCACCACAATGATCTTCTTCACGACATTATAGGAGGAATGGTTGAAGGTAGAAACTGCACAGGGCGCCCTAGACGGGAGTATTTGCAGCAAGTGTTGGAGGACATGAGTTGCAGCTCTTATGCCGAGCTAAAGAGGATTTCAGAAGAACGAGAAGAGAGGAGATAGAGATGCAAGATTTTGTTGCTGCAAACCAATCCACCGGATTGATTCTACGAAGAAGAAGAGAACACTCGTAAAACACAATTGTATAATACATATCTTACCATTTCCTTTGCCGATGCGGTATCCTTCCTTAGACACGGCCACAGAGCCGACAACCAGCAGATCTAGTTTAAAGTCTTCATTCAGATCTGGAAACACATAACAATAATATTACTACACTTTGTATTTTGCAAATGACACAAGTAAATGAAGGTGTAATGTGGCCTTTTAAATAATAAATATTAAAATTGTTGACAAAAATACATTTGCATTTTAAGATTTAAGCCTCTTCACATTTATTGCTGTTCTTAAAATTCACAATATAACAATAAAGTGACGTATTAATACCTAATTTCTTTCCGTACTGTTCCAGGCCGTGACGAGAGATGATGTCCTTGAACTCAGGCTTAGGATCTGTGTCAGGAACATCCAAGCGGATGACAATCTCCTTCTGCAGGCGCGGGATCAGCACAAACAGCTTCTTACCCTCCTCCAAGCACGCCAACCTGGATACCAATACATTTTATTTACATTTCTGACATTCACTTCGAGTTCTATATTGAACATTAAATGTATGTTTTCCCACAAATTGTGGTGCAAGGTACAACAAAGGGTACACCTAAACCTTTTTTTGTTCGATAGATGCGTTCCGTGGTAAATCGCACAAAAAAAGCTATGATTTACATAGAAAAGGGGAAGATGCGTTCTAATATACCCAAAAACGCACAAAAAAAAATATTTCCCCTGGAACATAAATCAGTAGATGGCTCCAATTTTTCAATTTCTTCATACAATTTACGTGCTTTTTCTTGAAGTAAATAACTACTTATCGGGATTCTTTTTTGGTTAAATCTTCAATAAAGATTTTGAGCGCTTGTTCAGGTTTTTCTAATAACATATCTCTTGTGTATGATGATAATTTGGAACTTATGTTGGTCCCATCAATAATAGATTTTCTTATTGCAATTTCATTGTTTTTAATTGCTTTTATACACCTAGCTAGCCAACGTTTGACTGTATGCACCGCTTGGCCGGCCGCCCGGTTGTGTGTGTAGCCGAACCCGTGTCAAATGAATAGTCGGCCTTGTAACACTCGGCCCAAGTTGGGGTATAGGCGGCCAATATTACAATCCATCTAGTTATTCGGAGTAGTTTAATAAGGGGTTCGACTGTATATTTTTGACATCATATTTACATACGTTCATCTTCTTCGTAGTATCAATCCGGTGGATTGGTTTGCAGCAACAGAATCTTGCATCTCGATCTCCTTTCCTCTCGGTCCTCCTCAACCCTTTTCAGCTCAGCATAAGCGCTACAGTTCATGTCCTCGAATAGTTGCTGCAAATACTCCCGTCTAGGGCGCCGTTCTGCAGTAATGTTCGAACATTCCAGGTGGCATATCTTGTTGGCTGAAGGTTTTTCTTATTTGTCTTGGTTGTTTTGTCTCGAGCAGTCCCCACCCGGAGATCCGATTGGGGGACTATTTTATCTCCGGAAAATTTTACTTGAGATGCAATCATTTTTTGCTGATACGTGGGATGTCTTTAAGACCTTTAATGTGGTATTTTCCCCTTTATTTCCACATTCTAATGCCGTTGACCATAAAGGTTCATCCGCCTTAGGAGGGCATTTACTACCTCCAGGACAATAGAGTGCCCTAACCAGCTTGACCTGATGAGGTTAGCTGGGTGTTAGCTTATTCCGGCCAACAATACGTTCATATGATCTCAAAAATATATTTTTAAAAAATATTGCATTCAAAAAAAAAACCGCATAGCTTCAAAATCAAACAAAAAAAAGTCGCACAAAAAGAGGTTTGAGTGTATATCTTCCTTATTTGCTATTTTGCATGTTTACCTGAAGCCCTCGTGGGACTTGTCTATGTTGACAAAGATGTTAGTGGCGTTCTTGAAGACGTTGAGGTTGCGCAACTGCTGGGCGGCCTCCTCGGTGCCCTTGTAGGCGGGGATGCGGTTGTAAGGGTTGCGGGGCGTGGTTGCCACGAGGTTCTTCTGCAACAGATACCACGCCTTGTTGCGAAACGACCTCTTCGAGATTTCTGAATCTGGAATGCACAAAGGAACATTATACCCAAATCAGTATAGGATATGATCCCTGTTAAAAGTTAAAATACACGTGAAACATTTTTCAATAAATATATAAATAAAGCAAAATTCTTATAAATGTATATTATTTAGTTAAAACATCATCGACTTGGGTATAGTATAATCACTCGGTAGTTTCGAGACATAAAAAAGGTAGAAGTAATTTTGTGTAACCATTTTTATATGGATATTTTTAATTATTTATTAGAATATTATTTTATTATTTCAATATTCTAATCTACTTTTATAGATCATTGACTATATTACAATATTATAAGCAATTAAATATACATATACTATACATAAAAAATCCTTAAACGAGTCAAATCATTCAGAAAAAATATCGGCGGGAGCGGGATGCGAAAAGCTTAATAAGCTTTAAGCTTGTGAATAAATGCATTCTGAATAATAAGAAAATAAAAATATACATACTTTGAATATATACTATAGCAACATCTATCATACGATGATAACTTATATAGAAGATCAGAGACGAGTCTTCTCAGGTGGAAGAAATTGGCCGGTGGCCAAGCGGTATAATTACCTGGGCAAAATGTTGGTTCCAAAGGTCCGCGGTTCGCATCCCGCTCCCGCCGATATTTTTTCTGAATGATTTGACTCGTTTAAGGATTTTTTATGTATAGTATATGTATATTTAATTGCTTATAACCATTTTTATGTTTTTTCGGATGCTGAATCCGAATTTCAATTTTGCCACTTCGTATATGGTGTGCAATCCGAGAAAAATACAATATTTTTAAGTCAATCTTTTGGCGTATTAATTGTATAAATATATACTTTAAAAGACTTTAAAAGTACTTTAAAAGATTAACGAACAGAACCGACGTCACTGCATAACAAATTGAAATAATGAAATGTACTAAAAATGTATTATTAATTATATATACTTTAGATTTAATTCTATATATAGTGTCTTAAATTTTTTATTTATATAATATTAGTATTATATCAAAATCATGTAAATGTATAAATGTGTATTTGTAAAATTCTGTATAAATATATAAAACTGTAAAATAACATAGATGAATCCCACGCCACACACAAGATCTTATCTTTAAGTGGTGTGGTAAGCGAATCTAAAAAAAATTTAAAAAAAAAATCTAAAAAAAAAAGAAGAAAAAAAAGATTGGAATGTAAATTACTGTATAAAAAATGTATCTTTTTATATTTGATTAAAAAAAAAATTATTAGTAATTAAATATATCAGATATTGCTTATACTTTTTAACTAGGATCCAATATGTTTTTTAATCAGTTATATAGCAAGTTAATTTTGAACATTACAACAGTAGAATAAAGCTGTGATATAAGACTATTTCCATGTAAAGCTCATGACCGCTATAGACGTCATACGCAGCGAATGGGTTAACAAACCATTAAATATTTATGTAAATATTCTTCCTACAATTTGAATTTGACTTATCGTATGACGAAGATTTGATTATTATATGTTTGTGTTATGTAATATAATGAATGGTACCATCTTCCTTGGGTTGCTGGTTGCCGCGATACCTCGGGAAGTAAGGTCTCGAGTTCTTGCGAGTGTGAAGGCTATTGTCTCCCTCGGTCTGCTGCAAAACAAATAATCAATCAGATTCAACAGAAGGCGTGTCCTCGCCACAAGCATCAACCATGACATATTCTTCTGCCTAATTGACTCGAGAAATACGAAAGAAACAATAATTAAAAATAATATACATACGTTAAATTTCTCAAATCGGTTAGGCAGAAAATTAGTCATGGTTGATTGCGCTGCGTATAGAACAGAACGGAGAGCATAGTTCTTGGTTCAAATCCCAGTGTATGCCGTTTCTTTTTCTCCCAAATTGACGAAAGAAATGTCATAAAAATATGATATTTGATGTATCAATTATAAAATTGTTATTTATTTATTTTGTCTAAAACATAATTATTGAGATACAGGATTTTCAATTATATTCTTAGTATTCACTTTGGGATTTGGGGAAGGTACCGCTTCCCACATAGTCCTAGTAGTCTGATGCCGACCCACTTGAGGCCTGGTCGAGCTTTGAGTCGGTCCCGCTTAAGTACCGCTCTTCCTGACCATGTCTCAGCCTCACGGCATTGCAATACCACATACCATAGTTTTAAATTCAATTCTTGTATTTTAGGTTTATTTTAAATAAATAAGAGTAAACTGAAAAGTCGTACTTTTAGTCAGTTCCACCCTTAGTAACAATTTGTTTTAGGTTTTTCAATGGTAGTTTGTAGGAGTGATGTGTATGCCCTCTAGATCTTCCAGGATTGATGGGGAACGTTTTTATCAAAAGGTCATCAGGTCTCACCTCGTACTGCTCACTCTCGCTGTGTGTGCCGTTGGTCTGCGGGCCCCGAGAGCCGGGATTTCTCTTGTTTCGTGGGAACTGGCGGCCGCGGTAGTAGCGCCGTGGGTTATTTTCACGATCACTCTCACGATCTGACTCGACCTCCTTCAGATCACAGTTCTTGCCAGAGCTAAAATTAAACGCAAACATATAATTATATAAATAATAGAAGCTTTTGCCTTTTGATTCTAAGTTTCCTACATTAAACGTGTAATTTACAAATGCGAAAACCTTACCAGCATCACATAAAACCCACTGTGTAGAAATAAGAACTCAAATCATTTTTGTATTATCAGGAAATCGGATGATTGTTCGGACGTACCCAAAGCCTGGACCGCCCAAGCTTATTGCGAGTAATTTTCTGAATATAAAAATAAGGGTCTTAGAAGCCATTAAATATAGGTCACCCAGCTTGCTGATCCACGCTCGGAGACACTCCGAGCATGGATCTCTTCATGCACGCTAAAAAGATAGAAACGAAGATATCCAAAGAAGAACTCAAGTGGTGGAGACTACGCAAAAAAAAAGGTGTGGCACCCAAGAACTGGCAAACGAAGTGTTGGCCGACCACCTGCAAGATGGACTAACAAACATCAGAAGAATGGCGAGAGTGGCCTGGATACGGAAGTTGGAAGATCGAAGAGGATAAAGACTCATGCGAAAAGTCTATGTTCAACAGGAGACGGACACAGGCTGATGATCAATTTTCTGGAATGTCATAGTGATCAAGCTATATTTCAAGTGCGTGTGGACTCACCTGATGTATTTGTCGCGCAACTCAGCTACGAGTGGCAGCTGCTTGAGACGGCGTTCTGACAACTGCCCCCAAAGGAGTCCGGGTGGACGGGGCACAGAGCGCTTGGTGTCAATGACTTGTGTGGGCGTAATGATCATGTCCACAGGGAAGTCATGCGGGCCCATCAGCTCCGTAGGGATCGAATCCAGGACCTGAAAAAAATGATAAGTTTTCAATTCAATGACACGGTGATGAAAAATATAAAATACTAGCTGAGTCCGGCCAAGCATCTTCACTATGGCTTTTGTCAAAAAAAATATATTGTTTAGTTTTCGTATTATGTTATTCGGAATAAAAAAGTATGTAATAACACTTTTTAGTTGAAATATTATGTACTGTTTGAAAAATTGTGTCAATCCATCGAATACATTCCGAGTTTTCCGACCACAAACATATGAATCCTTAATTTTTAATATAAGTCTATAGATTTTAACGGTCAACCAGACCCCAGCGCCACATCTCATACGGGGTATGTTGGAATACAATGAGTTGAGATCTAGAAGGGGTGTGCTTGGGTATGCATTTCTTCCAGCTAGTAAGTGAGAACTGCGAGTTGAAATAGTATATTTTCCTTAATTAGTGAACAGAACTGTGTTACGTATTATACTCTTTTTTGTGAAATAATAATAAAATTAACAAAAGTTTAAGTAATGAAAAAAAAAAGGTGAATAAAAATTATAAAATAGAGAATAAAAAGAAAAAGCAATGTAAATGATACATGTAAAAATTAGGCATTGTGAAAATACCCTAAATATGGCTGAAATATAGTTTTAAATAACTTTTGTGCTTCATGGACATTAGCAAGTACTAACAAACCCACAATCTATATATATAAAAGAAAGTCGGGTTATTTTAGTTTTTATAACTCAAGAACGGCCTAACCGACTTGGCTGAAAATTGGTGGAAAGGTAGCTTAGAACCCAAAAACGTCCATGGGATACTCAAAATTGATTTGATTAAGAAAAAATATTGAACATTTACGTAAACATGTTTTCATACAAGACTATTGTAACTTGACAGCTGTCAGTTGAGAAAGTGTTGCCATAGTCAGCAACATAACTAAAAATGACGCAATAGTAGGTATTGTAAGTAGGTACCTACGTAAGGTACGGAATATTTTGAAACAAAAAAAAAAACAAAAGGCAGGAAAAAAAGACAAAACAAAATAAATATTAGTGAAAATATCAATTTAATCTTTCATTTGTTAAAAATGTTATAACAAAAAGCAAATGGAAAGGCATCTTCTTAATCTATTGTGTTATTTTTATTTTTTATTATTTTCTCTATTTATTGTATATTTATGTATACTATATGTTTCTAAATATTTGTAAAAAAAAAATGGAATTTCGATTCTGTATATAAATAAATAAATAAATATATAGATGTGCCATCTATGTTTTTTTTGTCTATGGTTTGATAGATATTTAGTCAATCGGTTGACGTTTTGTTTCGACAGCATTTTGCTGATTTTATTATTGATTATTGATAATGCCGACACCAAAACGTTCGAATCTTTCACAACAAAGCCGTCACGCAACAAGGAATCGAAAAATTGTCAATGAAAGGACTGACGAAGAGCAAAAAATCTCAGCGTGAACAATCCATCAAACCCATCTAACCTGTGGCACAAATACAAGAATAATATGTCAGAAGATATTTTACATCAAATTCGTGTTAGATCAAGAAATCCTGATCTTAAGATGAATGAGGAAATACATAATCGGGCTTTTTGCTCTTAATCGAAGACATGTGTTAACCTCATGTGCGGTAGTTTATTAGTCAGGTTAGGAATGCCAGCACCAAATTGTGAAATGAATGACGCATTTAATCGAGAATTGGAACGGGAACGTGAATATGATCACCACGAATTAGATTTAGTAGTTCAAACGAATGTACCGCTGTTGAATCCTCAACAAAAGGAAGTTTATGATACATTAATGAAGGCAATTGATGATGGAAATGGTGGTTTATATTTCCTGGATGCCCCTGGTGGAACTGGTAAGACATTCCTCATGTCAGTAGTTTTAGCCACTGTCCGTGCGAGATCCAACATTGCGGTTGCAGTTGCTTCTTCTGGAATAGCAGCCACATTGTTAGAATGATGCCGTACGGCTCATTCAGCATTAAAATTGCCGTTAAATCTTCAAACTATTGAAGAACCTACATGTAATATTTCAAAACACTCCGCAATGGCCAAAGTTTTATCAGAATCGAAAATCATCTGGGACAAATGCACAATGGCGCATAAACGTGCATTGGAAGCACTTAACCGATCATTGAAAGATTTACGCAATGACTCGAGATGTTTTGGAGGCGCAATGATTTTACTGTCTGGCGATTTACGTCAAACACTGCCAGTAATTCCAAAATCAACTGCTGCCAACGAAATTAACGCTTGCCTCAAATCGTAGAATCTATGGCGCTATGTAAAGAAGCTTCAACTAACAACAAACATGAGAGTTGCATTGATGAATGATACATCTGCTGAAGATTTCTCTGAGCAATTGCTGACTATCGGTAATGGTCGAGTACCTGTCGACATATCGAATGGATTGATTTCATTTCCTCAGAATTTCTGTTTCTTTGTCTCATCGAAAGACGAACTCATCAACAAAGTATTCCCAAGCATCATGACTAACCACAAAAATAATGAATGGTTGAGTGAGCGAGCAATTTTGGCGGCTAAGAATAAAGATGTAGACGACCTTAACTACATAATTCAGAATGATATCATTGGTACACTGCATTCATACAAATCTATTGACTGTGTAATGAATAAAGACGAAGCCACTAACTATCCAATTGAATTTTTAAACTCATTGGATGTGCCTGGCTTACCACCGCAAAATTTAAGACTAAAAGTTGGCTCCGTAGTAATCATGCTTCGAAACATAAACCAACCAAAACTGTGCAATGGGACGCGTTTGGTGATAAGTAAATTGATGAACAATGTGATTTACGCGACGATACTCAAAGGAAAATTCGAAGGTGAAGAAGTCCTCATTCCGAGGATCCCGATGATTCCAACCGATATGCCGTTTGAGTTTAAGCGACTTCAATTTCCGGTCCGTCTTTGCATTCGCCATGACCATTAACAAATCACAAGGCCAATCCTTGAAAGTTTGTGGTCTGAATCTTGAAAATCCATGTTTTTCCCATGGTCAATTATATGTGGCATGTTCACGGGTTGGAAGACAATCTGCGTTATTTGTTCTTGGCGCCTAATAATAAAACAAAAATGTCGTCTATCACAAGGTGCTTCACTGAAGAGTGCAACCCATGCACAAAAATACATGGCCAATAAAGAATCATTAAAATACTAGGATTCAAATCATTGCAAATTAAAGGACTGAAGAAGAACAATTGCACCTGGACGTATCGAAGAAGGAGGATTTAATCTGACATTCAAGGTATTTATTTATTTATTTTTGTACTTACACACAATATAATTAACAGAATAACATACTACACTTATTACTTTGAATTATGTATGCTAATTCTAAAAAAAAGTGTTTATAAATCAGTAATATTGTCTTTGCTTTTGATTCTGTAGATACAAGGACAGATTCACCATTGAATCGGATCATTCCAACCTCTGGAAGATGCAAAGCATAAATTTGTACAAATATACTTCAATGACAATGTGGAGGAAGAACTTGATCGACGCCTACAAAGTCGTGATCAGAGCGGATAAACGACCATCTGGTACACACGTCGTGATACTGGGCAACTACAACAGATATCTGAAACACGCCGTTCATATGACACGTTGCAATACCCACTGATATCTTGGCACGAGAAGATGGATATTATTTCAATATCAAAATGAAAAATCCATTTAATGGCGAGTAATCAATATATATATATAATCAATATCATAGTTTTGATTCCGTCATGACATACATTTTAAAGTGCTTAGTTTTGCTTTATGCTTCCAATAAAAGACCAATTACACTGCTTATTACCAGGAAAATAACAGACTTAAAGATTAAGATGTTTTTTTAGAGAAAATTTGACAAATAACCGGCAAACGATTTAAAATCATTTATCTTCACCCCTTTATAATTATGCTACAAATATGGATGTTAGCTTTACATACAAAATTAAAAATCTATTGTCTTAATTTCAGGTGAAGAAACTACCAAGAATCTAAGCTCGATGAATTATAACGCATATCGTTTGACGATTCGTCGAAATGCTGACAACTACTTGCTGAAGTTTCGTCGATTACTGCAATAGAATTCAACCAGACCAAATATATGATATCATATGTACCGAAAAATTCAACTTAATAAAATCCAAAATCTGCTCATTTATTGCCTTTCGGGTGAAACAAAGTTCACCGGGTCAGCTAGTATTTTATATATATAGGTGGATACGGAATAAATGAATGGAGTAATTAAATACAGTACCTGAGAGTCATGAACTGTGGTGACAACTACAGTGTCGGGTCTGATGGCCTTCATCTCAGACAGCAACCCAAAGAACAGATCAACATATCCTGAAAAGACAAATTTATTTCAATTTATTTGAAGAGACTTTATTTTATGAATATACATGGCTGTTTACTCTCTTCAAAAACTTCCAAAGCCTAAGTGTAATACCAAATCAAATAGCATAAATTACAATAATTATATTTTTATTGTAGCGGGATTAGGTGGGTTGTGCAATACATTAAACATAAATTAATCTGCCATACTTTTAAATAGACATAATATAACAATAAATAAACGACTAAATAAACAATAAGTAACATGTCACGGCGGCCTTGGCATCATCTCCGTACAGCGATGGCTTAGACAAGAGTTTCACATTGCCTCTTCAGCCAGGATGATGGTGTTGTTTGACATCCTTATCCTACTCCAGAAGCAATAATGTTGCCAATCAAATAAATCTGCCCTCTGTAAACATACCAGATGCGCTACAGAATCTAGGGACTTGCATAAGTTTGCATTATTCATTATTTTCCGCAACTTTGATGTTCTTCCATTGTCTCGTTTTGGAGATAAGTTAGTTAGACCAGAGTTCTGAAGTATACAATGCCATGCAGTGTGCTTTGAATAACTCTGTATGACTTCATTGCTACAACGGTCGAACCTCCGAAAGAGAATACCACTCCAAATGCTTAATACTATTTTTTGCCTTTCTTTGTCTTCAAAGTCACAGGTCATCTGTGAGGATGTAGCCCAAGTATTTCATTGATGACACAGTGGCTAGATCCCTGCCCTCAAGACTCACTGTGTATATGATCAGTAATTCGTTATCAGGTTTAAAGACATCAACTAATTTTGTGGGGTTATATTTGAGGTTAATTGCACAATGTAATAGTGTTAAGTATATTGTTACCGTTGCCTCTGCCGATGCGGTTTCCATCCTTGGACACAGCAACGGAACCAACGACAATCAAATCCAATGAGACTGAATCATCAAGACCTGTAACAATCAATAAATCAATTATAAATTAGCTCATTCTTAACACATTCCTTAAATAAATAAGAAATGCTATTATTTGTTTTATTTTGTACATCTCCCAGCACTGCCTCTATAACTTGATATTAATATGTAGTGAGGCTTAACTAATCTTGAAAATATAAATAATATTAATGGATGTAATTTTTAAACACTCGTAAGGATTATTCAAATATTTTAAGTATGGTTAGGTGTTAAATATTTTTATGTAAAACAAATACGGCAGAATTCACTAGACTGTAATGAAAATCCAATATGTCGCTTATATGACGCTCGTCATTGTGAAGATTGCTAAGCGCTCCGTGTGGAGTGTTGATCTGCCAACATCTTTGTGAATGGTATTAATTAGTATTCATAGAAGTGTTACATTTTGCCTATACCAAAAAAGTATTGTAATAATTTTAGGTTTCTTATGTTGTTTATAAAATTGTTTTTCTTTAACTTTATAAACATATCATGTATTTTAACTTCTGTATTTGTCCATTGCAAGATTTGTTCATTAAATAAACGAATTTATTTTTATACTTCAGCCCAGCGGCATCACAAGCACTTATGCAATAGAAACATTTAATATATTTGTAGCAACTAGGAAAGCTAACTTGTTACATAGTTGAGTGAATCTAAATATCTTATAATTATCACTAATGGTGAGATGATTCAAGGATTATTATTTTTTGTAGATAACCTTTTATACTTCAATGTCCTTAAACAAAAATAATAAATATAAAATAGCAATTTCTTAATATCATGGATCAACATTCAATCCCAATGTTCATATATAACAAATATTATATGTGTGATGTCGCTTACAATGTATGCGGCAGTAATATTCATGTACTATTACTACTTGTGCAAACTCAGTAATATTTCAGTTTGAATTGTGGTTATCAACACAATGGGGTCAAATATTGTACAAATGTGCTCTGTGTCAACAATAATAAATATTATATCATTTACACACACAAACATATTGTTGCAAACGTACAGATACCGTTATCAATAAATATTAATTAGTGCCGTATTCCAACATTAATGAAAAGAGGAAGGGAAAAGGCAAACGGCATGTGTAATATAATGCAGTTCATCGAAAACATATTTTGAAAAATGTCCAAAAATAGATTTTCTCACCGATGGTCTTTCCAAACTGTTCCAGCCCCTTGACGGTTAGTGCTTCCAGGAAGTCAGAGTCAGTGGAGTCCTCCTTGAGCTTGAGGCAGGTCATGATGTAAGCCTTCAGGCGAGGAGGCTGCACGTAGAGGGTCTTGCCCGCCTGCAGGCAAGCCATCCTGCACAAATAACACAACATGCTTAAAAAAAATATATATAAAAAATATTTCTGAATAAGGAAATAATTTCAAAGCATTACTATATTAAAGTAGTGCAACTCAAAGTTTAAATAAAATTAATCATAATATTATGTGTAAATAAAATATCTAATTAACACATTTTGTAAATCAAAATATTTGTGATACTGTTATTGAATTGTGGGTACAATTTATGCAAACGGAATATCATCACACTGATTGATTATAATTGATAACAAAATTAGCACAAATGCATAATTGAATTTGTAATTTAACATAATTTTAAAATTAAAATTCATTCCAAGTTTTTAATTTCTTAAATGCAATAATGATTAGTATTTTTTGTGGCCTGTATTTATTTGTTCAGTAACTAATTCGAGGTTTTGGCAGTAAATTAAACCAATATAAGGAGTAAATAAAATTATTCAGCAGTGGACAAAATAAATTGGCAGTGTCCACTGTGCTGTCAGTATGAATGTGGTCAGTTATAAAATTGAAATGGGAGTAATGTATTCAATATTGGTAAAAAAAATAATGTAAATTGAATGAATAATTAACCCATAAAATGGAAATCTAACCTAACCTATTATTAATTAGCATTGATTAATTATTTCCTGCCAATTTATTACTTTTCTACTGCCATATGGTTTTTCTTTACTTACCTTTTTAGGTATTTATTGCTGACTGTTTGCTAAATAATTACTGCTCATTAATTGATTTAAATACTGGCAAAAAAATGGTTTCCTTTTTTTGTTACAGTTTTTTGAGCAAGGCATTGCGGAATCGAGTGATAAAATCTACAATTCATCATTGAATCGCAGAGAGTAATTTGTTTCATCTAATTATATATTGAATTGTGACATGTGCCAAACTAATTAAAATGCCATTATATTGTTTACTATGTCAACTTAATAAAAATAATTAAGGTAAAGAGAAAATAATATGATAATATTAACTTAAACAAGAAATATGACAACATAAATATTAAAAGTATGATTTATTTTAGTAGAAGTAACTCTAACTATATGTGCATTATGGCCTAGTTCACACAAAGAGCTTTAAGCTTGCATTAATATTTTACTTAGGTATACAATGCATTTTCTAAGTAATAAGTATTTATTTATTTACCTTCTTTATACATGAATCACCTTAGATATGGCCTCTATTTAGGAGACTGCAGGTCAATCCACCACTGTCAAGAAACAACACAATGACAAGACAAGTTTTCTCTTAACAGTGATGGATCGAGGAAGGCTGCGAGTTAGTCGAAACTGCAGTCTCCTAAATAGAAGTCACATCTAACGTGGTCCATGTAAAAACAAGGTAAATAAAAAAATAAAATGGATCTCAAAGTTAATGCTGAAAACATTGAAAAAAAAAAAACATTTTCTAAATGTTGACATGGTAACGGGAGAGTTTTGCCAGTAGAAATTGTAAACACACACTCATTAAGTGAACCAGGCATAATAAACACTTAAAAAATACATTTAAAAAAAACCAAATGAATACGGCGATAAAAAAAAATGTAAATTTTTTTAAGATAATGACTGAATTGATAATGTTTATACATCATTAAGTAATTAGGTCACAGGTGATATGAGCAGCTTAATAATTTAAAAGATCAATATGGTATTCGAGCACTGAGAATTATAAATATGTGTTTTTAAATAAGTTATATTAATGAAGGTATTAACATGTTTATTTATTGCAATTTAATTACATTGCATCGTGATCAACATTAATTGATTGTTTTGCTACAAATAGACTTCAGCAGTATCGAAATAATTGCAAGGCAGTCTGAGCTGAGATTTAAAAAAAAAAAAAAAAAAGATGGTCCTACTTTAACCGCTTCCTGGTCGTTCACGGACATGTCCGGGATAACCTATACAAGGTAAAAATACCTTGTAATCGGATAATTAAGTAAAATTTTGGACATTCACACAAATATGCGGGAACATTAATTACACTATTCCACATATTCTTTTGGAAAAAGGAAAAAGAAAGATATTTTCTGTTTTGTAGCATTTCATTTTTCTTTCATAGCCCTTTTTTTGAAAACTGGGACATAAACAATATAATTTTTTGCACAAACGGAAGACTGAATGAAAAAAAACATTATTGGTTACCCTGGGATAAAGTTTTAAGATTTATTACTCATTTAAAATAAATTGAATTAAAACTATGAAAAAAAAATTTAAGATATACTCACAATATAATTCAATATAAAATCATAAAAGATATATATATATATATATATTAGATTTTTATAAAAAGAAATCAATGGGGAATTAGTTAAAAAAGGAAATCGGAGGTATTCAGATAACATCATGCTTAACCCACTCACTGCATATGACATCTATAGCGGTCATGAACTTTACATGCAATTTGTAGCCTCGTATTACAGCCTTATTCTACTGTTATAATGTTTAAAATCAACTTACTATATAACTGAATATAAAATATATTTGTTCCAGTCAAAAACTATAAGCAATATCTGATATATTTGTTTATTATAAAATATATTAGTCTGTATAATTTGCCCAAAAATTTTGATCGTATATATGTGAATAGTTGCTCCTACCAGGACCTTAAGATGGACAACATAATTCCTATTGATTTTGCCAGATGCTGGTTAAATAATCAATTTATGTCTCTGTCATGAATGGAGAAGGTGAATATGATGTGTACCTGACAACATCCTGGGCGCGGTCAGGGTTGACGAGAATGTGGTTGGCGTTCTTGAAGGCATCTAATTCCTTGAGGGCCGTGGCCGCCTCGCCGGAACCGACAAATCCCGGGATGCGGTTGTACGAGTACGGCGGGCGCAGGGACAGACGGTTCTTCTGCAAGTGCTGCCACACCTGGTTGCGGAGGGTCCTCTTGGTCACCTCTTTCGCTGTAATGTGATAAAAAATACATTGCATTGAAGGAAGAAAGTTTATATATACAAAGAATAATTTGTTTGATAAATAAATCTTAATCGAAAACAGGCATAAGATTAGTTCAATTAGACTTTTCTATCGTTGAAACCACATTTGTTGCTCTTCGGAACTTAAAGAATTGATTCCTTCTGGACACCTCCTCTTAACGTAAATGAAAGGCTGCCTTGTGAGCTCTCTCAACTAGTCATTTCTCACTGTCCAAACATCATACCAGTATTCTACGCATGCATCTGCTTTCGAAACCCTTTATACGGCTTCTAATTTTATGCCAAGAAATTCAGGAAAGGTACTTTGCCGAGAGGTGTGGCTTAGAGTTTTGCTTACTATTTAATAGTTTGTGGGTTTAATCCCCAATGAAACTAAAAATAATAGTATTTAAATCTTTCACAACTTCTATATTTACAAAATATATTTATCATGAAATTAATGGTAGACAAAAATAATCCCGTAAACACCACCTATTGACGGTGAGTATCCATCTAAAACAACAAATGGTAGGCTGTATTTAAATAAACACTCCACGTACATCGCTTAGGCATCCCAAATAAAATGACTGAATTTGAAAATATTGTCTTAATGTGGCCGATTATTGTCTATTGGAGAAATAGGGACTACGAATCTTTTCTTGTGAGACCTTGTTACATTGTTGATTATTACCAACATTCACTCATAATGATACTATCCCACTAGATAGCTCTATAAAATACATTATGTTACTAACCACTTGGCTACACATATACTTGAAATGTAATCAAAATTATCTAATTATAAGTCTTCATAATACTTGTAATGCATCACACATCAACGACAAACATTACAAGATGCCCACAGCACAAAAAAAAAGGTTTTACTAAACCAATTGTATAAACAAAAACATATATATTGAATCATATAAAGTTGACAAATTTTATTTTATTGATAATGACCGGGTACTATTTACAGTGAGGTGTTTAAAATTCTGCTGGCAACTTTAGATACAGCTCGGCTCAAAAAGTATAGAGCGACGCTGTTTACACAACTTGAAATTAACATTCTTACTGTTTATTTATGAAAAAAGAAAACACATTTTCTGCCCAAATAGATATTTTGTTTTTAACACAGTAAGGGGGGAAGGATAACTAAACATTATTGTTCAAAGAAATAGTATCAAATTTTTAAATGATGGTATTCTGATGAATTTCCACTTGGAAAGCCGTTGTATATTTTAATAAAAAAAACAGTAGAACAGATTATTTGAAGCATGGAATACGATATCATCTTAACTTGAAACTGACTGTAAGCACCATTTATTAAAAAATTAATAAAATAAAGCATGCAAATAAACTGTATTTAGTGTGTTAATACTCAAGGTTATTAGACCAGTCATTATTTATAATAGTAATTAAAACATACATGGTTACATCACCCATACTATTAGTTTGTATATTCAAAACTGGGCAAATCTTATTGTTTACCACTATATCCAATCTCCTCCAACATCTGGAACATATGGTCTACACAAATTGCCATCAGTCACCAGAAGGTCCACGTAGGAACATATAAGCTTTCCAATGACCTCCAGGACAAAAGCCGAAGGAGTTCAGAAAGGGTTCCATGAGTTTGATGATGAATATGTGTAGGTGGAATCAATTAAGAACGTATAAAACTTAGATATCTGATGATACCATATCAAAGGATACTTAAAAACCGATTTATCTTGTAATAAAATATTTTCCAGTATGAAACATTAAATGTTTACTTTTTAAATATAATAAGATTTTGACATATAGATTAGTAAAATAAATTGATCATAATATATAGCAACTACTACAGGGTGGGATGGATTTTAAAAAGCAATTGCTTCCTTTTCAATAATTTTAGATGGTTGCAAATGAAAAGTTTCGCAAGAATAAGAATGGAAGTTTATGTTTTACATAGTGTCAGTCGTCAAAATAAAGTAATCTGTGGAACGATGTGTTTTTTGTGCCGACCTTTTTTTGTAACGTCTGTTTGATTATCCACGTGCAGCGTTATGGTTCAATATATCCTCCCGCGGCTGAATTCCTAATCGGAATCGAATTCTGGCATGGGTTATTGCATTCCAGGGTACCGAAAATTTGTCCACGGTAAGAAGAGAGCCTCAGTTTACCGTCTCTACCCCAGAAAACATCAAAAACGTTCAAGTAGCGCTTCAACAATCTTCTAGGCTTTCAGTTCTGAAACATGGAAGTTCCCTCGGCATTTCAGTGAGCTGAAAGACGTCTATCTAGTATTAGCAGGATGGAGCCACAGTTCACTCAGCAGGGGTTTCTATGGACTTTTTACGAGACAGATTCCCCAGGCGCCTCATCTCTCTTAGAGGTGATTTAAACTGGCCAGCATGCTCGCCTGATTTGGCCCTTTGTTTTTATTGGTAGATACTTAAAATTCTTAGTTGGACCATCGCCCTAGGACCTTGAAAGCCTTAAAAAACAACAATCGAGCCTAAATTGTCGAAATTTCTGTGGCAACACTTCAAAGAGTGCACGAAAATGTCAAAAAAAGCTTACTCAGTGTTTGGAGTGTGGGGGGCGCCATTTAGCCGATACTTTGTTAAAAACTATGTAAAATTTAATCTAAAGTGTTCATTAAACAGAAAAAATAATAAAAACAGGTAATTTCAAAAAATCTGCGTTTTACTCTATTTGAAAACTCATGTGTGTGCCGCGGCGCGCCACCCTGTATTATATATTCCAAAATGTAACATTATTTGGTGCAACAATTTAACAACAACATTATTTTACTGTAACAATAAGAGAATAATACAATTGACCATTGACATTAAAATCATATTCCGAAGCTGTTAATTCACAGTTGTAAACAAGTACTCAAATAATTGATTTATTTTTGTATGAGATTAATAAATTTAAAGTAGTGATATTTATTCATAACTAATCACTAAACGCATGTATAAAGTTCAAGGGGAGATAATTATGTAATTTCTTATGAAATTATATTTACTTAAACGTAATGATAACATTATTTTTTCTTTCTTTCTAGGCTAAAGATGATAAGTTTTATTACACAATATTATGTATTGCACTGCGCAAATCGTAATTTCGTTAAATATAATTGATCATCTATGATCGGATTACTTATCATAGTCTTAAATGTTAAAAAAATTGTGCAACTTATTTAGAAATTGCAGCATTAACCACTTTCCCACCATTCAAAGTGTTCAAATTTCGACGCTCACGGAAATAGGTGTGATACCCGAAGCCTGCCCATATAAGCATTTTAAAATCGTCGTTCGTCTTTCGGCGTTCACGCAAATACGTGTTTAATATAATTTCACATTGAAACAAAAAATCAGGATTTCTAAACTGGTCTTCGTCTTATTTACATTTCAATAAAAACACACGTTAATCCTTTAGGCCCTTTGATAAAAACTTATGTTTTGTGTATTTATAAGTATTTTGTGTTATAGATTATGGAATAATGAAAATATATTGTATTGTAAAATGATTTATATAAATTGAACCAAATAATATTCCTTTTCACTATTTATATTATTTAAAAGAATATTATAGGAAAAAAAAAGTCAGAAGACACACAAAACCATATTTTTGTGTACTTTGTCATTTCATTTTTGCATCTCCTATTGTACCAATTTTTGCTGTGATGTTCGTCATGGATTCCCTAATCAATTACATTTATATGAATATAGTATGTACATGTAATAGTCTATGAAAAAAAAATGTAAGAAAAATATATTAAAAAATTGATTTCAATGGGTTAAAAAAAATAAAAAATATATTCATATGCTTCAAAGTAAACTAAAATAAAAATTGTTTTTTTGGAACATTTTTGCCAAAATAATTTGTCGGGGAAGTAGCTAGTTTTATTAATATGTATTGCTTAATTTTAGTCTCGTATCTATAAGGAAGTTATCAAATCTACAAATATAAAATGACGTAGTTGCTTATTCTAAGATAAATATTTTGAAGAGAGATTTTGTAAAGGAATCGTACTTATTTTGAGTAATGTTGTTTGAAATATGTGGGTATGCTAATAAACTCTAGGTGACTCACAAATGGAATGCATAAAAATGGGTCATGACCTTCAAACTTGACTGATGCTTAATAAAACTATCAAAAAGCGGAGTATTATAAAATTTAGTAATGATTTTTGTAATTTTTTTATTTTTTAAGCTCATAAATTGGTAATTTTGGTGAAATTTAATATATCAATAGATAAATCAGATAATTAATGAAATGTTAGGTATTTTTGTTGGCAATCTTCTCATTGGTTCTAAAATTAAATTTTATAAAACAAAAGATGCGAAAAAAACATATTTTCACGAATTATTCAAATATTAATCATTTGAATATGGAATGATTTTGTTTTAGAAATCGTCGGTTCCAAATGTGACAATACTCATTAAGGAATGCATCGAAATAAATTAATTCATCAATGTAGGAGTATAGTTACACTCAAGGCGATTTATATGGAGTGAAATGACAATAGTTCAATTATGCGTATTGACACACGAAAATACCGCAAAATATGAGAAATTATAGTTTTTAGGATAAAATATGTAACCTTAGTCAATTTTAAATCATCTGAGATAAAATAAAATGTATAAGTAGATACGTTGCTTTAAAAATATGTCCTACCGGCAAGTATTGATACACGAAAATACCGCAAAATAAACGGTTTAAAAACGTTTAAGTATCAATTATTATTCTAAAAGACTATTAGTATTTTTCAATTATCTCGTCTAGATAATAATGTAAGGTGTTTAGTATAGATATAAACGGATTACAGTAAATATAACAATTTGATGTGCCTGATTGATACACGAAAATATGGCAAAAAAATCTAACTAATCAAATGAATCTAACTAAAATAATAAAACACTTTTTAAGCATACATATTTTTTTAATGATTCAATCTTATTGAGATGCGATTTTTAGCAAAAGATGTCGATCGGTACAAAAAACGCCGGCCGAGATATCGTATCAAATTAACAAACAAAAAAGTATAAATGCATTTCAATTATGACTATCGTGGTGAATTTGATAGTATGATGTGTTGAAATAGATAGTTTCGGCCTGTGGGTGTATATTGTAATTTGATATAAAATAAATGTAAAATGAGCGCGGACTGATTTTATGTTAGCGGTTAGGTACAACATTGAGTGTGTAATGATAACTTTATTATTCTGTTAGAAAGAAAATGCTGGAATGGATTGGAGAAGATTCGTGAGGGATCATTGGAACGACGATGCGAGCAGTCATGACGATTAGAGACGAAGGTACATACAACATGTTAGTATGGTACATCGGAGTATGATGTCAAACCGGCGATGTCCCAACAATGCGACAACTCGCCTTGAAGTTTTGTCGTGTAAATGTAATGTTTTGTAAAAAGATTGGGGGTCTCACGGGTCGCTTCGGAAGCCTGCGAGCTGTCTCCGTTCAGCATGGTGGCGATGGCGCGCGGATGTTTGGTTAGTGACAACAAATAATATGCAGTCGCATCGGACGAGCTCCCAGGTGATTGTAGCGAAGTGTAGGTATTGCACAACCCGTCATATGTAAAAATAGATATAGATGGAAACAAGTGAGGCAACACTCGCACCAAACAAACAAATAGGTATTATGAATTCAAAAATATAAATGTTATAATATTTATTTACGATTTTACACAATTCATTTATGTATTTGATAATAGAAGGGTATCGAAATGATAATTATTTTATTTTCCACTCGAATTATATCAATGGAGGATAAACATAAAAAAGAGTATTTATTCAAATGCCTATTTATATGACAATTGATTTTAGATAAAACAGAGGATAGTGTTTAATTAACGCCATCGACGTCGCCCACTTCTGGGCAGACAGGATCTGACCCTGTTGTTTCCGACACGATTATATATATTATATATAGTGCTTAATGTTTTTGAAGACTAAAACAAACCATTCAGTCTTGTTACTAAATATGAATTTGAAAATAATTAGCAAATCTTTTCGATTAATATTATTTTAAGTAAGCTCATTCGTAAAAATATTTATTAAGAATATTATATTATCCCTTTCGCGACGCTGTTGGCATATGCCGTCATAAGATTCCTCGACCGTTGGCATCTGTTGACGTGATATATCGTTTTGATACTTTCTTAGAATAGTTTTTTATGCATCATCTGATAACTAAAGGATACAAGAACCAATGTGATATATAAAAATAGACCTGACAAGTCCATTTATGCTTCAAATACGAGTTTTATAATTGACAGTAAAATTTATATTCAAACCAAGCCGTAATGAAAGACTTAAAAGAATAAAAAAAATGTTTATCTTAATATGTATTTATAAATACAAATAGGTAATAGCATGATTTAAGTTAAGGGGCCTCTTTGTTGTTGAAATTAACTATTGAATTTGTATTAGCGACCAATCATATAAAATAAAAAGTCAATTAACGATTTATTTTCTTAAAGTAATAATTTATTAAATAAAATTTGCACATTTTTATCTGTTCTTTAATGTTTGTAAGAGTTATTCTTATTAAATAGTTGCATTATTACTAAAAATAGCTTATAAATTTGACGAAATTGAATTAATTATGATTTTGTGTGAGAAATAGAGTCACGTTGTCATAGTTTTAAACATGGATATTATATTATAAACTTGAACATACATACTCGAGTATATTTGATATAATGTCGTCACTCAAGTCACTCACTATTTGTACATACGTTTGAATAATATCTAACCTACGTTAGAAGCGTATAAATTTTTACGTAACAAATATGCTATGAGAGATCGAAGGAACTTAAAAAATATAGGACTTGGTTCTAGTCCATATTGTATGCTTTTATGTTTCAAGTGACAATATTTATGTTCAATTGAGTGTTTTTAAAAATCAGTTATCGAGTGTTTCTACAATATACTAATATTAAAGTATTAATCTACAACTTCGCCAAGAAAGTGAATATTTATGTATAATTTTTGATGATACCTACATCCTCAATGTGATATAGCTAACCAGATGATTGTGTATGCATAATATCACTTTTTTTAAAAGTCGAGTATTTTTACACTCGGTATCGCCCTTTAAACTTACATCAAAAACTGAATGTTATTTATCTTTAAAAATACAATAAAAAACTATTATAATTTGCATTTATTGATAAACATAATTAAATAATAATCTATATATATAAAAATCAATGTCTGTCTGTGTGTGTGTCGTTGATGCATTCCGTTACCATTAACCCGATTGCGATAATACTTTGTCGAATTATTGCTGATACTAGAAAAAAAAAGATACGATACTCAAAATTTGATTTAATTACAAAAATTAATTGAATATTTACGTAAAACATGTTTTCATACAAGACTTTTGTAATACAGAACGGCCAATTTAGAACATTGTGTTTCCTTAGCAACGCCGTAAGCAAAAATTCATTGACATGAAGTTATTTTAAGTAGGTAATTTTAGTAGGTATTTTAAGTAGGTATTAACGTAAGGTACTGAACATTTTGAAACAAAATTCGATTTTCGAATAAACTATTTCAATATTTAAATTTTTGACGACTTTTTTGTTTATCGAATTGAAATAAATATAACGTATTAATTGTGTGTGATATACAGTAGAAAGAGTTAATTTTGGAATTCTAATTGCTGGTCGGCTTCGGATAGTATTATATCATAATTTAATAATTAATTTTAAGTAAAAAATTAATAAATTAAAAATATTTAGTTTTGATTCATAATTTATTTTAATGTTTACATGTTTCGGCCTTCCTGAAGACCATCTTCAATAATGAAAAAATAAAAACAGGCCGTGGCTTATATAGACAAGATCCTATATTAGTACACACATATTTACAGGTTGTATATGTGTGCGGGTACAACAATAGAAAAAGGTTATTTTAAAAATTAATTGGTATGTGATTAGTCTTAATGTATTGAGATTTTTTTTTTTATGTAAACACATACAGGAGAATACCGACAGATGGTGATAGTAATTTTTTGTCTCATCTGTGGAATTCTATGACGCTTACCATGGTGCATATGGCTAAGCGCTGCGTGTGGAGTGTTGATCCGCCAACGTTATAGACTACAGCCCAAGATTCACGCATCATCCTTTATTATTACAGGAATCTACTATGAATGGGTGGTCTTCACGGGATGACTTTAGTCTACCACCAATTTTAATTGATAGGCTTTGACTGACATTTTACGGGTGATGGATCAAATTCACACCAACCGGGGTATTTTAGAGCTCAGAAATCGATTAAAAATCCTTTTTATTTTTAATCTCCATCGGGGATCGAACCCACGACCTTTGGCTTGCAAAGCAAACGCTTTACCATTGAGCTATGACAGCCAGCATTATACAATAATATTTTTTTTGCTTTCAATTTAAAAAAGATATTATGAAATACTATGTATTATATTTTTTAATTATAATTAATTCTAAAATTATAATTATTTCACCAAGTATTGTCAGTTGATAACCTTAATGTTAGTATTATATCAATCAATTTATTTTTATTTTTCAAAAGTGAATTTCAAAACGTAACATTCACTGTGAAATCAATTATGCCACCCAAACGAAAAGCAATAGGTCAAGAGTACAACTCAAGCACGAATGAAAAGGGCATCTCGAGCTTCAGAAACAGTCGAGCAAAGGAGAGCAAGATTGGAAACAGATCGAGTACACGCTGCTCAAACCCGTTCACATGAAACAGATGAGCAACGGGAAGCAAGATTGGAAGCAGATCGAGTACGCGTAGATCATACCAGACGTACTCTGCATGCTGATTTAAATCATAGTGCTTTCCATTACGATCCTAATTATGATTTCTATAGATACAGTCTGCACCCAAGTATTGTTATTGGAAAAATTGATAAATTATGCGTGTATTGTAGTGCCTTTAAATTTAAAAATGAAACAATAGGAATGTGCTGCACGAGTGGAAAATTGAAATTTCCAGAATTAGATTCACCCCCCGAACCTTTATTAACGTTGGTATCGGGTGATACAAGTGAATCAAAACATTTCTAGACAAACATACGAAAGTACAATTCTTATCATTACCACTGCCGAACGCAAATTATTCCTCATCGTACAAATGGTCATGTTTAGCAAGTCTCAGAAACGCATCGATAGTTCCACATGATATTTTATTTATTTATGTAAACACTTACAGGAGAACACTAGTAAGGTTTATGTCCTCTGTGTAATTAATGATGCTCAACCGGGTTAGCTGGCCCGCCATTTTTAAAGGTATAATAATATAACATCCTATTTTTTAACCCTTTCGTTGCGGCTCGATAGAATACAAATTATACTGCCAATACGGCGTGAATTATTCAAACCATTTTTTTTGCTTAAAACTAGTATTTGAAGCATAAATTTACTTATCTCACCTATTTTTATATATCACATTGGTTCTTCTATCCTTTAGCTATTAGATGATGCATGAAAAACTATTATATTTAACAAATGTTCTTTATATAACTCCATACATGTGGTGGCATTCACACATGTGGTTTAAAGAAAAATCGCTCCTGTGACGAAACCTAACGATATTTATTTACATGCACAATACAAATTCCTGTAAAGAATACATGTAGTTTGATAAAGAGAATGACTGTACTTCCAATTTCTTACCGTAGATGTCACAATGAGTACTGAAAGTAGCAAAACGATATATCACGTCAACTGATGTCAACAGTTGGGGAATCTTTTACGGCATATGCCGACAATTGATGCGAAAGGGTTAAAACGGAATAACTGCTATAATAATGAGTAATGTTCACAGAGCGACATTCATCTTGACTAATTCTGATTAATCTACGACATTCATTTTACAAGTGAGGGAATTATTTCACACCAATAAGAAGTATTTAGAAATATTTTAAATCAATATAGTGGTTGAAAATTGATGAAAAAAATGCTCCTGAGAAGGATATTCAGAGTTTATATGCGTGAAGGGATTGAAGGGACATTGGACAATATTATGTATTGCTTTGACGACACTGTAATTAATGTAATATGAATTTGTATAGTTTGTGTTTATGGTTATTTAAAAAAATATTGTGGGCAATTTTTATCTGAGTCAAAGAAATATATTTTTATTTTCTTTATACAAGTAGGTATCTAATTAAGACAGCCATTAATTATTCATCATGTTGAATACAGGACTGTTACATAAATATATTTATTAAGTGAAATTAATTCGTAATGTAAATAAATATTGTTAAATTAATAATAAGTTCAAATTCAGCGAACAGTCTGCGACATATGAAGGGGTGTAAGCATCAGTTCAAATGTCGCCTCCTTTAAGTTTGCTCCCCTTAGGTTAGCTTCCTGCAGATCGCTTCCTGTGAGATCACAGTTCTGAAAAAATATGTGTTTAAACAAATAATACTTATTTGAAATTCATGGCTTTTGGGTTTAGCTGTCTGCAGAAAACTGTTTTTTTCTTTATCTACTTTCATAGAAATCAAAGGCGATGTTTTTAAAATAAGGCCTTAAATCCATACAAACAATACTTACAACAATTGTCATAATATTGCTTTAATAATGGAAAATTGATGCAATTGCCACTCATGTTACTTTTTAGTTAATTAACCTTTAAGCGCCTAGTGGTCCCGTACGGGACCGCAAATTTGTGTCGTTCAATGCCCTAGCACGCAAATATTTGTAATGTTTCGTCGCACAATAGATTCTTCCATGAACTTACTTTAATACTATTATTACAAATTAATGAAATCCGATTGTGAAATGAACCATAAGCACTTCCTGTATGGGATCGTAGGGCATTGAACGACGTAAATCTGCGGTCCCGAAAGGAAACCACTGGGCATTTAAAGGTTAATATACAGAAAATTAATATTTTGTAATTAATTAAGTTCAATTATTTTTCTCCATATCCCTTCCATATTGGGAGCGAATGGTTATCAGAAATTTTCAGCACACAGTTCTATCAGCTGTTGTTGTCCATGTATTGTCTCAAGACATCTCTGCACTTCCGGGTTCATTTGGGAACAAATATGGTTCCTGATGATATAGGAGTCCGAGGACTTGTATAGACAGCAGCCAATTTTTCCGAAGCCTAGATCATTTATTTCTAAGAGGCAACTCAACGCACCAAAAGATTCCCAAGTAATAAAGGTATAAATATTGGAAATTTAACAATGCTTAAATAAAAAAAAATACCTCTAGGTTAGCTCCGGCCAACACAGCAGCTCTCAAATCACAATTTTTTAGATTTGCATTTTTTAGTGTTGCAACTCTCAAATTAACTCCAGCCATATTGCTCCCTTCCAAATTTGCACCTGAATTAATAAAAAATAAGATTAATAAATTGTACAATATATATATAATTTATTTATGATCCAAACTGCGATCTCTTGAATGGTAGGCGAGCACTTTTCTCCATGTGTATATGCAATACCTTTCGCCATATAGTAATAATAGGATCTTACTCTTGACACTAGCTGTTACTAGTTGTTAATGGTGTATAATAATATTTTAATGTTCTGTGATTAATAAAGTGGATTTTCTATAAAAGCTGCCTACTACAATATATAAATTAATAAACCACCAAATTATAAAAGCGTATATTTGAGTTTATATCAAAGCATAATATTTATTTATTAACATAAAAATAAATTACCTTTTAGATTCACTCCTTCTAGTATTGCTTTTGACCCAGTTGGATCTTCCAAGTTACATCCCCTAAGGTTTGTTCCTAGAAGATTGAGAGTTCATTGCAGTCAAACACAATAAAGTATGAATGGTAAATAATATTATATTTAACAAAAGAAATAGAAAATTGCATTAAAAATATGACAAAATTATTTTTGCATATTCATAATGCGTATATTGGTAAGTTATCATCGGCCAGCTTAATTAGTCACTACTTGGTGAGGCGCAAGAAGTTCCAAGAAGAAATGATAAACAACAAAACTAAACATAAAACATTTTTTTGATTAATAATCTTGGTAGAATTTCATAATTAAATGTGAGAATTAATAAACATTTGAAATTGGTTCCACATTTTTTTAATTCCCTATTTAGACAGTCGTAGAACCAGTTTGAAGTACAGTCGATTTTGCTTAATTGGGACACCGCTTAATTGGAACAGCCGCTTAATTGGGACAAATCTCAAAGAACAGAAACCAAACTAAGAAACCAATAGTAAATTTATATGTTTAATTGGGACAAAATTCCTCTTAATTGGGACAGTAAATTTAAGATCACAGCACATATTATGTTACACATTAACATCCTCCTCTCTCAAAAAGAGGGGCGTTATTACGTCGCGAGGGGGCAGGATGAGGAGCAGGTCATCAGATAAGCACCTTCTTTTAAAAGCTCAGATTATATTTATGTTAAAAAAAACATTACAAACTTTCGACCACGCGGTATGACATACCCGCGCGGCCGCAACGCGGACCTTACTTCGCCAAAAGGTGGGGATCGAGGTTTTCGGTACCAGTTAGCAAGTGTCTCTTCGTGATGATGGCGTGCTGATGTCAACATATTCTCAAGAATTGTTGACAATTGTGTGGCACACCTTCATTTATAGACAATCTACAAAATATACAGCTCGAATTTCTTCCTCCTAATACCACATCGTTAGTGCAACCAATAGACATGGGAGTAATTTTTTTTTAAGACTTTGTATCGTGGAAAATTAATTAATTACATATTAGAATCCATTGATGAAAATGTATTAACAAGTTCCACAACAGCCAGAGAGATTAGTTCCCTTTTGCAAGCAATACAGATTGTCGCTGACAGTTGGCAAGCCACCTGCCATATAAAAACCACCACAATACAGAACTGTTTTACTGAATGCTTTAAACCACGGGGAGTCAACCTGGTCTGTACCGCCCACTAGTGGGCGATACGGGCTTCTGTGGTGGGCGGTGGGCGATTTTTGTAGATTTTCAAATCTCCTACATTCCTTCTAGATTTTTTTCCGTCTATTTACTGAATTTAAATATAGCGAGGTTGGTGGGCGGTAGGGAAATTTTCCCATGAGAAATAGGGAAAATTGGGCGCTAGGCATAAAAAGGTTGACGACCCCTGCTTTAAGCCCTTAGATATTTCCGAAATTTTAAGCAATGCAGAAAATCAGGATATGTTGCAAGTTCCTATTACTAACTATGAAGAATTTTCAAGAATAGATAACAATTTACCATGTTACGATGATAATGAAGACTGTGAGGATTCACATGCAGCAGGTATTAAAATATAATATGAATCATTAGACGAAGATAACGAAGATAACGAAGTTGACGAAGATGACGACGATGATGATGATTCACCTAAAAAAGAGTCAATTAAAAAAAATGTGAAATTCGTTTAATTAGGACAGCCGCTTAATTGGGACAAAATGCCCAAGTCCCGATGTGTCCCAATTAAGCGGAATCGACTGTATTTCTAATATTCACTTACATTTTATTAAATTTAGACTATTATAATATTATATATTAGTCTTCAAATAATCCTAAAAATATATCATTCTTATATTCAAACAAAAAATCATATTTATTTATTGATTTATTTATACGATTTCTATTTTAGCATCCTATTTAGTTTTTTCAACATGCTTACTATTTTTTTTCAATTTTTTTTTCTAGTCATTCTTTTTTTTAAGAATTGTAATTAGAACTTTGTTTCGGTTAATAGATAAAAAAAATCCAAACATTATATCAGTACCTTCCATATTGGCACATAAGGCTCTTACACTTAGGAGTTGTGCTCCCTCCAGATTTGCGTACGAGAGATCAGCTCTCTCCAGATTACACAGCGAGAGGTTTGCACTGACCAAATTACACCGAGACAGACAGGCATACTGAAAAAAAGAAGCATCAACTATTTATCAGTCCCGGTTTTAGGGGGTGGCGCAGTGGGTCGGTGGCCCAGGGCGCCGAATGAGCTAGGGGCGCCGAGGGCAATCTAGCGCCGCTGGGTCAAGATCCGGCACTGCTATTAATTAAATTTTACAAGAATCTATAGAGTGTGTTAAAACCGAAGATGTTTGATGATTATGAATTTTCTTGTAATTAATTTATTAAAATTAACTATAATTTAAAAGTAATATGCATATATTTTTTCCTTTGTATAACATCACAGTACATCGTCTTATTTAAAAATATTTTTCAGTATAAATTATTTATTTAATATTAGGTAATATAAATTAATAGTTGCGTAATACATATCTTCTTATATATATAAAAGAAAGTTGTGTTAGTTATACCATTTATAACTCAAGATGGCTTGATCAATTTTCATGATCTTTGATTTGTTGGATTCGTCTTAATTTTGAATACAAAAACAAAACATCAGAAAAAAATTACAGGAATTAATTTTTCACTACGCAACGATATCTCTGTATAAATTTTAATTTCAACTTAATAATATAAAGGATTTTAATTCAGCTAAAATGAGT
Organism: Glossosoma conforme; assembly: GCA_022606575.1. Taxonomy (NCBI): domain Eukaryota; kingdom Metazoa; phylum Arthropoda; class Insecta; order Trichoptera; family Glossosomatidae; genus Glossosoma; species Glossosoma conforme. The sequence continues at coordinate 410,418 of JAGTXR010000213.1, read as the reverse complement.
GAACCAGCATTTATTGATTCTAAGGCGGTACGAAGTTTGCCAGGTCAGCTGGTTAAATATAAATATAGCCAATATGGTATATTAAACCAAAAATTATGAAGATATTCGTTGGAAAACTGATGGAGGGCAAAATTATAAAGTGGCAACTAAAAATCAAAATCAGAGATGAAAGAGAAAGTCATGAAGATCAAGGTAAAATATTGCACATAGACAATGATGGGTATGTTTTTTTTTTTGATATGTCAGTCACCATTTCATGGGTCATCATTTAACAAGCTGCAGTAAAGTCATTGTTCATTATGTCATTATTCATTTGGATATTATTTAAAGATCATTGCTCTCATTTTTCATTTACATCATTCATTCCGATTTTCTTTCAATATTTTCATTGCCATGGTAATCGGTCATTTGTTATTTATTTTAAAAACTGATGGCTTTATTTTTTTATGGCTAACAATATTGAAAACAAAATTTGCTACCCTTAATAAATTTTGATAGGTACCAACTCAATTTGAAAATATAATGGAATACTTTATTGTTTGAAATATTGAAGTCATTCGTGTCACTTTTGATTAGTGAACCTCGCATATAATTGATTTGAAATAATATATTTTTAACTACTGTACAAACCACCGCTACATTTTAAAGCTAGCATTCTTGTAATAAAAGACTCCTTCTTTCTAATAAAATTCTTAAAAGCTTTTATTGGTTGATTAGTACCTAGAATCTAGATCAATTTTGAAAAACTAATGGAATGTTTTAAATATTTGAATTTCTGAACTTCACATACATTATAAATAATAATTATATTTTTATGTTTAAAATTATTAACACAAAAAAACGCTGCTACTTTTTACAGCTTACAATTTTGAAAAAAAATAATCCAAATAGTTATTATTGGTTGATTGGTACCTAGATCAATAGGAATGTAATGTTTTAAATATTCTAATTTTCATTTGTTGAGGTTTTGTATAGTTTGATCTTGCATAAATAAAGGATTATAAATGAAAATGAGCTGAAAAGGGTTGCGGAGGACCGAGAGGAATGGAGATCGAGATGCAAGATTCTGTTGCTGCAAACCAATCCACCGGATTGATACTACGAAGAAGAAGAAATGAAAATGATGTTTTTTTAGGTTACTATTTTACCTTAAAATTAATGTTTCTGAGATCAAGCTTGTTGAGGTCTGCTCCAGCGAGGTTAACACCTTGGAACCTTAGATCGACATTGGTGGAAGTCTGGATGAGAGCTTTGACTACGTGTTTACGTGTTAGAGGAGCATCATCACCAAACTGAGACAACTCGTTATTTATGTGCCACTCCAGGTGTGGCAGCATCGACTCGATACCTGGAAAAAACATTAGAAATACACCAAATACTCTTATTCCTGAAGGTTTTTTGTTGGGATGACATTCACTTTTTGATCAGAATTTAAATGGTCTGAAGAAATTTATAATGGTCGGAATATAAGTAATGACAGAAGGTTAATTTTTTTCTCTTTAGGTTAGGTTAGGTTACCGTGTCAAATAAATCTAACTATAATAACTACTAAAACTTAGTAATATAAAATATCAGCAATTTTATTGTTAAAATTGAAACAATTAAAATTTGTTTATAACCACTTGGTTGACATTTTACTGTCTACTAGCTTCGGTAGTACCCTCTATCATCTTCAGGACAACACTTACAACTTTTAAGTGTTGTCCTGAAGATGATCATTTCTGACCACAAAGTTATTGCTTTTCATAAAAAAAAATATTGGAAATTATTTATTCTGACTTGTGAATTCTGATGGATATTTTATCATTATTATTTAATATAGTTTAGATCATTTTAATGAAAATTATGATAAAAATTATTTCTTATAATTTATATTCTTCGGAACTTAAAGAACTAATTCCTCCTGCACCCACTCACAGCCGACAAACTCGTCTTGCACTTGCCGAACATCCATACACGGTTAATATATGTCGACCAAGAACTGGCGGCTTCCAAAGTTCCTTCCTTAATGCCACCGGTAAGCTATGGAATGCTCTTCCAGCGTCTGTTTCCTCCTTCCTACAATCTGGATCTCTTCAAGAAACAGATAAATATACACTTGCAATCTCCTCAACCCACACACAAACACGAACACAACATACGTTTCCCGCATGCAGCGTCCAGCCTCCCTGGCTGAGCGTCATAGACTGCACTGGTCTTGACCGGGTGTGCTCTCCTGCATGCGTTTGCATAAAAAAAAAAAATTGAAATTCTGACTGTATAGGGCCTTTTTTATACATTTTGTTCATATCATTACCTTTCTACTATTTTTAATCAAACACCTATTATTTTTTTGATCTCATAGGACATGAGACATCCTTGGATGGTGACTGTTTAGGTATACACATGTTACTGCTAAGATTAAGCCGCAGCATAGGATTAATGGTACAGCCCTCGAAAGCTTTGAGCTAATCATCTGATCTAATAAAAAAATACTGATAAACTAACATCCTAATATGCCTCACATAGTAACTAAAGCAGACTTTTTATCAAGCCCCGCAAATATAGTAAAAAATCTGCAAGGTTATTCTGTCGTTTTAGAATTCAGTATTCATTTATTACCAAATATATTTTTTTTACCTAATATATATTATATTTATTACCAAATTAAATTTTGGTTGGAAAAAAAACAAGCTCATTATTCACATGGAGAAGAAAAATTGATAGGAGAAATAAAACCTCTTCTGATACACATCGGTGTATTTATATTAAAAAGGATAATTGTGTTAATTACCTGATCTACTTACAACTATTAATAATGTCACTACTAAAAGAGTTCTTATATATATATATATATATTTTCAACCTGGCTGAAATAACATTTTCTCAGATAATGAATTCTGGCTGGAATAATATGACCAGAAAGTGAAAATGGATAATTTGATAGAGGAACGCTACTAATTAACACTAACTATTGTTCACAGTACACTCGATCATCCTTTGATGCACACTTTTTGATTTTTAACTTCTTTTGAGATTTTTCCTAATGTTTACGGGGATTTTTCATCTATAATATTATTTTGGGTTGAACTGCCTTATGGGACAAATAGTCTAGGTCTCAAAGTATCAGGCTAATCAGGCGATTTAATTAAAACGTTATGTAAATAGGAGGGTTGATTGTATTGCATTGATTTTACTAAGCTTGATACCCTGCAGTAAAGTTCTACACATTTTAGTAAAGTTATTCAGTTATGATTTTATTACAAATCTCACCATAGAATCTTGCCTCTTCTAACACGCCCTGTGGATTCAGACCTTTATTGATAATAATCTCTCCATTTCTCAAATAATTTAAGATCGGCTCGAAAAACACTGGACTTCTGTCAATAAGAAAGGCCCCCGAGGCGTCTTTGGGGCTAGGATTCATCAGGTATTCATTCTGAAACTCGGCAAACATTCTCGCCAACATTGAACTCGGCTCCTTCTCCGTAATATTAGATTTTGTGGTGGTGAAGTGCTTTCCACCAACGTTCAAAGTGATCCAGCCATTTGGGCAGGCGTTCGCACCACCGAGGAAATTTTCTCCACTGGAAATATATAAAACATCGTCATCTCTGATAAGATTTATGTCGTCGGCTTCGCCGCCTGTCGACAGGAAGATCCTCTTTGCCGCGATGTTGAATTTTGCACCCGCGATTTCCAGGAGATCTGTGAATTGTTCTGGAAGCGCGATGAGTTTAGCGTCAGACTGTGAGCCATTGCGAAAGACGGTGACCCGCTTCATCGTGCACTTTCGGCGGAAAAGAATGTCCAAAACAAAAATAAGGCAAATGTCAAGTTTTGTTATGACGCATCTACAATGGTGGCATAGACTGTAGTAGACGGTCACACCCAAACATACCAAAGACAAGGAAAACTTTCTTTGATGACAGTACCTATTGTCCTTTGACGTCGCTGACACGAAAAGAAGAAGAAGACCTATTGTCTGTTAAATGGATGTAATACATATTTAAATTCAGGAAAATTAAACATGGTTTTCGACTATGTATTTTACTAAATAAATTACATTTACTAGAATCTCGGCTTATTTACAAATTAAAATACTTAAAATCACCAAAAGTAGATATGGTCTACTTCATCATCATCAGCCTGTGTCCGTCCACTGTTGAACTTAGGCCTCCCGCATGAGTCTCCATCCTCTTCGATCCTCCGCCTTCCGCATCCAGGTCACTCCCGTTATTCTTCTTATATCGTCAGTCCATCTTGTAGGGGGTCGGCCAATGCTTCGTTTGCCAGTTCTTGGGCGCCATTCCAATAATGTTCTTCCCCATCGACCGTCGTCTCTTCGACAGATATGTCCTGCCCATTGCCACTTGAGTGTGCCTATTCGTTGGGTAGCATCCACTACTTGAGTTCTTCTGCGTATTTCCTCGTTTCGGATTCTATCTTTTAGCGACACTCCGAGCATGGATCTCTCCATAGCACGCTGGGTGACTTTTATTTTATGGGTAAGACTTGCTGTCAGATTCCACGTCTCTGCGCCATAAGTTAATACAGGGAGGATGCATTGGTTAAACGCCTTAGTTTTAAGGCATTGCGGAATTTTCGCTTTAAAAATGTACTTTAGTTTTCCAAATGCTGCCCATCCCAGTTGTATGCGCCTGTCGATTTCTTTTGAGAAGTTATTTCGCCCTAGTTGTATTACTTGTCCCAGATAGGTATAGTCGTTTACAACCTCTATTTCTGTTTCTCCAATGGAAATAGGATCAAAGGTCTGTTAAATATGACTATTAATCATATTATCCATGTTCATTTTCAGACCAATTTTGTTCGACGCTTCATTGAGGTCGTATCATTATGGTCTACTTATAAGTTACTTAAGACAAACAAATGAAACATTAAAATTTCTGATACATATATCAAATTTAAAAAAATATATTTGAAAAAACAAATAATTAAATACACCACAATACTTTTTTTTTTAATTTTTACGAAGAGATGACATTGATGTTTTAATTCAAGCTACAATAAAACTACATTGTATAGCGTCTTATTGTTACATTTCAATTTGAAAACCTCCATTCAATTCATATTTAAATAGAATACTCTTTTATTTACATACAATTTTAAGAGTATTATCCTGATTGGGTGTTTGGCTACTGTAGTTGTAAAAGAAACATTAAAGAGGTTAGAAATTAAAACCTATTTTTTCCGATCAATTTGTATACATTAAGAAAAAAATGTCAAAAAAATTGTCATCATCATCATCATCACCATACCCACTTATGAAATATAACCATAAAGCTCTATCAGCCGCCATGGACCCATGTCAACTCTGCTTCCCGTATCTCCGACGAGTACATTATGTGTTTAGTTCTCGATGGCTTTCCAGGACTACGCGAGCCATGGGGCTTGAAGGAAAGACAGTTGTAGTTTATGCTTTCCTGCGGAGAAGTGTATGTCCTAACTAGGTCCACCTTCGCTTTTTGACCGACCTTAGAATGAAAGGCTGCTCTGTCTGTTCTCTTCTGTAAACCATCCACCCCCAATATTCTACGCAGGCATCTGCTTTCGAAACCCATAATACGACTGCACTGGCTTTTAGTGAGATCCTACAATTTACAGACGCAAAGGAGATTGCAGACGATGTCGTATGTATAATCAATTACCACATTATTTTGTCACTCGTTTTAATGGTTATTATTTCGTATGACAGGACCTTTCTTTTATGTTGTCTGACGACTCCGTAAATACCCGTCGTTAATGATGTGAGTGACCATAGTTTTTTGGAACTGCTTCATTAACGCGAGTATTTATGTCACAGTAAATGCAAACTCAACAGGCCCAACACTAGGAACGTATTTTCAAAACGAGTATTCTCGGATCTTCAAACGAATACGCCACGAATAAATTTCAGGGAAGAGCAACATGAAAAAAAAAATGTCTGACGTGATGTGACAAACCGAACTGTTTATCTCTCATGCGCTATTATGATTCTCATGAAGTGACTAGTCATCTAGAATGGTGCAGAACAGAAAGGGTAAAGAACCCTAACACGGTTGAAAGCTTAGATTATTAATTCTAAATTTGAATATTTCATAGAATCTTATTGCGTCATCATTTGATTTTGTTTTGCTGACCAATGTTCAAAGTGCATCGCTTAAAAAATACACGCAAAAGATAGACAAACTGAATCTTGGTGTAGGTAGTGTAAGTAACTTTAAGAATATGATAAAGAGAATATTAAATTTATAAATAAATTGCTATACCTGTAACAAGGACAAAAGAACGTCAATTTAATAGCCATTTTTTGTTTTAAGACTACGCTCTCTAGGATTAGATAATATAGACGAAAGCAAAAGTAAATATTAATTAAATTATAGGCTTTCTATTTTGGGATGACAGCTCATAAGCTTACTACAATGAGGTTTTATTTAAAAGATATTTAAATATGCGTAAAAATATATAACTTCTTAGGTTTTCACGGCCAGATTTGGTATTGTGGCTTTTGTGCTTAGCCGTGTGTAGCGAATTCTTTCGAACCAAATATAAATTATTGGTACGAGAGAATTCGCCTGACACGGCTTAACACAAAAGCCACAATAACATGCCGTATAGTAAATAATGGGTAGAGCCGCCCCTTAAGAGCAAATGGGTCAGGCTTCAAGAGCGTTAAGCTAATCATCTGATCACATTAAATTTTCTGATTAACAAATTACCAAAAATAGGACTCGAATACTACAGTTGTAGCAATTTCATGTCCCCGGTGTTTATGACTTGAAATTCGTCATGAAACATACATGTTCACAGGTGGGCTTCCAGGTGCAGATATCTTAAGATAAGTCATAGACAGTGAAAAATGAAAGAACTGAGTCGTGACAATTTATGGTGACCATTTTCATCAAATATAGAACGGATATCTGAATAATAAATTATTAAATAGGAAGTTGATACTAACACTCTCTCAAAAGGATGTTATTTCGTCGCGAGAGGGCATGATGAGGAGCAAGTCAAAAAACAAAGACTGTTTCAGAAGCACACAAAACTTTACAAATTTAGGGCTAGACCTAGTCACAGCATTAGGCCGAGCCACAATACAATATGCTCTCGCCGATGGGCGCTACACAACTCGTGTGATGGGCTGTAGCACTGGCGCCCCAAGCGGCGGTCTATATAATAGACCCAATATGGCGGACACATAAATGTATGACAAGCGAACAGAAATAAGAGACGAAAGATTGTATATTGAGGCTTTCGGTACCAGTCAGCAAGGGCTTCATCATGATGATATCAATACGTAAAGTGCAGTCAACATATAAAATATGTTGCAAAAAATAATTTATATTTATTTTTACCATACTTCAGTTTAAAATCTTTTTCTTTCTTAATGTGAGCATTTTAAAGTGTTATATCGCAGACAAAGATAAGACATTAAGATACTCGTAATATATCTTAAGATGTATATAAAATAATCCACATAAAAGTGCTTTACAGTTGTCAAAAGTAATTGGGAAAGCAATGAAAAATTGCAACATGTAGTTAACAGTCGGAACCAATAAATTATGTCACAGACAAAAAATATAAACACTAGTTTCATTGTCTCACTATTTTCTGGGAGCAATGCTTCTCGTAACAAGTTTCGAATTTTTTCCCGCCAGACAAATGAATGAGAAACGAGATTTTATTATTAGGGTTCGGGATAATTCGGTAAATTTCGTTGTCTGCAGATTTCCTTGCGGATGCGACAGTCTGTCGCCTTGTTGTTGTAAGCCCCGGAAATGTCAAAACATATCGGCAATGGAAAATTCTAGAATGTAAGAATTCAGTACTACAGCTTAGAGTAATTAAAATTGCAAGGTTATAATTAATTCGGTTTATTAATTAAAGTGCAGCATTGTGTGAATTTAAAAAAAAAATTAACCTACTGAAATCGTATTATGTACTATTGGTGTAGATACATATTGTGTTAAATTTTTTATTTATTTTATGCATTATTTTACATATTGCTTATACTATATATCACTGAAACTGCTTATAGAAAATTTAATATTGAAAAATATGAAATAAATAATTTATATTTATAAAAAAAGCATTAAAACCTAAATATATTTTATAATAAGTTTTGTGTAATGGGTTAGTATTTAATTTTATTTAAGAATTCATATTAGGTAAAAATTTAAATAAATCATTAATTAGAATAAGACCGACTGTGTGTCATGTTTTATTTTTAAAATGAAAAAAAAGTCAACGTAATATAAACAGTGTTAGTATTTTTAAAACAATTAAAATCTACGATTCCTGTAGTAGTGTTACAAATAACTTCCCGTCGTAAATATGCGTAGTCTTTGTTTATGTTTTACTTACGTTAACGAATACATTGCCAGCAAGAAAAAAATAAGTGCAAGAGAATAGACTAATCACTACAGAGCTAAACACTAGTATAAATGTCAAATTTAAAAATAAATTATAATGTGTTTAGTTCGAATTTTCACAATTTGAACGTGGCACATCAAATAAAGATATAATTTTATTTTATAATGCATTGAATTGAATGCACATTCTCACACATATTAAATTATATGCTTGCTTTTGTAAGGTGTATTGACGATTTATTTAAATATTTAAAGCATTAACCGGTTCGCATCGGTACCCGATATATGCCGTGTGAGATTCCCCTACCGTTTACATCGGTAACCGTGATAAATGGTTTTGCTACTTTCTTAGAATAGGTTATTATTTATCATCTGATAGCTAAGTGATACAAGAACCAATGTGATATATAAAAATATATCAGATAAGTACATTTACAGAGTTTGTCCGGAAAGTTTTAGGACTATGTCGATTTAAAAAAAAATATTAAGCCAATCGTTACAATTCTTTAAAAAAATTCAAAGTAGGCTCGTTCTGCGTCGATGCAACGCTGCCAGCGCGATTTCCAAGCATTGCAGGCGTCGCGGAAGGCACTCTCCGGAATAGCCTTTAGAGCCACGGTGCAAGCTGTTTGGATCCCCTCTGTCGTCTCAAAATGCTTGCCTTTCATCGGGCTTTTCAGGCGAGGAAACGAAAAGAAGTCCGGGGGGCACATCTGGGCTGTAGGCCGGCTGCGGAAACGTTGGGATGCCTGCTTTGGTTAGGTAGCTGGTCACAAGAAAGGCGGTGTGAGTCGCGGCGTTGGGACCATCTTCGCGCACACCTTGCGCATTTATAAGTACATTCCTGTATGCTTCAAATATGTACTAGTTTATAATTGACAGAATAATTTGTATTCCACCAAGCCGTAATGAAAGGGTTAAAAGTTATTGAAATAATCTTCGATGAAAAGGAGTTTCAGGTACATAAATGACATTGTATGAGAAAAGGTTCATGGCGACTGATCTAATGCCGGTAAATTGTAACAGTATGCTCCACTAAGTGAGTAAATTCGGAAGAAGAATGATAGATAAGAGGAGGATATATATCTTTTGACATAATCAACTCATTGACCCGGGATCATTTCTATAAAAATTATATTATGTTTTATTATAAACATTATTTACTTAAATACAAAATAAATATAATAAAATGTTGCGCTAATTGAAATTGATTGTAATAGTGTACATACTCTTATAATTTAATAATGCATTTTATTAACTTCAAAGAGTGTTTTGTTAATATTTTTTGTAACTTAATACTTTGAAACTGTAAATTTAAAATGACACAATTTATTCAGTCAAAGTTTGATTTTATATTGAACTAGAAATTTCTAACATGGCTTAGACAAATTTAATTATATTTTAATCAAACATAAAAAACATTGTTTTGTCATTGATCTCCACGTGTCCGCAGTTTTAATCGATCACAAATTAATTGACTACAAATACTGTATTCTTATTGGTTTATTTATTTTAATCAGAAGAGCACACTATTCGAGTGCCGGTGTTACTAGGTGGCAAAAATTAAAACAAAAATCTTCGAATGTGAAAACCCGAAAACACTGATAATATTAATATTATTTTTCCGACTTTTTTGGATGTTGATTTATTTATTAATAACAAATATTATGTACCTAATCATATATCTGCGTTATATTAAAGGTGAATAAATTAAATTTAAATTCACACTGCCGGCGGTCATAGCTCAATGGTCAAATCGTTTGCTTTGCAAGCCAAAGGTCGTGGGTTCGATCCCCGACGGGGATCAAAAAAATTTTTTTTTTAATCTATTTCTGAGCTCTAAAATATGTTGGTGTGAATTTGATTCATCACCCGTAAAATGAAAGTCATAGCCTATTAATTAAAATTGGTGGTAGACGAAAGTCGTCCCGTGACGACCACCCATTCATAGAAAATTCCTGTAATAATAAAGGATGATGCGTGAATCTCGAGCTGTAGTCTACGACGTTGGCGGATCAACACTCCACATGCAGCGTTTAGCCATATACACCATGTTAAGCGTCATAAAATTTCACAGATGAGACTTCAGAATTACTTTCACCATCTGTCGGTATTCCTGTATGTGTTTACATAAATAAAAACACTTTTATACCTACGTAAAAAATACCTCATAAGCTTATCGAAATATAATCATTACATATTTGTGTGCACTGCGGTTTTAAAAGGTTAACAGTTTATTCTTAAAAAAAATCTTATTTTCGGAATATTACATATGAATTCAAATTGAGCGTTAACGAATCATTAGTGTGTCTTAAAAAAATGTCAAAACACAGATGTTTTACCGCCGTGTCTTTGTAACCTTACACTCGGTAGTTGTCAATGAATAAAAGCTCCCAAACGAAATGAAGAAGATGATTTTAAACGCTGCCGTTTTGAGGTTTCGTCGAAAAGCTCTACGGATTTAGCTCGACTCTGAGCTTGTTCTGCTAGGATGTAGAGTGCGTAATATTTCAAGGAAAAGCTTATTTAGCTAATCAGTTTGTTTGTAAGACGTTAAGAGTTGAAAGGAATAAATTAACGGGCATAGACAATCGGCCGTTAATCTTTCAATCAACGCCGTTTGACGATCCTTCTTTACGTAAGCACTATTTGAAATTGGCTGTGAATGTGTGAATAACATTCACCTGAACGACCGTTAAATGTTTTCAAATTGTAAAACAGAACTGCACTTTCAATGTATTTAAATAGGTTATTGACCTATTAACAAATGTAAAGAAACATATAGGCAAAATATGGACTGAATTGAAATTAATTTCTGCTCAGAATTCAAATAAACTTTTGGCAGGATTTTTTTTTTTTTTTAGGAAGACTTAATAAAGTACTCCTAAGTTAGTTTAGGTAAGGTGAGGCTAGGTTGAGTTATCATGACTATGTAGAACATGTTGAGTAATGCAAAAGAATAAAAAAAAATATTCCGACCAATGAAAAATGAAAAATACGAGACAATTATATATATTTATAAAACCAAATAATAATTTATTTGGTTGCTTATGTGAAATTCCGGTAGGCATTGTTAAAAGAAATATATTTAAGTTATAAAACAAGTAAAGCTTTGTACAAAACCATTCAGTTTTAATTAATAATTACTCTATAGGTTTTTAAGTAACTATTTTTAAGAAAACAGTTTTTAGTAAGTAGCTGCTGAAGAAGGTGCTTTGTCACCGAAACCGGTAAAGTAATTATTAATTAAAACTCAGTAGTTTCATACTAAGTTTTACTTGTTTTATTATTTAAATATGACAAACCATAAAGTTACTGCGTTCTACGAGAAAGAAGTATATTTTTGAAAACATTCTTATTTAACAAAAGTATAGATTCGATTCGAATAATGAATTAAAATTATTATTTACTTTTGTTGCAATGTAAATAACAGTGGTATTATTGTATAGTTATCAAAATCCCTTGCTTCTTGAACCCTAGAAGCCAATCGTATTTAGTTTTGAGTATATTTAAAAAAAATAATAATAGACAAACGTTTTTTTTTAATTTCCGTATTATTCTTTTTTAGTTTCGATGGCCTTAAACTCTAATGACAACCTTCTAATATGATACACATTTCGTAACTGCCATTAGCTGCCCTCGCCACACTTCCAGAAAACTCTGAAAACATTAAGAACATAATATTATATTTCATATGTTGGTAGACGTTTTAATTTAGATTTGAATTTTTGACCGACGCCAAACAATCGTTTCAGTCGTAAAACAAACAAACTACAAGTTCTGGTAATCAGTCACTGGATTTCGTAACACACGAAAGACCTCTTCATATATTTAGGCGAACCTTCAAGATATATTTGAATCATTATGTGAGTGACCTACCTTTATATCTTGTCACTCGACGACCCTCACGATTTTGAATATAACATTAAAAATACACCATTAAGTGATATTTGCGAGATTTAGCTGCTACATTAAATAATTTACTACGAAATAAAATTCTTATTTTTAAAAATGAGATTTCAAAATGTATTATATGGTAGATTTATTTCGTAGTACTGTATTTTTGGGTGAGAGGTAAATTGAGTCTAAGTGATAATGATTTTAAAAAAGTACATATGATTGTTATTTTAAGTTTAAGAAAAGCTGCCCAACGTGTCTTGGAAAGATCTATATTCGGAGTGTAACTAAAATATTAAATCTGTAATGAGTATATCGGAAGAAGAACTCGAATAGTGGTCGTTACCGACATTATTCTTAGTAGTATAGCTCACCTCTAGCAACCGTACCATTTGAAAGTACAACAACTGCAGTAAAATCAGCAAAATTAGCGGCCGAAAAAAGTCGTCCCGTGAACGTTACCCATGCACAGAAAGTTATCTTAATAACGACGTTAGCGGATCAATAATCCACGCACAGTGGATAGTCAACCTTAACTTGGCAAACACATACTAACAACATATGATATTTATCCATTATCGTCGGTCGGAATTCTCCTGCAAGTAATGACTTCTAACTGATGTCTGCCATTCTGCAGAATCCATTTCCCATCCATACCATTTCCTTATCCATTCGCACGTATTTCGTGGTTAGCAAAGTGTTACCAAAAAAGGCAATTCGAGACTCGCTGTAGTATACTTACTTATTACCGCAGCGTTAGACTGAGGTCTATTTGACATCTAAATGATACATCTAGAATCACGGGAAGGCCTTTAGCCACTCTCTAACAAGTATCTTTTTGCTTGCGTCCAATAACGGGTCTCCATCTGGGTCTGCAAAAACAGGACGGGACAGGGAGGGTTTTCACCAAGATCGGAATTCTCCTGAGTATGTTTAAATCAATTGCTGGATGTAGTCTATCTACGTATATATTTCTTAATCCATTACCATAAATTCCACTACTAGTGACTAGTGAGATTACTTTATCTGATATGAAAGCAACTGCTGTATCAATTTTGTATAAAAATATAATCTTCTCAAGACAGTCCGAATCATATCCGGTAATATGGCCAAATAATTAAAGTACACGTCTCTTGCAGTAATTATTAATACATTCATATCATTTAATCAATCTTTAGTACATTTCAAGTGGATCGAACATCAAAGCCAAATGGAACGATCCAGAAACTTATCTAATAAGAACCCACGAGTTATATCAATCTTGGTCGCTGATGTCACAGAATAAAGCCAAATGTCAGACGTACAGGACAATCGTTTTAAAATCAAAACCGCATCATGTCGGATCGTAACTTTCCGAGGCAGACTTTACGACGTGAATATCATAATACATCGTATCGTAAATAATTGATTTATGTCGTGTTTTTTTTTAGTTTTATTTGCTGACGCGGCGTTTCGCTCTGTCGTTTATTTTTTAGTCTATGACTCTATGGTCTATGTTACATTAACGCGTTTTAAAAATATTATTCTACAGTAAATTTGGCTTAATGCTTGTCAGAGTCGTCAAATTTGAACGATGTCATTCATCACATTGCATAACTGACGCAGATAGTGTTATTCTGCAAATGAAAATACTAGTATGACTTCATTGAAATTGTATTTATGTTAGTGTAATACTGTAATGTATATCTATTTTTTTCTACTTTTCCTCAATGCCAAGGATGGTGAAAACTACCTGTAATTTCAAACAGGGTCATTTTCATCTGAACCCACTTTTTCATCCAAAAGTATTTATTTATTTATTATAGAACAGAAGTTCCAAAAAAAAAGTTACAGAGCATATAATATACAATACATACATACAAAAGATAATAAGCAAATAAAAATAATATAAAAGAATAAGAAGATGACACATGTCAATGTCTAAAGATCTAGGACAACAATACCATCGACAAAAGAGGAAAATGATGTAAGAAAAGGATTGAAGTGTGCTGGTAGGCCATTTAGGAGCGACATTGCCGTTGTACCAAATTGAGTGCTTGAAGCTCCACAAGCATAAACTGGGATCAAAATGATGGATGACTACGAGCACGGGTGTACCTATCTGGAACATAGAAGTTAAAACATCCAAGAATCCCAGGGTTGTGAATTGTACCGCGAAGAAGAAGGAATGAAAGTTTGAGTGCAGTAATTTAGTATGGTTTCTCCACGACCGTCATTTTTTGGTACTGTACTGCATGTGTTTTCACATAAAAAATATAACCGAGGCTTCCATGATGGTTCTTATACACCCTGTAGAAGCTACAAAAATACATAAAATATGATGACCGTGCTACTGTTTAATACATTCATAAATCGTAATATAAAAATTAGTATTTTTATGAAAGTAAATAATTATTACGTACAACTGGAGCATATGGTTATCACGAACTGCTGCCATGAAGTTCTGGACTTTACCCGCCTCACACCCGCATCACACCGGAGGAATGTTAAGTCTCCTTGATTATGCGCTCATTCAGATTAGGATCAGCTAGCAACTGAAAAGTCCAGTGGTAGTCCCCTCTGAACAATTGTAGCCACTGCACAGAAATGCTAAAAGAAAGAACCCGTGAAAGAGATTAAAATCGCATTAGGGGTTGTAAAGAGATGGAGATGGAAGATAGATTCTCTCACCGATAATACGAGCAAAAATTAAAAATGTGTGATTTTTTTTTTAGTGGCCACAAAAGCCGAAGTGATTCCCTCGAACTGCATCGAAAATGACTAAGTTCTGTCAGTTGCCATCGTGTTCGCTTCATATTATGTCAGCTCAAAATACATTAATTGCTACTTATATTTATGTAAACTGAAATTACGGTCCTTCAAGAATAGAGCCCGAAAGCTTGAAGCAAAGGCAGCTAAATTATCGAAGCCATATTTGATCTTTATTTATTAAGAATTTTCAAGGAGAACGTTACCGAAGCGTAGACGATTTAGACATTTTATTTTATGTGTTTACCTTCGAAATACGCTCAGCGTTCAATCTTGCTTAACTATGGTGATTAAACGATAATAGGTGTTCATCAAAATACTATATCGTGTTCGAGTAGCTGCACCCAGGAAGACCTGATGAGGGCTAGGAGTAACGCCATCGACGTCGCCCACTCTTGGGCAGACAGGATCTGATCCTGTTGCTTCCGACACGATTATATATAACATATTCTGCCTGTTTTATACATAATTCTTTTACAATGAGTAAATTGAAGAAGTATTAATATTTTTAAAATCCACAATTTTATTTACGACATTTTTCGACGACGTGTTTCGTTTTCTTTAAGGAGCCATTCTCAAGTGCATTCGTGTTACTAAAATTGTTTAGTTCTTAATTTACACAATGTAATTTTGGAATTCTACCTAAAATTAATAAACGAAAAAATCTAATAAATATAATGCTATATTCTAACATTTCGTATTTATCAAAAAGAAAGTTATTATTATTATAATAAATATAAATACGTAATAGGTATATATAAATTTCTCCCACATTCTAGGTATCGTGCGTCTACGTGGAATTATGAAAAACAAGATATACGGCTAACGAGTGCAAGCGTTCACTGCCAGCCGCTTTTAAAAAGCCTGACTCACCCCGCCGTTTATTTTCGACGAAATAAAAGTGACCGAAGTTATCATAATAATGCCGTCCTCGTTCTTGAAAAATTTGTATCATTTGTAAGTCCGGCAGTGTGTGACGGCGATTTTTTTCGTTGGAAGCCAGACAGAAAAAAATATGTTAATCTCGTCGACGAATCGTCATCAATGTTACCGTCCGAGAGCGAGGGGGAGGCGTCGTGCACGAACCGTGTTTTATTTTTACAGCGACGGAGTATGGAATGGCAGAGAAGATTATAAATCGTAGGAGACGCTGGATGACATTGAAATTTAACGTTTTACGTCGGGAATTGATGATGTCTTACAGCGAGAAATGCTAATTTAATTAATTAGGCGCCGTGTTTTATTTCTGCCCGTGAGAGTTTCGGCTGATTGCTCTATAATAGTTGAAAATAAAAGAATGATTCATAAAACCGTTTGAATTTAAACATCGAAATTTATTGTACTTTCGAAAAAATTATACAATATCATTCAGTTAAATAATTTTCCTCCATAATATATACATTGTAATACATTTTGCGTAATACTATAGCAGCTCGATGTATTCATACAAATCCAGGTAACTTTTTACCTATTGTCCTATTATTCTATGTAGTTTCATTTTATATAATGAAGTAAATATTCCATTGATTTGAAAAAACAATATTATATTGGTGCTATAACAGGCAGTACCGGTTTTAGAGGGTGGCACAGTGGGTCGGCTGTCCAGGGCGCCGAATGAACTAAGGGCGTTAAGGGCGGCCTTAGCTCTTACAGTGGGTATTTTCTGAAGATTTCCCCTAACACCCATAAAAAACAAGGGGCACCAGTTTTTTTTTGCCCAGGGCGTCGCAAGGCCTAAAGGCGCTACTGATAACAGGTGAATATAGTACAGTGGACGTGTTAGAAGATTCAAATCTAATTCTTTGATTTTATCTTGGTCGATTTTTGTTGAATGAAGTTTTGAATTTTCATTACTATTTTACTCGTACTCGTATATACAAGTACGAGTAAACTACAGCATCTTCCTTCTTGTACCCTATTTATGTTTTTGTACGAATTTAATAATTTCCGGAAGTAAGTAAACGAATGTTGAATAAAACGGAAGTAATAGGAAGGTTAACGTTTTTTAAGATTAATTTAAAAGTTAATCCAAATGTTAATTAACAATAAAACGATTTTATTCTAAGATGAGCTAATAGCCGCAATTAATCTAGTATTGTTATGTTACATATATTTTATTAGTAAGCGGAGGCGTGCAAAAAAAGAGGTAAATCACATACGATCGGTCGCAGGTTTCGAATCTCAGAGGAACCATGAGTCCGGGAGGCAGTCTGGAGGGCAACATTACGTAGAATTATTGAGATTTTTTTTGCATTCATTCAATTGAGATCGAGTTATTCTTTTTAATTCTTAGGTCGGAATTTTATCAGTTGAGTAATTTTAATTTTTTATTTGAATTCATAATTTATTTATTTCTTAAATTTGATACCCTTTTATTTTTCATTGTTCACTAATAAAATTGAATGTTTCAAATTTTTAAGGGGACATTACTGATGATTATTTGGTGATGAATTATTTTGACCCATGAAGACAAATTATGTATTAACTTTTTTTTGGATAAAAAGTTTGTAGCAAGGAATAATGTTTGCTCATCAAAAATTTTTGGCATTCAAAATTTTTATATGAATGATATTTTTTTTAACTGAAAAATTATCAAAGAATAGCAATGGATAAGAAATCGTTTTTTTGAAGAAATGTTAACACCTTAGTAACATTTCTGATCCTTCGACAATTTGATCATAATGAGCGGTTTAATATAGTCAACGACATGTGGTGTACCGGCGCGGTAACTCATCCAAATATTGTTGGTTTGATGATGCTTAAAAGTGTGTATGTTTGTCTCATTAAATTACGACATAAAAAGACTGTACACATTTGATAAAAATATTAATGATAAAAATGATAGTGATCCCTTTCTCCAAAACAATGAAGGAGAGAGTAAACTGAAAGATAAAATTTCCCCAGAGCGTTGACACATCTCGTCGGGATATTCTATTTTTGTATAATGTCCAAGAAGCAAACTGTATCAGCCGGAGCTCTCTGCGGCGAGAGTCGAGTATTTTCATATTAAGTCCGCCGCCCTAACCGCGCACAACTGGCAATATTATTATTCGAATAGCGAACGCCGAACGGTCGCGGTCTTTCGAGGTTGCCATTGGCCACTTTTCAAATTTCGAAAAAAAGAATCCGTTCAAGATTTGTTCGCGCGAATGTTCTTAATTTTGAATTTCAAAATTGCTGCACGTTCTTTTGTTTTACATTACTTTTTATTTCTGATTTGTGGCTACTGGAAGCAGGCAGTGTGCTAATCGTTAAAGATTATTGTTTACCCATTAAGCGGTTTGCCGTAAAAATGTGTTTTTTTTTTTTATAATCATTGTGTAAAGATGATTAAAAAAGTGTTTTATATTTTTGTAAACTAAATTTTTAAAGTGTTATTTAAGTGTCTGCTTGAATTCGCGTGGGAGTAACGATCAAACGCGTAAAAACATTTTTCAAGACGCAAGTTTTTTTGCTTCTATTTCAGGCGAAATACCTTTGACGTAAATAATAAAGTTAAAGTTTTAACATAAAAATACATATAAAATTTAAAAATAAATATATATTTTTTGCAAGAATAGTTATGTGACATTTTGGTTAAACAAGTATGTGTGAATGCCATAAAAGAATATATTTCATAGACTATGAAACGAAGCGCGTGACTCAAATGCGACAAACGAGAATGGTCGATAGTTTCTTGTCTTTGATCCTGCAACTCATGAATCGAACAAATAGGAATTGAAAAAATACATTAAAAAATATCAAATTCATTCCAAATTCAAATTAAATAAGATAAGATGGCTTCCCCTCCGCCAATGCCGCCTAAGCCAAGGATCACCCTTCAAATACCGACCCAGCAGCAAATACATGGATTTTATGGAAGTCCTCCACGTGTTCCATCAACAGCTGGTGGAAACAGCATTCAAAGCAATCCTTTATACGTTCCTAATTACAATAATTTCAACAATATGCAGCCTATGACTCCTGCGTCAGGTGTGCAAGGTCCCGATGGGCAGTATTATAATCCTTTCCTCAACATGTATCAGAGCAAGGCTTCTGATTACATGTTCAAGCAGTTTGAAGGGTTCAAAGACTTCACCATGAATACGGCCAAGAGCGGCTTGAGTGTTGGTGAGAAGACAGCTTTCTGGATGTACGCAAAGATCAGCAAGTGGTCGAAGAAATGGTTTACGCACATTTTCTTGTTTCTCATCATCATGGCTTACACTGCGGCTGGAGCTGCACTCTTTGTAGCCGTAGAAGGTGAGTTTGTCGAAGAAAATGCATGAAATATGGCTGTATTTCTAATAGAAATATCAGCAAATAAATAGCCTAATTATCTGCTTTAAGTAAGTACTTATTAATATTGGTTTCACCTCATTCAAGTGAAAAATTAATAAATTAAGGAGTCAATAATTAAAATGAAATAAAATTAACACTCCTTAAAAATATGAAGAAGACATGTCAAATATAGTATATTTTTTAATGCGATTATTCTGCTAATGAAAAATTTATTATGTGGTTGAAACACTAGTAATTTGTTCTTGTATTCAAAATTATTATTAATAATATTCAAGAAATTTTACTACGATCTCTGACTGCTTAAGTATATTACCCATATTTGCTAGAATCTAGGCTTATATACAATAAAAGAAAAATACTTTACATCACTGAAATTATGTAAAATATATTAGTTATTTGAGGCAGACATGTGAAACATTACAAAAAATGATAAATATGAATTATTTAGATAAATACTCCAGGGTCATACTATATTTTCTTGAGTATACAATTTTATTATTATGTGGCAACACTGGTCATTGATTCCGTTATTCACAAACTCAAGAAGTCCAAATATAAGAATGGGTATTAGAAACTTTAAACATATATTACTTTTATTTAAAATAAATTTCCATTAAGTTTTACTACGAAAAAAGTGTTGAAGATGCAAAGAACAGAAAGTACTTGCTTTTATTTTTAAAAATATACAGAACAAAGTTGTATTAAATAATATAAATGTATTCCACGGAAATAACGAACTTAAGTTATCTACCAAATAATTTATGATATCAAAGGTTAAGAAATTAAGTTTCATACAATAATAATACTACCTATTTTACCTGTATATATTCATTCTAATATTTTAATCAAAATCTTATAATTTAAATAGAACAATGAAAATTAATTAAAAGCGTCAATTAAAAACAAAAATTGTATTGTGTTTTCTTGAAATGTTTCTTGAAAAAGTGAAAAATAAAAAAAAATACAGCTTAAAGTGAGTAGGTAAACGTTGATTATGTAATTTTGAAAAGCTTTTGTTTCGTTTTAAATTTGAAAAAATTCTCGAGGAATTCGTTTGTTTTTGTTTTATTGCTTAGAAAATATGAACGTATGTAAGTGCCGTCTCTTATACATTGCCTCGTGAAAAATAGACTTCATCAATTGCCAAAACAATTAACATTCCTGAGATATAATAGCACCCAGGTAAGTAGGTAGGTTATATTTGAATTCATGCTTCTAGAAGGCCAAAACTTTCAAAGGAATTATTACGAAAACGCGATATATGTTATAAATTCATAATTGACATGTAAATTGAACGTTTAGAATGTAATATTTTTAAAAATCTCACTCATGTTTTTGTTCTTAAATTGGAGTATATGACCACCACAAACCGCCACCAAGAAACGTTGTCAATTAACACATCGATACAAAAATTGCTATTTGATTTTGCACTCCAAAACAACAATCCGAATAATGTTTATAGTTCATCGTGGTCATTAATATAAGAGACAAGGGGTATAAATAAAAGGAACTATTAGCTTATGCGTTGTAACTTTCGTATTCTAATTTGTGCATATGGTCGCCATAATTTGAAGTACACACATTAAACAATGCGCAGTCTGAGGTTTTTGAATTGGATGGTATAATTAATCCTAATCAAGGAAAACTAAATGGAAGTTCTAATGCACATAAAATCATTAAAATTAATTTACAACTCTTTTACGTAAACATATACAGAATAATATATTTTAGTTGTTCCACATGAGCAATGTTTCAAAATCTAATAATAATTATCTTTTTTTTTTACAATATCCGCTCCGTATTTGGAGCATATAGACACCGCAATTTTCCGTTTGACAGTTCTTTAAGCTCACAGATTGCCTATGTCTTGTCCCATAACACCTGTATATCCGGAAGTCCACATGTGAACATATATGGTTCCCGGGAGCCTCCAGGGCAAGAGTCGGTGAACTTGCATAGACTGCGGCTGTAGTACTAGATAAATATTTGGGTGTTCGTTAATCATAGTGTTTAAGGAGATCGGATGATCAGCTCGAAGCTCCCGAGGCAAAGACAATTTTTATTTTGTACTTATGGGTGGCTCGATCCTACCGGGGGCATGTAAAGAGCTTAGATTTAATAAATCAATGTAAGAAAATCAAGCTTGGTCGGGATGCGAACCTACGGCGTCTTAGTGAGAAGCAAACGCTTTAACCACTGAACCTTGGCGCCCGGCATTTATTTTATAATGCATAAATATGTCAATAATTAATTTTACAATGCATAAGTATATTTATCATTTTCTTCTGTTTGGTAGCACCATATAAGTTTCGCCTTATAATCGTACTTGGCTGAAGTTGTAACTTCGTCTTTTTTATATAACATAGTCCAACATGTATAATATAGAAGGAATAGGACGTGCGGTAATATGTTAGAAGTTATGTGATCTGAAGGTCTTCGCAGGCAAATATTAGAGATTCTCCCTGTTGCAGCACTCTCAAACAGCTCAAATAGTATTGTCTTTTTTCACTTCAGTTCTCAGACTGTTCAATGATAACCAATGATTTTCCGGCGGGTATAGTTTACTGGTCAAAGAGTTTGCTTTGCAAACCAAAGGTCGTGGGTTTGAACCCCGACCTTCTTCGATTCTTAATCGATTTCTGAGCTCTAAAATACACCGGTTAGTGTGAATTTGATCCCTCACCCGTAAAATGCCAGTCATAGGCTATTAATCAAAATTGGTGGTAGACGAAAGTCGTCCCGTGAAGACCACCCATTCATAGTAAATTTCTGTAATAATAAGGATGATGCGTGAATCTCGGGCTGTAGTATATGACATTGGCGGATCAGCACTCCACATGCAGCGCTTAGCCATGTGCACCATGGTAAGCGTCATAGAATTCCACAGATGAGACTTCAGCATCACTATCACCATCTGTCGGTATTCTCCTGTATGTGTTTACATAAAAAAACAGCCTGAAAAGCTTTTTCTATCAGGCACATTTTAAGTAATTTGAAAATTGGAATTTTTTAAAGTAGACCGGATGATCCTCCCAAAGGCTGGACCATTCAAATCCCAAACAAGACCTTAGATCAGCGGTCGGGGTACGGGGTAAATTACCCCAAATGGGGTAAATATAGGTTTTTTGTGGTAGTAAGGAAATTTTTCTAGTTTGCTATTTCATAAAACTTACTATTTTCATGTAACTTTTTTGTTTTTTTCCGTGTAAATTAATTCAATAAATAATGTTTATTTAAATATACATTGATTGTCTTATTTTCAAAATGGGGGAAGGGGTAATATCGACTTACGGAATAATATTTTGGGGTAATATCGACTTACGCAAAAATATTCTGGGGTAATGGTTAAAAAAGATCCCCGACCGCTGCCTTAGATCAATGATTTAAAATTTTAAACGAAATAATTAAATAAAACCATATTAAATTAATTTTTTAATTTTTATTAGAATATTATTTTATTATTTCAATATTCTAATCTACTTTTATAGATCATTGACCATATTACAATATTATTAATACTTAAATATACATATACTATACATAAAATTCTTTTTTCAACGTGTCAATCCAAGCACAAAAATAACGGCAGAAGCGGGATGCGAACCGCGGACCTTGGAAACCAACTATGCCCAGGTATTCATTAATTTAGCTTTGTTATGACAAAAAAATATATGTTATAAAATAGCATATATCTTCACATGTTTTCAAAATTTTAAATTCATTTTAATAAAAAAATAACAAAACTATAACATTTAGTTTTCTTCCACATTTATTTTTAAGCGATTGTAGAATTTTCGGACGCCATCAGATCCATCCTTAGCAATGAACATACATTTTTGAAACCACATGTTTTCGGTGAGTGTGATATTTTTAAAATGATAGCGTTTTTATCATTGATTAAAAAATAATAAATTTAATTGAATAATTTATTTCTTATAAATATAATTGATTATATTATTATAAATAATAATATAAAGAATTAATTAATTTTGATTTCGTTCAATTTAGTATTCCAAATTAGAAACAAAAGACATTCAAAACAAAACACAATGTTCCACGCGCGAAAATTCTAATTTTTAAATTTTGAATGTGATTTTCTACACGTACGTTGGAACAATCCAGATGTCTTGTGTATCTCTTGGAGAGTCGATAAATGTTTTATTGTATATTATTCGAGAGGTATCATTCTTCTCGTGGTTGCGTGGGCGATGTGGCAGTGTTCTTGTAAACAGCACATCTAGCAAAGATCTTTCACGATCTCGAATTAAACAAGCTAAAGGTGCGTTTTTCGCGTTCACACAAAGTGCGTTTAATTATAACCTGTGGTTCGGTGCATGTGCACTCAGTGATCAGAAATTTCAAAAAGAAGTCGCCAACCAAAGTAATCTTACACATACAACTGAAATGTGGCTTGTTTGATGACTTATTTTTCTGTGTGCAATGCCGGTGGGTATGATAGGTGTAAATGATAGGAAGTAAAATATTTTTAAAAGCATTCTCATTCACCAAAAGTGTAAATTCGATGCGAATTATAAATTGAAATTATTTTTGACTTTTGTCGCTAAGGAAATAACGTTGGTATTATTTTAGATTGATGTGTTTTATGGTTATAAGGTTTTTTGTTGTGTTTAACTGTTTCAATGTTCAAAATGTAATTGGAACAATTTTAGGTACCTACAGACATTATTGACACCAATTTCATATCTTGGTCAAATTTTAGTTAGATTTAATGACGTTAAATAGGTAAATTTTAGCGTGGAAGATTTGTGTAAGCTTAATTAATCAATACATAGTAAAAAATGTCAATGTTTCGTCTTTTCGAGTTATCAAAGTTATTTTAAAATATTCTCTTATGTTATATATTGCTGGAGACGAAGAAAGTGGCTTAACAAAGAATAAAACCGGTTACAAATTCTCAACATCTGCAAGAACCTTGAAAGTACGAGTTTAATCCGTAATATTAGTGAATACGAGAATAGTGAGTTTAATAAATGCGAGAACATATAAGATATTGTATTACATGATATTATCCGTAGCTGTTCCCATGTAACTTTAAACGGGGTATGTTGAAATACAATAAATTGAAGACTTGGGTATGCATTTCTTTCAGCTAGTACACGGCGTGTTCAGAAATCCTCATTTTTTGCTGGAAATCGTTTTGTATATCCCTGAAGGTTATCTGAGGATAAGGAGGAACATATTTTCTTTCTCCCAAAGAGTTACACTAATCTGTCAGAGATAATGCCTCTTGGGAGAGGGATCAGACTGTTCAACCACATCGCCTCGGATGTTGATATATTTCACGCAAGGGAGGCCCAGTTCAGATACGAACTCAACGAATTTGTTTTGAGCAGTAATTTGTCGGAGACGTCTGTTTAATGAACATTGGGACTTTCTGTAGCTTGTCCTTATTGTTTTCTTTTTCTTAGTACTTAATAAAATTACCTATATTTATATATTATTTATTTTGTATTATCCTATTTCAAAATCGTATTGAATAAAATTCAATGTTTCTAAAGCAAATAAATAAATCAAATTGAAAAAAAATGAGTTTGAAAAATTGTATTTTTGTGGACTCGTCATTGGTTTTGTGATCTTAATAGTTCACTATTTATATTAACGTAAAACAAGATATATCAATTGACTTGTATCGATAAGTGAGTCGAGGTTTGAGTGGCATAAAAATTTATAACACAAACAAGTAGTGTGGTAATTACATAAATACAGCTCATTGAAGTAGTGTTATCTCGGATTGTTTGATCTCGGAATGAGTGGTGTTACGCCGCCCCGTTGTTTTTGATCTCTGATGCAGGAAAAGCCGATCAGAAAATAGACGACGACGTCATTCAGCAGCATCATCAGGAGCCGCTGTCGTCACTGGGTGACTCCACTCTTGGAGACGGCGAGACAAAGATGCATGGAACACGAACGTCAAACATATTCATGAGCGCTGCACCAGGAAATTAAGATATTTGACAGTTTGTGGGCGATTCATATCAAGATATAAAATTAGATCTTTCGAGTCGATCGAAGTCTAAAGCGGGTCTCGCACCCAAAAAACTAGGTGCGCTATATAGATCACGTCGATATTTTACTAACAAACAGCTTCTTCTTCTATATAAAGGACAAATCCACCCTATCCTTGAATACACGAGTCACGTTTGGCTTGGAGCCCCAAAATATCTTAATAAAAAAAAAAGTAATTACATATCTTTTACGATAAATGTTTTACTTATATATATTTTAAGCATTCATTTCAATATTAAATAAGAAAAAATTTCAATGAATAATTTTCTTTATCAGTAAATATTCATTTACACCTCAGTACGTTTGTATAAATTGGAACTGATGATTTTACAGATCGCGAAACTGCAGTATTCCATCAAGTGAAACCGTGCTCAGTGTGATCCATGTTAAAGCAATGTATGAAATTCTCATCTATCCAATGATTTACTTCTTTTATATTTTGTCTAAATAGAACTACACACTTCGTGCAAAAATACACTATGTTACAAATTTAGCAATGTTACATTTTCGCACGAAACTACTTTTCGTTGTACTTAGTTTCCTAGCATTTCAGTGTCTACAGAATCTATAAAAAAGCACCTAATTGGAACGAAAACGCTCCGTTTTACGAGCCGCGTCAACTATAAGTGATTTCCACCTCAGATTTGTTACATTTTACGAATCGTTTCATTAAGTAAACTGCGACAACATGTTACGTGCTGCATACGACTTAATATGTGCTTAAATTAATAATAACATACATACATTATTCATCATCATAAGCCTGTATCCGTCCACTGTTGAACGTAAGCCTCCCGCATGAGTCTCCATCTTCTTCGATCCTCCGCCTTCCGCATCCAGGTCACTCCCGCTATTCTTCTTATGCCATCAGTCCGTCTTGGGGTCGGCCAATGCTTCGTTTGCCAGTTCTTGGGCGGCGTTACAATACTTTTCTTCCCCATCGACCGGCATCTCTTCGACAGATATGTCCTGCCTTCTACGTATTTCCTCGTTTCGGATTCTATCTTTTAGCGACACTCCGAGCATTGATCTCTCCATAGCACGCTGGGTGACCTTTATTTTATGGGTAAGACTTGCTGTCAGATCCACGTCTCTGCGCCATAAGTTAATACAGGGAGGATTCATTGGTTAAATGCCTTAGTTTTAAGACATTACAGAATTCTCGCTTTAAAAATATACTTTAGTTTTACAAATGCTGCTCATCCCAGTTGTATACGCCTGTCGTCATACATTATTGGGTGCATTATATTTTGACCAGCGACCATAGGTATTGGTAGTTATTAAGAGAATTTCCGTGCCCTTAAAAAATATAATGTATTCTTCAATCGTCGAGGGAATTCATTATTTTGCTTTAAAAAACTGTATCCTTCTTGCAATTCTTCATTGCCATTGAAATTTCTTACTTGTATTATATTATGCTTTCTTTTCCGTGTTCGTTAATCATACTTATTTAAACGTTCCTACTATTTGTTTATTTATGTTATCTACTAACATACTCCTCTCTAAGTTAGTTATTGATTTACTAGGTGGCAGGATGAGGAGCAGAAGAACAACACACAGACTTTTCCAGAAGCACATATATTTTCATGATAAACTTTGCAAACTTCCGGCCTTAGCGGAATAACATGCCAGGCCGGCCATAATAAGACCTTCTCGCGGCCGGCACACAACAGAGAGCGCACCGGGCACCTCGGCCAGTGACGATCTATATAACACGTCCTCCTAACGGCATTAGAAAATGACAACACATGCGTGTCCGATGAGCGAACGAAAATAAGAGACGAAATATTGTATATCGAGGTTTTCGGCACCAGTCAGCAAGGGCTATATCATGCTGATGTCAATACTTATTTGACTATTACATAGTTATATTTACTCTCTCCATGTTTGTAATTTTTCAGTATTTCACTATTATATACTGTATTAAATAACCTTATTTTCTCTTAGATTTGTATAATCTCTACATTAATTACAATTATTTGTCATGTCATATCTATGCTGACCGTTTTAATATTTGTACTGTACGCCATTCATTTGGAACATCTGTTCTGTCGAAATAAATATTCATTTTTTAAAAATATATCCCAGGTTAGGTAAACGTTTGGTTGAGCTATCAATCGGTTTTCAATTATTATTCGATGGAAATTATTAAGATATCCTGAATAAAACCTAACCTAACTTAGTTTAGAAATTGAGACATACACTGAAAAAATAGATTTCTTGTTTATTGATTGTTTCGAATATTTTAGCGGTAAGTTTGTTTTTAAATCACAAAGGAAGATTATATTTAAATCACAAAGCACAATTCAATCTATTCAAAATGGATAAAATATAAAAATACTCGTATTGTTTGATACAATTGACATCTTATTTTTTCAATTGTGTCTCATTTTGTTCATTATTGTTTTTTATTGTAATTGATATGTAAGCTTGTAATTACAATTTGTACCTATTGTGTATACCCAAAACTAGCAATTTTTTTTTGATTCGTTTGTATGGTTGTTAAATATTGGTTTGATTGCCATCTGGACGTAATGATTAATGTTGGTGATATGCAACGTTTAATTTAGTACTAGCACACTATAACGCACATGTCAGTTTTTTTTTATTTAAATAGTAAAAGTATTAAACGTCATTCTTTTTATTTTAAGTCGGTATCGTAATTTTATTCCAGAGAAATGACATGAGATGCCAGACGTTATCTGAGACCTCCCGCCTAGATGACTCAAATAAAAATAACACCCAACACTGGAGAATGAAGAAGTTCAAACCTGTTGGAAATATTATGTGCCGTGGTTGTATGCATGTAGGGATTAAACACATTACAAGTTTTTTTTTTTTTTTTTTTATGTACACACATTCATGAGAATACCGACAGATGGTGATAGTAATTCTGAAGTCTCATCTGTGGAATTCTATGACGCTTACCATGGTGCATGCTAAGCGCTGCATGTGGAGTGTTGATCCGCCAACGTCATAGACTACAGCCCGAGATTCACGCATTACCCTTTATTATTACAGGAATTTACTATGAATGGGTGGTCTTCACGGGACGACTTTCGTCTACAAGCAATATTAATTAATAGGCTATGACTGGCATTTTACGGGTGACGGATCAAATTCACACCAACCGGGGTATTTTTTACAGCTTAGAAATAGTTTTTTTTAATCTTTGACCTTTGTCGTGCAAAGCAAACGCTTTGACCATTGAGTTATATCCGCTGGCCAGTGGCGTATAAGAAATTTATGGAGAAACTATTCAAATCGAGTAGGCATATTTTTTCAAACGTGTAGAGATGCTAATTACACGTGTTATGATTGGTTAGCACTGAATGAAAAATTTAGAACAGCTTTTACGAGGTTCAAAATAAAACATGAATATATATTTTTTTACTAAATTCTGCTAAAAAAAACTAACTTAACTTCTGGCAAACGATTCTGAAATCAATTAGGAAAATATTTATTTTTCAACAAAGCAGTGATTTTGTTTTATTTCGTGTAAATGCTTACAGGGTGTTTTAGACTTGCACATATACTTGATCAAAACGACACCTATCTCATGTCTCAACCTTATATTTGGCTTCAAATCTTACTAAAAATCAATGCAGCTTTATAAGACATAATTTATTGGGTTTTGAGACTAGGTGCTAGTGCAAAATGCTATGAATACGGTGGTTTGTATGGCGAAGCTCTGGGAGACAAACCTGACATAATATGAAGCGAGGGTCATGTCAGCTGACAGATTTTTGCGGCGATAGTTTGCGATGCGTGTACTATATATATATGAGACTTCAGTTTGACAGCGGATATATAATATATATTATATAATCGTGTTGGAAACATCAGGGTCAGATCCTGTCAGCCCAGATGTGGGCGACGTCGATGGAATTACTCCCGGCCATCATCATGTCTTCCTGAGTGCAGGTACTCGGACACAACGCACACTCCAGAAGGTGTGACAGGGTCTGCTCCACGCCGCAGTCGCATTTAGTCGGCCCGCTGAAAAAATGCCAGGCTTTCATTTGTGTCGTCTTCTTGCATACTCCGGTCCAAAGTCTGTTAAGGGACCTCCACCCCTGGTCGTGTCCAGGGCTTGGTTCTCTTTCAGGGCAATTCAAGTATTCCCCTCAGTTGCGCTTCTCCACATGTTCAGCCGCAGGGTGGCTTCTGGTATCACCAATTCTGTTGTAGACTGTAGGAAACTTCTTCTTGATTTGAGCCATGTGGTTATATTTTGATACCCAAATAAAGGGTGGAGTATGTCGTGGGTTGCTTTGGAGAGCTCCCTCTTGGTGTTGACTTCTCGCCGTATGTTTGGTGGAGCGATGCCCAAGAGTTGATATATCTTTGATATTGGGGTAGGTTTTAGGCACCCCGTAATCAACCGGCACGTTTCATTCAGAGCAATATCCACTTTCTTGGTATGGGCAGACCTCGCCCATACCGGCGCGGTATGGGAGAGGTCTGGCAACTACTAAGCGAGGATTTAATGATATAATCGTTATACTAGTATGTGCTCACATAATATATAGACAATATGAATAACCAGATTATAAGCCCACATTAATATTTAGATTTAAAAATAAATTATACATCTCTTAAGAGTTACGTATGATGCGAATATTATTCGCAATTTAAACATATTTTACGGCCAATTTAGTTTTTCTACGAAATAAGTGTTTTTTTTGAGTGTCAGAACACACGTTTATATGTATCTTTTCCTTTACTGATTCAAAGAAGTCTAAAAATCTTCAACTCGTTTTGTAAAATAAATAAGTTTACATAGTAATTACTCTTAACATCCCCCGAGTTTAGCGCACGTCTTTTTCTGTACTAGACGCATCATTTACCAGAGATCTACGTCCTCTGCACAGGGAAATACTGTGTCTAATATTATATTAATATTTCTTGTCTAATACCATTCAAGATAGATCTCATCAAGTCTCTGAAATATGTTTTACATTGGGCGTGTATCCCAGGCTGTAGTCTAATGTTGTGGGCGGATTGATACCCACATTCAAAATTCAGCCAAGTTGATGATCCACAAGCACTTTACTCGCGTCAAGGTTCTGCCTTCTAGAAATCTATAGATCATCATATTAGAAACTTTTTATTTTTAAATCAATGCGTAAATATAAAAAATATCTATAAAAGCTTACATATGTAAGAATGAGGGGCGCTTTAAGTTTTATTTTAATTGCTGAATGGCCGTGAATCATTCAGGTGACAAATGTTTGACCATAAAATTTTAATTGGTTCGAAACAACCCGTTAATTATCCTGTTTAAACATGAGACTTTAGACTTAGGTATTTTACAACCTAGATTTTTGAATTGAAAATCTGTGTAAGCTTACTACAAAGTTTAAAAAATATTTCAGGCATTAGTGAAATAAATAGTGTTGCTATTTGCAAGGAAAATTAAATGTAATAAATTATATCGTTTGTTGAAACTAAAATTGAAATATTAATAATAAAAAACTAAATATATTTTGACAGGATGATTTTCCCTTTTTAACCATGTTTTTTTACAAAAAATGTATTTCTTGTATTATAGTTCATAGATGTTTGTAAATAATTTATAATTACGCTTTTTTTTACTTCTCTGACTTCTAGGATGGTAAACCTGTAAAAAAGCCCACTAAAGTAGAATGTTTTTCTCGTACCCTGTGAACATTAGACTGTAAAGAATTACGTAAAGTTGTGTTTATACTCTCTTATTAGGTTAACTAAAGGAAAAAAAAATAGTCAGCCTTTGTAATAATTTTTTGGTCAGAATTTAAGCAAGGTCTGAATAAATAATAAATTATAAATTTTAGCTTCAGGAGGGTCAACGGAGATTATATGTATTTTTTAATAGATTTATGAGCTCTAAAATACCCCCGGTTGGTTTTAATTTGATCCGTCACCCGTAAAATGACAGTCATAGCCTATTAATTAAAATTGGTGGTAGACGAAAGTCGTCCCGTGTAGACCACCCATTCATAGTAATTTCCTGTAATAATAAAGGATGAAGCGTGAATCTTCGGCTGTAGTCTAGGAGGTTGGCGGATCAACGGTTCACATGCAGCGTTCAGCCATATACATCATGGTAAGCGTCATATAATTCCACAGATGAGACTTCAGAATTACTATCGCCATCTGTCGGTATTCTCCTGTACGTGTTTATATAAAATAAGTTGGGTTAATAAAGTTATTTAAAACATGTTAGATAATAAACTAGATTATTCATTTTATTTTATATTCTGAGCAAAAAATATTCATTCTAACCGAGAAAATACGAGCCTTACCTAAATGAATTTTTCATTGATATATCATATTATTGTTGGAAATGAATTTGTATATATTTTTAATTGCGAAAAAACATTTTTCTAGATCAAAATCGACTTCAGATTAACGTATTAAATTCAACAACACTATGAAATTTTCAGTTTTCTGATGTAACTCGACCGATTATTATCAAACGCTTAATGAAATCGATAAATCACGTTTATTGCTATAATATATAAAGCAAAACTTTAAAGTAAATAAATAAATTTTAATACACTCTGACGTGCGAGAAAAATAAACAAAGCGCATGAAAATAATTCGGCAACATGTGTGTTTGACAGCTCTCGCTGAAAGCCTGAAAATAAATACTCTTACAGGCCAAGCAAACTATTTCAAAGTCAATTTTATGACGTAAATTATTGTATATTTAATACAATATATGTTAACGTTTTATTATGTGTATATGCCAATCACTGTTTTTATACAAATCTATACAAATCCATGTTTTCATAAGCATTTCCTAAATCATCATATACTGCGATGACATGAACAAAAACTTGGTCTTTCGTATTTAATAACGGCCTGTACTTATTTTTTAAGTAACTTATTCAAGATTTTGGCAATAAATTAAATGAATTGGCATTATCCACTGTTTCAGTACAAATGTGGTCAGTTATATAATTGAAATGTTTGTAGTACATTTTTTACTGCCTACAGTAATTAATGTAAAATAGAGGATATATAAAATGAATGATAAGTTTTTTTAAATAAATGGCTAGTTTAAGTTTTACAGCTAGTGGGTAGATGGTCGAGACATTCAAATTTTCGACCATTGCAATGAATAATTAGCACATTAAATCGAAACCTAACCTAACTTTACATTCTATTAATAACCAATCATTAATTAGTAATTAAATATACACATAAAATTATACATCATTTCTTTTAGCTAACAAAATGCGTATTCATCAATTCATTCAGAAAAAATATCGGCAGACGTGGGACTCGGGCAGAGAAACAGTCGTGTGGACTGCGCGTTGTAAAAGAATAGAGCAAAGGTTGGTTCCAAGGCTCGCGGTTTGAATCCCGCGTCTGCCGATATTTTTTCTGAATGAATTGATGCGTAAAAAAAAATTGACGTACAATTGTATGTGTATATTTAATTACTAATAATAATGAAATATAGTCAACGATTTATAAAGAAAGATTGAAAAAATTAAAAAAAAAAAAAATATTGAAAAAAATAAATTAAAAATTTAAATCCAGGCAATCATTAATTATTTACTGCCAATTTATTATTTTTCAACTGCCAATTTAGATTTTCCAACTGACATTTTATTTAATTTAATTTTATTATTATATATTTATAACGAAACGAGGAAATACGCAGAAGAACTCAAGTAGTGGATGCTACCCAACGAATAGGCACACTCAAGTGGCAATGGGCAGGACATATCTGTCGAAGAGACGACGGTCGATGGGGAAGAAAAGTATTGGAATGGCGCCCAAGAACTGGCAAACGAAGCATTGGCCGACCCCCTACAAGATGGACTAACGATATAAGAAGAATAGCGGGAGTGACCTGGATGCGGAAGGTGGAGGATCGAAGAGGATGGAGACTCATGCGGGAGGCCTACGTTCAACAGTGGATGGACACAGGCTGATGATGATGATATTTATATTATATTCTTATTTTTGACTGATTTTTTAAATGTTTGTATTAATTATAATTTCTTTAATAATTGAATTAAATACTACCAAAATAATTAGTTACCTTTAATAAGCCTTCAATTTTCTTCCGACGACTCCAGGAGCCAGTATACTTAAAGAAACGGCCGTTGTAGTATCCGAGACATATTTTTGTTGATTAGGTAACATGTTTTTTTTAAAGGATTTTGAATGATTAGCCCGAAACTCCTGAAGTCATAAAGGATGCAACGATACGTGGTAAGCGACAGGCGGTAGCCCATTCATGTTTTTGTCCGCGTCAAATGTTACTTAACTACAGTGATCTAACGATAAATCAACAATAGAGTATTGTTGCAAATTAGTGAGTCTGCATATAAAACATAGATTCAAAGCAATGTCACGTTAACTCTTTCATTATAGCTAGGTGGAATACAAAATATACTGTCAATTATAAAACAAGTATTTGTAGCATAAATGTACTTACCTGGTCTATTTTCATATATGACGCTCTTGTATTCTTTAGCTATCAGATGATGCATAAAAAAGTATTCTAAGAAAGTAGCAAAACGATATATCACGGCTACTGATGTCAACGGTAGGGGAATCTTACACGCCATATATCGGGTAGCAATGCGAACAGGATATTTAACTTTATGCATTGTAAACGATACTGAGATGTGTTATCACACTACACAAGATAAAATTACATACATAAATATTATATT
Organism: Glossosoma conforme; assembly: GCA_022606575.1. Lineage (NCBI taxonomy): Eukaryota > Metazoa > Arthropoda > Insecta > Trichoptera > Glossosomatidae > Glossosoma > Glossosoma conforme. The sequence continues at coordinate 376,433 of JAGTXR010000213.1, read as the reverse complement.
TTTTATAGTTGTATTAATATAGATTTATTAATACACGAGTATATAATAAAAAAATAATACGTGTACCTTAGATTAGAGCTCCGCAACCTTTTCTCATCTACGGCACAACAAAGTACTTCTTTGGATTCTACGGCACACCAAAGTTCTCACCTTGAATACCGCGTAGCACTGCCTTAGATCAAAACACATAATTGATTATATTTTAAGATATACTAATGTTATTATAAGCAATGTATATTAGATACAAATCACTGACGTAAGAAAATGTTAAATCATTAAATAAATGAGGTTTCATAAATATATATCGGCATTTCCTTGATATGTAAATATTTTCTGTTTATTTTACAAAGATTTTTGATCATTTTCACAGGGCTTTGGCGATCCGTTCAAGTAATATTATGATTCGTAAGCTTCACACGCATTACATAAATATTTTCAAAACTTCAGTAGGCAATAACTTTCTGTGTATATTACCGTGAAATGAGTGGATCGTTTGGTGATATTTTTGGATTCATCATCTGTGCAAATCAAGCACAGTTGCCGCTTAATAAATCAAACTATGTTTTTTTTTGTATTCAGTTTTTTAAAGCCTGCTGAAATTGGCCGGAAATAACTCTACGTGTATCTTATATATATTTTAATAGACGAGTATGTATTTTCAAATATTTTATCATACTATACATACTAGACATTCATCAGCTAATAGTAGAAGCATAAATAGATAATATTTCTATTATAGATTAATAGTAAAAAAATTACGTATATTCAATGAATAAATATATTTTCATAATCAATACTCATTTAACACCAGTACCGTTGTCGACTGTAAGAAACTTCTTCTTGATTTGAGCCGTGTGGTGGTCATCTTTTGATATCAAAACATAGGGTGGAGTGTGTCGTGCCTCCCCAATATCAAAGCTGTATCAACTCTCGGGCATCGCCTCACCAAACATACGGCGAGAAGTCACAACCAAGAAGGAGTTCTCCAAAGCATCTTTTTAATAGATTGGTATACACTCTACACTCAACTAATATTTACGTAACACAAAGTTATCATCGTGACATTAACTATATGTAACATGTTTAAAAAACTACACCCTAAAAAAGTTTAATTTATATTAATAATTTATAATTAATATTGTACACTTTCTGTCGATGAGAATCAATTATTGTACATTTTTTGTTCTGATATTTGGTTCACTGCTTAGGAATTATCAATATATAATGTAATTTATGAGATAATGAGAGAAATAAACATAAAATAAATGTGAAATTCATGTCTAAGTGAACGTTAAGAATATATATAGACATTCTTTACTTAATGAGAATTAGACATATAATTTGTTGAAAACAGTATATCCTCGTATTTCTGCACTATCATTGACGAAAATCTTCTCCAGACGTTCAACATACATTTTGGCAACCTGCCTAAAGAGCTGCAGGACTTTCTCTGATTGATGTTGATATCCTTTAATCTATTCTGAGGTTCTGGAAAACATGCACCGCTTAATTTGCACATCACAGCATCATACAGAAAATTTAACTCGACAAAGTATCTTATTTATGGTACCTATTGTATTTATATTTTATAGTATATTATTGTATTTATATTATTGTATTTATATTATTGTACTTCAGAAATGCATTGAATTGATAAAATTTGTAATGTTACTGCGAGGAAAAAAATAAATAAAATTGAATAAAATTGAAAATTGAAAAATTGAATTTTCAACACTTCACGAACAAAACAAAAAATAACTTTGAAGAGATAAATATTTCTGGATGAGGATGCCGGAGGATCGAAGAGGAAGGAGACTCACGCGGAAGGCCTACGTTAAACAGGCTGATGATGATGATAAATATTTAGTACCATGTTTTAACGTGGATTATACTGTTTAATCACTTGCTTTAAGACCGCAGTTTCATCTTCAATGCAGGTTACGATAATTATCGGATCGCGTGGTGGAAGTATGAGGAGCAAATTAACAACACACAGACTTTTTCCGAAGCACATTGACATATATTTTCGATAAAGACTTGGTTTTCCCGCTCGACCGTAACATGGCCCTACTTTCACCTCGGTCGAACGGAACTTAACTCACGACTGAGCTCACTCGTAATCAGCTGTAACCCAGCGCCGCGAACAGAAATAAGAGACGAAAGATTGTATATCGAGGTTTTCGGTACCAGTCAGCAGGGGCTATATCATCCTGATGTCAATATTTGCACATCCGTATGCTAATACAGTTGGAACATGAATAAGCTAAACTGCGGTCTTCCAGCAAGTGTTTAGACAATATTCAGAGTGATCCATGTTGAAACAATATAAAATAAGTTTTATAGAAATGGATTGAATTTCAACTTATTAGAAACATAACCTTACAATGGTTTATTTTGTATCTATTCCATTTCTTTAGATGCTTTTTATTTTGTAATTTTTTTTTCACTTAAAAAAATGTAGAAAAAATATTTAGTTTCGTATTGTACCCTGCAAGTTACACGCAAGGTTAGAATATACGTCTGTAAAATAGTTGAAGAACGTAAGAGCCTATTCCATGTCAGCATCGTTAACCGCTTTTGTAGCCCCTACGATTTCCTTGATGAAGTATAACAGCAAGCGACCGTCAGAACTAAACAGTAATTCAGGAAAATCCTAGAGACTCCCAGGCGACAACACAGAATGCGTCTCCTGTTTTCATGGATGATGCACTCAACGAGAGAGTGTCTCCCTGTCTGTTGCATGCCTGGATCATATGGACATGCGTCGCAAGAAGAGAGGCCAAATCTTTAAAGGAATTCTCTGAAAATTCCGTGTCCGGTAAACGCTTGAGTGAGATGAAAGTCCACGGGGTTCGCCTTCTTACACGTCAATAAGTGTTCGGTGGATGGAAAAAAAGACTTGGTTAATTCTCCCGAGGTTGAATCTCGATATGCTGCTGGGTTTATTTATTTGTACTTGTTCTAAGCTAATATACTCGCAATCTTGTCTAATATTATTTTTCTTTTTTGTTACAGGAGTCCACGAACAAGTAAATAATACAAACATTCGGTTGAAAAGAAACCAGTTTGTGGAAGAACTTCGAATGATGTCGAAAGATCCTGCACTTATTGAGGTAAAAACATTTAATACTTTATTAAAACATTATAATACATTACTACATTTAATACATTATAAGCATCCATATATTTTCCTTGTAAAAAAGCTGGCGTGTTTGCTTCCTTACCTTCTCATTTCTCAAACTAATCAAACCATAAAATCATCGTATATCCAGTATTTTATGCATCGCATACATACCGGCAGATATGGCGTAGCGGAAGAGCGTTTGTTTACCAAACCGAAGATCGTGGGATCGCTCCCCGATGGAGGTTGATAAATTATATATATTATTTATTGAATTTCATATTCTAAAAATACCTTCGCTTAGCGTAAATTTTATCTTTCACTCGTAAAATAACAGTTATAGCCTTATTATTAAAATTTTATTGTTAGAAAAAAGTAGTTCCGTGAAAACAAAACTTTCAATTTGAATTCCTGTAATAAACGTATGATGCTTGTAGACGACAGCTCTCAGGCTGGTCGATCCGCTCTACGGGCGTGTTGCGGTCTTCTGCTCTTCTCTTCGATCGATCCCCTCCCAGCTGGTTGTAAGGCAGCTAGTTGGCCAGTTCTCCAGAGTAGGCGGGCAGGCTCATTCTCCAGAGTAGGCAGCAGGCGGGAAGTCCAGACGAGGGTTGGAGGTAGAAGTGAAACACAGGAGAGTCAAATCTATACTGATTTATTTTGGTTTTCAGGCTTATATTTATACAACAATCTCTCTGGAGGCGCGCGCGAGGGGGGAACGTCGACCAATCAGCGCGCTCCGCTCGCGGCTGAATTAGCGCATCGCCGTAAGGGTTCTGCGTGGGTCGACGCGTAAATGCTCGGGAGCTCCCAGACGCACGCCTCGCAACTTTGAGAGCGCATAGACCAAATTTACAATCTTAATTTATATATTTCAAACATTTAATAGATAGAGAGACAGACAATAACTTAATACTAATGACGTACGCAACAATACTTGAATGTCTGGCAGTAGGTTTATGACGTTCTCGGATCAACACTTCATATGCAGCGCTTTCAGCCATATGTAACTTGGTATCGTCATGAAATCCGCAGATGAGATTACTGAATTACTATCACCATATAATGGTAACTGTATGTGCTTACATAAAATAACAACCTAGTTACGCTTCAGAATCTTGGACTATATGGTCTTAAGAAGCGGCTCAACATAACCAACGAAATGTGATATACCGGCGCTGTCACTCATCCAAGTATTTTCAATGCCTAATAATGATTTGATTATTAGAAAAAAATGCTGGGCTTTAACCCATTTAGCCGGTATTTTTTTCCAAGTCCAAAATTCTTTATACAAAATTTTAATAAAACGAAAAAAAACATCTTTTCATTGTTTTTTTTGTAAAATAGTTTTTTTTCAATAATTATGAACGAAAAATGTACTGTGTTTGTATTCTCGATTCATAAAGTCTTAAGCTCACTAATACTTAATTATGGAACAACGTTAGCTAAGGCGAAATTATAGAAAAACAATAATAATATTACTACGAAAAATACAAGGGCAAGCCATTTAAAGGGATAGTATTTCAAAAACTGATAAAAACACAAGACCGAGAAGCACGAAAAAAGTCACGTAAGCTCAAATTCGGCAAATGCAATGTTTGAGAACCGATATAAAACCAAATCACAGACAGAAAAAAGGGTTTTTTTATTATTTTCTGCATGTAATGTAATCAACTTAATTATAACCTAATAGTTAGAATTTTTTATGCATATTTTTAGAAATTATTTTCATTTTTGGACGCGGTTATACACGACGAGTCTGACTCGTTATTCCGTCCGAATGGGTTAATACGGTAGAAGTATGTTTGTATTTTGCTTCAAAAAACTCAAATTTCATTTGCATAAAACCAAAAATTACCTTTCTCTTCAAAATTCAGCTGGGCGTTGTAGATTTAACTGAAAACATTTTTTTCAATATATGTAACATATGGTGTTCTTCTGCGAATGTCTGGTTGAATTGTTCCTCAACGAATAACGTTACTGTTAGGAAGCATACAGTTTGATGCTTGTTACAGGATCCACAGCAGTGGCAAGGCAAAGCTTTAGAGAAGATGTTTGCCTTCGAAGATGAGCTGCTGCAGTGGATGAAGCAGGGTTCCAGTGACAAAGGGAAGAGGGTCTGGTCCTTCTGGAACGCCATGTTCTACTGCGGGACGATCTACACAACAATTGGTAAGTGCTTACGAAAAAAGTTAACTACAGTGAAACCTCGTTATTTCGTTTTCAAAGGGACAACAAAAAAAGTGCGGAAAACTAAAAATCGAGAAACAAATTATACATATCTTATCACACTCGTATACTACACACAAAATACGCTGACGTCATACGGGGATCCCCCTACGGCACAGAAAACAGATCAAACACGTGGGTATCACGTTTAGAGCAAACGCTGGCGTAGCAATATAGCGTGACTCAAACTTAATCGCCGTGTTGCGTGTTTCTATTTTACTACGAATAAGTATTGGGAATTTCGAGATAATATTTATAAGGAAAACACAATTTTTACACGATAGATCGAAGAAAATAATAACTCGGGGAATAGTTTTGCGGGATTATTTAACATTGTTTCTTATGAATGTTCGCCAAAACCATTAAAAATTGACAAATTATGCGGAAAAACGAAATAATGGAGTTCCACTGAGAATTAACTTTTATTTTCAAGATTCTATCAAAGAGGCCTAATGTTTCTTTTATCATTGGTGTGTATCACACGCTTTCAGTAGCATTGGTAAGCTGCAGCTGGTGATTATGTATCGAATCTTGTACTTGTAACAAGCTGATAGATGGCTGACAGTCGCGGATTTCTCAAGCAGCGGCTTAAAGTGTGACTGACGCTTTAGACAAACTCGGATATGTTTTGATTCAACTCTTTTTCTGTACAAGCTTCTCATTAACCCCTAAATAATCTTGAACGAGATCGTCTCGTGGGCTTGATATGATCTTATTTTCACTAACCAGAGTCTCGCTCGTCACCTGAAGTGTTTTATTTTAGCCAACATGTGTGATGTTTGTCATTAAACTGGTTTTAACAATGCAAAACATCAGTTAACTGCTGTAGACAAGTTGTTAACGATCAAACGTTTTATGTTTCAATATTTCGCAATTACGAGTATGTATGACATTTGTATTGCTACGAAATCTTTAAGCCTTAAGCATCGGTTGTCGGCATGTGCCGTCAAAGATTCCCTGACCGTTGCCATCAGTTGACATGATATATCGTTTTGCTTTCAGTATTCATTGTGACATCTACGTTAGGAAATTGGAAGGTTTGTTAAATATAATAGTTTTTCATACATCATCTGATAGCTAAAGGATAGAAGAATCAATGTGATATATAAAAATAGGTCAGATAAGTACATTTATGCTTCAAATACAAGTTTTGAAAAATTCACGCCGTATTGACAGTATAATTTGTATTCCACCGAGCCGTAACGAAAGGGTTAACAATCTTTTTTTACTTCCATCGTACGAGTAAACAATGTGTGTCCTTAACGAATTTCTTAATTTTACAATACGAATATATTAGAGGAAGAAAAAATTATATAAAATGATTTTCACTTCCGTTTATAAACAGTTTTGTTATCAGCTCAAGTCAGATTAAGTACGTTTAAAGAAAAATCTAATTTTTTTCAATAGTTTTTTTTTTCAATATTTTTATATCGGTTTTTACTTGTCAAAAACGTTCATGAGACTGCTTTAGTTCTAAGCGAATTATGAGGTTTACCTATAAGATAACTCTACGATCTAGCAAAGTTGACAACTATATAAGGCAAGACTTGCAACAACATTTTAAAATACCATGTTGTGTAATTTCGTGTGTACCTTTTCTAAAGCGTGTGATTATATCGGTTAATTTCTATTAAAGGCAACGTAATTACAGATAAACATTACCACGAGTACTATTATACCTATGGACCTAGTGGAGTAGTAAGTCCTGATTTGTATTCAGTGTTCTGACTCAGCATTTTTGTTAGGCTGATAAACTTTTACAGCATTTCAGTAGATTTTAATATACTCATACCAATATTGAGTGACTTGAGTGTGGTCTTGTGCTAAATAAGATATATTAATATTTGAGGAGTATGATGCAGCTGGTAATCTAGAAATAGTTACGCCCGTGGGAGACACAGCTCACATGACAACTTTATGGTCAACCTTACTACCATTATTACTAACCAACTTTATGGGAGCCCAAGAGTCCGCGAACTTGCATAGATTGGATTATTAGTCTGGTGCTTCCAAGGCTTGGCCATTTACTTATTCTCCTTAAGGGGTGGCTCGACCCTACCGGGGGCATGTAAAGAGCTTAGATTTTATAAAATATATTTAAAAAAATCAAGCTTGCTTGGGATGCGAGCCAACGGCGTCTGAGTGAGAAGCGAACGCTTTAACCACTGCACAGTGCCGCACAGCTAGTTATACAACAATTATTGGAAAATGTGTTATCGTGACTGATTAGCTGCTCATTTCATGACCTTAAAATAAGGATAAGATCGATGGCGGTTGATACTATATGGAATAAAGATGATGTTGTTGACCACGACGATTTAATGTTATATGTGTTGATATCGGTCATCACCATCTTGTTTAACGATCACTATCGTACTCCATGATCTTCGTCGCAAAAGGTCGCCCTTAATAACCGGTGGGTAATAAGAGAACCGTGTGGTTCTCTGTGTCTCTACGGGTGATAGGATGGTTGACACTAACAACACATGCCATTGCTTAAAGTCTAATTATGTATGTTTGTTCTAATTTTTAAATAAACGAGTGAGTCAACGACTGTTGAGTTTATGCCATGAGTCTGATTCACGACCAGAAGAGCGGTCCTGAAGCAGGACCGACTCAAACCTCGACCAGTCCTCTAGAGCAGTGCTCCGCAACCGGTGTGCCGCGGCACACTGGTGTGCCGTAAGCCGATACAGGTGTGCCGCGATCAAATAAGGCAATATTATAAATAAATAATTTTACAACGGTCCTCAAGCTTCCAGCGCCTATCGCCTATTTATGTAGACATACAACGAGGTACTTGCTTTATTAAGTTCTAAATGAAATTAAAAAAAAGTGAAATTGATCAAATTAATATCTATATTTGGCTTTTGGTGTGCCGCGGTATTCAAGGTGAGAGCTTTGGTGTGCCGTAGAATCCAAAGAAGTACTTTGGTGTGCCGTAGATGAGAAAAGGTTGCGGAGCTTTAATCTAAGGTACATGTATTATTTTTTTATAATATACTCGTATATTAATAAATCTCTCATTTTTTAAGTCTTACATCCTCCTCTCTCCTTTCTTCTTCGTAGTATCAATCTCTCCTAAAAGGTTGTTATTCAGTCGCGTGGTGGCAGGATGCAGGAGCAGATTAAGAACACAAATAACTTGTTTTCGAAGCAAAATTCGCATTTATTTTTATTAATATAGTATTAGTTGATATCCCCCTTTCTTAAAAAGAACGACAAGTCGCGGGTTCGTCACGTAGCCGCGTGGTGGAAGGATGCAAGAGCAGATTACCTAGCAAAATAACTTGTTTTTGGAGCACAATTCGCGTTTATTTTTATTAAAGACTTGATTTTTCGTCAGACCGGTATGGTGTTCGCCGGCGGACGAAAAGTTAACTGACAACTGCCGGAACACTGTGACATGCAGCGCCGCCAATAATCGCGGCAAAAAAGCAAATTAAAGACGACAGTTGCACCAACACGAAACGGAGCAACTGTCATAACAAAAAAAATGGCGTATGCAAACGCCGTGTAATATTATACATTTAAAACTAACATTATTGGTGTGCATGTAAGGCGAGCGCACAAAAATAAGAGACAAAATATCGTTTTTTGAAGCTTTACGGTATCAGCCTAAAAGAGCTTTATCAAGCTGATATCAAGTCTTATAAAATACACACAGTGTGTGGGAAAATGTCAAAAATAGACAAACGTGAATAAAAAAAGTCCCCACTCTGTTATTTGCAATAAAGTTACGTTTATTTTTGTCGTCGGGTTTTAAATTTATCGGTCATATTTTAACTCAGAACTGAAAGACACACGTTAAACGACAGCACTAAAACCTACCGATTTCATATGAAAACCGTTAATCTTTTCAAAGAAAATTTATACGACGCCGCGGACGCCGTTTCAAATTGATATTATAATCTTTGATTTATTGATACATTAAAGCTCACAAGGGTCAACGTATAAACCAAAAGCAAATATTATATCTTATGTAAATATAAATAGTAACCACAAGAATGTAATCTCCAAGGATTAGTGGTGAATGATACTGTTTGGAGCATCTTGATGTACGGCTGTGAGATATGGTGCTTATCTGAAAGTGATAAAAAAAGACTAGAGGCCTTTGAGATGTGGTCATTCAGAAGAATTGTCGGAATTTCCAGGAGAGACCACGTCACGAACAATGTGGTTCTCAGCATAATCAAGGAAGATAGGCACCTAGTAAGAATCATCTCAGAGAGGCGAACCCGATGGATCAGTCACATCATGTGCCACGATGGTCTTTTTCACTGCATTGTGGAAGAGATGGCTGAGGGTAGAAACTGCAAAGGGCGCCCTAGACGCGAGTATTTGCAGCAAGTGTTCGAGACATGAGTTGTAGCTCTTATGCTGAGCTGAAGAGGATTGCAGATTGCAGACGATCGAGAAGAGTGGAGACCAATCCACCAGATTGATACTACGAAGAAGAAGAAATACTGTTTTAATATCTGTTAAAAACGTTATTTGAACATAATAATTCTATATGTACTTCCAAAAGGCTTTAAAGTACATATAATTAGTCGAATAAGAATCAAATTGTCTGTCTTAGCTCAAATTTGTCGAAGACAGTAACTTTACACGTGTCGCTCAGTTTACATGATATAATAATATCAGATCATAAGTAATGCACATTCCTCTACCAATTCTCACAGTCTGGTACAACACGAGGCGCTGATCCATTACACTATTCTGCAAATCTTTGTATATTTAAAAGATCATAGTTCAAAACAATACGTACCGAGAATTTTCATGTCATTAATATTGATTTTGTAGAATACAGAATGCTTACTCATGTAATACAGTAATGTATAAAACAGAGGTATATTATCAAGGTACTCTGACGTCACTAGATAGCTGACGCCGTCGGTAAGGGTTCGAAACATGGGTTCCGGAACAAAATCTGATCTTATTTAAATGACGAGTCGATTTGTTCGATGTTGTAGACTTTAGAGCAGGCATGGGCAACCTTTCCTAGGTCTGGGGCCACATTATCATTCTGTCTCCGTGTCAAGGGCCGGACCAAATTATTAACTATATTAAGGTAATATTAAATTAAATAAAACACATTGCTACTTCTTGCATATTTTATTTATTTATATAATGAACGACATTAATTGCTTATAAAATTTAATGTAACGATTGACTTTGTACTTGAATTACGAGACTATCAATATTGGCGTTGATATTGCTTAATGATAATCTCATCGAATTTTCGAGATTTTCATCTGTTATCCTCGTTCGAATTTTCGATTTGGTGTACTTCATCCTCGAAAAAAATTGTTCGCATGTATACGTGCTGCCAAAAAGACAAATGATGTTTCTTGCAAATCTACGTAAGTTTGTATAATTTTCTTCCACCAAATATAATTTATAAAAATCCGTCAAAGTAACTTTGTCAAATTGTGATTTTAGCGCTAAATCCCCCCTGAAGCTCAATAAGTTCCATCTGTAAATTTGCTGGCACATTATTTACATCAGCATCCATCGGACGAGCAAATATAGCGAATGTTGAGTCTTTGTTTTGGAAGTCGGCAAACCTCGTATCAAATTGCTCTATTAGTGCCTTCAGTTCATCTCCATAAGAATTATATGTGATGTTTGTATGCCTTGATAGATTAGGAAAATGGTAACAATTTTTACCTCTTATCTGATTTTTCAAAAATCTAAGCTTATTACAAAAAACTTTGACATGGCTATGCAGTTCATGAACCAATTGTCCCTGTTTTTGTAGTTTTAAATTAAGATCATTTAGGTATCCTGTGACATCTACAAGGAATTCTAAATCACACACCCATTGATTATCTTTTATTTGGTTGATTGTGTTTCCTTTTATGTCCATAAAATCTGCAATGTCTTGTCTCAAATCATAGAATCGTTTCAACATGTTTCCTTTACTCAACCACCTTACTTCACAGTAATAAGACACATCTTCATAGTCTGAAAATAGGTCTTCCAAAAACACCTTAAACTGGCGGTGATTAAGTGCACGTGACTTAATAAAATTAATGCTTGCTACTACTACATCCATAACATTCTTGAATTTCATCGATTTTGCGCACAAATTTTGCTGGTGGATAATACAATGAAAATTTTTTAAATTTTCCGGCTGGATCTGTAATTCTATTTGTCTTTCATTAACAACTCCAATAAATCCTTTCCGTAAGCCAACCATTGCAGGGGCACCATCAGTACATATGCCAGATAGTGCACTCCATTTAATCCCAAAGCTTTCGAAGACTATGTTGACTGCTTCAAATATATCTTCACCGGTAGTCGTTCCTTTTAACGGCTGAAGAGCTAATAATTCTTCTGTGATTTTGAAGTCCACGTCAACTCCTCTGATAAATATTGCTAATTGTGCTGTATCAGAGGCATCTGTGCTCTCATCCAAAGCAATTGAAAATGCTTCGAATCCAGTAATCACCTCTTTCAAACTTTTTTTGATATCATCAGCCATCATTTATATACGTCGGACAACAGTACGTCTCGACAAAGATATTCTCTCAAAGTCTTTTTTCTTTTCATGACAGATTATACTTGAAACGTCGAGCAGACACTCTTTAATAAATTCTCCTTCACCAAATGACTTAGAATGCTTTGCAATTTTTTCGCTTACAACAAAGCTGGCTTTAACAACGCTATCGTGCTGCGTTATTTGCTTTTTGAACATTTGTTGCTGGGTATCCAAGTTCTTCTTCAACTTCTGTATCATATCTTTTCGAATTTGTTAATTTATTTGTTGGTGATCCGCATGCCTCGAAGTAAAATGTCTCTTTAAGTTGAATTCTTTGTTGACGGATACGGACTCCTTACACAGCAAACATACGGGCATTCCTTTATTCAGGATAAAGAAATAATCCTTCGTCCACTTGTCTTGAAATTTTCGACACTCTGCATCAACTTTTCTTTTTTTCGACATAACCCCTGACATGGTCACAAATTTAAAAACAATATTCAGAACTGACAAACAAAACTGTCTTCTACGCCAGAACGCACCAGTAAACAGAACAAACCAGACCAGAAGTCGCGTGAACACTAAATAAGGGAATGCGGCGCGGAGGGGGACGGAATTAGTGTGCTGCACTCGGGATATTTCGTGCCTACGAACTTTGCCGAAACACAAACCATCGGATGCATTGCGATAATAATATATATTATTATATTATGTAGCGCGGAGGGGGTGGGCCCCGCTCGTAATACTTCGGTGCGTATACGAGCTTCCCCGAATCACTGCAAGCGCCCGTGTCATCTGCATTATTTTAACTAATGTATTTCTGAATTACTTCGCCGAGATGAATCAGGGCCGGACAAAATAGCTCCGCGGGCCGGATCCGGCCCGCGGGCCGGCGGTTGCCCATCTATGCTTTAGAGTTTAGAGTCTCGTTCGAACATTCATATAGTACACGAATTGTGAAAATAAATAAGTGAAAACGAAGAAACGCAATAAGTTTTTTTTAAATATAAATTCACACACATTATTATAGTTAATAGCATAGCATTATAATATTGTAGAAAAAATATAAGTTATTATTAATTGAAGCTCTCGCCATTATGGGAAGACGTCTTTTATGCATTCATATGATAATGATTGATAACTTTAATTACAGTTGTATTATTTGCTAATATTTTTTATATATTTTTTAATTTTATCAATTTTGATCCCTCTCGATAAATTACTAAGTCTATTTTTTTTTTTTAATATTTGGAATCGGTTTATTTATGGTCACATATATTCAACTGTCAACAAAAATTAAAATTGCGTCTTGTAAAATAATGGGTATTTACATATTTATTTTATATTTATTATTATTTGTTATGTTTCCGATTCTTCCCCAAATAACAAATACTTTGCACCTAAAATAAAATTTATTCAGTAAAATAACCAAGCATCATTTTTAGTTTTTTTGAGCATAATTAAACTGATATTTTTTTCCAAATAAAACATACGTTACACAAAAGAGTATAAATTTAATATAAATATAAGATAAATTAACAGGTTATATAATACAGAAAAGAGACAGACATGAAAAATACAATGAAATACAGAAAAACTACAAACATGGAGATTATAAAGGGTGAAACTCAGTAAATAACATTGAGAAGACAAACAAACAGGCAATATAATATGGAAAAAAGATAGACATGGAAAAGTTAAAAAGTTAAAGTTCAACACTATAACTAACAATAGAGTACAGAAAAACGACAAACATGGAACATATAACAGTTTACAGTAGACGACAAACCTGGAAAAGTAAGCCATTAAGTATATGCCATTGCTCCAGTCGCATCTCTCCTCCTGTATAATGTTTTAAGCAAAATAATTCTACATGATTAGTGTGGTTGTTCATAACTTCTCATGAAAGTCGAGTTTTCTTGTTGTTTAGTGCGTTCCTGTATTTGAGGTGTGCTTGGAGGATGAATTTATTGCACTGTCTGGAAGTAGGAATGTCTGCAAGTCATCAAGAGCATGGCTGCGCTATTATAAGAGACTGCAACTCTTGAGGACCGATATGAACTACATACGAGACTGTTGCAACTTAGTTTCATAGCATTAACGATCCACATTTTAATAGAATTCGAAATTGAATAGATTTGTGAGAGATTTTTGGCACTAAAACTTTAAGATGGATTAATGATGTAATAATTCTCGGAGAAAGTGCATACTTGTAATCGAACAAGATGTTACACACTTCATTATTTATTTACGCAATAAATTGGTTTATGGAAATAGCACGTAAAACTCAACGTTCATACACAGAATTCAATGAATCTGAATCTGAAATTTGCTCATGAGATCTTTACCAACGTGTTTACGTTATAAAAAATTGGCATAAAATAACAATATAACCTTTTCAGCGAAATTTCCTAATAAATAAGAGCGTATTTGTTATTAACCCTTTCGTTACGGCTCGGTGGAATATAAATTATACTGTCAATACGGCGTGAATTTAAACTAGTATTTGAAGCATATATATACTTATCTGACCTATTTTCATATATCACATTGGTTCTTCTATCCTTTAGCTATCAGATGATGAATAAAAACTATTGTATTTAACAAACGTTCATTTTGTAACTCCATACATGTGGTGACATTGACACATGTGGCTTACAGAAAAATCGCTCCTGTGACGAAACCTAACAATATTTACTTACATGCTTTACAGATACCTCTAAATAATAAACGTAGGTTGATTAAGGGAATGACTGCACTTCCAATTTCCTACCGTACTTGTCACAATGAGTACTGAAAGTAGCAAAACGATATATCACGTCAACGGATGTCAACGTTCGAGGAACCTTTGACGGCATATGCCGGCAACCGATGCGAAAGGGCTTACCTTCAATCATCGAACAAAGGTATAACGTTGATTAACTTGTAATTTGACTTTAGAATTTATCAATATATAATTTTAAATCTTAATCTTTCATTTTGTACATGTACTTATAAACGCCATTTGTAAGACTTGTATGATGAAAGAAATACTTACTGAAAGATAATCTATTACCAAATATAATATTATTTAACTAATATCTTACTTTATTGTTATTGATTGTAGATTTTTACCAACCTATCTAATCTCCCGTCTATGGTATAAAATCAATTGTTGTAAAAAAACTTGTGCCACTTGACGATGTCTCCTTAATGAGCGGAAATTAAGTCAGATATAATACTCGCATATGTAAAATTAACGTTAATATTACTAATTTTATTTATATTTTTGCAATAAAAACAGTCATAAATATACATTAAGCTTAAATACGGAAACTATTGACTAAAGTATTATTTAAACGAGTAAAATTAGAGGTAAAATCAAAAATATTATTCGTATTATGTACGCGAAAGTACTAAGAGTTAACTAATATATGTGGATAATATAGATTGACTTTAACAAATACAAGATGTCATACGATTTTGACACTTTTATTAAGCACTTATAACAATTTGCAGGTATGTATGATCAGGTAGTCCGCCAATTATAATAAATTCTTGCATTCTGGAACGGTGCCATTTGAATTTATTCGAAAAGAATATTTTATAAAATACGCGCCACTATACAGCTGTATTTTTCACCAAAAGGAAATAAATTCAAACGTTTCATATTTTGAATACAGCAGCGCCATCTTGGAAGGAAGTGTTTGAACTATTACTGCTTGCAGACTTCTTCTATTTTAGAATCTATTTTTGAATTTAAACACGTTTATACCGATATCTATTAGGTATTAAAAATAGTTATTTGAAAATGTTTATAACATATTTTAAAAATTATTGTGCTTTATAAGCAACTCGGTTTACAAATAACACACCTTTTTATTATGGCATTAAAGTAAAATATAACTATGATGGCAAAAATATTTTTAGTAATAATTTAAACGCATACTAAGTTTGATGGTAGGTACAGAAATTTCAACAAAACCACGATACGAAATGCAAAATGTGTTTCGACCAAATTTCTGTTAACCATTTTTTTTCGGCAAATTATCAGAGTCGTTGGTACGGTTAAGCTGCTCTTAAAGAACAAAGTGTTCAGTCCTTTTAAGGCGTCAGCACATACTCAAAAAGAAATTCGCCACACACGGCTAAACCCAAAAGCCACAATTTAAATCTGGCCGCGAAAACGTAAGAAGTTGTCTTAATGTATATACACTACAGCAGATTCTTAAAAATTCGAGCTCTCGTATTTCTGATGGATGTCCTAACTAAATATTATTTACTCCGGAGGTCTTCAGGATGCAGAGCTGTCTATTTTCAGACAAGAATAATGGCAGCTGACAGAAATTATGGTAGCTGCTTATGGTGGTCATATAATTCAGATAGAAAACCGTTATGATTGAAAAAAAAAACAAATATCTTAATTAATTTATCTTTTAGTATAAATAAAATCATGACTATTACACCGGTATGGAGCTTGTAGACTAGAGAATTATGTCAGTTCAAATTAAAAATAAAATGATAATTCACAATATTTTTGCCACCTCGTAACATTAAAACGTAATCGATGTAATAAAAATGTTTTCAGATAATATATCGCCATCCAAAAATACATCAACGTGTGATATTTTAGTTCCCCTTGACAACGCTCTCTGACTTTACATACGTTCATTATTCAACCATATTTTACAAGTGTTGCCATTGGAATGCCTTTCATGTCTGACATATTTAAAATTAAAATTTTAGAATACCTACGTTATTTTATTTTTAGAATTAAATCTGGTTTTTAAAATAATTATTCGTTAGTTAAATAAAGAATTAAAACATTTATTACTTCAAATAATTTGCAAGTATGTCTTTTATTAACGATTTTTTAATCTCGTATAATTTTATATGTACGTTTTATAATAAAAATAGTTTTTCTTTTGCGGCAACACTCATATATTTTTATATTCAAAAATAGTTCTGTAATGTATTTTGAATGAAGAAACAAATGAACGACCGTGATGCCAAATGTTGTTTTAATACTTTTTTGTTCTAATTAAATACATTATTTTATTAAAATAATTATTATGTAAAACACATTAATTACAAGTAAAATATTAGCATATACCTGAATATTCAACTAAATAAATTGTATTTACTAGAACGCTGGTTCATAGGAACTCAAAATTGACTCAGTTCTAAGAAGAGCAATTCGTTTGATAAACAATGACACTCATACGTCTACCTGCAATCAATGAGAGGAATACTGGCATAAGATTGGTTCACTTAGTCTTTTCTACCGTTATTACTACGGTCGCAGCTCTTCGGAACTCAAAGAACTAATTCCTCCTGCACTCACCTACAACCGACAAACTCGTCTAACTCTAGCTGAACATCCATACACGGTTAATGTGTGTCAACCAAGAACTGGCAGTTTCCAAAGTTCCTTCCATAATGCCACCGGTAAGCTTTGGAATGCTCTTCCAGCGTCTGTGTTTCCTCCTTCCTACAATCTGCAAGAAATAGATAAATATACAATTGCGATCTCCCCAACCCACTCACAAACACACGAACACAACACAGGTCTCCCGCATGAAGCATCCAGACTCCCTGGCTGAGCGTCATAGAGTGTACTGGTCTTGACCGGCTGTGCTCTCTTGCATGCGATTATATAAAAAAATGACTGATAGTAAGTACAATGTATAAGTTATTTAGGCCAATACGTGGAACATGTAAATATCTAATAAAAATATTGAGGTAAATTCTCAAAGACCATGCTTTACTTTTCTTCAGTAAAAAGACAAAGTATGGCGTTGATGGGTTAATAATGGTTAATGTCAATTAAATTTCCATACAATACGTGAGGTATAGTTTTCGTTTATTTTAAGCATCAGGCTAATACAATGTGTTTTGAGATTACTGACCGAATGCTACAGTATTTTTTATGGTTAACATTTCCGCAAATTATCACATGTAAAGTGCTGTCAACTACAACATCAATATTGACAGTCTTTCTTTAATTATCATTAAGAAACACGTATGATAATGCAGTTAAGCAATCCCACCTAGCATTAGAACATAAAGTCCTGTCTCGGCTAAGAATGATTGATGTGCAATAATTAGTTTCGACCGATGTATTGTTGCGTAATAAGGTCATATAAAGTCGGTAATGAAACGTCAATAAATCAATCGTTAATTAAATCGGCTGGTAATCAATGGGAAGATTTTCAAGTCACAACGAGACAAAAACACAAAGTGTGCCAACAAGCAAGCTGAAGTCGCAGTGTTGGATTGGTATCATAAAATAACTACAATTTGATTGAATTCGAGATTATAAAATAATAATTAGTGATCGGTTTGAGGCTGAAGATTGATACGTAAAGATAAATAAAACACAATAAATGAATATACACGAATATAATATATTTAAAACAATACTTAAGGGAATTAAATATGAAATGCAAAACATAACAGATTCAAAATGATCCCTGAAAACAATGTTTTTATTATAAATACTATTCATATGTAATGTCGAACAAAAGAGAAATGGAACAAATAAAATTCAAATATTTGAAATAATAAAGCGTTCCATCGCTTTTTTTAAATTTTCTAGGTACCTTTCAACTTAAGGAAATACGTTAGTGTAAAATGTAACATTATTTAAAATTGTTCCATTCATCAGTAGATGCCGATGATTGAAATTTTGTATTTGGACTTAAAGAGCTGGGATAGATAATATTAAAGCAGGTTAATGAAAGAAAAACATACTTTTGAATAAGTTCTAAATCGTCTTATGACTGACTTGTTCAAAATTTAAATTTAAGAATAAATCGTAAGTAACACGATTGATAATTAAGTTAAGCAATCCTAATATTGAAACATCTAAAGAATATCTCAAGTCTAGTAGGAAATGTTATATTTCTAAACATAAAATTTTATCTACTATTAAATTATAAATATTTATTTATTTATTTACCTTGTTTTCACATGGATCACGTAACAAAAGTTCTCTATTAGGAGACTGCAGTTTCGACTAACTCGTAGTCTTTCTTAATCCTTCGAGAGAAGGATTGAGGATTGACTTGTCTTTTCACAGTGATGGATTGAGAAAGGCGATGAATTAGTCGAAACTACAGTCTCCTCAATATAGGCCATATCTAAAACGTGATACATGTAAAAACAAGGTAAATAAATAAATATTTATAAAATGAATATTATTGAAGTCAGTTAATTCGTCTCTGTACCAAAATACGAGTAAAACAGACGAAGAATTATTTTGCCGTCGCGAGTTTATTTTTATCGGAAGCGTTAAAACATTTACAAATCTGATACGTGTTGGTCGCCATTCTTTTTGTGTATTTTTGTTATACACTTCTGACCGGTCAAAGACGTAAAAAATGACGCAAAAGTTGTTTACTAAATTGGCCGAATCTCGACCAGATGTTTCGACTTAACTTCGTACTCTCAGTTCATCACAAAAGAAATTAAATTTTGCAAATCATTGGCATAAACAGGAACAAAAGATAAGTTATTTCTAAGTGCATGCCAATTAATGACTTCATTAAATGATAGTAAAATTAACGATCTTATTTCTAAGATCATGTATGTATTAGAGAAATATATTCGTATAGAATTAAGTAAGACTCAAGTGTAATTGGTGATAAAAGCATTAGATCAAAGGAGTAAGGTAACATTTGATGCGGAATAAAACTTGGATGACTTTGTGGCAACACTATATTTGCCGGCGGGTGTAGATCAATGGTCAAAGCGTTTGTTTTGCAAGCCAAAGATCGTGGGTTCGTTTCCCGATGGAGATTTAAAAAAAAGTAATTTGAAAAGATTTCTGATCTCTAAAATACCGCCGATTGGTGTGAATTTGATCCCTCACCCGTAAAACGTCAGTCATAGCCTATCAAATAAAATTGGTGGTAGACGAGAGTCCTCCCGTGAAGACCACCATAAGGATGATGCGTGAATCTAGGGCTGTAGTCTATGACGTTGGCGGATCAACACTCCACATGCAGCGCTTAGCGATATGGTGAACGTCATAGAATTCCACAGACGAGACTTCAGAATTACTATTATCATCTGTCGGTATTCACATGTATGTGTTTACATAAAAAAACGGACACGCCACTAAGCACGAGGGCTAACACCAGTCAGTCCCCAGAACCCGGCACGTAAGGACACGCTACAATCCTCGACACCTTAAGGGCCCACGAACCGCCGACGAATCTCGACGTTACATCGCCTCCATCGATGATTAGTTAGCAAAACTAACAGCTTACTGCCTGTTGTTTACTGCATGTGGTAGATTGTTTTGAGCCGCCCTTTAAAACCAAATGGACCTTTCCTCCGGAGCGTAGTGCTAATCATCGAATGAAATATATGCCTTGGACGTCTCATCGATACTTAAAGTTTCTGTTTTGGAGGTTATTAGAAATCATATACTGGAATAATCATAAATGGAACTGAGTATATTTCTAAATAGAGAATGGTAAATAGCAGCAATGAGTGGTGGAAATTCGTTGCGACCATATGTTCTTATTATGGAACTGAGAAGAAAAAACATTAAATGGTTAACTTAACATGAGTCAGGTTCAGCAACTATTATTCACATAACTTAGATTATGGTTACGTGCAAGCAGCGCACTTTCTCGACTATCCAAGTAAACCATATCAATAAATTGCACATAATGCACGAAACCATTGTTTTATATTTGTGTATAACAGTCGCTCAACGTGATTTAAAACATTTTTTTTTGCGACATATATACGTCATTTTTTTATATCCGCCGGCGGGTATAGCTCAATGGTCAAAGCGTTTGCTTTGCAAGCCAAAGGTCGTTGGTTCGATCCCAGGCGGAGATTAAAAAAAAGGATTTGTAATCGATTTCTGAGCTCTAAAATACCCCGGTTGGTGTGAATTTGATCCCTTACCCGTAAAATACCAGTCATAGCCTATTTATCAAAATTGGTGGTAGACGAAAGTCGTCCCGTGAAGACCACCCATTCATAGTAAATTCCTGTAATAATAAGGATGATGCGTGAATCTCGGGCTGTAGTCTATGACGTTGATGGATCAACACTCCGCATGCAGCGATTAGCCATATGCACCATGGTAAGCGTCATAGAACTCCACAGCTGAGGCTTCAGAATTACTATCACCATCTGTCGGTATTTCCTTGTATGTGCTTACATAAAAAATAAATTAAAAACATCTGGTATGCATAAAGTTTTATAACATTCATTTTTAATTAAGTAAGTATATAGAAATATATCTTTCTTGTGATATCTTTTGTGTTTTTGATAAGGTTACGAAAAACTACGAGCACGTCAAACTGAAAAGTAATAAAACGATATAAAAAAAGAGTTTTCCTGGAAAAGCTATTTTTAAGAACTTAGTGACCGGCGAACCAAGATGGCCGCCGAGCTTCGCGGGCCGGCCGCGGCGGCGCCAGTGTCGCCTGGGCCATAACAGACATTGGACAAAAATATTACTCTCGGCCAAAAAAACAAAAAGTGCGACCCAAAAAGTCGAAACGAACGCAAGCCGATGAACGAAAACACAACAAAAAACGCTAAAGCGACGATACCCCTTCTCAAAAAGTGATAAAATATTTCAACCTCGCATATAAAGCAAACAACAGCTTTCAAGTGCAAGTGGAGTGAAAAGTTTTTCTATGTGGCTATATTTAAAACGGAGCGTTCTCCAGGGAACAGAATCTGATTCTTTTTTTAATCGTCAATAGGTAAGTGAAATTTTTATCATTTATTCATTGTTTATTTTAATGTCTTTGTAATACACATTTGTTTTTAATGATCGTCTATTTTAAGTGAGTGTATTTTTGAATTTGTTCTAAATTTAAAATCGTGCGTTCTATTAAAATTGTATGTCATCGAAGGCGTAAATATTTTTTCAAATCTCATCATCGTATTTACTTTAGGTGGTCAATTATTTATTATTTACAAATATTTAGAATATTTAAATTACAAGCTGTAAATTCTTTAATATTTAGTTTCAAAACTTATTTAATGTAATTTAAAGGGTAATAAATCAAATCTCGTGTATTATGCTGTTGGCTTAAATTATTTTTGAGTATGTTATGTTAAAAAATGTTTTTTTTTTTTTAATTATTAAAGTAATGAGTAATATTTTGATTTCAACATTGATCGTTAATTTAAAAACGCATTTACTTTGATTCATAAAAAATATATTTATCGAATGAATAGTTAGTAATAATGATTAACATTGAATTTGTAAAGTTTATTTTATAATATTTATTTTATTTATTCCTTAGTCAAAGTAAATCATAATAACAAACTACTATATTTATTTATATAAAGGACTACCCACACGAGCGACACAAATAACAAGATTGATCAACTATTGCAAATATACATAGGTATTAAAATAAATATTTGTGTATTGCTCTGTCTGCATTTTTCTTTGTTTTGACAGAAATGTGATTAAGCTGCGAGTTATACACTATGTTTATGTAATTGTGTCTCTTTTTAAAAGCTGAGTAACCATGTTATTCATATCGCTCGTTTTATATGGTATTTTTAAATTTTCGTTTTGTTTATTTTATTTGAAATATATTTATTCCTTAATAGTTTTTACTTTGTTTTAGACATATTTGAACAATAAAACGAAAGGAGGGGAAAAGTATTATTTCAAAAATGGAGAGATCCAGCCCTAACCCAGAACATAAAATGCAGGCAGGAGGATCCATCAAGCGAGTTCCCAGCAGCAAATCTGAGTCTGAAACCCAGACAGCAGTGGCTGTGAGAGTTCCATCTGTCAAGAAGAAGACTCCAACCGAAATCACTGCTGCAGCAGAAAGCATGGTCACCCCAGAACAGTCACACAACGCTTCCATGGCAAGGAAAAGGAGGATCATGACTAAGAATAGAGCTCAAGGAGTAAGGACGAGAGAGAAGACTCCAGAACCCAGCAGGTCTTCCATTCCACACGAAGACACAACCACAACAGATGAAGAAGATTCTAGATCAAATGGAAACGTGAAGAGCAAGCCGACTGCAGAGGAAGCTGATGATATCTACGCTGAGATGAGGAGAAAACTTCAAGAAAAGACGGCAGAAAAAGATGATGATGATATTGATATAGATGCCATAAGAGAAGCGCATGCTGCTGAAGCTCAAGAAAGGAGGAGAAGGAGTATATCTCCGTTCGCGCTGCCTTCAAAAGAAGATATTGACAGACTGCAACGTAAAGGGAGTTTCATCGATCCAGGAAATAAGCTTCTTTCAACAGTTGTAACTTATGCGTTGACTCCTAAAGATGAGATAAATCCACTTGTCAGGAAGAATTCTTTAATTGGTGCTAATGAAGAACGTCCGAAGATGCCAGCTTCGACACCAGCTCCAGCAACATCAAGTTCACCTCACGGAAAAGGCGCAAATCAACTTTCGACTCCTCCCAGCACTAGGAAAGGCCAAGGCGTCAATCCGGTGCCCCAGAAACTTCCTGCCTCATCTACACAAACTACAAAACAACCAACTTTGCCAAAAACGCAAACTCCCGTACCGGTTAAACAAGACCCAAAACCCAAAACGCCAATTCTTAAACCGTCCACTAATGTCAGTACCCCTAATACGAGTGCCCCCCAAGAAGATAAATCTGTTAAAGCCCCAGAACCTTCTAACGCCCCACCCGTTAAGCCAAAGAGGAGCAAATCCGGAACGAGGAGTCAGGTAAACCCAAATAATAGTCCATCTTCCAAGTGTGTGATTTTGTAACCGCCAAAAAACGCAACCGTTGTAATTGTTTGTTTGCGTTTTAGGGACGAACGAGTGAGAGTGAGATGAGTGAGGATCAAAATAAAAATAATATAGAGCAACCGCAACCCCAGAAGACGCCCAAGCCGAAAGAAAGAAGAAGAACGATTGCCGCGATCAAAAGAAGAGTGCGAGAAAGAAGTCCAGAAATTCAACGATCAGCATCAGCGACAAGAGTTGAAAAACCGCTAGATACAACAGGGATCGAGATGACTAAAGCGAGTTCTGAAATTGTAGAGCTGTTACAAAAAGCAAGAAGAAGCAGCCTTTCCATGGCTGATGATGATGCGAAGACAGATAAAGGTGTCGAAATAGATAAAAGCAGACAGTTGATGACTCCTAATAGAACGACGCCTACTAGAGTTACGTCTCCAAAGACGATACAAATTTTGACGCATCAAGAGATGATTGAAAGCTTCAAGCAGGCACAAAGAAAAAGTATGGAAACGGAGAGAAGTCGACACAGTTCCGGGTATATAGATGCCAGTCAGTCTGAATTAACGTCATCATGTTATTCTTCGTCGTACAGCGAAGACGATTCAGACTTTGATCTGAGCAAAAGGAACGCGGAACTTTCAAGAAAATTATCTCTTTTGCACTTTGAAAAAGAAGTGGAGAAGAATAAAAGCAAAAAAGGCGACAAAAAAGAAGAAATAAAAGCGTTAGAGTATTTGCCCACCGAAGATGATTTACGGTTTGAAGACGCGCCAGAAGAACGCAAAGCCAGAGCTAAATACATGCTGAAGAATTCCCGAAGAGTTTGGAAGATATTCAAGAGCGAGCAACCGGTCCAATGTCAGAGGATAAGATGGCAGATAAACAGATGTTTCAGCGACCTCGTGATATTGATGTTCTTGTGCGGATTAGGGGGATTCTTGTTCCGATACACGGAGGGAGCTTTCGAGAACTTTTACAAGTGCGGTGTCAAGCGTGTGAAGAGAGACTTTATCGATACGTTGTGGCAGGGGAGTCACAACCAGAGGGAAGAAGACTGGAAGTCGATGGCCAGGAGGAAGCTTTGGGACTTCGAGACGCAGCTCCACACGGCACATGAAGCGGGAGTTCATTCCTACAGCGGGCAGAAGTCTTGGTCATACTTAAACTCTGTGGTGTATTGTTTGACCGTTGTCACAACCATTGGTAAGGCGTGAGGGAGATACACTTTTAATGAAAATCAATAAATGTTTTTTTTACTATTTTGAAATGTTATTTTTTCTCTTTTTTATTTGACCTTTTCGATAATAATACATATTTTAATACTAACAATTGTTTTATATAATAATTTAATATCAAAATATCTAATATAAAAAGTAAAACACAATAATCAAAGATTATAAATCGTTTATTGTGTTTTTATATTCTTGTTTTAAATAAATTCTAAGATCACTATAGAGAATGTTTTTATAGAACTTGAAACGTTTCTTGTAAAAGTACGAAATATTTGACATGTTTTTTAATATTATTAAAAATTGTTATAATAATAATAATTTTGAATGTCATTAACAAACCACAATACTAGTACATCACACTAACTAAAAAATTGTTTTGGCGTTTACTTGAAGACGAATTTTAACAATTCACTTTATTTTAATAGCATGTTTTCCTTTATTTCCAAAATATTTAAAGAAGCTCGTTAGTAATTAGTTAAAACTAGAATATTTCCAAATGGAATGAAAACAATGTAAGAATGAGATCTTCGTGGTAGAAAAAAGATACTCGTTATATACAGCAAATAAATTCGAATCAAAGTAATCAATTACTAAAGCTTTAGTTTTATATTTTGAGATAATTGCGATTAAGGTTGTACTTTCGTGTCGTAATTCTTTTAAATAAAATAATGTTATATTTATTTTAAATGTTAATAAAATATGTTTTGATGTCCATTGTTTCAAAATAATTAAAATATCATATTTTATAGCACTGGAAAGCCCACTTGAAGAGCGATTGATTATTGTATATATACCTTGCAAAAAGATTTTAGTTGCATGAAATATTTGCAGTGAGATATAAATTTATAGTTTGTTTGTAAGCCTCCTAATGTTTTCATTCTCCATTGCATTATGATTTTCCATTATAAGTTACTCAGATAACACATCCAAAAAACTGCAAGGAATATTTGAATAAAATAAGGAATAATTTGCTAAAATTTTTTGTGGTATTATCCAGGTTATGGACACATTGCTCCATCTACCAGTACCGGTCGCGCGATGACTATAGTCTACGCCGTGTTTGGAATCCCACTGTTCTTGATATTGTTGGCTGACTTTGGTAAACTGTTCACCCGATCCATCAAGTTCCTGTGGGCTTACGTCAGGAGGCTGTACTACACCGGCAGTCTTCGGAAGATGAGGAGGACCGTGCCTGTTCAGGTGAGAAAACTGATTTCAATTGCTAGCAAAATTAAAGGTTTTCTTACACCCGTATCCAGAGACAATTATTATGATTTAAAGTGAGTCGAAATCTGAGGTTTAATCACTTTAATAATTGTAAAGCAGAATAGCTATTATACGTTGGATACCTTAAGGAATGTCTTCATACTGATATTAAACTATGAATGGAAAAAATAAAGTAATAATGCAAAGAAGACCCAATTGTTGTGCAACAGCGCATATCTAAATTCAGATAGTGCTTTTACCAGCGCCTTTCAGACCATTGATAGGGTTGAAAGTTTCAGATTTCTCGGCATACAGGTCACCAAAAACCATGGCCTGCCGAAGGAGCTAGCTTCCCGCCTTGGGAAGGCTGGTTGCGTTTTTTAATTCTATGCGCACTATCAGGAACTCGCAGCTTTACTCGAAATCATAAATAACTTATATTCTTATTCGGGGCTGTGATTATTGGCATCTCACAAAGAGCCAATGCAGCCGTATAATAGGTTTTGAGAGCAGATGCCTGCTTAGAAAACTGGGGGTCACGATAGTACACATAGGTCACTATAGAAAAATACAGCCTTCTGTACTCGTCAGTCAAGAGGCGATGGTATAGTAGACATGGTTGGGACATGGTATAAAGATGCCGCAATAGAGTAAAAACAACAGATGCCCTTTTTCACGCCATCGGCTCGCGTCTTTCTGGAAAGCCGTCGGGAACTATACATAGAATGTACGATATATGATGGGACAAAGACTATGGTGGCTGACAGAGTTTTATATACTCCAGCTAGGGGAGCAAATATGGGTGATGATGATGATGAATGTCTGACAACGTATGCAATTTACACAATCCCATAGTTCCAAATAAAATGTATGATTTATAAATTACAGGAAGTTATGAAAGGTCTCAACATGGTTTACGAAGCGGCATCCACCTTCAGAAGACCTTCTCAGTTCAACATGGACGAAGAGAGAGTCAACGGTGATGACGTTCCTCCTAGGCTACCTCCAAAGCCTAATCAACACCTGTCTCCAAACGCACAACCAGGCACACCCATCACTAGACAAGACTCCAACGACGACGGAACAGAACACACCGATCCGCAGACACCAGCACCATCAGTCTTCGAAATAGATGACGAGTTCAACCTTCCGATTTCGGTCGCTATAGTATGTCTTGTAATTTACATATTCGCAGGAGCTTGTTTGTACAACGTGTGGGAAGAATGGAGCTTCTTCGAATCGTTTTATTTCGTCTTTATTTCAATGTCCACGATCGGTTTCGGTGATTACGTTCCTAAACATCCAATTTTCATGATGTTGAGTATCGTTTACTTGGTGTTTGGAATGGCTTTGACGTCCATGTGTATCAATGTTGTTCAGGTTAAGCTTTCAGACTCTTTCAGGCAAGCGAGCGCAAAGATAGGTGCTACCATCGGCTTGAAGGTTTCTGAAGAGGACGGAAGCTTGGCACCGGTTACTCCTCAACCGGTGGAAATACCGCAAGTTCATACTGGAGGGAATACTCCGGTACACGTGTAAATGACATTGATAATACAACGAGGACTTAAAATGTTATTGTGAAGGCGAAAAAACGATGAAATGAAAGTATACATTATTCATGGAATAGTTCAATGACTTTCTACCATCTCTTTGCCACATTTTATCAATACTTTCATGCGTTAAGTATCGTATTTTAAAGATTATATCTCTCATAAATTAAAAGTACATGTCCAGTACAAATTACCTTTGCCTTATTACTTAAAGCATTGTCTTTCGATCGCCAAATTCATATATAATAAGTCTTAAGTAAGCTTTTCATTTCAGGATAATGTGATACTTTGGCATGTTTAGGTGGGCTTAAAGTGTATAGTCTTGCGGAAGTTTTTCAAAATCAAATAACTAAATATCAAACAATTAAAAAGTTAAAAAAGAGTTGTTGTGGGTAATTTAATAACGTTTTAAAATATTTTATTATCTCAACGTTGCCAAATTATACAAGTAAAATAATTTTATATTTTCGTTTCATATAACTACATCTAATATTATTGCTGATTATGTAACTTACAATACTAAGCTTGAATTACATTATGTATTAAGAATGTACATCTATTCATGTTTTAACACATCTTTTTACCTCTCAGTATTCTGAAAAATGTTATTTTATTTATTTAATTTTTGAATCAAATATTTTTCAAGACTTACTGAAAATCAATGGAGTCATAATCCTTCTTCTGTCATTTTGAAAATAGTCATATTTACGGTTATCACACAATTTAAGCTGAATAACTAACTTCTTTTGGAGTCTACTTAAAAAATAAACGATTATATGAATGTTATTATGCTTCTTATTTAACAATAACAACATATTTTATAAATACAACTTTGACAACGTAATCGTATACATCTGAAAAAATATGTAGCAAAACGTAATTCTTATTTTTTTTAATGCTCAACTGATGGTAAAACAGATAACTACCCTAATTAGAAAAATGGTTTGAAAATACACACACACAAATTATTCCTTGAGTCTACAGATAATCTGTCATTTATTTCGAATATTGTACAAAACAGACAGTTTTAATAACAATGAAATGAATCTCTCAAATGATTATTAATTTAATATTTTTGCAACCTTGACTTGATTCCGATGGCTTATAAAAAATGATATGTAAACTTAATATCTTTTCAATGTAACTTAATTTACCTACATATATTATGTACTTAAAGTATATATCTGATCTTAGATAATTAAAAACCACTTTTAACTTTATTATTTTGTACTAAAACTGTTCTGAATCTTAATTATCTCGTAAAAAAGGATCTGTGACACAAACGCCATTAAATAAAAACATAAATATATTGCAATTTACTTACATTGTAGATTAAATGTGTTATTTGATTTTTTTATATTAGAAATTATTAACTTCACATGAAAAGAGATGATTAAAAATTTCATTTTCACGTCATTAAAAAATAATACGCTTATCCTTCGCACTTGCTTTAAAAGCAAAGGAAGGTTATTTTAAAATAAATATTTATTTATAAATAATTATTTAGTGTAGATAAGAACCCTTTTCCTAACTAGGGTAGTGATACGTATCAATTGTGATTAATTTTATACCAGTTTTTATTAAATTTTGCTATAATTATATAATGCTAAGGACTAACATGCAAATTATATTTTAAATAAACTAGCATGTAATATGATTATGTATTTTTATTTTGAATAAAAAATTAAGAAACATGTATATTTTTAGGTTCATTTCATTATTTATAAAATAAAGTAAATGTAATATTAATCTAGTCTTAAAAATATAAATAATATTATTATGTAATTGTTAATCATTATACTTTAACGTCATCTATGAAATTAATTTTGAAGTTTTTTTATTTAATATTTTAAAATATTTCAATAATGCGGTTGCTTTATTTTTATGGTGCGTGGAAAAATATGTTTATTTTTCATTTGAAGAATGAATTATTTTATTTAGGTTGTTAAATACGAATACTATTAAAGAAAAATACATTTTTATTACAATAAAAAACGACTTTTGATCATTTTTTGGCATTAAAAATTTAATCATTTGATGAAATTTAAAATAATAAATAGATATGTGAAGATTGGCCCTTTAATTAATGTATTTTTAAATGTATAAAGTGATGGTGAATGGTGCTGAAAATAAATATTATCATTTTATTTTGAAAATAAAATGTCTATTTTACTTTTACTTCATATGTAATTTTTAGTTTTTAATGTAATTATGAATTAATGTAATTTGTACTGTAAATATACGCTTCAGGCTGGGAATTAAGGCAATAAATATCTATTAAGATTGTTATTTCATTTATATATTTTATGAATTATTAATTTAATAATAATATAAGTGAAAATATTATGTAACATAAAAATAATATACCAATATTAAACTATAAAAAATAAATTTAATTAAGCAGAATAGCTGACAGCTTCTAAACATCAAAATCTGAGCTTCCATTAATTAAATTATATTTATTTGAATGAAAAAAAAATGAGAGTAAATATATTAAATTTTTTCTAAGACTTTTAACTACAATACATAGACACTGCTTGTGGAAATGATGTATTTTATGCATGTCCATATTTATTTGTTAAATTTTTGATAAATTTAGATTATTTTATTTATACACAAGTGTTTTATTCGTATTTTGTACAATTTAAATGTTGAAATGTCTTGATTACAAGTTTTTTAAATAATCTGCCAATTTTCAATTTTATTTTAATGTCGTTTGTTTAAGTTTAAATTTGTATTTCATTTATTTACTACAGTGAATTTCCTGACTAAAACATATAAAATAGTTATTTACACAAAATAAACTGTTAGTGTATTCAATAAATCTTAATTTATATTTTATGCCAGTACCGATTTTAGACCCTGCGGCGCCCTGGGGCAATTTTTTCTAGCGCCTTATATTGTTTTTAATTTAAAAAAATCTAAGAAAGATTAGTTGTTCTCGGCGCCCCTAGCTTATTCAACGCCCAGGGGCACCGAGCCACTTCGCCACCCCCTAAAAGCGCCACTGTGTTATGCCATAAAGCATTACCTTGCCATAAATTTATTAAATTTATAATTTATGGAAATATTTTATATATTCATGGTTGTGTACGAATTTAAAAGGTGCTTATTAATTATATAAGCTTAACAATAAATAATATAAATAAATATATAATTGCGTTTTGCATGAAAATTTTACATAATTTAAGCTTTCATTAATTTAAAACATGTATTTTTAGTAAAATGTATTTGTAAAAATCTACTTATAGTACTGTAAGCCAACGCGGTACTGAAAGACTAAAAAATAAATGAAAATATAAGCGAATTGTTTTATTTTTACATTTTTTTAAAACAAATATATTATTGAGAAAATATGCATTATTGTAGACAATTTATATTTACAGTTCTCGATATGGAAAAACACGTTTTGGTGGAGCGAAAGTGACGTAACTATATAATAAAAATGTATTTCGACCTATTCACAATAGAAACTATAAATTGCTTGCATTATTACTTACCAATATATTTTTCTAAATTTAAATAATACGATGGATTTTCGTATTTTATGATTGGTGATATTTTTTAGATTAGAGGCATCTTTCGTACTTTTTCTGAATTTTTTAGACTTCTTACTGAAAAACGTTTTTTGGTTTTTGATGTAGATGACACTCTGAGTATAACCTTACAATTTAAAAAAATAATACATATATTTAAATTTTAATTTAAATTTGTTATTTTAAATTAAATATTAAAAAAAAAAAAAAACGATAACACTATTTAAATAATTAATTTATAAAATGTTAAAGTAAACGTGAGGAAATTATATATATTTCAAAATGAATATTTAATAGAAATATAAAAAAATAAAAGGGCATGAAATTACCCTAAGAAATCTATTTGTAACTTGTAATAATGTATGTTTTGTGTTAAATATGCGAAATCAACGGTATTTAACCCTTTCGTTACGGCTCGGTGGAATACAAATTATACTGACAATACGGCGTGAATTTTTCAAACATTTTTTTTTCCTTAAAACTAGTATTTGAAGCATAAATGTACTTATCTGACCTATTTTCAAAAATCAAATTGATTATTCTATCCTTTATCTATCAGATTATGCATACAAAACTATAGATTCCCCTACCGTTGACATCAGGAGCTGTGATATATCGTTTTGCTACTTTCAGTACTCATTGTGACATCTACGGTCGGAACTTGGAACTGCAGTCATTCCCTTTATCAACCTACATGTATTATTTACAGGAATCTGTAAAGCATGTAAATAAATATCGTAAGGTTTCGTCACAGGAGCGATTTTTCTGTAAGCCACATGTGTCAATGCCACCACATGTATGGAGTTATATAATGAACGTTTGTTAAGTATAATAGTTTTTTATGCATCATCTGATAGTTAAAGGATAAAAGAACCAATGTGATATATGAAAATAGGTCAGATAAGTACATTTATGATTCAAATACTAGTTTTAACCAAAAAAAAATGGTTCGGAAAATTCACGCCGTATTAACAGTATAATTTGTATTCCACCGAGCCGTAACGAAAGGGTTTACAGTTTTCAAGTGATAATTTCACAATATTTGAGAAGCGTTGACTGCAGGCGTTGCAGCGGAAGCTTCTGCAATCTCCGGTACAAGAATATTGAAAAACGAAAAATATTTTCAATCATCTGCTGCAACAATAAATCTCATCGTCAGATTAGAAACAAATCTGTTAGTGGGTGCGTTTTTTTTAACCGTTTTTTGTCTGAAATGCGCTGATTGCTTTTTTAAAAAGTAAGAATGAAAGCTGAAACTTCGAACTGAAAAACTGAAACATTAAAATTTCGCAAAAATATTTTACCTTGAGTATTTGTTAATATTACAGTGGATTCCGCTTGATTGGGACACCGCTTAATTGGGACAGCCGCTTATTTGGGACAAATCTTAAAGAACAGAAACCAATAGTAAATTTATATGTTTAATTGGTACAACATTCCGCTTAATTGGGACAGAAAATTTAAGATCACAGCACATATTATGTTACACATATTCTCAAGAAAAAATATGTACAAAGAATTTGATATGATGCATTGTATTACAGCTGATTTTGTAGACGTGAAATGTTGAAAAAAAAAAAAAAATGACTCATTTTTGGATTGAATTAAATTGTATGTACCTACCCATTTATTATTTTAATTAGGATTTTCTTTTCTTAAAAGTTTATATTACATATTTGTAATTAATATGATAATTTATATTACCTTTATGTAATTTACAGTTTCTAAAACTTTATAAAATATAATTATTGAAAAAAAAATGCATTATTAAATTTTATGTGCGTATTACTGGTTAATGGCCTTAGTTGCCAAAACCAAATAATTGAATTTATAAAAATGTGAAATTCGCTTAATGTATCCCAATTAAGCGTAATCGAGTGTATTTAAAAAAGATTAATTTAAAGTTTCGCAAGCGACTTGCCAAAACATTTGTATGTAGCATCTTGATGTACGGCTGTGAGACATGGTGCTTATCTGAAAGTGATAAGAAAATACTTGAGAGGCTTTTGCGATGTGGTCTTACAGCAGAATTCTCTGAATTTCCTGGAGAGACCACGTCACAAGCAATGAAGTTCTCAGCATAATCAAGGAAGAGGTACCTAGTAAGATGGATCCGATGGATCGGACGCATCGTTCGCCACGATGGTCTTCTTCGTGACATTGTGGAAGGGGTGGTTGAGGGGAGAAACTGCAGAGGGAGACTTAGACGGGAGTATCTGCAGCAAGTGTTCGAGGACATGAGCTTATGCTGAGCTAAAGAGGGTTGCAGAGGATTGAGAAGAGTGGAGCTGCAAACCAATCTACCGGATTGATACTACAAAGAAGATAACAATGAAATATTTGATTTTATTCAATATACCATAATGTATAATAAGTAATTAAATATGGGTAGAGTATTCGAGACGTGGTACGTTAACTGTGGTGACCAAATGTTCCAGAAAAGGAATGGATATTGGAATAAAAAAATAAATGTTGGTTAACTAATATATAACAGATAATTTTGAAATAAAAATATATATTTTGGCTAATTGAAAAAATAACGACACTATGTAAAGATAATGCCTAAAGAAAAAAATATACTCTAATAATTTTCATTTCAGGTGAACATATGCTGCAAATAAATACATGTGATAAGAAGATCAATAGTAAAATATAGGTAAGAGGTAAGAGTGAAAGAGGATAATCCCCTCCTCTATTTATAAAAGTTTTACTCCGTCGCGCATTGGCAGGATTCAGAGCAGATTAATAATGCACAGACTTTTTCAGAAACACATTGACATATATTTACGATAAACTTACAAACTTATGGCTAGACCTAGTCACAGAATTCAGGCCGAGTCACAATTACAATATGCTCTCGCCGACTGGCCGCACACGATCGGTCGCACTCGTCGGCGCTGAGGCTTTCGCCCAGCGCCCCAAGTGGCGATCTATATTACTATTCCAAAATGCCGATATGGCAGACACATTCATGTTTGACAAGCGAACAGAAATAAGAGACGATAGATTGTATTGTATATCGAGGTTTTCAGTACCAGCAAGGGCTATATTAAACTGGTGCCAATGTATTTCTTATTCAATATAATCGTAAGAATAATGTATTTTTTAATGACCTTAATTAATTTGTTGTTTTAGTACAAGTAAGAAAATGTTTTGGATCGATTTTATATATCTTGCATTGAATTTTTATACATTTTTGTAAAACTTATATAAATGTAAAATTCTCAAAACAATAAGGGAAAATATCGAAAAGGTTTTCTTCTATCTCCCAATCCAGTTTCCTGGTAAAATAAACGAGAGGGGCTAAAATTTGAATAAATATAATAATGATCGAGTTTCGGAAATTTTGCAATGATTTATTGTCTTATAATAAAGCCGTGGAGCCAAAATAAATAGGAACAAAGATATTTGAATTTCGAATACAATCACTAATATATTTGAATAATTTCCTTGTCTTCAAATAACCAATACCAAAGGATATTAGTATCAACTTTATATTCTAGAAATAAGACTTGCTTCAACGATTTCTTATTTAAGAACATCGGGTTAATAATTCGATCACCGTTGAACAATTTATTAACAAATGTCCAAATATCATACGATAATTAATTATATATTTTTTCAAAATCTTTGGTAAATATGCATAGTATGTAGTTGATACAGCTTTAGGTGCAGAAATGACTAGGTATTAAACAGGAAGAATGACAGCTAATAGAACTGCATGCCGACAAATTTGCGTCAAAGAAATGTTCCATTTAGGCAACGCATAAAGAAATTAATGCTTTAAAATTTTTAGAATTTAATAATGAACAATACAAGTATATTAATAATTTTACTACTGCAACTCTGCTACGTCTAATTTTAAAATTATAAATGAATTTAGTTTTACCACGATTCGATTTTCTCAAGGTATGGTTTTAGAAATGATTTGTAAACAATAATGTGCTTAGAATATATCTGTTCAAGGTTTTAATTAATGAATACATATTTCCTCCATTATAAAGCCTTTTTATTTATACATAGGCTTCGGTTCCGCCGCATTCCGTCCCGAGAGAATTCGTTTGACGACTCATCGGTAACGACGTGGGGCAAACTGGACGTCCGATGCACGGAAATTTGGTGCACGGGACAGCTGGTGTCTCGCTTACCTAACCTTACCTAAGTTATTAAGTTAACGAGACTTATGGATATATAAACTGTACGATCACAGCACAAATCCTAAGGTTCGTTTAGGTTAGGATAGACTAGTGAGACAGGCAGTGCACCAGTTGTCCCGTGCGCCAAATTTCCCGTGCATCAGACGCCAAGTGCGCCCTACGTTGTTACCGATCAGTCGTTGAACCAATTGTCTGGCGACAATAGCTCGTGACACCAGAGGCTCCACCCTTAACTACCATTTCTAAACTATACCCATCTTCCTACCCACTCTCTAGTGAAACTCTTTATTTATTAATATATATTTATTTGCTTACATTCAATTCAATTATTTTATTTCCTTTAATAATATTACAAAATATTTACATTTTAATTCAATATTAAAGTAATTATATATATGTTTGGCGTTGTAAATGTATTGACACATTTAGTGTCAATGACCTCACACTCAGAACTAGTGTCGGGATACACACGCAAACAGTTGCAATTACTTGCAACAACAAAAACCATGTCATAAGTAAATTATGTTTGACACACAAATATCACGGCATTATTGTTGCAAAATCAAGCATCTGAAAAAATTTCGCATCAATCAACACCAGCTGTAGACGACCAGTCGACCTCGACTGGTAACTCGCTCTACTTGCGACTGCGGTCCTTGCCTTCGAAGTCCTAACTTCCTTCAGCTGGTTGTAAGGCAGCTGTGTCCCGGTCGGCTTCCTGGGCTATGATGTTTGGCAGCTTCCAGTTCTACGTTCAAGTAGTAGTCCGTGTAGAGCAGTAGGCCGGGGGCGCCGTGAAGTCCAGAGGCCCAGGGAGGGAGATAGTAAAACTCGCAAGTGTTTTCAAGTGACTGACTTTATTCCGAGTCGCGCTCGGTATTTATACAATTTCGTTCAAGAGGGGGTCGTGCGCAAAGCTCGCAGCTGTTGTCTTGTCTTTCGCGCGAACCTTGTCTTTCGCTCGAACCTTGTCTTTCGCGCGAACCTTGTCTTTCGCTCGAACCTTGTCTTTCGCTTCTTGGCGTGGCTGTCCGCAAGAGCGGGACAGCTCTACTTATTTCATACTAATTATCGCTATAGGGGCGTGTCGGCTTTCTCACTCTTTTGCCAGTGAGAGAGCCGAAACACCAATTTCGAAATCGCAATGCACCTCGCGGAATGTCAAAATATTTACATCGGAGAATATAATAATAAATAACATTATAAACAATATTGACGTAACAGATGTATATGAAACTAAATAAGGTCAAATGAAGCTAAACAGAGTCAAATGAAGCTAAATAAGAGCAAATGAAGCTAAATATTTTATCAGTGCTTTATCAGTATTTTATTAATGTTTTATTAGTCATCAGCCGTCCGTAACACCAGCACTGAATCTAAAGCAATATTACACTAAATATGTCAATATCTTCACTCAAATTTGTTTCAACCATTGTTCACTGCGATTCTTTCATCTTACATGTATCCAGGGTTGAACGATGGTCCTTACATAAGCTCCATCATTAACCGCCTCTCCTAAACTCCATCCAACTTTTACTTACTCTCTTCTGAAACTCTTTCTTTATTTGTAATTATTAATTTACACATCAGTACGTTTGTACACGTTGAAACTAATGAATCTTTCATAGATCGCGGAAGCCGCTTTCATCAAATGAAACAGTGCTTAGTGCGATCCATGTTAAACAATGTACGAAAATATTATCTGTTGTAAATTACTGTTATCGTTCGGTTACGGAAGGAATTTTTTGTTATCGTACTAAAACTAAGATAACCGTTGTACGGGGTGGAGTGGTATCTTTCAGGTTTCAGGGGAAAAGGTTAACGACGTCAGAAATAGCCTTCATGAATACAGCGTATATACTAAAATATCACTGGACGAATTATGTACTAGAGGAGTTACAGATAGTTATTTTAACGAAAGAAAATATTGATTGGACTTTCATTAAGACGTCGGTAGATCTAAGCAAACTGTAAACTTTATATTTTGGCATAAAATATGGAGAATATTGAAGTTATTTTTTTGTCAATTATTTGAGGCAAACAGGTTGAATGCAATATTTTAAAATGCTGTTTTTGTAAGAGAACTATTTAAAAAAAACATTCCAACTAGTGAAAGATTGATTTAAAGTAATCATCATCATCATCATCAGCCTGTATCCATCCACTGTTGAACTTAAGCCTACCGCATGAGTCTCCATCCTCTTCGATCCTCCGCCTTCCGCATCCAGGTCACTCCCGCTATTCTTTTTATGTCGTCAGTCTATCTTGCAGGGGGTCAGCCAATGCTTCGTTTGCCAGTTATCGGGCGCCATTCCAATACTTTTCTTCCCCATCGACCGTCGTCTCTTCGACAAACATTTCCTGCCCATTGCCACTTGAGCGTGCCTATTCGTTGGGTAGCATCCGCTACTTGAGTTCTTCTGCGTATTTCCTCGTTTCGGATTCTATCTTTTAGCGACACTCCGAGCATCGATCTCTCCATAGCACGCTGGGTGACCTTTATTTTAAGGGTAAGACTTGCTGTCAGATTCCACGTCTCTGCGCCATAAGTTAATACAGGCAGGATGCATTGGTTAAACTTCTTAGTTTTAAGACATTACGGAATTTTCGCTTTAAAAATGTACTTTAGTTTTCCAAATGCTGACCATGCCAGTTGTATACGCCTGTCGATAGTATATATTAAAGTAATAAGCTAATGTTAATGTGATGATAAAAATGTTTTAATGTTTTGACATTAAAACATGCAAACAAGAGAATACAATCAGACTATGATAAAAAATATCACCTGTGGATGAGACAGGTGGCGCGCGGTATATGATTGTATTTTTTAAGAATAGCAAAGCGCCGTGTGTTACGTGTATTTCCAACACCACATACTAGGCTGCCGACAAAAATTCACACGTCGTTCACAAATAATATAAAATTGATAAATATATAATCGTGTCGGAAACAACAGGGTCAGATCCTGTCTGCCCAGAAGTGGGTGAAATCGATGGCGTTACTCCCGGCCATTATCAGGTCTTCCTGGGTGCAGCAGCCGTAGTAGAAGGATTCGCTGACATTTTAAATATCTGTTTCCAGGGGGCACCACGCGGAGGTTAGTTGATGATTAATAGAGTTACTGTGAATAAGTGGTGTTCACGGGATT
Source organism: Glossosoma conforme (assembly GCA_022606575.1). Lineage (NCBI taxonomy): Eukaryota > Metazoa > Arthropoda > Insecta > Trichoptera > Glossosomatidae > Glossosoma > Glossosoma conforme. The sequence continues at coordinate 338,067 of JAGTXR010000213.1, read as the reverse complement.
ATTATTATTATTTTTATATTAGACTTTGTATAGCGCTCTTTTATGACCGAATGATCATTCCAAAAGCGCTTTGCCTCTGAGTAAAAAAGGTGGGTCTTGAGTCTGCTTCTAAAGGATGCCTCCGCTTTAAGCTCGCTTTCCGGTAGGAGTTCCAGGCCATTGGTGCAGCGTAGCTGAAAGCCCGATTGCCAAAGACCGTGCTAGAGCTGGAGGGTGCAAAAGTCTCTCCACGCGCACTTGTTTCTGAAAGCCTGATAAGTTCTGTCAGATAGCCCGGTGCAGTTCCGTTGAGTGCCTTGTAAGCTAAGAGGCATAATTTATACTGGATTCTAGCCGAAACTCTCAACCAGTGCAGTCGGTGTAGTATTGGAGTAATGTGACAGAATTTGGGCGCGTTGTAGACTACGCCGTTTTGTAACGACTGCAATCGATTTAATTGTTTGGCTGGCTGGCCTGCGTGCAGTGCGTTGCAGTAGTCCATTTTGGAGACTATAAACGCATTTACCAAACTCTTTGTAGCGTCTCTGGGTAAGCATCTTTTACCGACCGTATCTGCAGCAGGTTAAAAAATCCAGATTTCACCGTTTTTGTGATATTACCGCTGGTCAATTTCTACCCCAGCAGCTTGACGCTTGTAGAAGGGATGACATCATTACCGCAAATGGCCAAGGGTTGTAAGTCCAATAGATGTTGTCTTCGAGCTGTGGCCATAAAGAGTATTTCCGTCTTTTCCGGATTAAGAGCGAGCCTATTTGCTGACATCCACTGTCCGATCTCCTCTATACAGCCGACCATCCTTTCTTTCATGTTGCCAATTTCCTCGGGTCCACAAGAAGAGTAGAGCTGGCAGTCATCTGCGTAGCAGTGTACTTTTTTATTTCCCATCTCAGCAATCTCCTCAATTTCTTTTGGTGTATAGAATAAAGAATAATCGGCCGAGAACTGAGCCTTCAGGGACACCACATGATAGAGTAGATGGTCTCGACATTTTATTCTGTAGACAGATGGTTTGCTTACGGTTTTCTAGGTATGACTGAAACCAGTCTAGGGCCTTTCCAGATATACCGTAATGTATTCTTAGTTTCCTTAGAAGGATAGCATAGTCTACAGTGTCGAACGCTGCACTCATGACGGGATGAATGTCATAAAGCATTAAATGTATCAAGATTCAGTTTTACGTGAGATGCAAAGGTCTACTGTTTCTCCTAATTTTTGTCTAGGAGTTAGACCTGTGATGGCAAACCTATGAACCGAGAGAACAGACAGTAGAAGAATATGTTAATTAAATATTTATTTATTTACCTTGTGTTAAGCCACTTAAGAAATATAAGAAATAATCAGATTGAAGAAGGATACGAGTTAGTCGAAACTGCAGTCTTATTATTAACATTATTATTATTAACAGAGGTCATATTCAACATGGTCTATGTACAAACAAGGTAAAAAATATATATTTACGATGCGTTATTAAATGTATCTGAAAGTAAATGCTACAAACATTGAAAAAAAAGAATTTTAGAATTTCTAAGCAAAAAGTTTAAGTTGACATTTCTTATCACTGCATCCTTCTTTCCATATCCATTATATATCTGAATCACATGGCCTCTCGGAACTTATAAGGGACTCGAATAGATGGCAACTGTAGTATCTAAAAGTATTTGGGTCATTTACTAAGTATATATTTTTACGTAGATTGGATTATTAGCTCGACGCTTCCGAGTCCTGGACATTAAGTCCTTAGAAGCGGGTCAATGCAAACGACACTAAGTATGCTTTACATTCTTAGTCCAATGATGAAAGAAAAAATGTAATATTTAATTTAATTTATTAATTGTCTATGTACAGGAATATTAACTGGATGTCACGTTGTGTGGTAATTCACGGTACGAACATGACACCAATTTTTTTTTTATCGAAAGCACTTACTATTCGCTGTTCATTTAAAAAATACATGTAAAACAAAAAGAAACCTGAAATTGAGAACCAAAAAAAAGTTTTCAACATATCTTTTTCTCAAAAGGGATCCCACTATCTTAGTGACACACAGTAACTACTAAATTACACCGTTTATTCACTTTTTGGAATACTAAAAATATAATAGAAAAGAATGAGGATGTTTTCTAAAAGGTTCGCCAACACTGAGACCTAGACCTTTCCCGCAGAGTGATGATTTTTTACGTTCAAAGCAGAGACCCGGGTTCGACGCAATAAGCCAAGGGAGGCTTTTCTAAATGACAGTAATTTGACGAGATGTTCCGGGAAAAGTATACAGCCTGCATAGTGTGCAGTGTAACCGTAAGGCATCTCTGAAATAAGGATGTATGTAGAAAGGATACATGTATTTGGATTCAATTTCAGAAGCCTTACCTATGCTTCTAAAAACTGCTTAGGATAAGTATTTAAAGACTTAAAGAATAAAACAAGTTATGGCGGACTTCTGTTTTATCAATTATACCATTTTCACTATCTATGCCTGTCTAATAAGTTTACCTTATATATTCCATATATGTCGATAGAATCGCTGTCACCAGAGGTCGCTTCAAGTACTATTACACCAATCAAGATGGGAGTCGAGCTGGCTTCATACAGATCGCTTTTCTCTCTACTTCGACGCCTCCATAACTGAGTACACATCAAGCCCCCCGTCAGAGACCTCACTGTGTTACGCGCCAATCTACGAACTTCAAGTCACAACCAACCTACTATTAACATTTCATAATTCCAAAAATCATTTGTATAACTTACCGATAAAATAGAATGTCGTTAATCATTCAATTCAATCCAATGTAAATCTTCTGTAACTTTTCACCTTAAAAACCGTTAAAATATTAAGCTTACTTACTGTCATTAAATCCCCCGTGATATTATACAGTTTTATTATTTATTTTCTTTCTTGTTCGGAATGTAGGGAGTATTCCAGTGATCCCTTTTCAACACGGACAACAATTTCTTCACAGCAATCTACTGATCACAACACACTCACATATCAGACATATTTTTTAAATACATGGTTGTTTTGTCTCGAGCAGACCCCACCCGGAGATCCGATTGGGGGACTATTTTATCTGCGGAAAATTTTACTTGAGATGCAATCATTTTTTGCTGATACATGGGTTGTCTTTTAGACCTTTAATGTAGTATTTTCCCCTTTATTTCCACATCCTAATGCCGTTGACCATAAAGGTTCATCCGCCTTAGGAGAGCATATACTATCTCCTGGACAATAGAGTGCCCTAACCTAAGTTTAATTTAAAAAATATTTGTTAAGAGTTACATATTTAATGTAAGAAATGATATTACTTTTCGTTTTAGATAATATTGTATCTTATCTCTTGAATAATAATATTTATACAAAAAAAAATCCTTTGTAAAAAATTAAGATTTTGTTGCAGAACTTTAATAATCGTTGTAGAAATAAACACCTGCGCCCGTCTGAATAGTTTCAAGAAAACTTATACCGTGTGAGTTGGAAATCAGTTTTTGTCTAGTTTCAATTTGATAAAAGTACTTTGCAATATGTATTGTAAAAAAATACTTTACAAACTTAAATAGTCAAATTTGGGACTCGAATTTCAAGGCAATCGAAGCAAGTAATCGAGTTTATTGGAAACACGCTTCTAGAGACAACACCTAAAAAAAATATTTATTCGATTACAAAAAATAAATACGCTTTGCAACAGAGGATTTAGTTGTATTTTTTTACAACTAACTGATTTGGCCGTTTATCGTCATTTGAAACACGTAGATAAAAGACAACATTATTTCCTGAACATAAGAATCATCCTCAGCAGCAACATGTGTCCGTGCACTGCTAAACGTAGGCCTTCTGCATTATTCTCCATCCTCTTCGATCCTCCGCTTTCTGCATATAGGCCTCTTCCACTATTTTCCTAATGTCGCTAGTTCATCTTGAATGGCGTCGGACAACGCTTTGTTTGCCAGCTCTTAGGCGCCATTCTAACCCTTTTTTCACCAACGACCGTTGTCTCTTCGACAGACATGTCCTACTCATTGCTACTCGAGTGTGCCTATTTGTTGGGCAGTCTCCACTACTTGAGTTGTTTTTCGGATATTCTCGTTTCAGATTTTACCTTCTGTAGACACTCCGAGCATGGATCTCTCCATGGCAGGTTGGGTGACCTTTATTTTATGCGTAAGACTTGCTTCGCTTGCTTACTAATTTTCCATATATTTAATGTATGGCTATCAAACACTGACACCACGAATATAAATTTATTAATAATTAAATATACATATACTGTACATAAAATTCTTTTTTCAACGCGTCAATCCAAACACAAAAATAACGGCAGAAGCGGGATGCGAACCGCGGACCTTGGAAACCAACTATGCCCAAGTATTCATACCGCTCAGCCGACTCGGCTATTACTATGCCTGGACCGACTCACGTTGAAACTAGTATTTATGTCATTGTTATCATCGTATGATAGATGTCGCTATAGTATATATTCAAAGTATGTATATTTTTATTTTTTATTATTTAATCAGTCATCATTTATTCACAAGCTTAATGATATTACTTTCCGACAGTCTATTTATTTTAGTAAGTACCACTCGGGTCTCGAACCAAACTATAGACTGAATGGATGAGAAACGACTACTTATAGTTCCGACTTGGACTTTATAACCAATCATTTACCTGTGTTACTGATGAATAACTTTACCTTCTTGATATTGTCTCAAGGAGACATTATTATATGGATTTTTTTTAAATTTGATTAGAATATTATTTTATATTCTAATAATTTTATATTCAAAATAATATTCTAATAAAAATTAAAAAAAAATCAATATAACATAAATTTTTATCACCTTTGTTATTCTACATTCTATGCGGAGTTAGCCATACAAGTTTCACAATTTCAGGACACCGTGTTTATCTAATTTACAGGAATAGCGTCGAGTTTCTCCTCAGGTGTTCGAGCAACACTGGAGCGCAGAAAATGTCCGCTGAAATTCAGAAAAGCATAGCTAAGTTAAAAGAAATGACTTTAATGCGAGAAATTGTAAGCTAGATTCCCGGAGAAGTGTTAAAAAATAAATTTATACTACCTCGAAAAAGCTTTACACAAATAAAAAAAATAATCAACCTAACCTTACTTATTTATATTTATTGTTCGTACTTGTTTACGTCAGCATGATATAGCTCTTGCTGACTGATACCAAAAACCTCGATGTACAATCTTTCGTCTCTTATTTCTGTTTGCTTGTCGTACATGTGTGTGTCGCCATATTGGCATTTCGGACAAGTCCGGTCATGAGTGAGACGTTAGTTATATAGATCGCCACTTGTGCCGCTGGATGTTACCGGCCACGGTGCCACACGGCAGGCAGTGTGTGCCAACGACCACGAGAAGGTCGCATTATGGCCAGCCCTGCATGTTATTCCACTTGGCCCGGAAGTTTGTAAAGTTATCGGAATATATATGTGCTTCTGAGAAAGGCTTTGTGTTGTTAATACTCCTCATCCTGCCACCATGCGACTGAATCTTTACCTTACTGAACCTTTAAAGAGAGGAGGATGTTATTACACATAGCGTGCAAGCAGGATGTCTTGTCATACAAGCGTCAAAATGTCATATTTACGCAAGCCGTTTCGTTTTCGTTTTCGTCTTCAATACAGGCTTTATTTTTTTAAGCAGTCGAGCTGATAAAGTCTTGTTCTATTGTGTTTCTAGGGGACTATTATTAAATTTGACAAAAGCTCTCACTGGGCCGCCCTCGTTCTTCAGATCACCGTCTGCCGTCTCCCCCGGCGCCTATCATCAATCATCCTTTATTCATTCCACTTTTGATCAGAGCTTCTGCTCTAATGCGCAAGTCTATCAAACTCATCTATACATATTTTATATATAAAAATATACAGCACTGGCAGACGGTGATGTAGTTATGTCATATGTGAGTTTTATGACGTTTTAAAAAATAAGTTGAGCTGCCCTTTAGGACAAAATAGTGCAGGCGTCGATAACGTCTAATAATCCGTTTATTTAATTACCTTGTTTTTACATGGATCACGTAAGATAAGTTCTCTGTATAGGAGACTGCAGTTTTAACTAACTCCTAGCCTTGCCTAACTAACTCCTAGCCCTCAATCCATCACTTGTTAAACGAATATTAAAAAAACATTGTAGAGTTTATCAATTGGTTGAAATGCATTAAACATGCTTGAAAGCTCACCAAGTTTAAGAAGCATCTATTAGTTGTGCGTAGGTGTAGGATGCATTAATTCTTTCAGTTTAAAAAATCGAAGGCCATGGTTATAACGGTAGAAAAGATTGCGAAAAGAAGTGAACCGACGTTACGCCTATGTAGCAAGGATTGGAGTTTAAGTGATTTGTTGTTATTATAATGTAACATTTTGCGAAACGAGCTCTTGTTGTTCATGTGATGTATTTTGTTACTTTTTGTAACTTTGCTTTAACTAACTCAATTTAATATTCCATATCTTGTAAGCCCAAGTAAGACTTCAGGTCGTATCGTTTTGCTTCAGTTTATAGAACTATGTCATTGATATTATGAATCTCGTTGGATTGATTTAGCATTTATGTCCAACGGCTGACCTTTACGTCTCCATAGACTTCCCCCAGCCCAGCTTGATTACGGGGGAGAAGTCGGATCGATTCCATTGGAAGACTGAACGCCCAAGATACCAGACCACAAAAACAAAACTTCGAAAACTTTAGTCTACAACTAAATATTTACTTTAATTTATACATACACATAGAGATTCTCATCAAATAACATATGATGGGTCATTTTAAGTAATTAATGCGAGAAAAATAAATAGTGAACGTGTGATTCGTATTAAATATATTATACTAAAATTTTGCCTTTAAAACACAATGTACCTTATTGATAAACGAATATTATTATTTGCTTATAATTTAATTGTACTACTTGTACACACACGTTTTGTATTGCTAACCAAACCTCGTTATTAGGATACAACTCAAGAAAATATCTTAACAGTCGTCGGGACCAATAGCGATTCTCTTGGATCCCTCGTATTATCCATGGAATTGCCTTAAGGGCATTTCACTTAATGTATTTCGTAGTCTTAATTTAATTTTTGCTTTATCTTTTACTTTGAAATAAATAAGAGAAACCTCTGTGCCGTGGCTTCCTATAATGTACACATTGGTATCAATGTATGATTATGCTTGTTAGAATGATGTGGTGTGGTGTTTTGTGTCTGTGGATTGTAGTAGGTAGTTGTAGCTTGGTCGGTCGTAGAGCTGGCACATAACATAGTGGCGTCTCCGGCGGACGGCTGAATGATTGATAAGGTTATGAAGGTGGCCGAGAGAGAAGAGAGACTGGTCTAATTTATGGTCTTCTGCTTATATAGAGCCTGCTCAAATCCCACCTTGATAGGTGCAATAGTATTTGAAACTACCTCTGGTGACGGTGATTCTAACACCTATACGACATATAAGGCAAACATTATGTCCACCACAAATCTTAAGTGTACTTTTTAACTGATTATTTGCTAAGCATATGAGTGTTTGATGTATAACTGTAAGTATATTTTTAATCTGATTATGTCTACAAATCTAATTTTGGTTATTAGCTAAAAAAATATATTTATAATTTTAAAGCGAAGAATTGAATGATGGCCAAGTAGTTTTAAATTGTGTAGTTAAGCCTTTGGAGAACCATTGGAATATACTATTGTTAATTTTTCATTTATCGACGGCAATTGCTCGAGGGGAATACAGAAACGAAGCATTAAAGAAAAATAGCTCGTACTTAGTAGGCATTTTATTTTCCGAATACAAATCATTACTTAGAATACATAGCTTTGGTGAGATGGGTCATTAACCTGATATTTTTAAAATAGCTTGTGCTCACTTATATTAGTGTAATACACTCCATACAATACCTGTATTGTCCCCATTCTTATTTACGGAAGTGAATCTTGTGCATCTCACCAAGAGTCAATGCAGCCGTATAATGGCTCTCGAAAGTAAATGCCTGCGGAGGATACTGGGGGTAGGAAGATTTGACTTCGTGATGATTCATGAGTTGAGAGAGAGGATAACGCTGCTTACCATACTACAGTCGGTCAAGAGGCGAAGGCAGACTAGGTTAGAACATGTAATGACAATGGAAATTCATAGGAAAGCATAAGCTGTAGCTGCATTTTCTTCCAACTGCAGGATTCGCGCCGTTCTAAAAGGTTGTCGAGAACTTATCTTTTAAATAAAATGTACTTGGCGGAGTTACGGTAGGCAGAGCAGAATGAGATGATGTGGAGACAATGGCGGCTGACAGAACAGTAAAAAGTTCGCCAGGTCAGCTAATAACTTATTAAACAACAATATTATGTTTTGTAATCAAAAATTTCATTTCAACTTTAAAAATGAAACATTAGAAAGGCTTTAAGTAACTCAATCGCCTGATGAAATAATATTATTAGAATATTGAAATCCAATAACTTTGCTTAACAACAAGAGTATCGATTGTTTCTTGGTAAACAAATTTAAATTTAATTCCAACATAAAATATATGCAAAAAGTGTTTATGCGTACAAAACATTACTTGTATAATAAATCCGGATTTGAAAGGGTTCGGGAACAAAGCGAAACTTGAAAATCTTATTGTGTTTCTCTCTGAAAAGTTGTGTGGTTTGCTGAAATTCAAAGGGCAAAGAAAATCGAGAACGGACTTCAGGAAGCAGAAGTAGTGGGTCTTCTTTGTTCTCGTCATGCGGTTTTCCAATAGGGCTTAAAACAGAGGAAATAACCGAAAAAGTTTTTTGTGTTTTGATATTAATTTGTTAATATTATAAAAACGATCTTAGCTGCCATTTTGAGATCAAAATATGGTGGCAAAAAATAAGTTTCAGGCATCGTTTCAATATATAACTGAAAATAATTCTAACCATTTTGTTTCCTTAATTGATCATCGTCTCTTTTACAGAAGTGTCCTGCCCATTGCCACTTAAATGTGCCTACTCGTTGAGTAGTATCCATTACTTCAGTTCGAAAAAAAGAGACGAAAGATTGTATATCGAGGTTTTCGGTACCAGTCAGCAAGGGCTTTATCATGCTGATGTCAATAAATATGTTTTTTTAAATATGCACCTGCACTATATAAATATACAATAGCATTAAGTCTCGTGTCTTTATTTCGAGAAGGCATATTTTTTATTAACTATGGATTAAACCAGTTTTGATATCCTCTAAAACATTAGTTAATGTATAGAAGCTGCAAGTAGTATAGTGACGTCTGCTTTAAAAATGATTATGTTTATCGATCCGCTAATGGATGCTCTCATTTTCAAGAAAAATATAAATAGGCTGAATGCTCCTAGTCGGCCTTTTGCAATCTTTCTCGCGAAGGAATCCTCCATATATTAGATCGCCTGCTCTCAGCTCGGGGTACTCCAGTGCTCTCCCTCGGGACTGGAATTTCCAATTCATTAAGCGCATTCAGCAGGAGATATCTCAGAATACCGGGAAGGCTGTGTTGCTAACGCTCAGTCCACCGAACAATGGGACACATCAAATATTCTCAATAACCTACAACATTCTTGAAATCAATTTCAAAAGCCTCTCGCACGTTCAAAGCAATTAATAAGTACACGTATTGTCATACAATTTAATGACTTGCAAGTATATGAGGTGCTTAAGCACATTATGGTGTCAATATGTGCAAAACGAATAAACTATGGAAATAAATAGATTTTTATTGGTTTTTAAGGTCCTCACTGGTCTGTCGCATTGACGGGGATCGAACCCACGACCTTTGGCTTGCAAAAGCAAACGCTTTGACTATTGAGCTATACCCGCCAGCAATAGTAAACCTGGTTTGAACATGTCACCAGGATTCCGAAAGAAAGTAAAACGAAAAATACTTTTTTTTTCAAACTTCCGGGCTCATGCCATCCTGAAAAGCCGCCAGGGATTATACTCGTGCATATAATATATTTGGTTGAGCTGCGGGAGATAGAGTTGATATGAGATGATGCAGACTATGATGGCTGACAGAGCTTTGTGGCAGCAGTTCGTGATAGCCATATTTATTATATATGACTATGCATAGTTTCCAACCTTACCGTTTCCTTACCCATTCCCACGTATTTCGTGGTTAGCAACGTGTTACCAAAGAAGGCAATTCGAGACTCGCTGTAGTATACTAACTTCACAACCTTAGATTTAGGTCTATTTGACATCTAACTGATGCACCTAGAATCACGGGAAAGCCTTCAGCCACTCACTAACAAGTAGCTTTTTGCGTGCGTCCAGTAACGGGTCTCCAAAAACAGGACGGGGCAGAGAAGGTTTTCACCAAGCGGGTTAAGGAAGCGGACATGGTATGCAATACTGCATGTATTAGAGAATAAAACACTTGCTTCCTTAAAAATATGACAAAAGGTTGTGTTTCTAGGCGGTCATCCATCCAAGGATAATCCACGTCCAGTGCTTCTAGACTTACTACCGTGATCAAACAGGAAATGTGCTATCAACACTATAAAATAACATTTTCGTTCTTTAGATATTAAATATAAAAAAACACGATCCATGGTGGCTTCTTATATTTTTAGATTATTTTTTGTGAACAACATAACATCAAAAACATACTCTATAAGAGCACAAGTTAAGATATTTTTTCCGTTTTTCTTTCATACAAAAGCATCTTTCCTTAAGAATCGACGGTGATATTCCTTTTTTGCGTTTTCTTACAGGCCCGAGAATACGGTTATATATAACGCTTACAATCCTTAGCAGTGCATGAACGATAACCTTTAGAAATATATATTTTTAAGGTATTTTACAGATTCATAAACAACATCGAGTACTTAACTTTGAAACGTTAGCGAAAAATGGAGAAGAGCGGATAATACCTTTGAAAATTTTTTTACACAAAAGGGTTAAAATGGGAATCCGTTTTTTTTCACTGAACCCGATAGAAAATTCCATGACTGAAAAAGATTCTTATTTAAAATATATATTTCACTTCGGCAACACTTTTCATTTACACGTTTTATATCTTTTTTATTTGTTTTTGTTCAGATATTAAAAATATTTAGTGAAGCAAAAATATACAAAAAAGTGTGGGTCGGCGTCGTCTTCTTCGTAGTATCAATCCGATGGATTGGTTTGCATCAACAAAATCTTGCATCTCGATCTCCACTCTTCTCGATGCTCTGCAACCCTCTTAGCTCAGCATAAGAGCTGAAACTCATGTCTTCGAACACTTGCTGTGAATTAATAAAAATAAAAATATGTCTCCATATTGTTTTTTTTTGACAGTTCTAGTTCTGTAGTTCACCACTTGCGGCGCTGGGTTTTTTCCCACTACGAGAGCTTAGTAGTCAATAGGCAGTTGAGTTCCGACCGCGTCGATTAGCGTGTTGTGATCTGGCTGTGGTCTGAAAGCATACGCTCCGCCCCGGACCAAAAGTTTGTCAAGATTATCGAAAATATATGACAATGCGCTTCTGAAAAAGTCTTTGTGTTGCTCATCTGCTCCTCACTTCCACCACGCGTGCTGACAACTATCCCGAAAGCGTGAAGTCGTCTTTTCTCCGAGTAACGGGAATGTTAATATTATACATCTTGGGTCCCAAAAACATTATTTGACCGAAGCTAGAGTATGTTGTAGATCCTATGTCCACAATTTATAAGAGTTTAGTTATGAATATTTTACAAATAAATATTTAAATACTTTAAAATATGTCATCTCAATATCTGCCAAGGAAAAATGATCGATTAGATTATTTGAAAAAAAAAATAAAGCCACGGTAACGTAAAATATGTCCCCTGTCGACTATTTTCATAAACTGAAATATCAAACAAGACGTTTGTTGACATACTGAACACAAAGAATGAATATTTGAAGGGAAGAAAATACAGACGATAGCTCATATCAAAGTATAGTATAACGTCTATGTCAATATTTTCGCAAAGGAACAATATTATTCTCCATATTAGCTTAAATATCCTCGTACACACAGTGGAACTGGATAATTTGATAGTAATAATAATAATAAAAGCTTTTATTCCAGCAGGATTGGGTGAGTTGTGCAATACCCAAACTGCCATATTTTTAGATACATATATATATTAATATAGTACATACAAAATAATAATTATATTTAAACATAATAATTCATGGTGGTCGCTGCATCATCTCCATCCAGCGATGGCTCAGGAAAGAGTTGAGCCATTCAGAAGCAGCCAGGATGATGGTGTTGTTCGACTTTCTTATCTTGCTCTAGAAGCCGGCAACATGTTGACGCAATAATGCTGGGAATGAGTGGACTCTGCCCTCCGCAAAAATGTCAGATGGCTTACAAAATCTAGGGAGTTGCATAAGTTGTCGATATGCATTATTATACGCAACTTTGAGCTTCTCCAACCCTCGCTTAAGATAGCTAGACCAGAGTTCTGAGGTTTATAATGCTATATATAAAACCATATACACCATGGACTGGCCGTCGTTTACACCGAAGAATTACAAAGATTTTTGAAATTAAAAACAAAATTTATTATTATATATATAATACTTTAAATAACGAATATGTAGATTTTTTTTAATGTCTTTTTAAATTGAAAACAAAAATTTATTATTATATAATGTCTTAATACATAAAAATAATCACATACCCATTAATTTTATAATATACTTTTTTCAATGTTGTACCCGCACACATATACAACCTGTAAATATGTGTGTACTAATGAAGGAACTTGTCCACACCTATATAAGCCACTGCCTGTTTTTATTTTTTCATTATTGAAGATGGTCTTCAGAAAGGCCGAAACATGTAATCATTTAAAATAAATTGTGAAAATTGTAAACATTTTTTTTTAATTAAAATTAATTTCAAAATTATAATTATGCAGTTTCACCAAGTATTGTCAGTTGATATTCTTAATGTTATTGAAAACATTTAACATTCAAATTCAATTTAAAAAAATTAGAATATAGATACCGATTAGAATGTATCTTTTGGCTGACAAAGCAGTTGTATGTCAGCTAGTGTAACGTTACTGTTACAGCGTGTAACAAAATAAAAATGAATTGATATAATAGTTTACACTTGGTTTGACGAGATTGTGGAATGGTTTGCCAATACCCTGGCGCCAGTAATGAATCGAAATTAATTCCAAAATGTCTCATTTCTAATTATTCGCGTATTCGTCTAAAACAGCTGTGATGAACCTTTTTTCGTACTATATGGTAAATGCTTAATTACTTGACAAAAGTATACAGAAAATATAATATTTAAACAATTATATATTTACACATACTATAATGCAACAAATTCTTTTTATACGCATCAATTCGTTCAGAAAAAATATCGGCAGAGGCGGGATGCGAACCAGCGAACTTTGGAACCAACCATCTGTTCAAGTTCAATACCCTTGACCACACGACCATCGACTGCTCGAATCGATGCGTTGAAAATCTTGCTTCTTTATAATATAATATTGTAATATAGTCAATGATCTATAAAAGTAGATTAGAATATTGAAATAATAAAATAATATTCTATTAAATGATTTAAAAAATCCATATAATTATATATTTAGCGGCGGGGATGGCATGTCGAAGATCGTGGGTTCGATCCCAGACGGCGATTAAAATAAAAAGATTTTCAATCGATTTCTGAGCTTTAAAATACCAACGAATGTTGTGAATTTGATCCCTTACCCGTAAAATGCCAGCCATAGCCTATTTATCTAAATTAGTGGTAGACGAAAATCATCCCGTGAAGACCACCCATTCATAGTGAATTCGTGAATGTCGGGCCGTAGTCTATTAAGTTGGTGGATCATCACACCACATGCAGCGCTTAGTTGGCCATCACTTTCACCGTCTGTCAGTATTCTCCTGTGTTTACATAAAAAATATCGTTAAGGTTTCTCTTTTTACAAAAATAACATGAGATTACCTAATAATGGTTTTTTATGCACACACAGGTAGATATGCTCTCCTGCGGATTTCGAAGAACATATCAATGCCAGGATATTAATCGTTTCTTACACGACTGTCTAATTGTATAATTTTTTAAAACCTATCAAAAGGCTGTATTAGCTTTTGGTAAGATGTCTAAAATTGTAACCTGTGATATTGTTGTCATTTGAAAAAATAATTATTTGTAAAAAGTATTTTATGCTGTTTATACAGTAAAGAAATAAACATTCGACGAAAAAAAAAACAAAATGAACGTACTTACTGTGATATCACATATTTTTTTCAGTGATTGTCTATGTTTTGGACTCCATCAAGTCCATCGAAAGTGGCTTAACTCTAAACTGGCAGTCGATTATAAAGGTAAGTTATGAATGTATATATATAAGTAAAAATCAATATGAAATTAAAGTTATAATGTATCTCTTAGTGAATGCTAGAAATATAAATAATATAATATTATGTAATTAAAAAACATGTATAAACATTTAAAAATGATTAAACTTTATGCTTATATATGAACGTAAAGTTACAATGCAGAAAATTTAAAATGTGCATGGAATTTTCTTAATGTGGAAGAGTAATGGAGGTGTTGTGGTATGTGGATTGCTGAGAAATAATTGTTATGCGTTTTAGGAAGAGATCACTAGAAATACACGAACATTCCGAACAAGAAATAAAATAAATAAGAACACGGTATAATGTCACGGGGAGTTTAATGTCAGTAAGTGAGCTTAATATTAAAATAGTTTTAAAGGAGAAATATTTAGATTAGATTGAATTGAATGATAAACGAGATTCTATTTCTTAGCAAGTTCTATAAATTATTTTTTGGAATATTGAAAAGTGACTGGTAGTATCAGTTCTTAGAGCAGCAAGTAACACAGTAATTTCTCTGGCGGACGGCTTGATGATCAGGTGAAGGAGGCGTCGAATAAGAAGACAGAAGATACTTGGTCCGTATGGTCATCTGGTTATAAAGAGCGAGCTCATCTCCCACCTTGATAGGTGCAATAGTACTTGAAGCGACCTCTATTGACAGCGATTTTACCAAAATCTTAGGGACATACAAGGCAATTAATAGACAAGGCATAGATACCGAAACTGGTACAATTGATAAAACAGAAGTCTGCTACAGATCATTTTTTTATATGTAATCGCATGCAGGAGTGCACAGCCGGTCGAGACCTGCTTGTGGGAAACGTGTGTTGTGTTCGTGTTTGTGTGTGGGTTGGGGAGATCGCAAGTGTATTTTTATCTGTTTCTTGAAGAGATCCAGGTTGTAGGATGGAGGAAACACAGACGCTGGAAAATCATTCCGAAGCTTACCTGTGGCATTAAGGAAAAAACTTTGGAAACTGTCAGTTCTTGGTCGACGATTCGATCACTCAAGAAGTTTTCAATCCAGGAGTTAGTCTTTTTGGAATAATGAAAGGTTACTGGTAGGTATCAGTTCGTAGACTGGCAAGTAACACAGTGATATCTCTAGTGGACGGCTTCACGATCAGGATAAGGAGGCGTCGAAAGTAAAGAGAGAAGAGAGCTGGTCGATGTGGTCATGTGCTTATATGAAGCGAGCTCAACTCCCACTTTGATAGGTGCAATAGTACTTGAAGCGTCAAGGCAAATATTAATACACAAGACAAAGATACAGAAATTGGTACAATTGATAACATAGAAGTCCGCCACATAACATATGCCTTAAGTTTGGGATCACTTGCCAAGATTCAAGACGCCATGCAAATGAAACTAACTCTTGATAAAATTCAATTAATATTTCAATCTAATTTGTACATAATTCGTACATAATACAGAAATGGCTTTTGTGTTCCGTCTGAAGGCTTTGTGTTGCTCTGACGGCTTAATCTGGTATTGAAATAACGTAAATAAATTATTGTAATACAATAATGCGAGAAACACCCGGAGTCACAAATGAATTATTGCCATTTCAAAGGATCTGTAATATTGTGATATTAACGGAGCAAAATTGAAGGGTTCAATTATCAAAATGTCGTGCACCGAGAGACAATTTCAACAATTGAATAATTTATATCAATAATTATAAATTTAATTATATTCGCGATAGATCAAGTACGAGTAGTATAAAATTTACAGACGTTTCGGATAGCGTCGTTCTAAGGAATTATAAACATTTAAAAAATACACATATTAATTCTTGGCAAACACCATCTTAAATGGAAGATGCGGGAATTCGAACGAATAACCTTATACACCATATCCATTATTTCTCCGATTTGATGATCGCTTGTTCACTTACGCCATTTCATCGAGTCAAGTTATTTTTTATGTAATCACATACAGGATAATACCGACAGATGGTGATTGCGATCCTGAAATGCTCATCTGTATATACCTGTACGACGGTTAATATGCTACATATGACTAAACGTTGCATGTGAAGTGTTGCGCCGCTAACATCATAGTATATGAATAGTATCCCGAAATTCACGCATCATCCAATTATTACAGGAATTCACTATTAATAGGTGGTGTTTATGGGATGACTTTATTCCACCACCGATTTTGATTAATGTGCTATGATCCGCATTTTACAGGTGAAGGATCATTTTCACACCAATCGAGGGTATTTATAATATTTTATAATAACTAAAATGCTTTTTTTTAAATCTCCGTTGGGGATCGAACTCGCGATCTTTAGTTCAGAAGCAAACGCTTTATCCACTATATGTTATACAGGGAGTTATGTTATGTTATACTCCCTTATTAGTTATTATTCCCGCTGGCGTATTCTTTATAGATAGCACATTTTCAAAGCTGCACATATTTTTGCAGAGTTCAATCCATCAATTTATTCAAAATTATTACAAGTTTATAGTTTTTTTTTTTAAATTTATAAAAAATATATATTTATATTTGGTCTACAATACTGCCTACAAAGTGTTGTGTATCAGTTATTCCAAATTAGTATTATTCATTACTGATTTGCCAAAACATTAACAACATTAAAAAATAAAATTTTACTCCAAAAACAATCAAAACATACATTTTATTTTGTATTTTTTGAAGTCCCGTAGTGAATCCATAAATGAAGTAATATATTATTTTAGCGTAAGTAAATGCTTAACCCTTTCATTACGGCTCGGTTTGAATACAAAATATTCTGTCATTTATAAAACTAGTATTTGAAGCATAAATGTACTTATTTGGTCTATTTTCATATATATATCACATTGGTTCTTGTATCCTTTAACTAACAGATGATGCATAAAAACTATTCTAAGAAAGTAGCAAAACGATATATCACGTCAACCAATGTAAACGTTTGGGGAATCTTATGACGGAATATGCCGATAACCAATACGAAAGGGTTATATACAAATTAATTAACACTAAGACGACAAAAGATTTGACGATTTCAAGCTGAAATTTTATAATGTCGAACATTGACTTCGTTAAATATGAAATTTTAATTTTAATTATCCCTACTCGTTAATTTTCAGCTGAAAGATAAATCCAGGAAAAAGTATTTTAATTTAACACTGAATACAAATAAATGTTTTGTCTTGTTTGAATATTCCATACAAATGATATTAAATCGGTTCATTCAATTTATATAGTACATGAAATACTATAATAACAATTGAACGTTACATAAAGCAATTTATTTTGGGATATTTTTTTTTATGCTTGTTGTACTAGTAATACAGTGATATCAGTTTGATATAGCTCTTTTAGGCTGATGCCGAAAAGCCTCGAAAAATGATCCTTTGTCTCTTATTTTTGTTCGCTCGCCTGACATGCACACCTAGTTATGTTTGTTTTAATTTTATATAAAATTACACGGCGTTTGCATACGCTATTTTTTTTGACAGTTGGTCCTTTTCATGTTGGTTCAACTATCATTTTTCATTTGTTTTTTTGCCTTGATTATCTTGGCGGCGCTGCATGTCGCAGTGTTACGACTGTCTTCAGTTAAGTCTCGTCCGGCCCGGCGGAGCGTCATGTAGCGGTCGGACGAGGAAATTAAGCCTTTATTCAAAATAAATGCGAATTGTGCTTCAAAAAATGTTATTTGCTTTGTGACCTGCTTCTGAATCCTTCCTCCACGCGGCCGCGTGGTGAAATTTAACAAAAAGTCAACTCCAACTGACGGAATCAAATCAAAACACTAAATAATGGAAGAAATAACTCATTTTAAAATATGTGTTTAGCTTTGATGAACACTCTCGTTTAAATAAAATGATAAATTTACTATACCGTCATAGCTTGTTAATCAAAATTGGTTGTCTACAAACGTCGTCCCGTAAGCAGTATCCAGTTATAGCGAATTGCCGTTAAAATATATGATGCGGGAATGTCAGCACGTAGTTTATGATTTTGGCGGATCAACAATCTATTCGTTCATGCAGCGTTAAGCCTGGAAAACCATAGAATCCATTTATGAGATTTTTGCACTATTATCTGACAGAATGTATATATTTTCTTAAAAAAGTACTGGATGTTTGTACATAAAAGTGCATTGAAAAAATCATATAAGCGTTGTGTTAAATATATATAAAAAACCCTGAAATTGATTGCTGTATCTTTGAAATCCAAAAATAAGGTGATGAAAAAATACAATCTTATGGCAATTCTTCAAAAATATATCAGTGCTTTTTTATTTTTTGTACCTAGGCTTTCTTTTCAGAAGGAGCTAGCCTGAAAACCTTGCCAAGGTGATGAAAAAGAAGCCAAGTCTCGTTGATGCTGCCTTTTGATCCCTGATGAAGGGGGAGAGTCAGAATATCACTCAGGAGTAGGGCTTCCTTTCTTTTCATGACAAACCATTGATTAAAGAGATGGGTACGAATCAATGTACTCGTAAGAGGTATGACAATTATGTTTTTTTTTCGTTTTTATGTATCGATTTCTCTATTTTTCCTCTCAGTTGAAAACACAAAGCCCAAATACTTTACCTCTGCTTAAACAACTCGCCATTATATTATTATATTAGCTTTGTTATGCTTATAATAAAAAAACTTTAACGTAATGCCGTTTAATGTTAAAATAACGGTGCCATGAAATTTTACAGAATAGATATTTCATAAAAAGGACTTTGGTCTGAATGAATTTTTGGCGAAATGGTTATTTGATACAAACTACAGTTGTTTGAATGAATATTGTACCAAATGTACAGATTAACTAAATGAAAATATGACCTAACTAACATGGATATTTGATCGAACGGCCACTTGGCAGTACGATTTTTTTAAATTATGGATTATTTTGTTTAAAATTATTTCTTTATACGTCGTAATAATCATATTTTAGACAAGATTTAAACTTTTTTTTTATTAAAAAATAATTTTTGGCTGGCTGACAGTACACGTAAATTCTAGTAGTTATAATAAATTACAACAGATTAAATAAAAAATATAATCTGTATTTTAATTATAATATTAAAAAGCAAAAAATATTATCAAATATAAAAATGCGAAAAAAGATTAGGTTCAAGTTTGCCCTTAGAAAGGAGAGTTGTCTCCAAAGACAAGAAGAAAATTAATAACAACTATTATAATACAAACAACCAAGTTAATGAGTTCTACGAATGTGTACAAATAACCTTTTTTGGTGTTGTCGAAATGGGTGACAAACAATGCTAAAAATATTAAGAAAAAAACTATTTCAATTACTTAAAGCATCAATGTATCTTCTGCATTTTCGCGTGTGTTGTTGTTTCCGTAGTAGAAAAATTGGCCGGCAGTTTTACAGCGGACCAACTGAATGTGACTGCAGCGTGGAGCAGACCCTGTCACACTTTCTGGAGTGTGCGCTGTGTCCGAGTAGCTGCACCCAGGGAGACCTGATGATGGCTGGGAGTAACGTCATCGACGTCGCCTACTTCTGGGCAGACAAGATCTGACCCTGTTGTTTCCGACACGATTATATATATATCATATTAAAAACATAAATTTGAAGTACGTTAAAACACCTTTATAAATAAACTTGTGGTTATTTTCCTCAAAACCTAAAAAAAACTTTTATTTCAATTTAATTTTGTAGGCATTTCAATGTGCTTAATGAACATTTTTACTGATCATCATAGGTCTATGCTGCCTTTGTACAAAACCAATGTTGCGCAAAATTATATACTGTATCAAATATCTTCTCTTTGTCTGATTTCATCAGTATCGCTATCTGGCCGCAGCACGTGAAAGTATTAACACTGAAGTTTTTCAATATGATGAGAAAACTTCTGTCGATTTGTATTGAAAGCTCCCGCCGTTAATCCACGACCAGAGCTTTTTTATCCCCCTTCCGAGATAAGCTCTTAGCCAGAAGACGTGTCCGGAATAAGTTCGTGAAAAAGCAGCGATTAATAGAAGAACCATTCACTTTTATTTCGTTTAGTATCCACTATACAGCGAAAACTCGAAATCAGTTTAAGTCCTGTGACGTTAGGAGTGTATAGATTTCAAAATATATTTACTAAGTGGGCATTCAAGCTTTTAGAAGTCAGATATGTTTTGCAACGTGAGATATTGATCCCTGAAGAATTTCATACATCGTAGTTTATTATTAATAATAACATCAACAAAGAAAAAAACAAAAATTAAATTTTGACTTTCTTTTCAGTTCTGTAATATTAAAAAATAAAAGCTGATTACTGTAAACAGAAAAGAGTATGTTTTTTTTCTTATAAAACGAAAAGAGATAAGAAATATATGAATATATCTTGAAATCAGCTAGATATAGCCCTTGCAGCCTGCAAGGGCTATATCGAGGTGCCGAAAAGCCTCGATCTACGATATTTCATCTTTTATTTTTGTTCGCTACTCTGACACACATACATTAAAAGTATTACTCTAAGTCAATATTTAAGAAGTAAAGTAAGATTTGGTGCTGTACCACCATTTTGATTTATTTGACAGGTCTTGGCACTGGTGTGTCATTAGTAATGTGAATGTCTGTCTGTCATTGGTGCGCCATTAATTCTAAAAATTGGCCACTGCATTAGTTATAACGCTGCGCTATCGTGATCGGTCCGGGGCTTGAAGCACTTAGCTCTGCCTCGGTAGCCGAAAGTTTGTCAACTTTTATCTTTAATATATTTCAATGAGCTTCTTGAAAAGTCTTGTCGCTCATCTGCTTCTCATTCCTCCACCACGCGTCCTGATAACTATCCCGGCGACGCGAAGCTAATTTTCTCTTAGTAAAAGGGATGTTAATCTTAAGATGACATACGTATCTTATGAAAGCTGAATCGTTTTTCCTGAAAGAGTATTTAAATATGAAATTACTAATAATGTCGTTAATGAAGGCCATATATTGTTATTTGGAGTAAAAAATGGAAAAAAACCTTTTAGTTATGGATGGATGTAGAAATATTATTAAAAAGATCAATAAATGACCCAAAAATATGGCAATTTTTTTTTTATGTTAACACCCTCAGCAGAATAGGATCAAATGGCAAAAAAATCTAAATATTTTGTTATTCCGCCGACGTCACAATACTATACCACAACATTCACACATCACCCATTTTTTATAAGACATACAGGTGTTATAAACGGAATTAATTTCTTCTACCATTTTTATAATTTTAGATGTAGTAAGTTAACATATTTTTATCGATTAGATTTGAAAAAAGTTAAGCTTTTCTATAAAATTAACTAGAATTTAAATGAGCTCACAGAATAATTGTCTTTCGTAAAGAAGGATAAAAAAAAACCCGGCACCGGAAAAAAACTTGCAAAACTTTTTTTTTCAAATTCCAGGAAATCTTTTTCGGCGAATTTAATTTTGCGAGAGTTGAAAACTTTTGAAAAAAGTTCGAAATTAAAAGTTCAAGACGTCTTTTATTTCAGTATTAACAGGCATTTACGGGCTAAACGAAAAGCAACTGTTATATAGTATATACTAGGAATATATGTTAATTTTATTTCTACACTTGACTTAGGAAATAAATTAAAAATAATAGAAAATATTTATTTCTTTACTTCATTTTTACATGGATAACGTTAAGTATGACCTCTGTTTATGAAACTCCAATTTAACTAACTGGTAGCCTTCTTCAATCCGTCACTGTCAAGAGTTGACTAACAACAAGAGTCAACAGTTCTATGTAACTCAACGTAATCCATGTAAAAACAAGGTAAATAATTAATTATTTATTATTTATTATGGATTTCAAAGTGAATGCTTACAACATAGAAACAAAAAAATACAGTGTCGGTCGTTAAAAATATTCCTTTACATTTCAGAAAAGCTTGAAGTTTTTTCTTCGACTATTTTGACGGTATCTAGAGGTTGATACAAAAGAACATAAAATAAAGCTGCGTTTTTGCTACGCATTAGTTCACCGTTTTCTACAACATGTATTCGGTGAAAAATATATAAAGTGTTGAATCGAAATAGTTTTATGAATTCGGTGTCTAGTCAGATTTCTGGTGATAGACTCTGGTGCTTCAAATTATAGGTGAATAAATCAGAAATCGATTTCTTTAATTCCAAATACCATGTTGCCAGCGGGTATAGCTCAGTGGTTAGAGCGTTTGCTTGGCTAGCCGAATGACGTAGGTTCGACCCCCAACGGAGATTAAAATAAACAAATTTAATCGATTTCTGAGCTCTAAAATACCCCTGGTTAGTGTGAATTTTTCCCTCAACCCTAAAATGTCAGCTTTTTAATCAAAATTGGTGGAAGACAAAAGTCGTTGCTTAAAGACCACCCATTCATACTGAATTCCTGTAATAATAGTCTATGACGTTGGCGGATCAATACTCCACATGCAGCGATTAGCCATATGCAGCATGATAGGCGTCATAGAATTTCACACATGAGACTTCAGAATCATTATCACCATCTGTCAATATTCTCCAGTATGTTTAACTTTAAAAAAAAATTTACTAGTAGATATTGTTCTCGTAGTCTTTTCTCGAAGGTCTTTTGCCTCATCTCAATTTAATTCAGCATTTTGATATTCCAGATTTTCGAAAATGTATTTTCAGCGAATTGAGTTGACTGAACGTTTCCATCAACAATGAAATATTACCATAAAGTCAATGAAACATGAAATAGTATCTAACTGCAGAGCTTTTGTAAATTTTAGCATCCAAGCAAAAGCTTTTGATGAAATAATGCAATTGTAGTGTGACTTTTGAGAAGGCGTCTGAGTGTTTGGGGTTCAATATACTGTGAAGCTTTATGAAAATATGATTTAAATAATTAATTGTTGCTGTGAAATATTGGAATTGTCAACTTTAATTTCTTTATAAAACTAAATAATTATAATAACTAAAAAGTAAGAAATGTAACCAGATGGTTATTATTTTTTTAAATCTTTGTTAATACAATTTTCAGGGTGAGACGAAAAGGTGATAATTTAAAAACTAAATGTAGCACTTGAAAAAGTAAGACAACTATTTTTTTTGCAATATTTATGTTAAATTAATGAACAATAATTATTTATCAAATGGTCAGTAATAAATAACTAATAATATAAGTGAAAAATAATCACTTAAAGGTAGAAAAATATCAATCGTCAGTAGATAAACAATAAATTGGCAGGCAAAAATTAATGCATAGTAACTAATAATAGATTAAGGGCACTTTTGGTTAAAGTCTCCATTTTATAGGTAAATTTTACATAATTTTAAACCTATATGGAATATTTCACTGGCATTTTAATTTAACAACTGACCACATTCAAACTGACACCGTGGATAGTGCCAATTTATTCGGTGTACTGTCGATTGATTTTATTTACTGCCAATTGATTTAACTTACTGCCACAACCTTGAATTTGTTACTGAACAAAGAAATACAGACGTAAAAGTGTGCAAAAGACGGACGTTGTTTTCGGAAAAAATGTGTTTTTCGTAACAAAAGAAAATTTTTTCAATTCAAAGTAACAGAAAAATTTATAAAAAAAAGCTTTAAATGAATAAACGTTTTTCGTTTCTGTTGATATCTGAGACTATCTAAATTACTTACATTAAGAGAAGTAACAAAATTGAAGCAGTTGATGAACTTTCTTCCATTATTGCGATTGTCACGGACGAGTACAGTCTGGTACATTCCATTTTAACGAAATATTGTTAAAACTAATTGAAAACGTCTCGTCAGAAAGCAGAAATACTGAAAATGCAACTATTAGTACCGAAATCTCCGTAAAGCGACTCTTAAATCACAGACGAGACGAATTGTGACTTCTTAGAAATATTTCAAATCTACATTTTTCATTTATCAAAAGACATCGAGTAATAAAATTTCAAAAATATGGATTTGTAAGCTCTCATTTTTTTATCAATTCAGTCTTTAAATAGGCCTAGACTAGGAAAGTAAGATATTTTATATAAGTGTGTTTTTGAAATAGATTTTTATTTTTATACACAGAAAATCTTGTTTCATAACTGACCCATGAAAACGATACGTCTATATTTATTTAATATAATTCTTAAACTGTTTGATTTTAAACAGAAATTTAACAAGCATCATTTTATAAAGAGTCTAGACTTAACTTTAGCAATCTATGATCGTAGACTGAAAAATATGAACTTTTAGAGTTTATGAAACGTCAACAAAGCCAAAGTATCTCAAAACCTCAAATGTAACGTACGGATATTAAAGATACATGTTTCAAAGGTGGTCATGGTTAGCCTTTTAACCGAGTCGATGTACTGTAATTTCAATTCTGGTTTGCACCGCGGTTAACACACTACTCCTCCTACAGAATACGTCCGTAAAAGAGGTTGATACTTTAAATATCTCGGCTCTGTGATATCATTAGATGCCAAAGCTGAATCTGACGTGGAGCATAGAATAAACACAGGATGGCTGAAATGGAGGTCTCTCTCTGGGGTTTTGTGTGACAGCAAGATTCCAGTTAGGATCAAAGGTAAAATCTACAAAACTGCTGTAAGGCCAGCTATGCTCTACGGATAGTGTTGGATCCCGCTGAAACGTGACTTAGATAGGATTCATGTGGCAAAGATGAAGATGCTGAGGTGGGGGGGCGGTGTGACTAGAGTGGACAAAATGAGCATATTTGGGGTTCATTTCGGGTGGCCCCCATACCTGAAAAGATAAGGGAAAACTGCCTAAGATGGTATGGGCATGTGACACAGAGAGATAAGGACCACATGGTGAAAAGAACCCTCAACATACCCACGCTGCGAAGACCTGGAAGACCGCAGGCAACCTGGACTGCAACTGTAAATAACAACGATCTGAAAAGCCTGGGTTTGACCACCGAGAATGCAACGCAGGACAGACAGACATGGCGAAAGTTCACAAGGAGAGCTGACCCCAGATGATGGGAAATAGCTAGGATAAAAAAGAAGAAGGTCATGGTAAGCCTTTAAAAAAAACGTTATTATTTTTATTTTTGAGATAAGTTAAGCTATTAATAGCATAGGCTATTTATTATGAATAAGGACCATTTGATAAAAATAATCTCGTGAAAATCTCCCATGCATTAAGCAATGAGTTGATTGAGAGGAATGTCTTTTTTCTTAATTAAAATTCGTATCACTGACTTACAGTCGATCGAAAAATTCACGTAATTTTTTTTGCAACGTTTTTATGCAAAGTTCACTTTTACTTCGCTTTCTGAAAAATCAGATTTCATAAATGATTAATGAATCGGCAGAAACGATCAATTATATTTTTAAACTTTCACCGCCAGAAGAAACTTATGCTAAAGCATTTAATTTATACATTTAAATATGGGAATATCTGTATTGATTACATCTATATTTATGATTATCAGAAAATATATTATTAAGTTTAAGTAAAACTTAACGATTCCTCTACATTTGATTAAATCAAACCAAGTTGCGTTTCGCAGAGTCTATTCATTTACGCGATGCAGTTGTAAATGATGGCTGATAAACAAAAAAAACATTGTATATCCAAAAGCACTCCAATAAATAAAAACACATACGGGCGCCACTGTCAAATTTAGGTAAGAACAACGTAACCTAAGTTTATTGTTTCTAATTGGCTCCGGTCACGCCTCAAGTCCAACTTGTTTATTTAATATAAATAGAGATATATATTTAATAAACAATTAAATATATATCTTTTGAATTCACCATTCATAACGTTTGATTCATTTTAAAATCATACAAAGAATTTCTGTTTACAAAAAACATGTTTAGTAGTACTTTTACAACTAAGTTATATCTAGTCTAATACCACCTTTGCTCCAGTCGTTGGAAAAATGGTTCTATCGCCTTTTACCTGTAATAGACTTGCAAAGTTTACTGGCCCACATTCTATTCGAAGCTGCCTACTACATATCTTGGATTACTTCGAAACTATCATGTGTCTCCATAAATTTGATGGTTATCACACAGACTGAGGTGGAGGATTTCGAGATTTTTTCCAAGAAATAATCCATATTTTTTTCTTCTGGAATAGTTTCTTAGAAAATGTAATATTCTCTGATATTTGACTTCTTAAGCGATTATTTTTTGTATATAAATGTACATAACTGAACACGCGAGTGTGCTATCGTTCTAGTGTACTATTGTTTATAACTAAATTATGCTATTTATGGATGTAGAATTACAATGACTTAATGCTACATTTGAGTAATACGGGTACTTTTAAGTGAACATTGAATGAGTGTGATGCAAAAGGTCTTATATATGGAATCTATGAAGTCTTCAATTGTAAGCAAAGTTAAGTGTTGAATATTGTGCGTTAATACAATATCGTTATACAATTGCATCATTGTCCACAAATGTAATTTTTTGTCCTTTAAGTGACATACCTATATACCTTTACCAGTTATAGGGGATAGAGCTTTGTTTACTGTTACATATATATATATACACACGTTTACTGTTTATTTTGATTGACTGGTTTTGTTTCGGTAGCTATTTTCACAGAATAACGGTCAGTTTCATGATCTCAAACCAATTGATCAGTTTTTTAAATGTTTCTGAAAGACTAATAATAGAGAATGCCTGACAAGACAGCATAATTATGCAATTGTTAGTATGCAGAGGATACAGCATTGTGGAGAGCAAGATTATCAATAATAATATCGTGAAGATTCATGTGAGTTCGATATTTATTACTTTGCTGGCGGTTAAATCCACAAACGCTTGCAGAGCATTGAAGTGCTTTAACTATAAGCTACGTTTTTTGTCAATAAAATTGTATCAGAAAAGAGTTTATATAGAGCGAGACTGTATTATCATCAGAAAATACTTGAAACTTTTGTTAGAATTGAGCTTTGTAACAAGTTTTTGTAAAGTTTAAAAATGTTTGTAAAATTGTAATCGCCTTTCTTCGTTATATAAAAAAACTTTATAGAAAAATATGAAGCTATAAAATAAAGTTTTCGCGGCTACACCTCTAAACTTTTTCTACCCTGGCTAAAGAATATTATTGCCACAAATGATGTCAGACATTTCTTTTTAGTAACTACAATTGTTCAGAGAGGACTCCAACTGAAATTATCAGTTGCTTACTGATCATAATATACTACTTCGTAGTATCAATCCGATCAAGCGATCCTCATTCTTTTTCAGCTCAGCATAAGAGCTATAATTCATGTCCTCGAACACATGCTGCAAATACTCCCGTCTAGGGCGCCCCCTGAAGTTTCTACCCTCATCCATCCCTTTCAAAATGTCGTGAAGAAGACCATCATGGCTCATGATGTGACCGATCCATCGGACTCGCCTCTCAGAGGTTAATTTTATAATATAACCCAAATATATATATTTTTGAATTTATTTAAAAAATAAATTACTGAATATATTGTTTCGAAAACAATTATATTTGAATTTCTAGAAGCTAAAAGAACCATTTTTTCTTTGGAGTTCCAGGATGGTTTAAAGGGAATGAGCTCGATTGGATCGATTAAGCAGAAAATTGAATGGGAGGGAAAAACGATGAGATAAATGAACTCGTAATTTACACAAACTTGATGAATTTACTCGCACTTAGACCCTTTTCTAGCAAAAAAAGAGGAAAAAACAATATCTAGATTTTAAAAATATATTTTGAGGTTTTTTTGTTTCCGTATTTTGCTTATAATGTTTTGGATGATCAGATTAATGATTTTTAAAATTTATATGTTGATATACCTGACAACTAATAATGATATGTTATATATATCAATAATCGATGATATAATAAATAAATTATGACCGCTTAAATATAAGAGTTAAGCCTCCATATGAAATTAAAAAGATTAAGTGTTTTCTGTACCCAATTAAAACTGAAAAGGGGGTGATAATTTTCAGACATCTTTTCAGATATCGGTACTGAATATTAATAAATATTTTTTTTTAAAACTCAACGTTTTTATTTTATTTGGTTGTTAAGCCTAAGTACTCCTACGTTATATTCATTAATTTCATAGTAAATATAAAAAAAGCATATATTTTTGCAAAGGTAGTTTTTTCTGTTTCATGGTGTCGTAAGCTTCCTTCATCTCATGCTGAAAGCCTGACTTAGCTCTTCAGTGCAAAGCGTAGAGGTTTCGTAGCAATACTGTCAGCTATGGAATCCAGAAATAACGAACTATCGTGCCCTAGATTCTTTGTTTGTGTAATTCTTTAGGATTTTTCAAAAGTAAAATATCGATATTTATTGTTTTGCAGGTGATTGCAGGTAAAAAAATGGCTTTAATTTTTTTTTTAAATTATATATATACGTAGCATATTGATCTGAAAATCTCATAATATTTAATACTAGAGTATTCGGATAGTAATTTCGTTTATGAATAAAAATTTCAACGTTTTTTTATCTAGTTGTTATAAATGATCATGAAAGTCAATAGCCATAAATTGCAACTATCTCTAGATTTTATTGTTAGTTTCATCAATAAATGACATTATTGTGCCTGCATTAGCATCAACTGGATTTCCAGAACGTGGTGCATTTTCAATATCAAAAGTAGCGGATCGAAATTTTGCTCACCGGTTTTCAAATTTTGACTACATATTTTTTTCATGCACATCGAATATTTTTTCTTGATTAAATAGCAAATTAACCTCTTTAAATAAAATAATAATTAAATTAATAAAATATAAATATGGCAAACACAAAACAGTTTTTACGTTTCATATTTGAAAACTCACAAATTAAAAACTACTGCGTGGAATATCAATCTGACTTTTCACAAGCAATCTTTCCTATATCAGCTATACAAAAATTGATGATTTTGCAGCTAGAAGTGTATTTTTGGCATTGAAAATATATAATTGAGTCTGTTCAATAAGTTATTTGAAGCATAACTATTTCTATTAAGCCTCCAAAGTAATTGTTATAATCGAATCTCATCTAAGATGGAATCTGTCAATTCATACAGTCCGGGATCAGTCCAAAACAACAAGTATCGAGGAATTTTCAGTGTACGATTATTAATTATATTAAAATTAACAAGAAATGCTTACGCATCGATACGGAGCATGGACCATCTCAATAATCTGCTACTCTATGTGGTTTAAAGGGATCAAGGTACAAAAACATATCGAGGAATGTGCAGTGTATGACATTCAAATGTGTAAATATTTTTTTTACTGCTTAATCTTAAAAAAGTTGTTAATAAGGGTATAAAATGGGGACTCGTATTAATAAATTAGTACCAACTCATCTCCGGTCTTTGGTTTTATCCTCAGTGTCGAATACTTCGGTATTCCGGCATCACCATATAAGCTTATGCTGCATTTTCGGGACCTCCATCTCGGTTCCGGAAAAAAGTCGGTTATTGAAAAAAAAAAACGGAAGTAGTTGCTACAATGCAAAGTATTTTTGTGTATTCTTTTGAATTTTATGACTCATTAGGTTATTTAAATTTTTTGCTGAAATATTATGAATAAAAATTAAATATTGTGTAAAAAAATGTTTTTATTTTAAATAATTTACTTTATTTTAGTGAGGATTCAACACCAATGTTGTACGCACCTTGAATAAACGAATGTGTATGTAGTTTATGTACGTTCAGGTAGAGGGATACGCTGGTTATAGCTCAAGGATTCGAACCATAAATGACAGGTAATGGACTGAAGCCTAAAACAATCTCACTTCCTGATGAGCAGGAGTTGTTACGGTGGGATATGTATTTTTTAAAAATATTTATATATGATATAGAGGAGCATTCAATAATAAAAATTAATAAATTATTTAAAGTTCATTCATAGTAAATTCCTGTAATAATAAGGATGATGCGTGAATCTAGGGCTGTAGATCTATGACGTTGGCGGATCAACACTCCACATGCAGCGCTTAGCCATATGCAGCATGGTAAGCGTCATAGAAATTCACAGATGAGACTTCAGAATTACTATCACCACCTGTCGGTATTCTCCTGTAAGTGCTTGATAAAAAAAGATGATGTTTTTCCAATCAATTATTCATTTATTTTGTCCATATCCGCTCCCTCAACTTGAGCATATAGACATCACGAGCCGCCGCCAGAAAGCACTCCCGTAGTTTCGCCAAATACATTCTGTATATAATTCTCAACGGCCTTCCAGGTCAACGAAAGGAAGAGTCCGGGGCTTAAAGAAAATGTGTTGAACCAATAATTTCAATACTTATAAAATATTTATTTACATTACAAAATAACTTATAAAATAAATTTTAAATAACAAAAAATAAATAATTTAATTGAAGTAAAAGAATTTCGAAACTGTTCTGTATCAAATACTCGTACATTTAATTCGATTGGTGGTAAAGTTTTGATGATTGATCAGTGGGTGTTGTTAACTTGGCAAAGAATGTTACTCAAAATAAATTAAGATAAGAGCAATGAAAACAAATAATTAATTCAGCAAAACATCCAATAAAAGCTCTAAATTCCCCTTACATTGCACGCCAGTGCCTACCAGATATCCTTTTATACAATACACAGGATTCTAGAATGTTCTTAATCAATCATCGAGGATGTGGAACCTAAAGCTTCGTGTCCCAGACACTGTCGCATAATGGCAACTGAAAATATTTTATAATCTATTTTAACACATTTTTTATGTAAACACTGATATCAGCTTGATATAGCGCCTTAAGGCCGATGCCGTTAAGCTTCAATAAACGATCTTTTGTCTGTTATTTTTGTTTGCTTGCCTGACATCTACATTTAGTGTTAGTTTAATTATATAATGTTAAACGGTGTTTGCATACGCCAAAATAATTGTTATGACAGTTGGCCCATTGCCAGTTGGTACAACTGTCATCTTGGCGGTTGGTTCTGCCGAAATGTCAAAGCGGGCAGGCAGTCAACACGCGCCCGCCACCGTGATAGGAACGCCGAAAGGCGTCCCTATAACGGGCGACGTTATTGACGAATAAACGAGTAGTATGTGAAACAGAAACAAGTGTTTATATTGTGAACCTGATCCCGCATCCTTTCATCCAGTAAATCGATGTCCTAAATGGAAGAGGAGGATATCAATACATACAGGAGAATACCAACAGATGATAATAGTAATTTTGATGTCTTATCTGTGGAATTCTATGACGCTTACCATGGTTCATATGAATAAGCGCTGCATGTGGAGTGTTGATCTACCAACGTTATAGACTTTTCAAAAACGATTTTAATTAATAGGCTATGACTGGCATTTTACGGTTGAGGGATATAATTAACACCAACCAGGGGGTATTTTATAACTCAGATATCGTTTATTTTTATTTTAATCTTTATCGGGGATTCGAACTCACGACCTTTAGCTTGCTAAGAAAACGTTTTGACCATTGAGCTATACGCGCCGGCATTTATCATAGAATTATTTTTAAATGTATATAACTCCTCCTAACGACACATACAATGTAAGTCAAACACGTTGGTATCACGCTTAGAACAAACACGCTGGCTTGCAGCATAGCATGACTTTTTTTGGGGCCTAAGGCCCCTCGGGCCGATCGCCTCGTACCTACGCTCCTTCGGAGTAATTACCAAAGCAATTACCAATTACCAAATTTTCAGAGTACTTTCTCGTTATACAAGTAACGGGCTTTGATGAGTCACACCAGACGTGGGTGTAAAAGTTCGTAGTTCATAGCATGACTCAAACTTCATTGCCTTGTTGCGTGTTTCTATGATATAATATTACGAAAGTATATTAAGAATTTTTAAAAACAAAAAAACGGTTAATCGGGATAATTTTTGTGAACGGATTATATAATTTTGGTGAAAGATCGAGGAAAATGATAAATCAAAGAATAGTATTTGCGGGATCAATTATAATTGTTTTCTAAGGGTGTTTGACGAATCCGTTAAAAATTAACACATTTTGCGGAAAGACTAAAAAATCGAGAACGAAATAAGGGGTTTTATTGTATATACAAGTTTAAATTAATTCTTATAGAACGAAAGATCTCCATGTGGTCCACTTCTCATCACCTGTTTAGTTGAAGTGTTACAATATTTGGCGGAGGCTGCAAAAGGAAGTGTTTGCTGAGAGCTCTGTTTGCCTGCAAATGAAATCTTCTTCCTTCCCCCTTCCTGCTCTTCACTTTCACTTCCACTCTCTATTCTTGATCGGCCACTTTCTCATGAAATGAACAAACTTTGCAGGTAATTTCAGATAATTGATGTTTGAATTCGGGCCGTTGCGCCGAGTCAGGATATATATATTTAATCGCGATATTATCATAGTCTCTACTGAAGATCACAGAGTTTCCGACGAATCTCCAAATATAAAGTAAGTTAATCAATTGAAGGATACCTGTATTTGTGTTTGAAACATTAAATATTCAATTCGAAATTAAACTACAACTCGGAAATGAGATAAAGTACGAGTATATAATCGAAATAATAATTGAGCCACCTCTTAAGAAATAATCAAGTGGTTTAAGGAATGTCAGACTAAAAACAACGGATGTTCTTAAAATACAATTTAAAAAAACAGGCGGTGATTCATCCATGTTTTGGTTAGCATGTACTGTTTCTTAACTTTGACGATCTAACGAAAACCATGCTTGTGCTATTGTCGCTAGTTAAAATGTCTTCATCAGCATATATGTACTACGCGTAAACTTGAACCATATTAAGATGTATAAAAATACAATAACATCATTTTCATTCACGACCTGGTGATATGCACAGAAGTCATAACAGTTTATGCTTACCAAGAGTTATGACTGACGAAAAAAATATACGACGCCATATAATCGGGATATGCTCGCTAGTGGGCTCCAAACATGGCATTATAAATAAGTTTCCCTGGAAAAAATCATAATTATAACATGTATATTGGTCACGTAGAACCTACTCGGATTATTTAATAGTTTCTTCGCGTGTTGATGGCTGAAGAAGTAATAGTTTTTTCTTTACGAGACGACTCCGAAACAGACTGAAAGCGACTGCATAGAGACATAATAATGTAAGCAGTTTTTATTATGAAAAAGTTACTTTTTTCAGTTTCGTTTAGGGTATGAATGTTTACAAAATATATATGTATATAGAATTGAAATAGGATATAATTCATAAATAGAAGTAGTAATTGTCAAAACATTTGTTTGGAGCATCTTGATGTACGTCTGTGAGACATGGTGCTTATCTGAAAGTGATAAAAAGAGACTAGAGGCCTTTGAGATGTGGTCATACAGAAGAATTCTCGTAATATCCTGAAGAGACCGCGTCACGAACAATGAGGTTCTCAGGATAATTAAAGGAAGATAGGCACCTAATAAGAAACATCTCAGAGAGGCGAGCATGATGGATCGGTCATATCATGCGCCGCGATGGTCTTCTTCACGACAATGTGGTGGGGATGGTTGAAGGTAGAAACTGTAGAGGGCACCCTAGACGGGAATATTTGCAGCAAGTGGTAACTCTTATGCTGAGCTGAATAGGATTGCGGAGGACCGAGAGGAATGGAGATCGAGATGCAAGATTCTGTTGCTACAAACCAATCTACCGGATTGATACTACGAAGAAGACATGTGTCACCATATTGACATTTTGGACTAGTTACGGAGATCACCACTACGACAGCCCATCGCGAGCGTGCTCAGTTGTGCGGACCGCGAAAAAGGTCGTATTGTTGTTGGACCGGCCTGTTGAATGCTGTGACTAGGTCTGGGCCATAAGTTTGTAAAGTTATCGAATTATAAATGTCAATGTGCTTCAGAAAAAGTATTTGTGTTGTTAATCTGGTCTTCATCCTGCCACCACGCGACTGAATAACAACCTTCTTTAAAGAGAGGTGGAAGTTAATTTTATTAATAGATAATTCATACATCGTTGTACCAAAGGACTTTCAGAATAATTTATTTTTGTACTCAGAAGTTCGAACCCCGACGGAGATTAAAAAATCATTTTAAATTTATTTTTATGCTTTATAAATACCCAAGATTAGTGTAAATATATCTCACGCCCGTGAAATGCAAATCCTAGCCTATTTAAAATTTTAAAAATTAAAATCGATGGAGGATGAAAGTCATCCCGTGAACACGAACAATTCATAATGAATTCCTGTATTAAATAGATGATGCGTGAATGTTATACTGTAATTTGTGACTTTGGCTGAACAACACTTTATATGTAGCATTGTTTTTGAAGCACAATTCGTATTTATTTGATGACTTGTTTTCCTCGTCCGGCCGTTACATGACGTTTCGCCGGGCCGGATGAGACTAAGCTGACGACTGCCGGAAATACTGCGACATGCAGCGCCGCCAAGATAATCACGGCAAAAAAACTAATTATAGACAGTTGTACCATCATGAAATGCAGCAACTATCATAACAAATAAAATGGCGTATGCAAAAGCCGTATAATTTTATATAAAATAAAGAATAACATTATTAGATGTGCATGTCAGGTGAACGAACAAAAATAAGAGACAAAATATCGTTTTTCGAGGCTTTTCGGCATTAGCCTAAAAGAGCTAAATCAAGCTGATATAATTATTAATTTTAATTTAATACAGGTATCAAAGTTAAGAATTAATGTGTGGTACTGATAAAATCCAAATGTTATCCTAAGTGGCAGCTCAACGGGTTGGTTTACAACAAAATGGTATAGGCCTCGGGAATGTCGGGTTAAGCATCTAATTTCCTTAAAAAAAATGATGAACAAATCACCCAAAAATATGCCTCAGATACTACCCTTTCTTCAAGTACTCGGACTTCTGCTCTGGACGTGGTCACGAATCATATACTCCTACGTTCCTAAGTGGATCTTCAGGTGTAGATATGTCCTTGAATAAGATATGGATAGTGGCAGCTATCAGAAGTGGAGGCAATTCGTAGTTATATATAGTTTTGTCGCAAACAACAGGGTCAGATCCTGTCTGCCCAGAAGTGGGTGACGTCGATGGCGTTACTCTCGGCCATCATCAGGTCTTCCTGGGTGCAGCTACTCGGACACACCGCACACTCCAGGAAGTGTGACAGGGTCTGCTCCACGCCACAGTCACATTCAGTCAGTCCGCTGTAAAACTGCCAGGCTTTCATTTGTCTTGCATAATCCGGTCCGAAATTTGTTAAGGGACCTCCATATATTTCACCCCTTGTTGTGTCCAGAAGCAAGGTTCTCTTTCGGGGCAATCCAAGCATTCCCCTCCACATGCTCAGCCGCAGGGTGGCCTCAGGTATCACTAGTTCAGTTGTTGACTGTAGGAAACTTCTTCTTGATTTTAACCGTGTGGTTATCTTTTGATAACCAAACATAGGGAGCAAATTGTAGTGGGTTGTTTGGAGAGCTCCTTCTTGGTGATGACTTCGAATTTAATGTGTAGTTAATTATATGGAAGAGATATGAGACGAAGGAAAACTGATACAATATATAAATTTCCTTTACGTTGCTTTTATTTGTGGCCGTCTGTGACTGTCATAACATTTTGGACACGACTATTTTTGTCAGTCTCTCGCCCAGTCCACGACACACAGTCCATGGAACACGATCCGCCTACGGCTTTGTTAATGGCTTTTAAATACACAAAACCCGAAGCCATTTATCAATGTCTGCAGAATTTGATTTAACCGGCCGCCTCATTACCGACATGGCCCGTCCATCCTATTCTCTGACATAATCATTTTTCGCCGAAGTTTCAGTGAAGAAAAATATTTTTTATTGAGATTTTTCATCAGTGGCGGAAAATAATATTAATCGAATGAATTTATTTTTAGTTATATTGCTTATAAAAAAACAATTCAGAATTATATTATTCAGATAAAATTGCTTCAAGTAATAAGATTTTTTTCAGATCTATTTAAACAGCTGAAATCTTTCGTTTAATAAAACCACTCCACTTTGCCGGTATCGTCACCGAGAA
Organism: Glossosoma conforme; assembly: GCA_022606575.1. Classification (NCBI taxonomy): domain Eukaryota; kingdom Metazoa; phylum Arthropoda; class Insecta; order Trichoptera; family Glossosomatidae; genus Glossosoma; species Glossosoma conforme. The sequence continues at coordinate 301,905 of JAGTXR010000213.1, read as the reverse complement.
GCGTGGTGAAGGGATGAGGAGCAGGTCTCCAAATCTAAGAACTTTTAGAGAAGCACTTTGCCCTTTATTTTAAATACAAGAGTGACAAGCTTCGGTATTCAGTCCGGGCCACAAACAATGAATGACCCCATCTTAGATTTTCATGGCCAAATTTGATATTGTGGCTTTTGTGTTTAGCCGTGTGTGGCGAATTACTAATTTTCAATATTTCGATTGCCATTGCATGGGTCTTTTTCAGGGTCGATGACTTAATGACTCAGAAGTCATCAGCCCTGAAGAAGACCCCTGCAATGGCGGTCGAAATATTGAAAATTATTAATTCGCCACACACGGCTAAACCTAAAAGCCACAATATCAATGAATAACCCATACCTAAAGGTGACCGGGCAGAAATGAAGGTAATGACGGTCGTTGCGCCGAGCACCCCTAGTGGCCACATAGTGAACTATGGCGTTCTACATGACAGGACTTGTCAAACGGACATAATGGTGCCTCTAACGCTGAGTCTTATAGTTATGTGGAGGATTTCTGTTTCATCAGCTGTATAAATTCTGTATCTATGTCTTGTCTATTAATGTTTGCCTTGTATGATCCATAGATGTCGTTAGAATCGCTGTCACAGATGTCACTAGAATTGCTGTCATGAATTACTATCGCATCTATCCATGTATGCGTTGAGCAGGTCCTATATAAGGAGACGGCCATATGGACCAGTCCCTTTTTGTCTTTGCCGCAACCGCCTTCGAAACTCTAATCGGCATGTAGCCGCTAGCCAAAATCATCTGTGTTAAATGGCCTATCTCCGTCTCGCCAAACTTCAGCTACCTACGTTTAACTTTTGAATAATTATAAAAAGCAAATTATAGTAGTTACTATGGAAGTTTCCAAGGAACGAAATGAAAATCATTAATTTACTTAACTTAACCGTTCCATCTTACTTTATATAATTTCACTAACTATTCTAAATTCACTATAGTGTAAATATAAATGTTATTTGCTTAGCTGTAATACAATTCTCCGTGATATTATACAGCGTATTATTTCTTCTCTTTTAATGTTCGGAATGTTCATGTCCCATCTGATCATTTCTTTACATGCACAACAATTTCCTTCTCACAAATCCCATCACAACACACACTCTCACAGCCTTTTGGGGCTGGCAGTTTCCAAAGCTCCTTCATTAATACCACCGGTAAGCTATGGAATGCTCTGCCAGCGTCTGTGTTTCCTCCTTCCTACAATCTGCATCTCTTCAAGTAACAGATAAATGTACACTTGCAAGCTCCCCAACCAACACACAAACGCACACACATGTTTCCCGCATGCAGCGTCCAGTCTCCCTGGCTGAGCGCCATAGAGTGCACTGGGCTTGACCGGGTGTCCTCTCCTGTATGAATTTACTGCAAAAGTTTAAGCTGCTTAGACAAATTAAAAAATTACGCTTACATTTTGATCGTTAAGTTAGTTGAGGACGCCTCTGAACATCAATCCTATGTCTCTTCGTCTCCGTCTCTAGCGTACCTTTCTCTGATCCATCATAACTTGAAAAGGTAAATACCCAATTAGAAGAGACAAAGTGCTCGGCTCTACAAGCAAAATATATAATATTATATTATTATTTTATTTCAATCGAAGTCCAATTTTTAAACCCCGAGGTAAATTTTCTTACCCGACGGTCTATTCATTAAAGTCATTATTATCATTACGGAGACATCGATACTAATGAGGGTCTTTAATCAATGTTTAATTAGGGGTTTTCTTTATTGAATTATGTAAGATAATTCTCTTGAATATAATTATTTGAATAATGTTGGGAAGCTATTTTATTAATTATTTAATTTATTGTTTTTAAAAAGAAATGCTTTATAAAAATGTGCGGTATGATTTGTTGGCGGATATAGCTCAATGCCGGCGGGTATAGCTTAGTGGTCATAGCGGCTGCTTTACAAGCCAACGATCGGGGGTTCGATTCCCGACGGAGATTAAAAACAAAAAGATTTTTGGTGTGAATTTGATCCCTCACCCGTAAAATGCCAGTGATAGCCTATTAATTAAAACTGGTTGTAAACAAAAGTCATCCGGTGAAGACCACCCATTTATAGTAAATTTCTGTAATAATAAGGATGATGCGTAAATGTAGGGCCGTAGTCTGTGACGTTGGCGGATCAACACTCCATATGCAGCGCTTAACCATATGTAACATGGTAAGCGTCATAAGATCCAAAGATCCATCTGCATTACTATCACCATCTGTTGGTATTCTCCTGTATGTGTTTATATAAAAAAATATACCAATTTATGAGCAACACGTTTAAATCAGAATATGTATACAGTTCATTACATTATTTTATATATATTATATCTTTCCATATCCGTACCATATATGAAGCATAATGTCACTTAAGATTTGCACTTTTCAGTTTTCTCAGTTGCCACTATACATGCTATGTTCTAAGATAAATCTGCATCTGGAGGTCCACTGGGGAACATAAAAAGTTTTCGATGACCACCAGGGCAAGAGCCCATGGATGTGAAAAGACGGTAACAGTAGTAAGCGAGACATATCTTTTGCGAGGTATTTTTTCTAATTTGTTAATAAGAAAATTTAAGGAGATCGGATAATCAACCGGACGCCCCTTTTTATGTCAAGCATAAATTTCCACTTGAGACGATTATCAAGAACAACTAATATTTCTATTATTTTTCTTAGTCACATATCCGTTACATATCTGGAACATGGTCACCACAAAATTACCGCTACTCAATTCTGTCAATTGCAAATATCCATGCTATCTCTATAGAAGATTCTGCACCCGAAGGTTCACTTCAGAGCATATGGTCTTTAATAGATCTTGTGATGTGTAGCTAGGTGGGCACATGGAGTAGGATCTTATGTGTGAGAGGATCTGCAGGTCTCCACAGTCCCACAACAGTGAATTCCCTGCCGAAGCATTCCTAACCGCTCGAGATTGTCCTTTGTTCTACCAACTCCAGTTCTTAATCTGTTCAGAGATTTCCAGATCTGCTTGTCAAGGTTCTTGCCAGTTGGGAAGCTTTCCTTTGGAGTTATGAAATGATGCGATTTGTTGCTAAAACTGAAGTCTCTTATTTTCAGAGCCCGATGATATTTGCTGTAAACTTGTATGTGTATATCAGTATGTTTTTCTCGTATCAACCACTCCTTAACTAAACCATATAATAAACAATAGATTATAATACGTATTACCGTAACAAAAAAATAATTGTTCATATTAAAGCAGTTGTTCGCATTGGTTGTCGATATATGACATCCTAGATTCCCCTACTGTTGACATCGGGAGCCGTGATATATCGTTTTGCTCCTTTCAGTACTCAATGTAACATCTACGGTAGGAACTTGGAACTGCAGTCATTGCCTCTATAAACCTACATGTATTATTTACAGGAATCTGTAAAGCATGTAAATAAATATCGTTAGGTTTCGTCACAGGAGCGATTTTTCTGTAAACCACTTGTGTCAATGCCACCACATGTATGGAGCTATGAACGTTTGTTTAATAAATAGTTTTTTATGCATCATCTGATAGATAAGGGATACAATAGCCTATGTGATATATAAAAATTGGTCAGATAAGTTCATTTATGCTTCAAATACTAGTTTTAAGCAAAAAAATGGTTTGAAAAATTCACGCCGTATTGTCAGTATAATTTGTATTCAAACGAGCCGTAATAAAAAGGCTAAGAAATATATTGACATGTTTTAAGTTTGTTAGGATTGAGTGATAAATCGGATGCTTTTCGCAATAACATTTATACTCTAACAATACTTCACCACTGAAAGCAAAGCTCTAATTAAGGGGTTTTTCAGGATCACCCGCATAGAGTGTTGAGTAACCGGCAAGTGTGATAGATGTACTCGTTTTATATAATATGAGCTTACAGACGAGTCACGGTCTGTAATTGGCAAAAAAGGCAATTTAAAATTTCACGCCCTGAAAATATTTATGACTCTGTTACGGTAAATTTAGAAGGGAGTTTCAGGAGAGGCCATACATGAGTCGAGTGAACGTATAAATCATAACAGTAAAAGTGTTTTACATGTTTTGTTTCACGTATACTAAAGGGTATGCTCAGTGCATTATAATACTCAAACGAATGTTTTTTTTGGGTATTTTTTACCAAATACAAACATATTAATGCTAGTTTTTTTTTCAATTAATCATTTAACCCTATTGCATTGGTTGTCAGCATATGCCGTCATAAGATTGCTCAACCGTTGACATCGGTTGACGTGATATATAGTTTTGCTACTCTCTTTGAATAGTTTTTTATGCATCGTATATTTGCGATAGCAAAAGGATATAAGAACCAATGTTATATATAAAAATCTACCAGTTAAGTACATTTACGCTTCAAATACTAGTTTTCTAATTGACAGTATAATATGTATTCAAACCAAGCCTTAATGAAAGGGTAATGAATTGAGAATAAAATTGAATCTTTTATATAAATTATCGTTTTTGTATTCGATGTTCTAATAATTATTTAAAATTTATAAATTTTGTTAAATAGATAAGAATTTCATGCGTTATGTAAACACGGAGCACAATGAGCGCTGTTTCACTTGATTTAAGACTGCAGTTTCGTGACATATAAAAAATTTCATCAGTTCCAATGTGCACAAACGTACTGACGCGTAAATGAATATCAAATAACACTATTCTGGGTAAATGTGCATAATCATAATTTTAATTTAAAAAAATATTAAGAAAAAAAAAATGTTTTTTTTTTTAAGTAAGTTAATAATATAAAATAACTGGCATAATAACTGGCAGTTTTCAAAGGTCCTTCCTCAATGCCACCGGTAAGCAATGGAATGCTCTTCCAGCGTCTGTGTTTCCTCCTTCCTACAATGTGGATCTCTTCAAGAAACAGATAAATGTACACTTGCAATCTCCCCAACCCACACACGAACACAACACACGTTTCCCACATGCAGCGTCCAGCCTCCCTTGCTGAGTATCATAGAGTGCACTGGTCTTTACCGGGTGTGCTCTCCTGCATGCGTTTACATAAAAAAATATTAAATACTCGAAGCATTATATTATTATGGTTATTCCGTGCACGTTTAAGAAGAATTAAACATTCACTTAAACATTTCCTAACAGAATAAATGATTAATATTCTTCATTGTATAATAATGTAATCATGCTGTTTTTAAAAAGCTTGTCACAAATTTGTAGTTATTTCTACAAAGCAATTTTTTTATTTATTAAGTGCTGAAATTTTGTTAGACGAGATTTTTCAAAGCTTCAAAGAAACCCATCACCTAAATCATTTACGGTTGAATTGAATGTAATGACGTCTGTAGATAGTCACTTGAAGATATTGCGCAGCTTAGTCTCTCAAACGACCTTTTTCTTCAGTTAGCGTTGTTTTTTTACTATTCTTTTAAAAAAGGATTATGAGAAAGTATACTGTTTATGAGAAAACTGAAAAAGATGAATGTAAAACATATTCAGATGATTGCTTGACCCTTTCATTACGACTCGGTGGATTACAAATTATACTGTTTATTATCATATAATATATAATACAATCATAAATGTACTTATCTGGTCTATTCTCGAATATCATATTGGATCTTTTAGCTATCAGATGATGAATAAAAAACTATTCTAAGAAAGTAGCAAAACGATATATCACTGCTACCGGTGACAACGGTAGAAGAATATATCGGGTACGATGCGAACAGGTTAAAGAGAAATACTTCATCCATACGTCATAAATGTATTTTTTTTTAAATAAATACTCAAATTAATTTTAAATGCATATTTATCCTAACTGTATGTAAAAATTTCATCAAAAAGCAAAGGTAGACCTGGTCGTTGAAAACCCTCCCGGTTCCGTCCTATTTTTGGAGACCCTACTAATTGTTAGAGAGTTGCTCAAAGCTACCCATGATTTTAGGGGCATCGATTAGATGTTAAATAGACCTCAGACTTAATGCTGCGATGTTAGTATGCGTGTTTTGGATTGCCTTATTTGGTAACCCGTTGCTTATCACGAAATACGTGAGAATAGATGAGGAAATGAATTCTGTAGAATGGCAGGTATAAGTTGAGTATCATTATTTGCGTTTGCCTTCTTGCACACGCAAGGCGGTAGACGCAAGGCATAATGGTTGGGACATATACTAAGGGTACCGTAAGAGACCATTAACAATAGCTGCCTTTTTTCAAAATGTTGAGCTCACACCACTGAAAGTCACTGGGAACCATACATGGAATGTACTCAGCAAGGGCTGCAGAAGGCAGAGCAGACATGGGATGAGGCTAGGACTATGTCTGTTGTTAAAGCTTTGTATTGAGAGTTTGTTACATACCTGTATGCCCCAGTTAGAGGAGCGGCTTTGATGATAATGAGCAGTTTGAAATGAATAATATGTATTTAATAGGAGTGTGAAAGTACAGACAGAACAGTTTACGTTAATAGATAATACGTAAAACTTATTATATACACAAGAGACCCGCTTCTCTAGAGTAGACTGTATGAGATAAGGATTTGTGCGCATTTCAGTGAAAGCCCTTAGCTAGAAAATGGCAATTCACGTGCAGGCTGTTGTCTGGCCGAGCGGTCGTGATAAATGACTGAGAGAAACGTGATTATGCGGAATCTTTTAAATTGTATAAAGCTCCTGGGTGAGCTTTCAAATCAGATAAACGTTAGACAATGTCCACCAGGTAGATAGATTGGGCCAGTGCAGTTCAGTCCCTTTTATTAAACTTTATCTTATACATAATATTAATTCTTGCACTTAGACTGTAAAATATAATCACGACAAACATCCACCCCTTGATATTTATTATATTCTTGCCTTATTACAATTAGGGATTCCAAATATTTTAAAAATAAAATTTTCGTATATCGAACACTAAAACGAAGAAATTTTCGCATATTTAAAAAAAAAATGAAATAAACAAACATGTCGGTTCATATTGCAACTTTGATGTACACATTTTTGACCACACCCCTTCTCCCACTTATCAACTCCCTACAATATTTCTTGTAAAACTCTTCCCTTATTAGTTATTTAATTACATAGATCCTACATATTTATCCCCACTCCTACAAACTACCCAAATACCTTCTTGTGAAACGTTTTCTTTACCAATGAATATTCATTTGCGTTTGTGCACATTGGAACTGAAGAAGCTTTTATTGAAAAGTGAAACAGTGCTCAATGTGATTCATATTAAAACAAGGTTATTAACTATTTAATACATATTGGTGATTAGAAAAAATATTTACAATATTATAAGAACTTAAGAAACATTGAAAGTCTTTCATTTAATTTTTGAACTTATTTTACTTTTAATTTATCATGCTGTTAAAACTCTTATTTATGTAAGCTTTATTGTCAGTAATGAATTATAAAGAAGCCTTAATATTTCATGATTTTTTTACACGATTGAAATCATTGTATTCTCTCTTGATACTACCACGAAGAAGAAGAAGAATGAAATTATACATTCAAATTTTGCTATTATATTGAATTAATAAATATATTATTCGCCGGAATGATCTTCTTACACATGATGAAATATGAACTTTAAGATACTCAAAAGTTGTTATTAAAATTTGCGTTAAAGTAGCAAGTTTAATGGGTCTCCGCTGAAATATTTTGGTGAAAACTTTACTTCAAAATGGTCTACGCCAAGACGTGTAAGTCTCGCGAGAGTAACATCATGATAAGTAGCCAGGTGAGGCTTATCTGCTCTGTGTTCTATGCGAACAAAATGCGAGGTGAACCACCGTATCTGTTTTAAAATCTTCGTACCTGGTCGTCTTAACCTTAAAGGTGGTACAGCCTACATACTATAAGTAAATGCGTTTACTGAAATACCGCCACAGCTAGAAGAAGTATTACTTATGTAGTTTGTTCGAAATTTATTATTAAGCGTTGTTTATTGCTGCCTTACACATATATCTACAATTGAAGTTTTTTATGTGTACTTTATAGTTATCGACAACCTTTCAGATCATAAGCATAGTTGCCTGAAGAAAAGGAATATCGAGTATAGGAATTTGGAGATCACTTTTTTTTAAATATTGTATTATTAGCCTGATACTTTTGACATTACATTGTTTTTTTAATTCTATGTTATGTTATTTTTTTATGTAAACACATACAGGAGAATACCGACAGATGGTGATAGTAATTTTAAAGTTTCATCTGTGGAATTCTATGATGCTTACCATGGTGTATATGGCTCAACGCTGCATGTGGAGTGTTGATCCGCCAACGTCATAGACTACAGACCGAGATTCACGCATCATCCTTTATTATTACAGGAATCTACTATAAATGGGTGGTCTTCACGGGATGACTTTCGTCTACCACCAATTTAAATTGATAGGCTATAACTGGCATTTTACGGGTGATGGATCAAATTCACACCAACCGTAGGTATTTTAGAGCTCATAAATCGATTAAGAATCCTTTATATTTTAATCTCCGTCGAGGATCGAACCCACGACCTTTGGTTTGTAAAGCAAAGGCTTTACCATTGAGCTATGACCACCGGCTAACTATGTTTATTTTGTATATTTTGATTAAGCGATTCTTTACGGCTAAATGATCCAGCCTTCAAGAGCGTCAGGCTAAGCGCTTAAATATGCCTACAAATCACATACAGTTGTTTTTTCATATCTCTAGTCACTTGCTTCGAATGCTTGTCAGTTACTTTTATTTTCCTAAGTGAACTTCTGGGTGCAAAGATGTCTTGAGGCATGTCATAAACAATTACAGTTGACTGTGTAAAAAATTTGTAATGAAATATGCTTTAGATATGCAACGAATATTGGAAGAATATTATTAAGGTCGTTAAAGGTGTATATAAATATAATTCAAAGGTATTTTTTTTTCTACCATTACTTTTGAGATGCAATTAATTTTTTAATTGACAGATAGTATTTCATAGATACGTTAAGATTCACGAATCGTAAATAAAAAATATATAATTTAGGTGTCAATTAATTAATAAAAACTTTTAAACTGTTTATTAAAATAAAGGAAGATGCAGTTTCAGCATTTATTGTAAGCTACATCATCCATAAACGTACTGTGGTGATCTCAAGAAGCTCTTATTGAGAATGAAAATTCGGTCTTCTAGTTTGTAAATAAACAGTGTTCAGAGTGATCCATATAAAAGGTAATAATTTCATATACATCTTTAATATTTGGAATATAATTCAAATGTAATGCTTAATACTAAACCGTCCGATTATACAACATGTGTAATCGCCAGGCCGAACGTTAAAAGTGGATCACACAACATGTGTGTGATTGTTTCGCCAACGCTTATATATACCGACAATACACAGCTTGTGTTATGTTTTTTCAAACGTTAGTGGCCGATAACACAACAAATGTGTTGTTTTTACTTTCGAACATAATTCAAAGATATCAAACCTTTTCAGTGAAGGTTATATTTAATTTTATTTGACCACATGACGATAAAAAGTTTAAACGAGCATTTTATGTAAAAAAAATATGTATGGGATTAGATTTTATCCCGCTTGTTATAATTATTAATATTAAATTCGGAAAACGTTGATCGTTTCTGTCGATCAATATTTCGATTGTATGCATTTATATTTTACATGTTTGTTAACAAAATAAATATGAACTGTTTTATTTTATTTTATGTTCCAATGCAATATGTTTTTGTTAAGATTTAGTTGATGAAACACGCTTATTCCCAATGACATCGAGGAGATCGAAGACAGTGACGATGATGTTGGATGGATATATATTAACAAATAAATATATGCGATTTTTTTAAGTAATTCTTTGAAAAAACAGTTGGCCTCCGGCGTAAGTTTAATCACGTACCCCGCGGACTGGATAGTGTTTGAATATAAAAAAAAAAAGTTTTTTGGGAGTAGAACTCGATTTTGTTTGCAAAGCATTCGAAAACATTACCACTGTGCCATTTGACTACACCTTAAATACACAAGTACATATCCCTTTTTGAAGAAAACTTGGGTTGCGCCACGATATCTCTTTTCAAATCTTTGTGTTTGAGCATCTCTAAAGGATCCACCGTCTTCAGCCCTTCATACAAAGCCCCAGACGGATAAACAAAGACATTATGAATTTGTGAAATACGTTTTTTTTCCAGTCACTCTATGTACGCGAGAAGCTTTCAGAAATTATTGTTCGAGTAGGAACCGACGCAGATGTTATTTTTTCAGATTTTAAATTATGAAAAAAAAAATGCAATTTAAGATAAAATTTATCACTTGGCGCTTACACGAAATTTGTGTAAAATATAAGGAAATATACTCCTTTACACAAAATAATAAAAGCAATAACTAAATAAAAGGCTTTTTTGAGCCACCGAGAATTAATTTTTACTAGTCTACCGGTTTTGGAGACAACTGTCCTTCATCAGGACAAACTTATAACTAACATAAATACATCGTAATCAATCAACGGTAGACAGAAAAGTAAGGGGAGGGAAAATAATTAGTTGAGCCATCTATGCATTGACCAGTTGAACAGAGTGATTTTACAGGAAAAATAGTAATTATCGGGCCATACATAGTGATATCAGCTTGATACAGATATTGTAGGCTGATGCCGTACAGCATAAAAAAACAGCTCGCCTGACATGCACATCTAATAATGTTAGTTTTAATTATATAAAATTACACGGCGTTTGCATACGCCATTTTATTTGTTATGACAGTAGCTCCATTTCATGTTGGTGCATCTGTCATCTTTAAATTGATTTTTGCCGTGGCACAACTCGATGTCGCAGTGCTCCGGCAGTTGTCAGTTAACTCTCGTCTCGCTGGTGAACACCATACCGGTCAGACGAGGAAATCAAGTCTTTATTAAAACTAAATGCGAATTGTGCTTAAAAAACAAGTTCTTTGTGTCGTTAATCTGCTCCTGCATCCTTCCTCTACGTGGCCACGTGACGAACCCGCGACTTTACGCCATTTTAAAGACGGGTGATGTCAATAGTTACCATACAACTTTTAAGGTTTTTGTTCTTAGTATGGAGAGTTATTTTATTTCTAGTAATTATGAACCTTATGAACATTTACGTTTAATATTTTTTAATAAAATATCTACGTTTGTTTAATATTAATATTTTATTTTGAATTCATCTGCGTACTTAATTTTTTTAAATGTATTATTTAATAGTAATATTTCGCGTTGATTTACTGATAAAAGAACTTTTCACACTTAAATATGCCTGAATGGGTAAATTTATGGTCTCTGGCTTAAGGAATTAGCTTGAACAATTTGGTTCTAAAGGTAATTTTATTAATTCAACGGTGCGGTGAAGACTCAAGACCCACCTTTTTACTCAGAGAGGCAAAGAAGCGCTTTGAAATGACCATTTGGTCATAAAAAAGCATTATACAAATACTAATATAATAATGTTGAAGTTATTTTGTAAAAAAATAATTTGATATAATTTAAAACATAACACAGCTGTTAAATAAACTAAAATTAATTCTTAAAACCAAGTATGAATAAAACTTTATTGGCAGACTTTATTTTCAGTTAAATTGCGCGGACGAAATTTGAATTTAGCATGATGCCTAATTCCTACTTCAGACTTTAAATGAAGCAAAGCCACTAGAGGATGTGTGGTGAACATTCAGCGGTCCCGCAGGAGCTTCTGATTCTCTATACGGAAATTCTCTTTTCAGGAAAATTCAGAAAGCGTGGACTTTTAATAATATATTTATGATAATTGCTTAAAATAATATATCCTTTTTTTTGTTTTCTGTTGGACTGAATTTTTTTTTTAGACACGAATGATTTCCTAACATACTTTATATAGTTTTCTTTTCATTTAACTTGACAGTCAATATGCTCATCACACTTTTAGGACACATTATTAACAAGTGAGCTTATTAAAACCACCGAATTGATCTCCCCCCTGGAACAATATCATCTTCATAGGTGTTTTTTTTTATTTAAGAATTTATAACTGATATCAGCTCAACAAAGTCCTTGCAGGCTGGTGCCAAAAAGCCTGGATATGCAATCTTACGTCTCTGACGTCTCACAATTCTGTATAATGTAAGGTGTGAGTAAATATTTGAGTGTATACAGTGAGATAAAAAGGACTACATAAATTTAAAATTGTCTAATCTTGTAATGTTAAGGAAAACAATTATGTTGTGGTTATAAATAATTGCCAATATTTGCTACAACATAATTGTATTCCACATATATACTTAACCACATTTCAAATGTTCTGATATAAGATTGATATAGTCGTTGTAGGTTGGTGCCGAAAAGCCTCGATATACAATCTTTCGTCTCTCCTTTGTTCGCTCGTCGGATACGCATGTGCCGCCAAGTTGCTTATTTGCTAGGTGCAGCTCTGTGGATCGGCACTGGATGAATTTTGGCGCTGGGTGTCATCGTCCACGAGCGCTCAGTGGCCAGTCGTCAGTTGAGTTCCAACCGTGACGCGTCACAGTCGTGATCCGTCCGGGGCCTGAGCAGAAATCTCCGTCCTGGAAAGATGAACACCAGTTTGTAAATCTTTACCGAAATAAATATGTCAATGTGCTCCTGAAACAATCTTTGCTTTGCTTATCTGCTCCTTATTCCTCCAACACTGGTTTTAATAACAATTCCGGCGGCGTGAAATCGATTTTTCCAAAAAGTAAAGTGGATGATATTACTTTTTTTTTTGTAATGTTAGTCCTTCAATAATAAATAAAAAATTCATCATTGTGATTGTCAAGAGACATCTTTCTTTTGATAAATATAAAAAAATTGATATACACATACAAATTGACAGAAAATAAATATCGCCAATGACATTTTTCGTGTCAATATCGGAGAAAAAAAATGGCACTTGGATTCAAATCGCGAACATGCACTTTTGTTATATTTTATACACAGCACTGGTCCATTGGCCAATGGCTTCCACCTACTGACTTGTGAATACAAACGTGTTTATATTATCAATACGTATTATTGTATATATATTAATCAAGTATTAGAACATTGAAATATAGTCTAAAAAATCTAAAAACAATTTAATGTGAATTTAATCACTAGGTTATAATCGAACAGATACATTTATAGTAAATCTTCATTTTACTATACTTTAGCGTGATATTGATAAAAATTCAATTCAAATTATTTATTCGAAAATATTTAATGCCAGCTAAGACTTTCAATGAAACCTAACCACTGGACAGAGTGTATGCTGAATTTTCAGGGCGTCCCGAAGGTGTTCCTGATTTCTCTCTTCAGGTGTTAAGCATTTATGAAAGCCAGCTGTAGGCAGCACCAACTTGGCTCTCAGTTAATTAAATTAACCGAAAAGCCAAATAAACGAGCAAAAATGTTACTCTCTTGCCTCTGTGCGAGAACTACTGGGGGTGATACCAAAGGAAAATGCGACGGGAAAACTAATTATCTTTTTGCTTATGCAGCACCAACAAAAAGATAAAGATAGCCATCGTTATTCTACTTTATTTAAGCTATACTTAATATTATTAAGATAATTAACTTGAAGTTTTGTAAAATTTGTTGCTGCTATTTAGGATTTTTAGGAAAGTTATTTTTTCCGTTTATTTATTTATGATGGAAATGTATCAAATTGTCAGTTTTGCAATGGGTCAGAGAGTTTTCATCTCAGTGGTTGAAAAGAAGATTGTCTACCTTGCCGGTGGGTATAGCTCAATGGTCCAAACGGTTGCTTTGCAAGCCAAAGGTCGTGGGTTCGATCCCCGACGGAGATTAAAAAAATACAATAAAAAGGTTTTTTAATCGATTTCTCAGCTCTAAAATACCCCCAGTTGGCTTGAATCTGATCCCTCACCAGTAAAATGCCGATTTATTAAAATTGGTGGTAGATGAAAGTCGTCGCGTGAAGACCACCCATTCACAGTAAATTCCTGTAATAAAAAAGGACAATGTGTGAATCTCGGGCTGTAGTCTAGGACGTTGGCAGATCAACACTCGACATGCAGCGCTTAGCCATATGCAACATGGTGAGCGTCATAGAATTCCACAGATTAGAATTCAAAATTACTATCACCATCTGTCGGTATTCTCCTGTATGTGCTAACATAAAAAACACCTGTAGTGTCGACCCTTGACTCAATGCCGTATTTCATAATTGTATAAGCGATTATTTTTTAATGATAATTTAAATTGAAAATCTTCATTTGAAAATCAAGTAAATAACTATTGACCTATATTCCGAAATAGGGAATTAATCAGTGCCTCAGAATGTCAAGGATTTATGAAAATTAAATATAATCGTTTATTCCATTAATAACTTGTTTTTAATGAAAGTATTCACTTAACAAAATTTTGAAAGTGAGTGCTTTTAAGCGTTATTAACCTTCATTATCTGAAAACAAGCAATAGATAACATCACTTATTGATAAAGATACGCTTTAAATTCAAGAGTTAGTTTCTTGAACTAAAAATATATATTACTTAAATATACATATACTATATAAAATTCTTTTTTCAACGCGTCAATCCAAGCACAAAAATAACGGCAGAAGCGGGATGCGAACCGCGGACCTTGGAATCCAACTATGCCCAGGTATTCATACCGCTCGGCGAATCGCGCCATTGCTATGCCCAGACTGACTTGCGGTGAAACTAGTATTTATATCATTGTTATAATCGTACGACAGATGTCGCCATAGTATATATTCAAAGTATGTATATTTTTATTATTATTCTATCAGTCTTCATTTATTCACAAGCTTTTAATATTATTACTATATATAAGTAATAATAATATTGTAATATAGTCAATGATCTATAAAAGTAGATTAGAATATTGAAATAATAAAATAATATTCTAATAAAAATTAAAAAATTAATTAAAAATATATATTTTGTAGGCTTTAACGAATACCTTTGTCTTGTTAATTTTGCCGCAATATAAATAAATATCGCTTCCACTTAAAGAAAATACTCTTCTTCGTAAGAGGCGCATAATGAAATAAAGGAGAAACATTCTTTTTCGAAATTATTTTACAGAGCTTTTACCAGTTTTTTTTTCGTTAGGTCGTATCGTTAAAAATAATCCCCTTTTTAATTTCGCCCCCGCAATAAACACACTGTGACAATAAAGGTTAAAGTCGAGTACAAATTAAAACTGGGTCCGGTATGTTAACGCATTATCGTAGTTTATGCGGGAAAGCTCCATTCGAGCTTTTTTTCAGTCGATTTTTGCTGAAACCGTTAATGGTTCACATTCAGATTTTTTTTTTCAGGAACATTTTTTTATTATTATATTAATTGTGGTGCTCTCTATTGCTATTTGTCTGTTCAGATTAAACATTGTTTGTGAAATATTTAAGTATTTTAATATGTTAACACCCACTTCTCTAATTTCGTTATTGAATTGCATGGTGGCAGGATGATCAACAACACTGCCTTGGACAGTCAAGATTTTTTCTGAAGAACATTAAAATATACATTTCGATACTTTTACAAACTTCTGGCCCGGACCTAGACACTAGTATTCAGGCCGGGCCAACCACAATACGACCTCGCCGCCGTCGACACAAAACTGACG
This sequence comes from Glossosoma conforme, assembly GCA_022606575.1. Classification (NCBI taxonomy): domain Eukaryota; kingdom Metazoa; phylum Arthropoda; class Insecta; order Trichoptera; family Glossosomatidae; genus Glossosoma; species Glossosoma conforme. Next base: position 286,324 of record JAGTXR010000213.1, on the reverse strand, counting down.
CCATGCACTGCAAGTTGCGATCTATATAAATAGTCCTACTAACAGCATTACAAAATGATAACACATGCGTGTCTGATGAGTGAACAAAAATAACAGACGAAAAATTATGTATCGAGGTTTTCGGTACCAGTTAGCAAGGGCTATATCATGCCGATGTCAATATAAGCAATAATCAAATGAAATTTTCAAGAAATAGACGAGTATATCTTGTAAAAATTTTATATAAAAGAGTCAAGTATTTCTTTCCATCTTCATATTTATTTTCAAGGTAGTGATTATAATTCAAATTCAATGATCGGATTAACTATTTCCCAGAAATGAAAGATGATAAAAATAGGTTTTAATTTCGGAAGGAATTTCGAAAGCTGCGATTATTTGATGGACATAAGCAAACCATTTATCAATGTTCAGCAACTGACAACGAGTGACAGTTCTGTTGGGTTAGTGCATGAGAAATTAATTATTTGCGTTCGAAAGAGCCTTGGGTATAACGGTAGAAAATATTTAATTAACCGATTTTCTGTTTCTTTTCTGCTGGTTCGAAATAAGGCATAAGTACACCGTTATTTATAATATTACTTAAAATTCTCTTACATCAAATAAAAAATTAAAAGAAACTAAAAAAAATGAAAATCAATATTAAAAAAAAATGTATGTATCGGAGTATATTTTTAAAATATATTATTAAAATCTATATAAACTTTTTCCATTCATACTTAAAATAAAAATATTATCAGAAAAATACGAAAAAAACATGGTTCTTGTTATAAATGATAAATCCCACTGAATTCAATATATATATGGTAACCAATATTATCAAATAAACAATATATTTTGTAAAAATTTTTTAAATTTTTTTTTATTATTATTTCCGGCAGTCTATTTATTTTAGTAAGTACCACTCGGGTCTCGAACCAAACTATAGACTGCCGGAAAGTAATAATATTAAGCTTGTGAATAAATGAAGACTGATAGAATAATAATAAAAATATACATACTTTGAATATATACTATGGCGACATCTGGCGTACGATGCTAACAATGATATAAATACTAGTTTCACCGCAAGTCAGTCTGGGCATAGCAATGGCGCGATTCGCCGAGCGGTATGAATACCTGGGCATAGTTGGTTTCCAAGGTCCGCGGTTCGCATCCCGCTTCTGCCGTTTTTGTGCTTGGATTGACGCGTTGAAAAAAGAATTTTATGTATAGTATATGTATATTTAAGTAATAATATATTTTGTATTTTGTACATAATTCTACTATAGAATTAAAAAAAAAAAATAACAATTTGATTTATTGCCAGAATACAAAACGAATCCTAAGTCACTACAATATAAAATAAATGAAACGTTAATTTTCTTTTAAAGAAAATTCAATCTTGGTTTCGGAAATAATAGTTTTCTGGTGAAAATTTGCAGAATAAAAAGCCAGCGAAAGATTAATGACTTCGACGACTGAAGCGTCAATCAACCATTGGAATTGATTAAAGGTTCTATTCAGAAATAATAATCCAAGAAGGAAAAAAACGAAAGAGAAAAATGGAGAGCTATCTTTAGTTTTAATTACGTGGGTTTTTTTGCCTGTCGTTTATTTTTATCTACCAACAATGATCATTTTTAAGACCGAAAAATAAAAGTATTTTAAAAACCACATCAAAAAGAATTAGTTTACCATTTTTATCTGGTCGATTCAATTCGAAGAAGCATTTGTTATCAATATTATCACTAATTTAAAATGTTCAAAAGTAATTTTTTGATATAACTATAATAATAAGTATACTCGTAGTAAGGTAATATCTTTTCTGAAGTTTCTAAATACTAATACTAGCTACCTACACCTATATCTATATGGTATGCGGAACCTTTACCAAGCAGTCCAATATGCTTAGAAAAATGTAAGTCCTATGAGTACGTTAACTTGATGAGCGGTTTTTTTTTTTTTTTACTAAATATACCCTTTTTTACCAAGTTCTATCAAATTCGGTTTAAATTTTGTTCTGCAATTTCTTCAACAGCTTACAAATAATACTCAGTTTCTAAACTCTCCAATTTTTTATTTATTTTTGTTATGTAAGCACATACAGGAGAATACCAACAGATGGTTAAAGTAATTCTGAATTCTCATATATAATATAAGGCTTATCATGCTGCATATGGCTTAGCGCTGCATGTGGAGTGTTGATCAGCCAACGTCTTCCTTAATTATTACAGGAATTTACTATGCCTTGTTTGTCTTCACGGGCTGACTTTCGTCTTACACCAGTATTGATTAATAGGCTGTGACTGGCCCTGACCGGCCGGCGAAACGTCATGTATAGGTCGGACGTGGAAATCAAGTTTTTAATAAAAATAAATGTGAATTGTACTTCAAAAACAAGTTCTTGGTTTTTCGACCAGTTCATGCATCCTTCTTCCATGCAGCCACGTGACGAACCCACGACCTGTCGTCTTTTTTTTTAAAGACGGGAGATGTCAGTAGCTACATTTTATTGATTGTACGAAAATAATAACTTTATAATATTAATCATTGGTCTGAACTCTAAGAGGTACATAGGTCCATTCAAAATAAGGTATTCTCGTAGCCAAGCAAAACAATTTTTGCTTGTCAATATTTCCTTGCTAAATATAATTACAATATTACCTACACATAGATGAGAGTGAATTATGAATGGCTTTGGTTTTCCATTGTCAACAATTAAGAATGGGCTTAATGAAGATTGACACCCAACGCGTTAGTGGTTTTAATGAATATTAACGTATCCTTTTGTTTGAGCTGAACCCCATTGCAGTGTGTGTAAATGTTATACGTACAGCATGCTTCGTTATCCTGAAAATTTAACATCGCGGGTAAGAAAGACGTGATTTAAATATTTTATTCCTTGAATTGCCGGCGGGTATAGCTCAATGGTAAAATCGTTTGCTTTGCAAGCCAAAGGTCGTGGGCTCGATTCCCGATGGATATTAAAAATAAGACGAGGACACAAATGAGAGCCTGGCAGTTTTACAGCGGACCGACTGAATGTGACTGCGGCGTGGAGCAGACCCTGTCGCACCTTCTGGAGTGTGCGCTGTGCCCAAATAGCTGCACCCAGGAAGACCTGATGATGGCCAGAAGTAACGCCATCAACGTCGCCCACTTCTGGGCAGACAGAATCTGACCCTGTTGTTTCCGACACGATTATATATTAAAAAAAAAAAGGATTCTCAATCGATTTCTGAGCTCAAAAATACCCCGGTTGGTGTGTATTTGATCCCTCACCCGTAGAATTCCAGTCATAGTCTATTAATCAAAATTGGTGGTAGACAAAAGTCGTCCCGTGAAGACCACCCATTCATAGTAAATTCCTATAATAATAAGGATGATGCGAGAATCTCGCGAAAATCGTGCTTCAAAAACAAGTTCTTTGTGTTGTAAAATGTTCTTCACATATTTTAAGGTCAGTTGCATGTAAAATTAATTGTTTTTTTATTTAAGAATCTCCTTTTTTGTTAGACGCAAACCTTTTTTTATGTAAACGTGCTGTCGCTTTTCTTTTTGCGCAAACCTACAATAACGCGTATAACGAAATATGGAAAAAATTGGGGATCACTGTTTCATATTATGATCCAGTATATTTAACAGCGCTGTTTAAACTTGTGGCTTATTTAAGGCTGATGAATTAATATGTCCTAAGCTTATTTTCTGTAGCGCTTTTGGCTTTTCAGCAACTTTAACAACCTTGACACTTGCCTTAAATAATTACAATCTTGCGCAACATCTCTAACACAAAAATTAGATAATTTTATATATTTTATTGTCTTCAATAATTCATGCAAAATAATGTGGCTTGTATCATTTTGAGGTAATATGGAATATAAAAACCTCGTTATTAGTCATTTTCAATTTAATTTATTTCTTTCAGAAACAACACAGATAAAAATATATTTAATACGATCCTGAAATAAGATAAAATACAAGAGAAACAATCAGGGATTTACTATTATAAACTATAACTATAAACGAATCCCAAAGCTCGCTAAACAGAAGACTCCACGAAATTACTTTGATAAATGAATTCGTGGAGCTCATGTATAATCTGGGCTTCTCTCAAGTGAAATATATCAATATTCGAGGCGATATGGTTAAGATATCTGATCACTCTCCCAAGAGGCATAGTCTCTGGAAGCTTAATATTACTTCTTGAAAGAATAAGCAAGCTGTGCTTCCTTATCCTTAAGTAATTGTCAGGGACAAAGAAACCAAGTTCCAACAAAATATCAGGATTTCTAGCCGAAAGAAATGCATACTCAAGCACATCTCTTCTAGTTCTCAACTCATTGTATCCCAACATACCCTGTATAAAGTTAGATGGGTACAGCTACGGATAACAACTTTCATACTTATCGAATCACTTACTGTAATATCATTATCATTACTTAACTAGCATATGTTCATCACAATTTTTTCCAAGAAAGCTCCATAAGCCGCTATGGTCCTCGCGTCATCTCATATTAGCTCTGCCTCCAAAACTTTATGTATATTTGTTGTAAAAGGCATTTTATAATGGCAATCGGAAGAAAAGGCAATTGTAGTTTATAATTTTTTGTGCCATCCTAATTAGATGTCCCAACCAGAAACAAATTATTTTCTTATCAGATTTAAGTAGAAAATGCTGCCTTGTCTGCTCTCTCGCATCTTCAATCCTCACTAATATAAGCTTTAATGTCTTCATAAAAAAAAAGAAGTCATACATTATTTGAATTCCTAGCTAAAACATATAGTTCCCGATGGCATTCGGTAACAAAATTCATTGCTAAGAAAGTACCTGTTTAGCTGCAGAATATTTGTGGCTATTTTTTTTTTTTATATAGATCTCAACTCTATGAACTAAAAAACACGCGGTGTAACTGGTCACCTATAAAAGTATCAACCACGCCTAATATTGTTTCACTTAAACGATCTGATTATAACCGATATTTCAATATCGAATTGTCGTTAACCAGTGACTTCTATAAAAATACTTTTTAAAATACTTAAGCTTGATTTATATGAAGAAATATATAAAAAAACGAAAATTCCCGAGTCGAAAAATATGAATTTAAAGCTCCGCAAGCAACTTGCCAAAACATTTTTTTTGGAGAGCATCTTGATGTACGGCTGTGAGTCATGGTGCTTATCTGAAAGTGATAAAAAGACTGGAGGCTTTTGAGATGTTCGTACAGAAGAATTCTCGGAATTTCCTGGAGAGACCACGTCACGAACAATGTGATTTTCAGCATAATCAAGGAAGATAGGCACCTAGTAAGAGCTATCTCAAAGAGGTGAGTCCGTTGGATCAGTCACACCATGCGCCACGATGGTCTTCTTCACGACATTGTGGAAGGGATGGTTGAGGGTAGAAACTGCAGAGGGTGCCCTAGACGGGAGTATTTGCAGCAAGTGTTCGATGAGTTGTAGCTCTTATGCTGAGCTAAATAGGATTGCAAAGGATCGAGAAAAGTGGAGATCGAGATGCAAGATTTTGTTGCTGCAAACCAATCCACCGGATTGATACTACGAAGAAGATAAAAAAATTATTTCGGTTAACGATTTAATTGTTTGATTACACAGTTCACCTTTACCAATAAATAATATGATAATTTTTATGTTTCAATAATAATAAAATTACTTGTATTTAAAACTTCACAAATCATCGTTAAGAAATGCAAAAACAAAAATAATAATAAAAATACATTACCATTATATCGTGGGTTCTCAGTGGGACGTCTTTTTTCAGCAACTGAAGTAATTAACGTAATACTTTTGTTATCTTTATTCCAAATAAATGGACAGGTTTTACCGAGGGGTGTAGTCAATAGTCAAATCACACTACTGCCATGCTAGCGCTCATTAGTATGAAAGATTTATATATTAATATATTTGAGCCACTGGCTTACAGAGGATCTAAGTGATAGCGCTGATATTGAGAGGGAGCGGAGGGCGCTGTCGGTTTGATGCAATATGTTGATTCGTTGGTTTACACTAGGCGTTTAACCAATGCATCCTCCCTGTATTAACTTTTGGCGCAGAGACGTGGAATGTGACAGGAAGTCTTACCCATAAAATAAAAGTCACCCAGAATGCTCTGGAGAGATCCATGCTCGGAGTGTCGCTAAAAGATCCGAAACGAGGAAATACGCAGAAGAACGCAAGTAGTGGATGCTACCCAACGAATAAGCACACTCAAGTGACAATGGGCAGGACATATCTGTCGAAAAGACGACGGTCGATGGGAAAGAAAAGTACTGGAATGGCGCCTAAGAACTGGCAAACGAAGCATTGGCCGACCCCCTACAAGATGGACTGACGATATAAGAAGAAGAGCGGGAGTGACCTGGATGCGGAAGGCGGAGGGTCGAAGAGGATGGAGACTCATGCGGGAGACCTACGTTTAACAGTGGACGGACACAGGCTGATGATGATGATGATGATGAGGTTTACACGTTGTACTACAAACGTTAAAGCCTTTTGTCAATCTTTCTACACGTGTGGCCTATGGGCTGGCTATAATCAGAAGGTTTACAGTGAACTCCGGGTCCAATATAACAACGCCTTCCGAATGTTGTTGGGTCTGCCGCGATACTGCAGTGCCTCAGGCATGTTGACGGAGGTGCGAGTAGATGGCTTCCATGCCATAATAAGGAAGCGTTGCGCTTCTCTGTGGGCGTGCGTTCGTGGTAGTCCCAACTCAATGGTCGCTGTGTAAGCGGATAGGTGGGACTCACGGTTGGAGAGGCACTGGATGCGCCTTCACGTGGCCATTCAGAGGGGATCCGGTGCTCCACTCCCTGAGTAGTACAATAAAAATAATGTGGTGTATGTGTACATTCCGATTTATGTTATATTTCTATTCTGTTTAATTTAAATTTAGATTTTTTCTGTATTTGCTTGGAATTATTGTATGTAAAATTTTGATTATTGTTTGATTTTGGCTCACAATAAAAAGTGGTGTTCAGGGGACGACCTTTTTCATCTTACAATTTTGATAAATATGCTATGACTGACGTTTTTGTTAATTAAATATTGTAAAAACAGTAATCTATAAAAATATTTCGGTATTCATTGGTATTTATAGTCTGCATGTGTTCTCCATCATGTGTTTAAATAAAAAAATATAAGAAAAGAAAGACAGGGGGACGGTGAAAATGATAATTGGAGTGTCTTTTTCTGCATGAGAGAACAAATTTAATAAACGGACAATTCGGAAACAATTATCATTGTTCTTGAAATACGCCTGAATTTTTTTTGTAATTTGTAAAATTTTAATTTTGAAAAACGAGCTGTTATTATGCGAAAATATAATTATCAAGTTGTAGTTATTTATTAAAATGTTGATTTGCATTAATTTTTTTTATTTAAGAAGTTAACAAATAATTTCTAGATGCTAAGTAAGGTCATCAAAAGTTGACAGTTAATATTGACATCATCCTCTCTAAGTTCGTTATTTAGTTGCGTGGTGACAGGATGAGGAGCAGAATAATAACACAAAGACTTTTCAAGAAGCACATATATTTTTATGATTAACGTTACAATTTTCCGTGCTTGGTGACACCCAGCGCCGCGGCAATCTATGTAATTAACGGCATTACTAAATGACAACACATGTGTATCTGATGAATCAATTTTAATAAAAGGCACACTCAAGTGCCAATAGGAAAGACATATATGTCAAAGAGACGACAGTTGATGGGGAAGTAAAGTATTGAAGTGGCGTCCAAGAATTGGTAAACGAAGCATTGGCCGACGCCCTGAAAGATGGAACGACGACGTAAAAAGAATAGCGGGAGTGACCTGGATGCGGAAGGCAGAGGATCGAAGACGATGGAGACTCATGTGGGAAGCTTACGTTCAACAGTGGATGGATACAGGCTGATGATGTTGATGAATAAAAAATATGTTTTGGTATTTTGTCATTTGGATTGCGTCAATCAATACAATGTGTGGTGAATCAAAAAAATAATAATTTTCCGTGTTTTTGCTCTGTAATCTGTAATCAGGGTTGTCAACGCTACAATTCATAATCGTCCCGATCGGTTGATTCATTAGCCATTCATGAAATTCAATCACTTGGATAAATTCGGCATGCGAGAATGTTCTACGAGTAAAGGTCCGTTCACACTGTCGGGTGACGACATGTTCCGTGTTCGTTCAGACAAAAATAAATAGATTTTTGAAAGTAATTTTATTTTGTACGAAATAGACAGGGTTAAAAAATTACATTGAACTGAAAAATAATTTCAGGCAATTTCTTTTTTACGAAATGATATTTTTTTCACGAGCAAAAAAATTGAGTATGGTTTTCAAAATGATCTCCAAGTAGTCCCAAGTCCTAAAATGATATCTTGATTCAGTGCCGGTTTTAGGTGGTGACGAAGTGGGTGTACTGCCCAGGGCGCCGAATGAACTAAGGGTGGTATTTTCTAAAGATTTCTCCTACCACCAAAAAAACAGGGGGCGCCAGTTTTTTTTGCCCAGGGCGTCGCAAGGTCTATAGCTGGCACTGTCTTGATATAACTCACTACTAATTTGATAGCTATAGAAAAAAAATGGTAGATATGTAAATTTTAGAAAGAACTCGTAGGATTAATTTATCATACTATACAGCAATATAAACAAATTTTAATTTTTGAATAATGATTTAAAATATTTAAGCAATAAAATAATATGACAGATACCATCTGATCAAATAATTGAAAAAACTGCCATTATAAGTCGCAAATAACTTCTTAGGTTTTCACGGCGAGATTTGGTATTATGGTTTTAGTCGTGTGTGGCGAATTAGATCACCTTGCAATGGCGATTGAAATATTGGTATGAAATAATTCGCCACACACGGCTAAGCCCAAAAGCCACAATATCACAAATCGTATTTTGTATGCTGTATATGGATGAAACACTTTTTAGAGAAAATTTAGTTTTTTTTTCCATTTTTGTTTTGTTTACGTTTGTATTATGTATTACGTGTATTCGAAAATAAAAAATTTAACTTTTACTTCGATGATATTAATAACTATCAACTAACTTTGATCTTTTAAGCTAAGGACTAGGATCTTACTCCATGAGCCCTAGTTGGGCTGCGCATCCCAGTACCTAATGATGGGCAACAACACGCGCCATCAATATTGCCAGATACTGGGCGGAAACAACTTGACTTCACTGACACAAAGAGGAAGAAGAACTTAACACTCAAAATCATGATTTAAAAATCTTTTAAGTTCAAGTTAAATCTTTCTTAAAAGTCTTTTTTTACGAAGAATATATAGAAATAACAATATTCACTTAATAACTTTACCACGAATTACGTTTCAATTTAATTTAAAAAAAAAGTTAAAAAGTTTTAATATAATATAAATTATATTAACATGTCTTCAATGTTAAAATTATATTAAAGATTAAACTGAGCGAATTAATTTGGTAATTTTACTCCGTATGTTTGTTCGTATCAGGCAGCTTTATTGGCGAAACCACGCGAGTTTTCTGAAAACGCTATAGAGCAGCTTTAGCGCTAAGCTTGGTCTTTCACTACCGGATGTAGTTACTAAGCTCATGTGTAAAGTGCCACTAGGTTGTGTATTTACGAGTATATTTGAATTTATGAAAGTTCTCATATTTACGTATTCTAAGTACGAGAATATGCACTGGTCGCATTAGCTGTTCCAGCGACGTGTGCACAATGAAAGTGATCCAAATTTACCTTATAAAGTTACTATCACGACCTCAATTTCATTAAAGTCAAGTGGCTAGAGTATTTTATTTGAATTTTAAAGGTTGTCGTAGAATAACATAAATTAAAGATGTATGTAATTTCTGCAGAACCCAATATCTCGTTATAAACTAAGCAGCTTAAGTTAAAAGGGTTATTATTAATTTTCATCTTGAAAATTGAAATTCTAAAGTGATATGGTGAGTCATTTTAATAATCATTTAACAAATAAATACTCGCAATTAAAAAACTGAAAAATATCTGCTTTTTTATGCACATGTTTTTGGATATTGCAAATATTACAGGTGTAATATTTAAAGCTTGGCTATTTGTGGTAAGTTCTCCTTTACTTAAAGAAAATATGACTTCACGTCGCTGGAATAGTTATTAAAACGCGTCGTGCAGGAGTGAGGAGCAGATGAGCAACGAAAAGACTTTTTCAGAAGCAGATTGCCATATATTTTCGACATGGGATTGAAAAACTTTTGGTCCAAGGCGGAGCTACATGCTTTCAGGCGCCGGACCGATCACAACTCGCTATTGACATGCAGCGCTTTTTCATATGTAGAATGGTAAGCGTTATATAATTCACAGATGAAAACTTCAGAATCACTATCACCATATGTCGGTATTCTCCTGTATGTGCTTACATACAAAAAATCTACGAATAGTTCATCTCTCATATATTGTACAATAATAAAAGCTTTGTACATTGTACAACTCAAAGTTATTGATAATACTTAAAATCGTAAGCATACTAATCGTTGACAATTCTTCACGCATACTCGTATATAATCAAATAATGTGATTTACCAAATGTAATATTCTGATTATTGTTTAAATATATAATATTATTTCAGTCGATATACTGTTTATTCAGAAACGATATATTAGATCGGAGGATATGAACGGACCTTAATTCAGAAGCCAAGTGGTGTGAAATAAATCATTCCGACTAACTGAGCATTAGATTCCCAAATAACAATATGTTAAATTTTAGCGTTTGAATTAGAATATTCCAACAATATTTTAATGGTTCAACGAGAACCTCACATAATGTTATGTGCCGTTAAGTTTTATTATATGTAATAATAAATGCCTTGTAAAATATATATAAATTAACTATGAATACCTTTTAATTTTAAAAATATATGAAATAAAAGCGTTCTTACGTTCAACATACTGATATCAACTTGATAATAGACCTTGCAGACTGGTGCTAAATAATCTCGATATGCGATCTTTCGTCTCTTTTTGTTCGGTCGTCGGACATGTAGGTGTCGCCATTTTTTTTTTGACAATTCCAGTCACGGGTGTATCATTAGTATTGTACGTGGTTATCTGTCATTGCGACGAGTAACGAGTGGTGATCGGTCTGGGGCCTGAAGCAAGCAAGTTCCGCCCCGGTCCGAAAGTTTGTCAAGTTTATCGAAAATAAATGTGCTTCTGAAAAAGTGTGCGTGCTGCTCATCTGCTCCTCAGCTGTCCACAACGGGTTCTAATAATGATCCTGGCTATTTTATTTAGGTAAAGGGTATGTTAATATATTAAGTAAAATAAAGTCAATAGACTTAGTTATTTTTACCATTTTTAATACATCTGTTTTTTCTTAAGAATTAAAAAAAAGGACTTTTATGACATTTTCACACTTTATCCTTTTGATGCAATCTTAGTCGGAGCAGATGGTAACCATAGAGTATCTCAATTCAAAGAATAGAAGAAAATCAGTCTTTATTAAGTTATTTCTGAGGAAGGTGCGGTGGCAATGAAACCGGTAAAGTAATTTATTAAAACTCAGTGGTTTCATACAAAGTTTTACATGTTTTGTTACTTAAATGTGACAAACCACAAAGTATCGATCGTAACGTGGCGTTACTTTCGCGTCGATCGATCGGGTCTTAACAGTGCGATCTCGCCGACGTTGGCACACGACTGAGCGCGCTCGTGATGGGCTGTCGCACAGCGCCGCAGTGGCGATCTACGTAACTAGTCCAAAATGCCAATATGGCGACACATATATGAACGACAAGCGAACAGAAATAAAAGACTAATGATTGTAGGTTTTAGTACCAGTCAGCAAGGGCTAAATCATGCTGTTCTCAGTATATATTATATTTAGTTTCTAACGATCTTCTTAAATTTGTTCTAAGGATATGAAGATAATGTAGCTATTAATCCAAGGTATGAAAAGGACTTGTAATATTTAGCATTTTTAAGGAGATTAGATAATTGGCTTGGAAATAATTCCGAGGTCTGAACTTATTGATAATGAGTGACATCTTTACTTAACAAACGACACGCAGTGTTCAATCGGTCCTCTTATTGAAATACTATGTGAACGATTGTTACTTTTAGTTTCTTATTTTTCTAACAGTTGACATCAGGATGATATAGCCCTTGCTGACTGGTACCGAAAACCTCGATATACAATCTTTCATCTCTTATTTCTATTCGCCTGTCGTACATGAATGTGTCCGCCATATTGGCATTTTCGACTAGTAACGTCACTTGTGGCGCTGTGCCCATCACGGACGCGCCAGTCATGTGCCGCCCAACGGCGAGAGCATATTGAATTGTGGCTCGGCCTGAATGCTATGACTAGGTCGGGCCATAAGTTTGTAAAGTTTATCGTAAATATATGTCAATATGCTTTTGAAAAAGTCTGTGTGTTATTAATCTGCTCCTAATCCTGCCACCACGCGACGGAATAATAACCACCTTTTAAAGAGATGAGGATGTTACAGTATTTCAATTATTTTGTCTTTATTATTTTGTTTTTATGTCTTTTTTAAATCTTGTATTTCAAACATTAAGTCTACATTGTTTTTTCTTAACCGCAATTATTCAAAGCGCAAGTTTATCTGTGATAGGGAGAATAGTTTATATTTTTACTACAGTAAAGTAGTTGTTTTATTGCCTTAAATATTTTTCAATTAAAAAGAATATATTTTCAGTGAACGGTTAGAAGAACTAAATTATTCAAAAATTGTACATTTTCTGAATTCTCTTCGCATTCATTGAATTTTGCAGCTATTTTAAGCTTCTGAACAAACATACAAATTAGGGCTCGATAAATGAAGCAACTGGAAGCCTTCGTGACCGACTCGCTGCAGCGGAAGTGGTTGTCGGGGAACCGGAAGAGCTTTCTGCTAATGGCGGCGCTGGCGTCCCTGCGGCCAAGAAGGGGACTAAAGCGACGGCGAATTAAAAACTTGCTCAAGAAAATGATTTATTTATACATTAAAGATTTCATACTTTTGCATACTAAATAAAATTAAACTGTATTTAATTTAATTTTTGTTAGACGTTTATTTGGTGGGTTTTATATTTTTCAGTTCTTAGGCGCCATTCTTTTACTATCATTTTTTTCGGTAGCGACCACTATTTGAATTTTACTTCAGGTATCCTCATTTCGAATTTTGTTAATCAAACAAATTTCAAGAACATCTCCAAATATTAAAAAACATATATATACACACATGCAAATCTACATCAAATTTCTCTCGTTAATTTGTGGTGAAAAAGAAACGGTAGACGCTGGGATTCGAACCACGAACTATGCATTATTCTCCGCCTTAATTGAGTTAATTTTTTATTTTTATGTAATCGCATACAGGAGAGCACAGCCGGTCACAAGACCAGTGCACTTTATGACGCTCAGCCAGGGAGGCTGGACGCTGCATGCGGGGAACGTGTGTTATATTTATGTGTTTCATGAAGACATCCAAATAGTAGGAAGGTGGAAAACACAGACGCTGGAAGAGCATTACAAAGCTTACCGGTAGCATTAAGGAAGGAACTTTGGAAACTGCCAGTTCTTGTCGACACAGATTAACTGTGTATGGATGTTCGGCAAGTGTAAGATGAGTTTGTTGGTTGTATATGGGTGCAGAAGGAATTAGTTCTTTAAGTTCCGAAGAGCAACGACCGTGGTTATAACGGTAGAAAAGACTAAGTGAACCAATCTTACGCCTGTGTTCCATTGATTGCAGGTTTGCCGTAAGAGTGTCATTGTTTATCAAACTAATTGCTCTTCTTTGAATTGAGTCAATTAAGTTAAGAAGGTATTTTGGGGCTCCAATCCGAAGGTGACTTCCGTATTCAAGGATAGGTCAGATTTGTCCTAGTAGGACATTTGTATATAGTATGGCATTCATAAGCTATGGTATTTGCAATAGTATCCTGCTTATGAATATTTAAAAAAACTACCAAAATTCGTTCTGTCAAAGTATTATATACCCCAGAGAAATAGCACGATCTCTGAATACTTAAGTTATAAACTATAAATATTATATGTTCACTTACTATTTCTTTAGTGCAAATTTTATAAAGGCGATTTTAGTATAAATAATTTGAATTGACATCCCAGCGTCAGCTGTTTATTTTTTTTCAATATCGATGAATAAAATGTATAACACATGATTTTTTCTAGATATAAATGTATTTACCGTTTTTTTTAAATATATTAATTATTAGAATACAATAATATATTTACAAAATATATATACAATTTATGGTAAGTAGGCATCCAATTTTTATATATAGTTTAACTCTAATTGTTTTAAGACTGCTTTGTGAATGCAAAGCTCTTAGTTAAACTCGTTTTATAATAAAATACCAGTGACACAGTGAAACATTAACCACGATTTTAAATACACGTGCTATAAATGAAACTCTCAAACAAAAATAATGTTTCCACGTAGTATCACTTTTGAACATGGCTACCAAGCCTTTTAGTCTCGCATTAATCAGTCAGATTTCATTTGACATGGCCGCGAGCTTTTGTGAAAGTTGGCTGAAGACGTTCGCTGAACGTTTCACACAACAATTAGCCCACACTTGGTTACGCATGAAGCAGAGTATTCAGGAGAAACATCCCCGCGGAATATGGCGTGAGTGCCTGAAGTAGACCTCTTTGAAACGTTACATATCAGTGCCGGTCGGGACTTTGTAAGGAAAAAGCAAACTGTGCCGCTTAAACGAGACCCTATCTTAACATTTCTATAAGTTACTATAAGAAACATTACAAATTTTATTTAAAACGATCCTGAAATAAGATATAATAAAAAATATATAAAAACAGGTATTTATGATTATTAAAAACAATTATTAAAAATTCCCGAAGCTTGCTAAACAGAAGACTCCACGAAATTACTTTGATAAAAAAATTCGTGGAGCTCATGTCAAAACTGGGCTTCTCTCAACTGGAATATATCAATATTCGAGATGATATAGTGGAAAAGTCTGATTAATTTCCTAAGAGGCATAGTCTCTGACATGTTAGTATTACTTCTAGGAAGAACAAACAATCTGTGCCTCCATATCCTTAAATAATTTTCAGGGACAAACACACCAATTTCCAACAAAATATCACTCTCTGTATACGCAGGTATGCTGTGGGTGGGTATGTCTTAGATATAAAAGCTTTTGTTTACTATACCGAAGGTTGTGAGTTAGACTTTAGGAGATCCTTAATATATTATAACGAAAATGATTTTTTAATGAATTTTAAGCTAAAAAATACCCCTGGTGTGAATTCATACTCATTAAATGTCAAATTGTATTTATTAAAATTGGTGGAAGACGGAAGTCATGGATGATTATAAACATGAAATTATAAGCACTACCCATTCAAAGTGATCTTCGGTAATAAAATATTGTTGTCCATGACGTTGGCGGATCAGCGCTTAGTTGTACTTAAAAATGGCAAGCGTCATGGACTCTTCAAAAAATATTTCTCCATTATGTTGTCGGTATACTTCTATATGTGCTTACACAAAAATGATGCTCATGACTGCACAGCATGGCGCCGATAATACTGAAAATTTTGTATACAAATTGTTTGTTCTCCTATTTATTGACTTACAATATCAGTATGGTGTTCTCTAAATTATTAAGTTATTATTATCTGTTTTTTCTCTTTAACTGCTTAGTCACAAACATTTTTATAAATGAATTTTTCATTGTATTAACCGCTAATTTTTAGTACAATGATGTGACAAATTTTATTTTGTAATTCTCCACTGTTCTTTCGAAACTCCTACCAAGAAGTATGGAAATAGCGTGATACCCATATATGACAGACGGTTTTCATTTTGCCGCTTTTCTTGAATACATTAGTATAATGCAAGTTCTCAGAAGCCTCTTTGAAAGATGATTCATTCACAAAGAGTTTTTCCAGTTCCGTTTTTCGCGTACTTTTTTTTTGCAATTCATCGATGTATTATTATAACTTCAGAATGTGGGCTGAAATTTGAATAAAACATAGAGATATGAGAATATTGGTGTACGTAATATGTTCTACTTACTTATATTCAAATAAATAAGTGGGATTCAAGTGAATTACTTTAAAATTAATAGTATAATATAAATTTACTTTGCGAATACGGATCATGTTTTTAACCATTAATTACACAATAAATGCTGCGTGTCGTTGGTTACGTCGAGTCACTTCTTACGACGAAATATATTAGTACTTTGCAGTATAAAGCTAATCACCCATTTCATTAAAATACCATTACCAGATACTGTTCTTGAATACTGCAACTGCTAATTCTTATTAATTAGGTCCCCAGGGTTTCATCCCAATGCAGTAATCAACTTGCCGAAAATAATAGATATTATTTACTTTGTTTTTACATAGATCACGTTGAGTGTCGCATCAATGTTATCTATTGACAGTGAAGGATTGAGAAAGGCTACGAGTTAGTCGAAACTGCAGTCTCATAAACAGAGGCTATACTCAACCTGATCCACGTTAAAGCAAAGTAATTAAATTAATATTCATTAAATTTTATCCACTATTTCAACATCGAATTCAATTTCTATGCGTTTTTAAGTGATGTACTTGTAAATGGAGTGTTGTACAGAGGAGAGTGGCAAAAAAGCTGACGGTTTTCGTCGTTCGTTTAATTTAAAACTGTCAGCTTTATTTACCGCTATCTGTACGTCATTCACGGATTGTTGAAAATAAACATTAATTTTGTTTATAAAGAGATTCTAAAAATTAAACTAAATTAAAAACTATAAAATAAGCACTGATATTTATAATTTCAATACCGCAACATGTCTTAATGGTTTGATGAGCATTTACATGTTAAATTTAACATTGAATTATTACATTGTATGGAAATGTTAATTACGAGAAATAATGCTAACAAGCAATTAAAAGTGTGGTTTCCAAATGTATGGATATTTCCAGAAATTCCCCAATTCCAATTGTGAAACGAGACCATTGTTTACGTCACATTTGTATTAGTTGTGTACAATGTTGTTTAATATGATTCTGTGGCCTTTATGCTTCACAGAATTTCACATTTAATTAAATTAATTCTACTACAGTAATAAAATACGACAAAACATGAACTAAAAATGTTAAATTTGTTGTTTTTTGTTTTTTTCTAATTGTTGTTTATTATACGAGTACACACATCCCTTATACTTAAGGAAGAGAATTTCAAATATCCGTGTTGGAGGCATGAGGAGCAGGTGAGCAGCACAAATACTTTTTTTAAAAAGTACATTGAGATATATAATATAATAATTTATTAATAGATTGACAAACTTTGGTCTGTTCGAGGCAGACAATGACGTGTTGTTAACGCCCCAAGCTGACACAGATTGCCGGCTAGCCACTGAGCGGTCGTAGTCGGTTACACTTAGCGCCGAAATTTATCCTCTGGCGATCCACAGAACCTCACCTGTCAAAAAAGCGATATGGCGACACATGCATGTCCGACAAGCGAACAAAAATAGAAGAAAAAGATCGAGTAGCTGCAGTATACTAGGCATGTTTTTGGTTGATTGGTTAATGAGCTGAACGCCCGAGGACCAGATCATTTTGTTGTAAGGGATGGCTCAACATTTTTTAAATCTTTTTATTTAAATAACATAAAAAAACATTTCAAGTCTACAGTAAACATAAAATAAAATGAACAGAAAAAATATCAAATAAAAAATTCTCGTTAATGCTTACCGACAAGTAACACAAAATTTCTTGTACAAAATAACAAAAATAAGTCAATATGTAAAAAGAGAATTTGTCCAATACAAATAATGATAATGGGGAGCGCTTATTCCTGAAAATGGAAATAACTCCGTCGCATGAATGGAGACTGAAATTTCAATATAAGTTACATGAAAAGTTGTTTCCTATCGCCCAGCGATTTGGTATACAAATGAACTGCCCTTTTTATGCCAAGCTTTTGGTACAAAAACATATACGGAATATATTGACTAGGAAGGTGTTTTTCTTCTTATCGGCATGCAATAATGCTGATCAATTTTTGACGAGTTTTTTTATGTTTTTTTTTAAATCATCAACTAATATATGATTATTTTCAGCATGAGAGTTTTATAAGTGATAACATACCAGTTACCAAATAAATCGACTTCACGTCACTGGGATAATTATCAGAACGCGTGGTGGAGAGATGAGGAGCAGATGAGCAACACATTTTTTTTAAGAAACACAAATTGAAATATATTTAAGATAAATATTGACAAACTTTCTGTAATTGTTTCGGTAATGATGATGCTGAACCTCACAAGAAAAGGTGGCTTAACATGATGTGACTTGTTATATAAAGATATTGACATTCCCCGTTTTCAAAAAGGCGACAAGTCGTGGGTTCGTCACGTGACCGCGTGGAGAAAGGATGCAGGAGCAGGTCGCAAAGCAAATAACTTGTTTTTGTAGCACAATTCGCGTTTATTTTTAATTAAAGACTTGATTATCCCGCCCGACCTTTATATGACGTTTTCGCCGGCCGGACAGGAATTAGCTGACGACAGCCGGGACACTGTGACACTGTGACTAAAACGCAAATTAAAGTTGACAGTTGAACCAACGTGAAATGGAGCAACTGTCTAAACAAATAAAATGGCGTATGCAAACTCCGTGTAATTTTATATATGATTAAAACTAACATTATTGGATGAGCAGTCAGGCGAGCGAACAAAAATAAGAAAGTATATATTTTTTTTGAGGCTTTTCGGCATCAGCCTAAAAAAGCTACATCAATATCATATCATTAGGTAAAAATGGCTCAACATAAAAGTCACGAATTTCATAAGCAACTATTGAATACACTAAAGAAATACATTTTTTCAATTCCGATAACTGTACTAATGTAATTTAATATTTATTTAAAACTTAATTATAATGTATTTTTTCCTTTATTTATTCTTAAATTAACGATATTAATCATTTGAATAACACAAACCGCTTGAAGCCAATAATTTTATTAAAGTGCAATGAAATTTAATTAATCGAATTTTATTTTCAGTAGTACAACCTTTCGCCATTTTCAAATCGATTTTGTTATCAAAGGGAAACACGAGTTCAATGTTTTTCATACACTGAAGAGTAAAGCTTTGAAGTAAAGTGGTTGATTACCATGCCAGTGGTGGTGAGTTCGTATCTACTTATTTTTTTTGCCCTTTGCATCGAAATAAGTTTGATTGCTTATTGTAAACACCAATTGAGATTGATTTTTTTATGCGATTGAATGCGAGAGAGCACAATTAATCGAGAATAGTGCACTGAATGACGCTTAGCCAGGACGGCTGAACGCTGTATGGGAGATTGTAAGGGTATATTTTAACTTAAAATGGAAACAACACACAGCTGAATTAGTAAAACGTATACGCAAATGCATATATATATTCATCAGACTCAGAAACATCTTAACTAAAGCAGATCTAAAAATGGTATACTACTCCATTGTCCAATCTCAACTAAAATATGGTATTGTTGGTTGGGGAGGAACATACCTAAATACTACCAACCCCATTAGAACTGTGCAAAAACTTATCATCAAAGTGATATTAAAAAGGCCTCCCACCTACCCAACAGAAAGCCTATACAATATATACAAACCTAAACACTATACCAAAAATACACTATCTTACAGACTATTAAAGAAAGGAGAATTGAAAACTGGTACACTTGTCATTCTGCTAGGTATATGTACAACTTATTAATACCAAAATTTAACACACAACATGCAAAAAATGGTTACAAATATAACGGAATAGTTAATTTTAACAATCTTCCTCGGGAAATTAAAGAGATCAGCGATATTAAAATATTGATTGAAAAGGTGAAACAGTACTTTAAAAGAATTACGAACAGAACCGACGTCACTGCATAACAAATTGAAATAATGAAATGTACCAAAAATGTATTATTAAATTATATAAACATTAAATTTAATTCAACATATAGTATATTAAATCTTTAATCATATAATGTTAGTTCTATATCAAAATCATGTAAATGTATATATATGTAATACTCTGTATAAAACTGTAAAATAATATAGATGAATCCCACGCCACACACAAGATCTTATCTTTAAGTGGTGTGGTAAGCGAATGTAAAAAAAAAAAAAAAAAAAAAAGATTGGAATGTAAATTACTATGTAAAAAATGTATCTTTTATATTTGATTAATTAAAAAAAAAAAAAATATCTGTTTCTTGAAGAGATTATGACTGTGGAAATAAGGAAATAACGTTGTTATTAACTGACAATGTTTGGTGAAACTGTATAATTATAAGTTTAGATTTATTTGAATTAAAAAAATAAAGGATTTAAAATCTTCAGTTTTATTTCACATTTATTTTTAATTAAATGGATTTTTTTAAATATTGATAAGAATATTGAAAATATTCTAATCTACTTTTTATAGATCATTGACTATATTACAATACTATTAGTAATTAAATAAACACATACAATACATTAAATTCTTTATACGCAATTGTTCGGTTCGAGACCCGAGTGGTACTTACTAAAATAAATAGACTGTCGGAAAGTAATAATATTAAGCTTGTGAATAAATGTTGACTGATTGAATAATAAAATATATATATATATACACATTCTAAATATAAACTATAGAGACATCTATCGTTAAATGATAGTAACAATGGTAAAAATAGAACTTATTCCGCGCAACAGTTCGGGCAGGAGATGGTGGAGTGGTCTATGTTAATGAACATGAGCAACGGTTGGTTCCAAGGCTCGCTGGTTCACATCCCGCTTCTGCCGATATTTTTTCTGAACGAATTGATGCGTATAAAGAATCTGATGTATAGTATATGAATATTCAATTACTAATAATTATTTTTAAGTTTGTTTTTTTTTACTAAAATATATATGAAATTATAAACGAGGAAATACAGACACTGTACGAGAATTCCAGGGTTTACCGGTGGAATTTTAGAATGAACTTTGGAAATTGCTAGTTCTTGGTCAATATAAATTAACCATTTGTAGTGTTCGGCAAGTGTGGGGTGAGCTTGTAAGTTGTAGCTGAGTGCATGAGGAATCAATTCTTTGAATAAAAAAGACCAAAGACTGTGGTAATAACGTTAGAAAATACTAAGTGAATCTGCTGTTTTTGGTAGTTCTTGAGGCTTATTTCAACACCCTTTTCTCATAAATCATAGGTTTTTTTGGCACACGTGGCCAGCTCATTCATTTATGGAGGACATAATTCATAAACCAACATTTTGGATTCACACAAATTGGGCTGGCCAAACAATATTCTCAAAGAAATTGTACATTTTTTTTATTTGAACGAAAATTACGTAGAATTACATTATTTATTATTATGTCTGAGTTATTTTTTCAGCACCATTATAACTGGCTGAAAGCTTCCGTATGACAGAAAAACGTGCAAGCGATTTATCAAAGCTTCTGTCACACGTACACGTACACGTACTGTATGTACGTACAAAGGGTGTTTCAACAAGAACATGAATTTTATTTCTCATATCGTTTGTTGTCGTAATTACTTATTATCTGAAGCATATAACAACCACTTTAAATTATTTGTTATTTTTCTTTGCTTATTGTTCAATGTATGTACATTACAACTAAGCGCCATCTTTACATACAACGACATAAAGATTGATCGATCCTGAAAAAGACCCCTGTAATGGCAGTTAAAAAAATGGTTGAAGGAAGTTTGCCACACACGGCTAAACCCAAAAGCCACAATATCAAATCTGGCCGTGAAAACCTCAGAAGTTATTCAATGCGTATCAATTATATAATACGCGTTAATTTCACTCCACTCAGTCTGTGAAGCAAATAACAATGGACTAGCGCGAATTAAAGAAATAAGTAATGCTGAATGCAAAGTGATTGCTGAAAACATTGAAAAAATAAGTAATCGGTGCATAGGCTTGCGGTTCGAAAATCCGCGCCTACCGTTTCTTTTTAGTCAGATTTATTGATGAAATTAATGCCATCTAAGATAAAATTTGCTGTTAATGTGTATGTGTGTAAAAATGATTAAATAATGGATTGGATCTTCAATGATCTACAAACATTAGAATATTTAGAAAATAGTATCAGATAAAACTAACTTATGTGATAAGAAATGTCTTTAAATTATGTAGAATAGTATTAAAATCCTCCTCTGTAAGTTCGTTATTGAATTGCGTGGTGGCTAGGTGGGGAACAGAAAACCAACACACAGACTTTTCTAAAAGTAGCGGAATGGTGGAATCCTAGCGGAATAACATACTGGGCCGGCATCTTCTCGCAGTTGGCAAACAACTGACTGCCGTGGTCGGTGACACCCACCGAGCGCCGTGGTCGGTGACACCCAGCGCCACAAGTGGCGATCTATATAAATAGTCCTCCTAACGGAATTACAAAATGACAACACATGCGTGTCCGATAAGCGAACGAAAATAAGAGACGAAAGATTGTATGTCGAGGTTTTCGGTACCAGTCAGCAACGTCTATATCATGCTGATGTCAGTAATATAAATCGTTTGAAGTAAAATAACAAAGGTACAATATTAAATAAACATATTTTTGAATCTTTTTTTACATGACTTATATTAGGCACTGCTTAAAGTTATTTTATTGCAAGTAAGTTTGTCAGTTGAAGTTGTTAGTTGCGAAACCGCAGTCTTCATGCCTGTGATTAACAGTTCATCATGATCGATGTTAAGTCAAAATAGAAAGTTTGCATAATGCGTATAATCACTATTGAAAATAAAACATTAAGTAAGAGATGAAAATAACTATAAAAACTTTTTAATATGTCAGATTCAATTGTATCAAAATATGACAGCTAGAAAGTTGAGTGATTTATAATTGTTATTTTTTGTTGATACATCCTTTATATACATTTATGCTGAGACCTCAACAGAGGTTGTCTGTAAGCACATTATTTATCTCCTGCAAGTTGTTTCCGGCTATCTTGGCGATTCTTCCATCCCACCTTCCATCCGGCCGGAAGGACGTTGCGGCGCGGGTTTATCTCCGTGAAAGCCTGACGGTCTTTGCGATTTTTACATTTTTTCGTGAAAAAAAATACGACGATTTGAGCAGCACCTGAATGGGACAAACCGCAACACAAAGCGGACGAAAAACTTTGCCCCGAATGCAAAGTGATTTGAATAAACTGCGGTGAAACTATTTTTCATTCGCGCAGAATAGAACCTTTCAGATACTCTGTCGTCAACGTTTCAGGAGCGTTTCGCTCGAAATGGAAAACACATTCAGTGAAATGACTTCGATTTATTATGCCGCTTTTTGTACGTTGAACATTTCCGACTGAAATTCTTTATGACAATTTATTAACAATTCTATACATTATATCACACATTTGTAGAACGTCTATTTAAATAAGTAATAGTGCGATCGATTTGAGCTTCGACATAACTGATGTCATCTTATATATTTTATTACAAGCAAATAACTATACATTATTTTGAACTCACACCTTGAATATTTGTGTATTGTTAGGAAATACATTTCGAATAAATTAGAATCATCTTTTGTTCTTTTGAAAAATAAAATTAGTGACTTTTTGAATCACTTATAACCAAGTAAGTAATCCATTACTTGTTATATATTAAAAGAAGAATTTAGTTGGTAAAAAATTAAATATCTACATCATTTGAACAAGTTTAATAGAAGATTATCAAAATAACATTTGGTAAAGAAAAATATTGATACGATACGAGTATAGGTATCTTTTTTAGTTGTTGTCAAGTATGGTTTATTTAGAGATTATTTTATATTAAATTTAATATGTTTTAACTACTTCTAACTTGTTTATTTTTACATTTTTCTTATTTTTTCAATTCAGCTCTGGCCCTGACAATGAGAGACTCCAGTTCTGATTACAAATTGCATCAGAATATTCTATTACACCAAAGAAACTTGGCGGACGTGGAAATCCTGGAATAGATTAAGAACCGGAGTTAGTAAAACAAAGGACAATTTCGAGCAGTGGGGAATGTTTTAGCAGGGAGAGTCACTGTTGTGCGACTGTGGAGACTTGCAGGCCACCTCACTCATAGGATCCTGCTCCATTTGCCCAAAAAGCTGCACGTCCCAAGACCTAATGCTGGGTAACACACGGCCTATCGATGTTACCAGATACTGGCCAGAAATAATTTGACGTTGCTGACACGAAGAAGAGAAATGAAATTCACCTTTGCTTCTAAATAATCTTAAAAATTCATATTATAGTCAACAGCGTAACCAGAGCCCTAAAAACTCATAAAATATAACTGTAGGAAGAAAACATTTCATCGACATAAAATAAAGACCATCAACAGTTGATGTTTAACTGTTTATTTTCAAAGTTTCAAAAAAAACGAAAAAAAATATTGTTTTTTTTTTAAATTACTTATTTTGAAATAATTCTTTAAAACATGAAATTTTTTTATTGCTATTTAGAGTTTTTTTCTGTCCAAAAGCCTGAAACCACTTAAATGAATTCTAAAAATATATTCAATTTGAAGTCAAGGTGTAAAAAAAACTACCTTTGATCAAAATAAGAAAGTTCATCAATTATTACTTACATTAAAAAAATACAAATTCACAATCAACATAATAATATTTCTTTGACATTCCGAATTAAATATGTATATTTAATGTTTTTTATTTTTAATTAAAAACGACTCATATTGTTTATTGATGTTTTTTCATTTAATTATTTTTTATCTAAAAAAATCATTTTTAATTTCGGCATTTCATATGATAATGAAAGGTTATATTCGTTTAATTGAATCGGTTTGATCTCTTTAATAAAATCCAATTATTGAACACCCAAATATTTCTCAAATATCAAGAATCATATATGATCCTACGTGTACCTCTGGGTGTATAAGAGTCTTGGGCCAACCATATACAGTCTGAGCTTACAAAGCTAAGAAATGGAAATTCGCGCTGTCTATAAGCTTAAAATATGGAGCGGATATGGTAAAAGAAATATGAGTGGCTTGTTCTGTCTCCAGCGGCGATTAAAAAAATTATAAGCTCTTAATTAACTTCAACAAAATAAGAATGACTATTAACTGATAAATATTTATTTATTAACCTTGCTTTTTAATGAATCACGTTGGGTATTCTGTTTATGAGACTACAGATTTGACTTCTGCATAAATATGTTCGAACACTTACAACATATACATGCCACTCAGTTGACTATTGAAAGTGAAGGATTGAAGACGGCTACCAGTTAGTCGAAAATGCAGTGTCATAAATAGACGTCATACTCAACGTAGTCCATGTAAAAATAAGGTTTATATTTATAATTTATAATCAATCTTAAAGTGAATGCTAAAAACATTGAAAAAAAAATACTTTTGACTGATTTATATGATTTGTAAATATTAATCGTTTTGCAATGTTGATTCCTTACCTGAAAAATGACAGTCATAGTCTAACCCACGGGTCATCAACCTGGTCCGTGCCGCCCACTAGTGGGCGATACGGGCTTCCGTGGTGGGCGGTAGGCGATTTTGGTCTCTCTATAATCTCCCACATTCCTTCTAGAATTTTTTCCACCCATATACTGAATTGAAATATAGCGAGGTTGGTGGGCGGTAGGGAAATTTTACCATGAAAAATAGGGAAAAGTGGGCTTTAGGCATAAAAAGGTTGACGACCCCTGGTCTATCCATTGAAATTATTGGTAGCCGAAAATCGTTTCATTAACACCATCTATAAGAAGTGAGATATCTAAATGTTGTCTACGACATTAGATGATCAAGAATCTACATACAGCTTTTTGCTTAATTTTAAAATGGTAAGCGTAATATAATCCATTTATATGTTTTTTTCATATATGTGCGCTTTCATAAAAAAGCCATTGGGTTGAAATGAAATTAGTTTCCGAACAACTTATTAGTTAAATTGAAAGTTTGCAAGGTTTCCGATAACCCGCATACGTCGTGGCCCTAAAAAGTTGCACAATAAGCTCCCAAAACAATGGCACCCACTAAACTTATGAGAGGGTGTTGAAAGGGGCGCTTTATTGATCCGGGGTCGTTATTGATTGGCTATTGGTGTTGAGGCGACGAGCTTAAAGCTCGCGTATTAAATGCCTTATAATCGAGCCATCGCTGCGTAAACAAATAGACGGTTAAAAGTGGGTTGAAATTGTTCTGGCGTCGGTTAAAAACGATTTTCCTGTGTGTATTTTTAGTAAATGTTTTGTTGATCTGATCGATACGGAATGTGAATAGAATTTTTAATAAATTGAACGAAAATTAAAAAGTCATATCAATTATTAAAGACACCGAAATAAACCATTAAAATTTAATAATAATAATTAAATTTATTTTATAATGTCTTTTTTTAATTGAACACAAAAATGTATCATTTTATAATAGCTTAATACATTAAAAAAAACACATACCCTGAAGATTTATAATGTCTTTTTTCAATTGTTGTGCCCGCACACACATACAACCTATAAATATGTGTGTACTAATGTAGAAACTAATTACTAGTACATACCTATATAAGCCACTGTCTGGTTTTAATTTCATCATTATTGAAGATGGTCTCCAGGGAGGCCGATACATGTAATCATTTAAAATAAATGTGAATCAAAACTAAATATTTTTATTTTCACTAATTTTTTGATTAAATAAGTTAAAAATTATAATTATGCAGTTTCGCCAAGTATTGTCAGTTGATAACCTTAATGTTATATTATTTTGATATGGTTTTATGTATTCAGATCGGTTTTAGAATATTAACCTGGATTATTTTGTTAAAACTATAAAAAAGGCTTTCTTGCTCGCTCTTACGCCTCGTCATTCCTCATAAAGTCAAACCATCGTACCCACAGTATTCAAAACAAACATCTACTCTCTAAATCCATCATACGGCTGCATTAGGTTTTGGTGAGATGCCAGAACTCAGAGACATAAACAAGAATATGGACGATACTCGCTGTATATAGAGTAAACATTGTTTTAATCAAATGATGTTTTAAATCCCAGATATTGCGCATTAGATAAAAAAGAAGCCTTCTGTCGAACAGTTGTTCTTGAGGCAAAGGTAGACTTGGTTTTGTTACATTTATTAAAGATTCCGTAGGAGAGCACAATCTAACTAAATCTGTCTTTTATTCAAGTACTCGAGTTAGCGCCGTCTTGGAAGACCGTCGTTAACTATACATATAATTTACTCGACGGAACTACGGAAAGCCGAGATAACATGGAATGAGGCGAAGAAAATAGCGTCCAACAGAGTTTTGTGGTGGAAGTTTGTGAATTGCATTAGCTCCAGTCTAGTAAGCGGACATGCTGATGATGATTATAACGATGTGTGAATTTTTAGTATTATAGAGTAGAAATTTATAGAATAATCTGTCAAGGTTTGTTAATAATTCCCACTTAGTTTCGTAAGTTGATACCCGCTCGATAAAATAAATAAGAATTGCAATTTATTTACTCTCCAGATAAGTATTAGAAAAGAAAACAAACAACGCGAACAGAATCCGCAAGATTTCACTCGCTATTGACCCCCAAAACGTGGGTTGAAACGTTGGCGTCGAGCCAAAACTCTCAGCGGAACCTTCACCCTGAAACAAGCTTTTAAATAAAGCAAGAAAGCTTTGTTTTCAGAACTTGAGTATTGGATATTCAGTCTTCAGGGACTTTATATTAAAACATGGTGCGGTGTGATTTTAAAGATTAATTTTTCGTGGGATATTTTTTGGACATGACCAGAAATTTTCTCATATATCGACGTTGTGGAAATATAAATGAAACTGTTGGGAAAGTACTATTATTTTTGTTGGTGGCAATATCAGAGTGAGAACAGTGATGTACAAATAATGATGGCCGAAACAAAAAATTTAAATGAATTATTAATTCAATTAAAAAATATGTTGTTTGACCGTTAGATCCTCTTCTTTATGTGAGCGACGTCAAATTATTTTTGCCCAGTATCAGACGACATCGATAGCTCCTGTGTTGCCCAGCATTAGTTCCTGAGACGTGCAGCTTGTTGGGCACATGTAGCAGGATATTAGATGTGAGGTGGTCTGCAGGTCTCCACAGTCGCACAATAGTGACTAACCCTGCCGAAGCACTCCCCCCCGCTCGAGGTTGGCCTTTTTCTACCAACTGCGGTTCTTAATCTGTTCACGGATTTCCAGATCCGCCAGTCAAAGTTCTTGCCAGTTGGGAGGCCTTCCCTTGGAGTAATGAAATCCTCTGATGCGACTTGTTGCCAGAGCTGGAGTCTTTAATTTTCAGGGCCGGATGTGACAGGTTGTGTGGATCTCAGAAAACTGCTTTGCGACTTCATTCTGGGTGTTAGGGGTATCTGATTATACAAGTAGTGGGACGGTTGGTTGATTGTCTTACGAAATTGGTTGACTGCAACCGTTCTCTTTAGATCTAAAGTTATTTATATTTTTGATGTATGTCGACAGGCGTATGTAACTGTGATGGGCAGATGGATGCAAAGGGTGGAAGATCAAAGAGGATGGAGATGAATATGTAAGTAAGTGTTGGGGTTGGGAAAATTGCAAATGTAGTGAGTGAAAAAAATGATAAAAATAAAAATAACATTAGATCATTTTAATATTATTTTTTTGTTAAAAAGGTTGATGATTTGTGCAGGCTGTGTTGATAGACCGGTGCGATCAATCACGCATATCACCGGTCAGCTCGTGTATCGCACTAGAAGTATTTATCTTAGCACCGCGTCGCGTGAGTCGGTCAGGCGTTGCACGGTCGGGAAGGCTGGCGTTAGAGACGAGCGCGGCGGCGGTACAAAAATACAAGCAGGAATCGAAAATATTGACAGGAAATAGACGAAATATCATAAAACATATATGTATATATATATAATAATAAAATATTAATAAATCGTTTCTTGAAAAGTTCTTTGTGTTGCTCATCTGCTCCTCATCCCTCCACCACGTGCTCTGATAAATATCCCGGCAACGTGAAGTCGTTTCTTTTAGTAACGGGTATGTTATCATATATGTCGCAGTGTGATAATGAAAACGAAGACTTGATAAAATCCCTAAGGGAAATGATTGATTCACGTCAAGATTTTAAACTTCAAACTCAGTTTAGACATTAAGAAATTACCTCACCTCACTTAATCTTCCTGCAATATATATAGGGATGTGATTTTTGAAATTTATTTGACTTTATGCCACAAATTTGTGATGACGATATACTCCAGATAGAGAGCGTAAACGCATAATTTATATTAAAAGGGGCTCCCTATAAAACACCGCCAATATTGACTTGTAAAACACACGAGAAATTTCATGGATAATATTCCAATTTAAAATCAACATGAATTTTATTCGATTATGCGAACACGATAAAGCGCTGAAATTTTACCGAAAATCATATTTTATGTTTGTTTTGACGTGAATTGAGTTCAAAGCTTGATATTCTCGTACAAATGCTTGAAACTCTTAAACGTGGATTCGTATAAGAGTATCAAGCAAACGGGTTATTATTTAATTTAATTATTAAGACATCTCATTAATTTTAACTGCGGTTTGAATGCGATACTGAAAATAAAGCCCGGAATAATTGCATGCATCATTACGCTGTTCCTATTCCCAAGTAACGGGTTTAATAACATTCCGGTTTATTATGCAATAAATGTGTTTCATTACTAAGGAACACGCCTTTCAAAGAATCTCATAAACCTTACTGGGGGCAGCGCGGATAGGCCTAATCTTAGGCCTTGGCCTTAGCCCGGTAGGCAATAAAAGGTTTTACTGCTGGTTATACCAACGCTGATAAAATATTTCTTTATAGAAAGTAAAACCAATACATACGTACCAATAACAAAATCACTTGCTAATGAAAAAAAAAACGAATTTTGATGGATGATTAAAAATACAAATTGTTTTTACACACTCTTTCTGAACAGTTAATGATGGTTCTCATTATACCAAAACGCAGGTAGTCAAAATAAAAAATGGCTTAATAAACATATAATCAAACTGAGTTGAACCAAATAATCCGTTCTTTTGGAATGTCAGGCTAATTACCCGATCTGCATTAGATAATATGATAAAAAATCACCTAAATATGTCTCGAATACTGCTGTTTCTGAACGTCCCTGGTGTATTGCTTTGGAGGTCATCAATAAGTATATATCTAGGTTAACCTTCGAATATATAGATATTTTAATTAGTGTGAGTTGTGGCTACTAAAAATACTAATCTAATATTTATTACAGGATGAAAAATAATAAAAAGCGAAAAAAAAAACGAGAGATATAAGTATATATTTCTTATATATAAAATGTATAACTGACGATCGCGTCTTACACTTGCCAAATACACGGATAATGTTTGTAGAACCAAGAATTGGCAGTTTCCAAAGTTCTTCCTAAATGTCTCCGGTAATCTCTGGAATGTTTTTTTTAGTATCCGTGTTTCTTTCTTAATACATCTGAAACTTTAAAAAATAATAAATAATAAATATACATTTGTATTTTTTTCAATCCACTAACAAGAACAAACACAACACACGATTCCTGCATGCAGCGTTCAGCTATTTTAGCTGAACGTCATAAGTGAACCGATTACTTACAAAATTATACTTCATGCACAAGTTAATATACAAGTATTTTGTACTAAGTGCGACTATATAGAGTTTAATAACAAAATAATTACTATTTTTTTTGCTAAAAAATTAATTTTTCTTAACACAATAAAATAATGTAAAAAATGAAGTAAAATATGTAAAATGTAGAGTTAAAAAGGTATTTTTATGATGTTACTTTTTCATTACTAAAGCAAAAAATTCTCTTCCGGTTAGCTAACAAAGCATTCGTTCAAGTAAACTCGTTTTTCAGCAGACTATTTTCAGCTTTTCGCCATCTTTTTGAACATCATAAAACGCTTGTGCAGCATTCTGAATTGATCCATTTTCTAGATTGCCCGCAGGATAAGTTCTGCGTGAAAACTCGTCTGCGAGAAAGCTTGGAATGAGCTTTTTGGTCGAAAAATGTTCCCTGGCAAACAGATGCGCCTCTTGGAGCTATCTGCAAGCTTGCCACTTGTTACATTGCGTGCTTTGGTGCTGCCAATATAGATTTTTTTGCTGAAAAGTTTCATAAAAGCTCATCTCGCAAGTTCGGCATATAAATATTACCTACAAATATAGTGTGATTAACATAAGTTAACTGACAATTCGGAAATATATGCATGTTTAGATGGTCTAACAATAAAATATGTTTTTTTATTCAAATTTGAAATATAAACAATTTCTTTGATTAAGGCGTAAGAATGAATTAAACATATTCTGAAATATTACCAAAATATGACGTAATTGATTTTACAAAAAAATATGAGATATATAATGAAATATAATGAATATAATTGTATGTTTCTATCTAAGAGATAAATATTAATTACTCATTATATTAGTTATAGATTTATAGTCCAGCGGCAATAGCAAATCATTAAATTGATTCTAGTTAGCTAAGGTTAAGCAACATTTGAAGCGGAATAAAATTTGGACTTTTGCGATTAACTAACTTATGATTTAACCACGTTTCATTGGTCGTGTTAAGTTGTTCTTCAAGATTAAATAGTATACCCATCAGAAACGTTGGGATTATCATGAAAACTCTTTAAAAGAAACATGAACTTGACACTAATTGTATGATGAGCTTAGATTTATACTTTTAAGTAAGTCGTTTGAATGTCATTTTTGCTAGAAATGATTTTTTTATGAATTTATTAAAAATGTATTTAAGTAACACAACCTTAAATTTTTGAGCGGCATATTTTTTTTCTTAAATATCGTCCATAAATAAATTAAATGAGAGTTAACCTTCCCCGCACACAAGCTTTAATCTTTTTCGCTAGCTTGGATATATAAAAAACTTAAGTTATATTTAAAAAAATGTAACTGAAAAATAAATAAAAAATAATTTAAAAAATCCAAAGTAAATCGTGAACAGTTAGAAATATATCACAATGAATAAAAATCTGTTTTCAGGTTTTTCAGTATATTTCCTGAAGTGTTGCATGCATATTTCATCCGGCACTTATGCTTGGGCTGCTGTAATTACAGAGGCTGGAAAAATGGGAAAGGGAAAAACTGGAGTGGGTCTGAAGTGTGTGTCCAATTAGACCCTCGAATTAAATTTTTATCGGTGGTGTTCGCTGTGAGATGGGATTCATTATTAATTTGCTAGGAATAAGAGAACAGAAAATTACCTCTGATTATCAGCGTACATTATTTATACAAAAAAGATAAATGGAGAAAGATAGTATAGTTCCTCTGACGGCCTTTAAGGACAGTGCGAGACTGAGGTCTTGAAGAATAGCCAGTTGCAAAGTAATGTTATGCTCTCCTGCAGCGTTAAAGTATGTGTTAAAAACAAATTTACGATTATTTACTTGGTAGAGCTATTAAACTAACAATAGCTCCAGTGATTATGATGACGATGATGATTAATGAAAATTTGAATATAGTTTACTTCTGCAAGTACGCAAATAAATTATAAATATTTATTTATTTACCTTGTTTTCACATGGATCACGTAAAAAAAGTTCTCTTTTAGGAGACTGCAGTTTCGACTAACTCGTAGCCTTTCTAAATCCTTCTCTTGCTAAGAAATAACTGAGCTGCGTTGTTCTTTATAAGTGTTCTAACCTATTTTTGTAGAACATAGACACACCCCCACCCCCTCTCCGACAAAAATGGGTTAGACCACTTATAAAGTACAATGCAGCTCATTTATCTCTTAGAAAGAGAAGGATAGAGAAAGGATACGAGTTAGTCGAAACTGCAATATCATAAAAGAAAACTTTTATTACGTGATCCATGTAAAAACAAGGTCAATAAGTAAATATTAAAATTTTTAATAGATCTTAAAGTGAATGCTGAAAACATTGAAAATAATACGCAAATAAATGTAAATATTTAATTACATTATATCTGTGTGTTGTAATTTGTTTGATTATAAGTAAGTTTTATTTTGCGCTTGTTTATCTATGAAATATTGCAGATAATGTATCCTCATTATACAAATATTATTTAATATTATGGATGCTGAAGGATATTATAAATGAGTTATGTGTGTTGAGCTCTACAGAGGGTGTAATAATTTCACATTGTGAGGAATAACGAGATCAGAAAGTGGACAACGAAGCCTTCCATACTACAGTCATTCAAGTGACAAATTTGGTCCTGTTTGGTACATGAACCTCTTATGCTGAATAATATCATTAAAATAAGAGCTTTTTCTTACTTTTCCTAATTCTCCGGGCTCTCATCGTTCTGGAACGCCATTGAGAGTTATAGATCACTCCGAGAAGTAGAGCTGCGTGGAATGAGACGACGACCTTGGGTGTAATTTAAATTTGGTTATTAGTGACGACTTTATGCTATATTTAAAGCAGCAAACATGGTAATGAAATTAAATGATCTTAGTGATACACATAGTGCATTTAATGTAACTAGTGTTTCAGAATACAGTGGTGACATTGAAAAGAGAAAAGATTAAAAAAAACATTTGAAAAATCTTGTCTTCGATATGGTCATAAATGGAAGAAGGGTATGAGACAATTCAATTTTAACATACAGAAGTGTATCGTTTTAAACATCATTTCAAAATAAAGCATTTAACCCTGACATTTATTGGGAGTAAATTTTTCGTATATATATAATCTGAAATTGGCTAAAAATAAAAAATCACAACCAAAGTAAATAAAAGCAACAATGTACCGCTGTGCTCGGACCGCATTTGTATGGAAGCTTAAACACGCGAAATTATAGCAAAGAGTAAGTTGTCTTGTTTGTTCGAGGAATTAGCGCAGTTTGTCTTGGAGGCTGCTAATTAAACAGTAATTAGATAACGCAAATGTCTGCTAAACTCAAATAAGCAAATTCCGTGCATTCATGCTTTTTCATCAATTTTTCAGGTATATATGAACAAAGACTTGCTTATTATACTTAGTATTTTTCTCGTAGATAAGACGATATGCATGAATCATAAAATTTATGTATAAAGCGAATAATAACGCACTTACTTTTAATCTTATTCCCAAAAAATACTTACTTTATGTCTATTTTACAGCTATGTTCACAATCGTACTTTTAAGAAAAACTTAGAATATTTCCATATGTATTTAATCTCACTAGAAAAATTTATGCCACATATTGAACATCTTTACAAATTAATGAAAGCTTGAGAGCATTTATATAAGAGATAATTGATATTCAAAGTAATTTCATTAAATTAGCTGTTATTTGTTACGTCATTCCAAATATGTGTAATTATTATATTACAATATAAAAATATTTTTTTTGAATCATTTAATCTATCGAAATGGTATTATCACAGTCATAGAACATTATTATCAAAAGATAGCCTCAAAACACAACGGAACTGATGATATCTGAGGCCACCCTGCGGCTGAACATGTGGAGAAACGCTACTGAGGAGAATACTTGGATTGCCCGAAGAGGACCTAGGCCCTGGACATGACCTGGAGTGGAATAAATGGAGGTCCCTTAACAGTCTTCGGACGAGAGAATGCAAGAGTTGGACACAAATGAAAGACTGGCAGTTTTACAGCACACCGACTGAATGTGACTGCGGCGTGGAGCAGACCCTTTCCCACCTTTAGCTGCACCCAGGAAGACCTGATGATGGCCGGGAGTAACGCCATTGACGTTGCTCATTTCTGGGCAGACAGTATCTGATCCTGCTAATTCCAACACGATTATATATAGCACTGTGTAGGTATGCGAGTGTGTAGTGTGATCAGGAAGAAAAAATGTGAAATTAGAAGATGTGAATCTTCTTCACCTGATTCCAAACTAGAAAGTAAATAAATAAAATTAAATATAGTGACGGGGAATTCAATTTAAAAGTGAAATTTAATTGACATTTATCACCAAACGATAATAAATTTATATATTACGCCAACCATTTTCCGCTAAAAATCTGGAGATTTGAAAGGTTTGTTTTTTAATTACTTGCGTTTATCTCTATCATTACACAAAATACACGGATCCTTAAAATAATTAGCAACTAATATTTTTAATTATATATAATATAAAAAACATTCAATGTTATTAAGCAAGCAATTTTTTTGTTGTTGTTATTAAAAAAAACATAATACTGCAGTATAATATTATTACTCCAAAAATATTGAGAATACATCCTTCAGGTACGTACACCCACGAACCTTTCCTGCGTGCACAATGTTATTATACAATATTTAGATGAAACGTTTCAAAAAATGGATAATATTGAGGTCAGTACGCCCCGCTACCTTACCTGAAAGACCTTTCAGATTTTCCCTGAAAATGTGATCTTTCAGCGTGGAGCACCATGACCCTCCTTTTCATATTATCCTACTAAAATGAATGCTTGTGTATTTTTCATGCTAAACCAGACACCAGTCTAGATATTTATCTTTGCACAACATTTTTTATTTCAAAAATCTAAAAAATATTTTTTATGAACAATATACTCGTAATTGAATAAAAAATATATCTTTGCGTGTTTATCTCCGATTATTATTTTTAAATTTGAAATAAATAGCGAAATAATCAGTTGTTGAAAGATGATAATAGAGTACTGGAAGTGCGATGGTTTGACTTCGTAATGAATGACGAGATGAGAGAACGGACGAGTAAGCTTTAATCTAAGGGCCCTTTCCCACGGACGTCCAGTTTAGCAGGATCAAGTTTAGTAGTATGGTTATAACATTATATTTATGTCAATATTACCGTAGTAGCACGTATACTACTAAACGTGATCCTGCAAAAATGGACGTCCGTGGGAAAGGGCCCTTACTGTCGTTCATGAAGCAAAAATGGATGTGGATATAACATACTTTTTATGTTGCCGAAGAATCGCAAACACTTATACTTATCATTTTTTCCTAAAATATTTCCATGTTCACTCCCTCAACTGTAACATATAAACATGATGAGCCACAGCCATAAATCTCTGTCAGCCACCTTATTCCACTTTTCATACCGAATACGTTCTGTATATAGGTCCTGACGGCCTTACAGGACGGCCTGAGTCCGTGGGCTTGAAGAAAAGGCAGCCGTAATTAATGATCTTCTGCAACGTTTGTAAAAATGGCCCATCTTCGTCTCTTGACGCACTGTAGTATGTAAGGCTGACTAGTACGCTCTCTCATCTCATTCATTAGGAAGTAAAACCGTTGCACTTCCAGTATTCTATTTTCATCTGTTTTAGAAACCCATTATTCAGCTGCATTAGTTTTTCTGCATTCAGCCTTCCAAAATAATAGATACTTATTCTTCTTCGTAGTATCAATCCGGTGGATTGGTTAACAGCAACAAAATTTTGCATCTCGATCTCCACTCTTCTCGATCCTCTGCAACCCTATTTAGCTCAGAATAAGAGCTACAACTCATTTCCTTGAACACTTGCTGCAAATACTCTACGCGCCCTATGCAGTTTTACACTCAACCATCCCTTTCACAATGTCATGAAAAAGACCATCGTAGCGCATGATGTGACCGATCCACCGGGCTCACCTCTCTGAGACGGCTCTTACTTTAGGTATCTATCTTCTTTGATTATGCTGAGAACCTCATTGTTCGTGACGTGGTCTCTCCAGTAAATTCCGTGAATTCTTCTGTATGACCACATCTTAAAAGCTTCTAGTATATTAAGATGTATGTGGTCATACACATTTTATCTGATATGTAAGTGAACAAATACCAAAACGGATTAAAACATTTAATGCTAGAAATTCGAAATGATCGTATGGTAATGTGAGAAGCTATAATTTAGTAGATGATAATGGAGATGATGATTATGATGACAAATATGTGTTAATGCTTTGTCTTTTAAATCAAGTTTTTTTTCGAATATTCACAAACAAAAAAAAACTTCAAGTATAATAAAACAACGGTCCGTTTTCACGGTAATTTCTAGTGCCCAGTATATTGGTTACACCTCCCCGAGGGAGGCTTCGATCTACACAAAAATAATTAACTTTCAACTCAAACATTTGGCGAAGTCAGAGCCTCGAACACAAATAAAAAGATCGATTACGACCAATCATTTTCGTATTATAAAACGATCAAAACACAAAATTAAAGAATTTAACGTTGCGAGCTTTCGGGACTTGGGTCAACTTTTCCAATATGATGGGAAAAGTTTTCTTTCCGAATTAAGCTCTCTTTAATTTTATGATTTTTATTCAAATTGTATTTTTTGCGTCGGATTTTTTTATTGCTGCTAATAAGTCTTAATTTTATACCGATATTGATATTTTTATAGATAATGAAGCTTAAATTGGTTTACAAAAACACGTTTTCTTTCTTATGTAAACACATATAGAAGAATACCGACAGATGATAATTGCTGAAGACTGATCTGTGGATGTTGTGACGCTTAGTAAGGGCCTCTACTCGTATAGAGAGTCCTAAATATATTTTTTTATGGTATCATACAAATTTATACATTAAAACATTAATACTAAATATAAATACTCTACAAAACGTGAATTATGGTTTATATGCATCTGTAGCGATCGCTCGTTAAACAGCATCGACGCGCAACATCTTTGGCGGAAGATCTCGTGACGTGCTGATGTCGGTCATTTTTTATTTTATTTATATCTCCATTGCAACTCATGTGAATCATTTTTCTTATACAAAATTTAACGCAGAAAAACAATTTGCGTTGTGGTTGATGATAATTTGAAAGATCAGATTTTTTGGACCGAATGTTGGCCGGTATAAGCTAACACCCAGCTAACCTCATCAGGTCAAGCTGGTTAGGGCACTCTATTGTCCTGGAGGTAGTAAATGCCCTCCTCAGGCGGATGAACCTTTATGGTCAACGGCATTAGGATGTGGAAATAAAGGGGAAAATACCACATTAAAGGTCTTAAAGACATCCCACGTATCAGCAAAAAAATGATTGCATCTCAAGTAAAATTTTCCGGAGATAAAATAGTCCCCCAATCGGATCTCCGGGTGGGGACTGCTCGAGACAAAACAACCAAGACAAATAAGAAAAACCTTCAGCCAACAAGATATGCCACCAACTGTAGCAGGACTGTGGCGCTTATGCTGAGCTGAAAAGGGTTGCGGAGGACCGAGAGGAATGGAGATCGAGATGCAAGATTCTGTTGCTGCAAACCAATCCACCGGATTGATACTACGAAGAAGACTAAATATAAACCAAAATAAAATACATGAAGAACGATTTTTATGTAATCAAAACTTATATATTTTTAAAATTCCCATTGCGGTTTCTCGCGAAAAAAGAAACTGCGCCTCAATTTATGTGCGGACAAGAAAAATACGGCTAAAAAAGAGATTGGGAAAATGTAATAAATATAAACAAAATTTTCCCACCCGTCCTCTCAGCCGAGTTTTGTGGTCCATTGGATTTCCACTAACTTTGCATTATTCTTATCTGTGGAAGTTCTTATTTCTTGGAATATCTCCCGTTTCTTAGGGATTTACTAAAAGATACTCATTTCGAGAGAAATATTGTAAAACCATTTTATGCGTATATGAGGATGCCTTCACATTTTTTTCTTTAATAAATATTCATTACAATGTTTATAAAGATACACGAAATGTACGTTATATCATCGTCAGCCTGTATCGGTCCACTGTTGAACGTAAGTCTACTTCATGAGTCTCCATCCTCTTTGACCCTCTGACTTCTGCATCCATGCCACTACCACTATTCTCCTTATGTCGTCAGTCCATCTTGCAAGGGGTCGACCAATGCTATATTTTCCAGTTCTTGGGCGCCACTCCAATACTTTTCTTCCCCATCGACCGTCGTCTCTTCGACAGATATGTCCTGACCATTGCCACTTGAGTGTGCCTATTCGTTGGGTAGCCTCCACTACTTGAGTTCTTATGCGGATATTCTCGATTCTGATTCTACCTTTTAGTGACTCTCCTAGCATAGATCTCTCCGTAGCACGCTGGGTGACCTTTGTTTTATAAGGTAAAACGTTCCTACTCACTGATGCACTTAGAATCACGGAAAGGCCTTCAGCCACTCTCTAACAAGTATCTTTTTGCGTGCGTCCAGCAACTGGTCCCCATCTGTGTCAAAAACAGAACGGGACAGGGAGGGTTTTCACCAAGCGGGTAAGACTTGCTGTTAGATTCCACGTCTCTGCGCCACAGGTTAACACAGGGAGGATGCATTGGTTAAACGCCTTAGTTTTAAGAAATTGCGGAATTTTCGCTTTAAAAATGTTCTTGAGTTTTCCAAATGCTGTCCATCCCAGTATTCCCATTGTATACGCCTGTCGATTTCTTTTTAAGAAGTTACTTCATCCTAGTTGTATTACTTGTCCCAGATAGGTTAAGTCGTGTACAATCTCTATTTGTGTTCCTCCAATGGATATAGGGATCTGGGAAATATGACTATTTATCATGGCTTTAGTTTTTTATCCATGATCATTTCATTCAGACCAATTTTGTTCGAGGCTCATTTGCAAATCTGAGATGATAAGTTAATACAGGAAAGATGCTTTGGTTAAACGCTTTAGTTTTAAGAACATTGCGGAATTTTATCGTATTTTTTCATATTTACAAAACATTATCATATTTTTGCTTTTAAAAATATAATAAATAAGAATATACCATCTATCGGATTCAAAATAAAATAAAGTATTAAAGATTTGCGCCGAACGAAGTTATGCTAATTTCAACAGATATATCCTCATAGCCGATATCGCGTGAATTTATTCAACGAATTTCGATTTCTTTTAAATAAACGCAATACAAACGTCAAGAGAAATATTTATTTTTCATGAAATTCAGTGATTCAGTACACTTTCACGGCTCGCGTGTAGTTTTTTTTCAGAGGGGCTGAAAAACGCAAATCGGATTTCTCGAGTCAGTTTCAATCGGTGTGTGCGGTTTTGATAAAGAGCTTCAGATTTATTGGCATTTTATTCAAAGGCTTCTTTATTACGTCCTTAGAGCTGCCGGGGCCTCCGTTAGAGTTAAACGTCGGTTTCAAATATACAGTAAGATTTTTTTTTGAATACTTGTATACTAGTGTGTCTCAGGCTATAAGGGCAATTTTTCTTTCGAAATGAGATTGACTCACCCTCTTTTTTTATGCCATTTAGTTCTTATAACTCGCATTATAAATATTATTGCTATCGGACAATGAGTAGAGCTAACTTATAAGAGGGATGATTAGAACCAGTTGACATCAGCGTGATGTAGCCCTTGCTGACGGGTACCGAAAACCTCGATATACAATCTTTCATCTCTTATTTTTGTTCGCTTGTCCATACATTTATGTGTCCGCCATATTGTCATTTGCGACTAGTTATATAGACTGTCGCTAGTAGCGCTGGGCGAGAGCCATCACGAGTGCGGCAGTCGTCTGCCGTCCATCAGCGAGATCGCATTGTTATGTCCCGATCGGTCGCGGTGAAAGTAACGCCATATTACGATCGATCGGGAAAAACCAAGTCTAATCATAAATATTTGTCAATGTGCTTCTGAAAAAGTCTTTGTTTTCCTGACCTGCTCCTCATCATGCAGTCGCGCGACGGAATAAAAACCTTTTGAGTGTTACAGTAATTTAATGTTTTTAATCCCTTATTAAAATATTACATTTTTAAAACTGCGTCACTCCACAAAAATGTTAACTAAATGAGTATACAATGATACCAAAGGTTAAATAAATCCAAGAAGCTCTTGGCTGGTATCAACTCGATATACCCTTGCAAGCTGGTGCTAAAAAGCCTCGATATGCGATCTTTAGCCTCTTATTTATTGATATCAGCTTGATATTACTTCTTTAGGCTGATGCTGTAAAGCCTCGAAAAACGATCTTTTGTCTCTTATTTTGCTCGCTCGCCTAACATGCAAATATAATCTTTTTAATTTCTCATAATGTTGCACGGCGTTTGCATGCGCCATCTTGTTTGTTATGACAGTTGGTCCATTTCATGTCGGCCACTGTCATATTTACTTCGCAAGTCCGCCATAGGTCAGGGCGCGCTGGCAGTCGGAACGCGCCCGGCATCGTTATGGGAGCGCCTAAGGGTGTTCCCTATAACGGGCGTTGTTATTGAAGAATAAACGCGTAATATGTGAAACAGAAACAAGTGTTTGTAATGTGAACCTGATCCTGCATCCTTCATCCAGTTAACCGATGTCTCAATAAGAGAGGAGGATATCATTATATTTTCTCATCTCATCATTGGCGGCGCTGCATTGTGCAGTGTTCCGACAGTCGACAGTTAACCTCTCGTCTGGCTGATGAAATGCCGACGAGGAAATCAAGTCTAATAAAAATAAACGCAAATTGTGCTTCAAAACAAGTTCTTTGTGTTGTTTATCTGCTCCTGCATCTTTCCTCCACGCGGCCACGTGACGAACATGTGACTTGTCATCTTTTTAAAGATGGGGGATATCAATCGGCTCAAGAAAGTAAAACTTAAATAACTCATCTCAATTTTCATATAATTCAATGATTTGGTTTCATCAATTAAAAAATCGCTTAAAAATGTACTTCACAACAAGTAGATCCGGTAAAGAATTAACAGTGCCATCCAAAATAAATCTCGTGAAAGCTAAATCGCGTAAAATAAAGGCCAGTAAAAAATAACCTCTTACGTCACGTAAACTGTTTATTTAATAGAAAACTTTGAAATTATTACGTTCAGTGAATTTACTTTTTTTTCGTTGATATTTGTTGTGATAAAACTAAATTTGTAGTTAATCATGGAATTACCTCTAAATTTGTATTTAATTTGATTAAAATGTTATCCAAAGCAATGGAAGGCCATCGGCGTGAACTAAAAGTAGGGATGGTTTATGGGTTAAATTTTATACTAGAGGTGAATTTTGACTCGGGTATTCATTATGACCCAACTATAAGAGAGTTTTCGCCTCACGCACATATGTGTTCAAGGGATACCGCGCATAATCTCGTTAATAGCACTTCGTTAGAAAAGGCGAAGTCCTTCAGGGTCCCGAGCCTTCCACTCAAATAAATATGACCTTATTTGCTGAAAATTTACCGGGATTTGTTTCAGCGTGTTGGCAAGGTAACATTTTCAGCCATGAAGATTTTTAATCATATGAAACTATTATTCAGTACATTAAATAAAGTGTTGTGTTACTATCTGATATAAAACAAAAGGTTTAAAGTTATTCATTTTATTATGAAAGAGATATATTTCTGATCGTATTTTAACTGTAAATTTTAATGTTATTTTCGAACTTTTATTTCACAAGGGTGAGCCATTGATGACCATGGACTCGATGGAAT
This sequence comes from Glossosoma conforme, assembly GCA_022606575.1. Taxonomy (NCBI): domain Eukaryota; kingdom Metazoa; phylum Arthropoda; class Insecta; order Trichoptera; family Glossosomatidae; genus Glossosoma; species Glossosoma conforme. The sequence continues at coordinate 244,042 of JAGTXR010000213.1, read as the reverse complement.
CCGAAACATGTAAAATATAAAGAACGTGTATTTTTGTTTATTAAAATTAATTTAAAATTAAAATAAGGGTTATATATTATACAGTGACTTATTTGAAGCTTTTGACTTTGGTTTAATGTATAATTTTTCGGTGTTTTTAACTTTGAATGAATGAAAGAGTGCGTACAAAGAATTTCTAACAGAAATTAATGAACAATAAATAATAAATTATCATCATCATTATTAACCAGTGTCCGTCCACTGTTGAACGTTGGTATTCCGTATGAGTTTCCATCCTTTTTAAACCCCCGCCTTCTGCACACAGACTACTCTCACTTTTCTTCTGATGTCGTCAATCCATTTGTAGGGGGTCAGCCAACGCTATGTTTGCCAGTTCCTGGTCGCTACTCTTTTCGTCAACACTTTTCATCCCTATTGACCGTCATCTCTTCGACAGATATAATCTGCCGATTGCCACTGAGTGTGCCAATTCGTTGGGTAGCTACTTAAGTTTTTCTACGGATCTTTTAGAGACACTTCTTTCATGGATCTCTTCATGGCACGTTGGGTGACCTTTATTTAATGAGTAAGACCTTCTGTAAGATACCACGTCTCAGTGCCATAAGTAAATACTGAAAGGATGTATTGCCTTAAAACATTAGTTTTAAGAAAATGCGGAATTTTCGCTTTAAAATGTACGTTACTTTTTACCAATGCTGTTCATTACAGAACATAATCTCGCTACCTCTTGAACTACAGTCAAAACTCTTGAACCTTTTGGATGAACCTTCAGCAAAAGCTGTTCTAAAAACATTATATTTTACAACTCTTAGTGGTTTAATGGATTTGAAACTACTATAACACATTATTTAATGAAGTAGAGTAGTATAAGTTAATGTTAATTTTACGCGAGATACAGAATAATTTTACATTATTTCCACAAAAGTTTGATAGTTTTACGGTAAGCAGTAAATGTTTGAAAGAGAGTGTGATTTTGTTTTATCGTGAAAGTTCTTATAACGAATCATTTTGTAGGTAATAAAATAACATACACCTCAACATGCTTTGCAAACTTAAGTAATGTTACGAAATATATATGAAATGTACTCGTTAGAGCTTCAGGTGCAGAAATGAGTTAATACGAGACAATGACTATAGAGTAAGTTAACATATAGTAAAAATTTATGACGACCTTATCCTCCATGTTGGGAGGAAAAATGGAAGACGTAAAGTGGTACCTTGAGATACGAGTGCCTCAAAATACGAGTTTTTTGAGATGCGTGCCGTCGAGCAAGCAATTTTTCGCTTTGAAATACGACTAAAACTCTAGATACGAGCAATCGGCTTAGCCTGTCGGCCGGTTGCACACGAAAGGTGCGTTATGCTTTTCCGCATGAATCCCTCAGCCTCGTTTAGAGAATCAGATGTCAGTGTGCTCTAGCTGTCAAAGCATCTTTTTGTGCAATTAATTTCAATGGGGAAACTTGCTTTAAGATACAAGTAATTTGAAATACGAGGAAGGGTGCGGAACGAATTAAACTCATATGTCGAGGTAACACTGTATTTTTAAATACTAATTATTTTCTAACAGTTAAAAAGTCAATAGAAACTACAAAAAGACTACCTGATTTCAATCTGAATTTTCGGTTGAAATATATTACCAATTAAAATTTAGCAGGCTTACTGAGAGTCTACACAAACGACCAGCCAATACTGAACAATACCAGGTCCTTCATCTACGCAGATGACTTGGCGCTCACAGCACAAGGGGTCTCTTTCGAGGAAGTAGAAACCCAGCCTAATAACGCACTCACCACCCTCTCTTCGTACTACCACCAAAACCGACTACAGCCAAACCCAAGCAAGACCCAAGTCTGCGCCTTTCATCTTAATAACAGACTTGCCAAGAGAAAGCTGCACATTACCTGGAACGACTTGGTGTTAGAGCACTGCGACACACCTAAATACCTAGGGGTCAAGCTGGATAGGACCCTCACTTATCAGAAACACTGTCAGTCTGTTAAGCAAAAGGTGTCCACCAGAAACAACCTACTCCGAAAAGTGGCAGGTACGAAGTGGGGAGCCCAACCAAACCTGATCCGCACAAGTGCTCTAGCTCTCTGTTTCTCTGCTGGCGAGTATGCTGCGCCAGTATGGGCGAGGTCTGCCCATACCAAGAAAGTGGATATTGCTCTGAATGAAACGTGCCGGGTGGTTACGGGGTGCCTAAAACCTACCCCAATATCAAAGCTATATCAACTCTCGGGCATTGCCCCACCAAACATACGGCGAGAAGTTACTACTAAGAAGGAACTCACCAAAGCAACCCACAACGCACTCCACCCTATGTTTGGGTACCAAAAGATAACTACACGGCTCAAATCAAGAAGAAGTTTCCTACAGTCGACAGCGGAACTGGAGATACCTGAGGCCACCCTGCGGCTGAACATGTGGAGAAGCGCAACTGAGGGGAATACTTGGAATGCCCCGAAAGAGAACCTAGCCCCTGGACATGACCAAGGGTGGAATATATGGAGGTCCCTTAACAGACTTCGGACCGGAGTATGCAAGACGAGGACACAAATGAGGGCCTGGTAGTTTTACAGCGGACCGACTGAATGTGACTGCGGCGTGGAGCAGACCCTGTCACACCTTCTGGAGTGTGCGCTGTGCCCGAGTGGCTGCACCCAGGAAGACCTGATGATGGCCAGAAGTAACGCCATCGACGTCGCCCACTTCTGGGCAGACAGGATCTGACCCTGTTGTTTCCGACACGATTATATTATATATACTGAGAGTTGTCATTAAACAATCTGAACTCATAAATTAACAGAATATATAAAAACTCATTAATGCTTCTATGACCCTGATTGATGGTTCAATGTGCAAATAAACTTTCGCCTTCCGTTAAGGTAAGGTTTCTCTAATAGTTTAGGGTCTTTAAGTTATGTGTTTTTACAATTAATCGATACTTAGCCTATAAACCGAGATTAACATGTAAATGCCGGCGGGATAGCTCAATGTTCTAAGCATTTGCTTTGCAAGCTAAAGGTCGTGGGTTCAATTCCGGATGGAGAAAAAAAAAGAAATTTAATCGATTTCTGAACTCGTAAAATACCCTCGGTTGGTGTCAATTTGATCCCTCACCCGTAAAATGAAAGTCAAAGCCTATTTTTTAAAGTTATTGGTAGACAAAAGTTGCAAGTAAGAGCTATATCATTTTGAAGCTCTGCGTATACTCATTCCATTTAAACATTTTTTTTTGTCGTTATAGAAAAGTGTAGGAGCTTGAAATTAACGAATCAAATTGCCGTTATTTAATGCTTATGTTGAAATAGATAGCGTACACACAGAGCCTCAAAATGATACCAACCACGACGTGCTAACTTAACAGCAACTATAGACAAAGTGATTTTAAAGAGACGAGCGAGATTTTTTTTCCTGTTTACGTAATATATCAATAATAAAAGTAAATTCTCTAAAAGGGTTAGTACTATATACTTTAACAGTATAATAGAGTTTAGTCGTTAAGGTTTTTGACGATCATGTGCTCCAGTTTGGGAGTAAATATTTAATTAGTGTTACGGAACCGAGATTACAGCGTCAGCTAAATGTTGACGCCGGAATACCTAGGTTGGAGTTGTATAGGTACTAATTTATTTGATAATATTCCCTTTTTATATCTTAGTATATAACAGGAGTAAGTATATATGTAATTAATATTAATAAATTGAATTTCAGTCACCGAAAATTCCTCGATACCTGTTGTTTTGGATCTTGATCTCTTCAAAACATTGAGTGGCAAAATATTGTGATGGTTATTGCCCTGTGTCATACTCAACTGTATGAATTGACAGATTCCATCTAAGATTTTAATAATTACTTACTTACATAATAATTATGTTCAAAATAACGTTTCGAACATTTAGTAATAAAATATAATGAGTAGTTGTGACTATGAAATTCGATGGTTTTACGTTGCAAGCTTATGTGACAAATAGAGGAAACATTACATTTAATAAGATGATGGCGGAATTAATAGTTTTCTGAGCCATAACATTTTAATGCGGCAGGCGGACGGAAATTTTCACTGCAGACTCTTAAAACTTTTATATGAATTTCGAAGGCTCTGACAATTCTCCAATAACATTAATGAAAATGCACTTTTCTAGAGACACAAGAGCGGCAATATCTCCGCCCGCAGGCTGTGCTGAACGCCGAGGAACTTCCGGGAGGATGTCGCGGGTTGAAAGAAAAATGATTTTGAAAAGCAGTTAAAACTTTTGCGGCAAAGTTTGATACAACGTGATGGTCCTTTTATCTCTTGGGATGATGTAAACTAACAAGTGTGTCTGCAAAAGTGCGATTTGTTTCTTTGAAAACAATGTGTTTCAAATTAACTTACATTTTTTTTTTAAAATAGAGCAAAAAGTAAATAATCCACTCAAACGTGTTAAAAATGTGACATCAGCATTATGCCTTGCTGACTGGTACCGAAAACTTCGATATACAATCATTCGTTTCTTATTTCTGTTCGCTTGTCGGATATGTGGCCATATTGGCATTTTCGACTTGTTACGGAGATAGTCGCTTGTGGCGCTGTGCGACAGCCCATCACGGGTGCGCCAGTCGTGTGCCGACCGTCGGCGAGGTCATATTGTATTTTGGCCCAACCGAATGCTGTTACTAGGTCTGGGCCACAAGCTTGTAAAGCTTATCGTAAATATATGTCAATGTGCTTCCGAAAAAGTCTGTGTTATTAATCTGTTCCTTATTCTTCCCCCACGCGACTGAATAACGATCTTTGGTAGAGAGGGGGATGATGAGTTTTAAGTCAATAAAAATACATACAATGTTCTAATACTATATCTACATCAACAATTGATTCAAACATACAAATTCACAGCTAACGTCAACCTACGTGACGTTTTTCTCATCAATAAATCGAAGACAAAATGGCTGATGATGGGATTCAAACTTTTTGCAAGCTAATGTTCGGTTTGAAATCAACATGGGCCCGCTGCTAATTGCTTCGCACATGGAATGGAGAAATTTATGCGTATTGTATTATTGATACGCATTATTTTATAGATGCCGCTGGTTGTGATATATATATAGATTCATTTAAATTGAATTATTTAATTTTTTCAGTGTTACAAAGATATAAAATTAATTAAAAATAGAGTTAACTGATTGATTATATTTTTTATTGAAATTAATGGTTTAATTAAATATTATTGACCTCTTTTGGATGCTCGGTTAGAGTTTTTTTTCATTAAAAATTATTATTAGAAAGGCTTTTTATATTTTTTCTGTATAATTTTTTAATAAGGTGAAATAAAGATAACAATTTTTTCCCGAAATGGATCCACTAAAGAGAAAAAAGCATATCTCATGCATGCAGGTAAAGAAATACGAGTAATCAAGAAAATCATCATCATCATCATCAGCCTGTGTCCGTCTACTGTTGAACGTAGGCCTCCCGCATGAGTCTCCATCCTCTTCGATCCTCCGCCTTCCGCATCCAGGTCACTCCCGCTATTCTTCTTATATCGTCAGTCCGTCTTGTAAGGGGTCGGAAAATGCTTCGTTTGCCAGTTCTTGGGCGCCATTCCAATACTTTTCTTCCCCATCGACCGTCGTCTCTTCGACAGATATATCCTGCCCATTGCCACTTGAGTGTGCCTATTCGTTGGGTAGCATCCACTACTTGAGTTCTTCTGCGTATTTCCTCGTTTCGGATTCTATCTTTTAGCGACACTCCGAGCATGGATCTCTCCATTGCACGCTGGATGACTTTTATTTTATGGGTAAGACTTTCTGTCAGATTCCACGTCTCTGCGCCATAAGTTAATACAGGGAGGATGTTTTGGTTAAACGCCTTAGTTTTAAGGCATTGTGGAATTTTCGCTTTAAAAATGTACTTTAGTTTTCCAAATGCTGCCCATCCCAGTTGTATGCGCCTGTCGATTTCTTTTGAGAAGTTATTTCGCCCTAGTTGTATTACTTGTCCCAGATAGGTATAGTCGTTTACAACCTCTATTTCTGTTCCTCCAATGGAAATAGGATCAAAGGTCTGTGAAATATGACTATTAATCATGCCTTTTGTTATATCCATGTTAATTTTCAGACCAATTTTGTTCGACGCTTCATTGAGGTCGTAGAGCATGTCTTGGAGCTTGTTAGGTGATTCGGCTATTAGCACTATGTCATCTGCAAATCGGAGGTGAGAAATGTACTCTCCGTTAATATTTATTCCACATTTTGTCCAGGATAGCAGCTTAAAAATATCTTCTAGGGCGTTTGTGAAGAGTTTTGGAGATATAACATCTCCTTGTCTAACACCTTTGTTTATAGAAATATTGTTAGTGTTATCATGGAGGTGGACCATCATTTTTTGTGAATTTAAGAAAATATTAATTTTAACTGCTATTTATAAGAAAATTTAAGCTGACCATACTCGAATCTTTTCATGATAAAGAAAAAAAAACTTGTTACCTAAATTAGCTTATATAAAACGTTTTAAAATGACAGCTTACAAAATATCAAATGATAGATAATGAAGTACTAGAAATGATTTCAAAGTCAAAGATTTGATAACGCTCCTGAAATAAGTTTCAGGCAAAGTTTGTTCCGAAACACTTGCCAATTGTTTGAATGATAATACAGTTATCAAACTGTGCCGCCTGAAAATAATTTATTTTATTCAAATAGCGCCAAAAGTTGAGTGGAACTTAAAATTATAATTCAATATTTGCGGCTTCTAATTTCATAAATAATTTTATTATGCTTAATCAGAGGTATTCGCGAACAACGTTGTTGATGGAAATCGCAAATAAGGAGCAGCGTTTCAAACATTTGCTTTGTGAATTATGATTAATAATCGAATTACTTATAATCTGAGTGTTATTTAATAATAAAGTGACATCAGCATGATGTAGCCCTTGCTGACTGGTACCGAAAACCTCGACAAACAATCTTTCGTCTCTTATTTCTGTTCGCTTGTCATACATTTATGTGTCGCCATGTTGGCATCTTGGACAAGTCCACTCACGGGTGTGTTAGTTATATAGTTTACCACTGACAGCGCTGGTGACCGACCACGGGCCGCACGGGTCAGTGGTCTGCTGACGGCCGAGAAGGCCGGCCGGCATGTCATTCGGCCTAGGCCGGAAGCTTGTAAAGTTTATCATAAATATATGTCAATGTGCTTCTGAAAAAGTCTGCGTTATCAATCTGCTCCTAATCCTGCCATCACGCGACGGATTTACAAGAGAGAGGAGGATGTTTAAAGATATTAAGGCAATAAATCTTCTTTATACTTTACAAGTATAATATAAACCATGTTTGTATGTTGCAAATATTAATTGAATACCAAATTTACACGACAATTTAAAATTTTGGTAAATGAATAATCAGTTCTATTGAGAAGATAACCTTACATGGAGAATAACAAAGTTTTTTTTTACTTAGTTCACTAAAGAAATCCGTTACTGCAGACAATATGTAATGTTCATGGATTTTAATTTTGTTCGCTTTCGGAAAATTAAGCAGCAATTTCACATATTCAGCGTAATATATGTTTTTGCTACATTGTGCTTGTGTGGTACATGTGAGGAGTTAGCGGACCTTCTCACTGGAAACATTCGCAGTCGGCGTGGGAAAGTCTGCGAGTGATAAATAGTGATAAGTATCGAGAAGTGTGGGGTTTTGTGAGGCAGGTATCAAGTGTTGTTGAATCAATGAGAGGGTAAGTGTGAAGGTAAAATGTCGATCGCGATAGTAAAATGTATGATATAACTGGTATTATTGTGATATTATGATAACATTTTACACACAGAGAACAATGGCACTTAGCTCTCAAATTTTGCAATCCTCGAGATCAATAGAGATAAATTGGACACAAATATAAACCTCATTAATAATAAAATTATATTTGTTACTTCCCCTCTTTTGTATTCGATAAAACGTTGATACTGCTCTGTACATTTTGTTTAAGCTCAAATTTCCCCGGACTTTCCAACGCTATTAGCAGTATATTCAATTAGTGATATATCTACTTAGGATTGTATAGCTTTCCCATCTACTTTTGGATTAACCACCAAAAAAAATATTGTTAAAATTATCTAGAATTCTTACTTCACTGCATTTTGATATAAATGTTTATTGTTTTTTAGTGGCCTTTGTAATTATAAATACTATCTTGTTGTTTTCATCAATGAATTCCCTTATACATAATTGATTTCCAAAACACATATCCCCATCACACAATTCATCTCTACCTTCTCACTCACTCATTGCTTTATTAGAGCCAACACTCACTGTACTAATCGACTTAGAAAAGGGCCACTCGACGTGGCCAAAACATGTCATCTACAAATATATTGTAGGATAAATTCTAAAAATAGTTTTATTTAAATCTGATATATAACTGGTTTTCATCATATATACAACTGGGATGGAGACTCATGCGGGAGGCTTACGTTCAACAGTGGACGGATACAGGCTGATGATGGTGTACAATTATTTAATAAATACATAATTAGTACAATTTTTAACCTACCTATAATACTCTCCAATATGAAATTAAAATTAAATGGCGATTGACTGACAACTCGAAATTTTACTGAAAAATAAACACAGGCGCGTAAAGTTTTTTTCTGTCAAAAATTTCTCATGTTAAACAATTCTGTTTGTGAATAAAGAGTTATTACGGAACGTATGTTTTCAAAACCAGACAGTTGTTTTTTATACTGTCAAACATAACAGAGTGACATACAAAAATAAATATTATATGTTGCGGCACGTGAAATGTTTACTTTCGGTGTGTATTATATTTTTTGTATGAACACGTACTTGAGAAAACATGCCATGTTAAATGATAATGAAGACATTTTATATGTAGATTTTATGATTAATTTAAAACACACACAGGAGAATGCCATTCAATGATTATATTGATGTAGTAATCTCATATGATAACAATATTACATACGGCTAGTAAGGTGTCAAGAAATTTTACAAAGCATGTACGGAGCTGCGGGAAGCAGAGCTAACAGTCAAAAAGGTTTTGGATTGGAGCCCCGAAATACCTTACCTAAGCTTAATTGACTCAGTTCAAAGAAGAGCAATTCGTTTGATAAGCAATACCACTATTACGTCTAGCAGTCACAGGCGTAAAATTGGTTCACTTAATCTTTTTTACCGTTATTACCACGGTCGCTGATCTTCGATACTTAAATAATTAATTCCTCTTGCACTCACCCACAACCGTCAAACTCGTCTTACACTTGCCGAACATCTACGGTAAATGTGTGTCGACCAAGAACTGTCAGTTTCCAAAGTTCCTTCTTTAATACTACCGGTAAGCTTTGGAATGCTTTTACAGCGTCTGTGTTTCCTCCTTCCTATAATCTGAATTTTTTCAAGAAACAGATAAATATACACTTGCAATCTCCCCAAGCCACACACAAACACGAACTCAACACACGTTTCCCGAATGCAGCGTCCAGCCTCCCTGGTTAAGCGTCATAAGGTGCACTAGTCTTGACTGGCTGTGCTCTCCTGCATGCGATTACATAAAAAACAAAGTTGAAAAAATTTTTTTTTCGTAAATTCTTATACTGTGTGAAATTTTCAGGAAATCACGCGTCCCAATTTTTTACATTATTTTTGCACATTATAAAAATAATGAATCATAAAAAAAACTAAAAATGGCAAAATATATGGAATCTACAAATGGTATCGTATTTTGTACTACCTGTGCGGTATTTAATGATTTGTGTTAACATATAAAATTAAATTTAAATATGTTTGAGTTAAAAATTATCTCTCCAGATTGCTTCCTGGAAAAAGATCCCTGCTGGACCCGGTGGTTGTGATATTTTATTGAATTTCCTGGTACAATTAAAACTTTACACCCACCCCAAAGTTAGAGTCAATAAAATTTATCAACCGCTCTTGTCCTTTATCATCCGCTTTCAATTTGAGGTATCAGACTGCGGTTTTCAACTCGTTCCATTTGAGCGAATTTTTGCTAGAAAAACTATGTATATTGTATGTCTTAAAGGATCATTTGATTTATAAAATGGGTAACACAACCTAATGAATAAGTAAAATTTCACAATTTCAAATTTTATCAACATTCCAGAGGTATAAGTCGACATATTGGAAAAGATCGAGGCAAGAAATAAAATAAATTTGACATTGTGATTTTTGGGTTAGGTACCCCCGTGCTCGTAGCCATCCGTTGTTTTTGATCCCAGTAGATACTTGAAGAGCTTTGAGCACTCAATTTAGAACAACAGCAATGGCACTCCTAAATGGCCTACCAGCACACCTCGATCCTTTTCTAACATCCTTTTCCTCTTTTGTCGATGGTATTGTTCTCCTAGATCTCTGTGATCTTCGAAACGTCATTTTCTTCTTCTTTTATGTTGTTTTTGTACGTATTGTGTGTTTATGTATACTAAACTCTTTCTTTATTATTTTATGTATCTTGGAAATGTGGTTCTGTTAAAGAAATAAAATAAAATAAAATAAAATAAAATAAAATAAAATAAAATGAAATAAAATAAAATAAAATAAAATAAAATAAAATAAAATAAAATAAAATAAAATAAAATAAAATAAAATAAAATAAAATAAAATAAAATAAAATAAAATAAAATAAAATAAAATAAAATAAAATAAAATAAAATAAAATAAAATAAAATAAAATAAAATAAAATAAAATAAAATAAAATTAAATAAAATAAAATAAAATATAATAAAATAAAATAAAATAAAATAAAATAAAATAAAATAAAATAAAATAAAATAAAATAAAATAAAATAAATAAAACACTAATTTATAAGATGTGAAATAAAAATTTCCATACGTCATAAACATAATAAGGCCAAATTACAAAGAGGGTTTTGGTGAACCTTGCGGACGAGCAAAATAAAATATCCTTTAAAACGGTTTTAATTTGGAAATGTGCAGACAAAGAGGATTTTAAAAATATTAAATACGAACCATCAAAGGGAAAACATGTTGAAAAAATACCGACGAGAAACGTACTTACCGCCCGGTGGGATAAATAAAATATCCACTTTATGAATATAAAGGAATAGTCTTCTTGTTGTGTTGATGCTTTGGGAAATATATACGAAAGGAGGACCAAAATGTAGGGCGAGTAAAATGAAAGCAATGCGAGAGTATCGTTCAAGCGATGATAAAAAATAATGAAATATTTATTTTTACTTTAAATTATTCTAAAATATACTTTGCCTTTTATCATTATTTTGCTTTTATACAGTTTGAAATTTAAGTTAATTTTCTTTTGAGAATTGTTTTATGTTTAAGATACATGACTTTTAATTTAACAGCATAGTAACCTGTAAAGAAAACTTGATATACTCCTATATAATGTCATCTTAATCGTAACTAATCGTTCACACTGAAAGAGATTTTAACGAGATTTTCCACATTCGTGAATAATGCTGAGACATGTTGTACTATTAAGAATATACTTATTTAATTGATTGAAATTTTTTAATTGATTAAAATATAAAAAAAAAAAATTCAATGAAGAAAAACATGTCTGTAAATTTATTGATTAAACCTTATATATAATAAATAAACATTAAGTGTACAACAAACAATATTTTATCAATAAAAATAATGACACGTATATGTCATGGTGTTAAATTATTTACTCAAAAAAACACTGTAAGTTGTCAAGCTTAGGCAACGACATGGTGCTTGAAACAGCGTGATTCGAATACCCCTGTCTACTGTTAATTTTTTATTTTTTATGTTATCACATGCAGGAGAGTACAACTGGTTGAGATCAATGTACTTTATGATGTTCAGCTAAGGCAGCATGTGTAATATTTGTGTGTAGGTTGAGGATGTATATTTATCTGTTTCTTAAAATTATTAGGATTTTATGAAAGTGTGTTATAATATTTGATTAATTTATAAGAGACGTGTTGTACGAGTATAATGTAGTGTTTGATTATGCTTTTAAATGTATCAGTCTTTGCAAAATGTTGTTATTAAGATATATTTAAAGTATCCTTCATTTCAAATCGCTTGTCTTCTCATGAAAAACTTCTGAAAAAATCTCACTACTTTTTGTCCGCCGTTGACGAGGTGCCTGAAAAACTCTCGGGAGGGCCGCGAAGGGCTGAAATAAAAAAAAGCTCTCATCGTTTCTTCTACTGCGTGCTACACCGGCACGTAGAGGGGGGGACCTGTTGCTTAGATTTCGAATAACTTAAAAGCTCCAGCTTTTTTCAGACTCTTCCGTTATCTTTTTTCCTCGCGTTGTTGCAAACTTGTATGTTTCAGGATTCTCTTATCGCTGAGGTAATTTGTGCGTTATTTTGTTAGGGATGAAATAAAAGTAATTTCTTCCGATTCTCAGCGCCACATATTTTGCGTTTTGTTCAGATTTTTTACTCACCGAATATAGATAAATAAAAAAAGGAGTAAAATAATATAATAAAATAACCAAATTACTTTGATTGTTTTTGATTGTATTTAGAGAGATTATGATTTCATCCGATGATATCAAATGCACTATCCTTACTAAAAGAGTCTATAATAACTTTCGTATTGCGCCTCTCCTAAAGACCAAATGGCCTATGCATTGGGAGAGTCGGTCTATTCAACTGTCCTTTTTTATGTAAGCACATACAGGAGAATACCGACAGATAATGATAGTGATGCTGTTGTTACATATGGTTAAGCGCTGCATGTGGATTGTTGATCCGCCAACGTTATACACTACATCACAAAATTCACGCATCATCCTTATTATTACAGGAATTTACAATGAATGGGTGGTTTTCACGGGACGACTTTCATCTACCACCAATTTTAATTGAAAGGCTATGACTGTGATTTTCGGGTGAGATATCAAATTCACACCAACCGGGAGTATTTTATAGCTAAGAAATAGATTTAAAATACTTTTTGCAAATCTCCTTTGAGATCAAGCAAACGCTTTGACCATTGAGCTATGACTATAATACTTAATCAGCTGTTTTTTTTGCGTGTGAAGACCGTAATAGAAGGATTGGCCGGCATTGTAAATAACCCTTTCCAGGGAGCACCACGTGGAGGTTCCTTCTTTGCTACCCGGAGTATGCAAGACGAGGACATAAATGAAAGCCTTGCAGTTGTACAGCGGACCGAGTGAATGTGACTGCGGCGTGGAGTAGACCATGTCACACCTTCTGGAGTGTACGCTGTGTCCGATTAGCTGCACCCAGGAAGACCTGACGATGGCCAGGAGTAACGCCATCAACGTCACCCATTTCTGGGCAGACAGGATTTGTTTCCGCCGAAAATAATTGGCAGTGGTTTGAATGAATAATGTAAGAACTCCATTTTATTCGGTGTACACTTTTTATTCATCAAATGTCAAAAATGTTCGAAGAAATAAAAAATGACGTAAGCGTACCAAAGATCAATGACCTCAGAATTAAAAAAAAACTATGTCAAAGAGCTTGACTGCCTCGTTTTGGGACAATGAGAAGTATAAAACTTCCACAATGGAGTGATGTCGAAAATTCCGAGCTGAAAAAAGCTTCGTTGAGAATTCAGGCGCCTGTAGCGAGCCTAACCCTTTGCTGCCCGCCATCTTTTTATGTACTTTTTTTTTTTTTTTAACGATAATTATTGGTGTAATTATATTAAAACAAATAAAGATTATTCAGTAATAATTTCACATATATTTTTACTTTACAAAATTATTAGATTTTACCGCAAACTATACCTACTTAATATTTGCATTTTTTTCATCAGATCCAAGGTAAAAAGGATAAGAAATAAATAGAGGTATCGAAGAATTTTTTATGATTTGTTTCAAGAATGATTATGTATCTGGATGTTTTGGGATTCCAAACTAAGTTCCCATATCTCAGAACAGATAGAAAAATTGAAGAATAGAGGGTACGAAAAGTTAGAAGGTTATGGCAACCCAGTTCGATACGATTGTGCATATCTTCGATGGAGGAAACGGAAGAGATGATTTTAAGATCGATAGTGAATATTAGGCACGAGGAGTGGGTAATCTTAATAATAAAAAAATATCATTGAAGAATACCAGAAATAATATTTGAGACAATAGAGACTCTGTAAAAATGGTATTTTATTATCAGGACAGACCTTTGGTATCAACACAGACCAATGTACTTATAACAGATCTGATATTTATATAACAGGTATATATCTTCGTATGAATTTAATGTAAAAAACGGGTTTGTATGGGTTAATATTCAAGAAGCGCTTTCTCCGTCGAATGAAAGGCTCAGTAGTCGTAGAACTTTTAATTGGTGGATGTGAGAGCGTGGGGTCTCAGCAGTGAAAGCGGAAGGTTTTACACCGTTTTGCGGTGAAATAGAGCCTCATTTTTGTTTAATGAGATAAATGAGAAATCGTTCATGAACACAAAAACGTTCAGCACACACGCTGAAAAGTTGACTCTGTTTTCAGCATCAGGAAATAATGATTCTAAGAACTTTAAAACTGGAAATAACTACGCGATATTTTGATATTGTGTATTAATATTCAATTATAATGTCATGAACATTGATTGTTATCATGTAATTTTAGTAACACGATTAAAAAACATTTTTTATTCATTTAATAAATGTTTTTTTATGACACTGTAAGTTATATTTTTGAGACATTTGCCAAACAAAAGTTGTTGAAAACCTTTTTCGGTTGTAGTTTTCTTTTACGAGTATATTTAAACATGTTTTTCGACCCCAAAATATCATCATCAGCCTGTATCAGTCCACTGTTGAACGTAAGCCTCTCGAATGAGTCTTCATTCTCTTCGATCTTCCGCCTTCCGCATCCAGGTCACTCCCGCTATTCTTCATATGTCATAAGTTCATCTTGAAGGAGGTCGACCAATGCTTTGTTCGCCAGTTGTTGGGCGGCATTCCAATTCTTTTCTTCCTCATCGGCCGTTTTACCTTTGACATATATGTCATGCCCATTGTCACTTGGGTGTGCCTATACATTGGGTAGCCGAACCCCTCCAAGATAGACTGACGACATTAGAAGAATAGTGGGAGTAGCCTGGATGTGAAGGCAGATGATGAGAGAAGAATGGTCGCTCATGCGGGAGACTTACAATCAACAGAGCATGAAAACAGGCTGATAGTGATGATGATATAATTAATCAATGTTAATAACAACAATTGGCGAGAAATCTATATTGTAAAATAAATCCGAGAGAGTGCGTCATACAGTTCGATAATGTGAAAATGTAGGCTTAATAAGTAGCTCCAAATATGAAACGTTAACGTCAAAAATATATACTTTGTCATCATAAAAAGTGTGGTAAGATTTAGATAGAGTATTTACAACTTTTAAATTTTCGACAATTTCATTCCTCTTCGGGGCAATCTTCCCCGACCGATGCCACAAATATTGTATTCGGATCCCGCTTCCCAGGTTCCGATCTCCTCCCTACGTACTTGAATCTGAATTGATTCTCGGGGACAAATCCGCGATGACTTATGCAAAGAAAACTTCCATAATGGAATATCGGTGATAATTCGATATCAGACCTATTGGTTCTGCTACTAAGAAATATATTGAGCCAACACTTTAATAGTATCGAGAATATTGATTTGATTATACGTTCTATTCAATTGTGTAACTGTTTTATTATAAACTATATTTTATTTTATCTATTAACGACAACTTATTGATTGAGAATTAACAGTAAGCACACGAAATAACTTTAAATACTTTTGTTAATAACATAAAAAATAACATTATTTCAGGCAAATGTAAGGCACCCTTTTTTTCTTTTATATTTACTCCCAATTGGCATGATTCTTTCCTAATCTCAAGTATTCCATTTTTTTCGTTTGTTTAATAAACTATTTTTTTATTGGTGTTGGTAGGCGTAAACATTATTAATTAAATGATGAAATTAAGGTACAAGACGTGTGTTTTAAAGAGACTAGATGATTAAATTGACTCTTCAATGGCAAAAAATTTGCGGTGCACATTATTATTTATATTACCATTTTATTAAACATTTATATTACTATATGGATTTAATTTTTTATTAGAATGTTTTTTAAATACTCTCATCTTCTTTTAAAGATCATTGACTATATTTTAATGTTATTAGTAATTAAATATACACATACAATCATCCATCAAATTTTTATTCGAATCCCGCGTCTGCCGAGATTTTTTCTGAATGAATTGATGCGTATGAAAATTTGTTGTATAATTGTATGTGTATATTTAATTACAAAATATATAACTAACTCATAGTTCAGTGTTAAAATTCGTGATTCTTTTTATGAATTTAAAATAAACTATATTTAAACAAGAAGTTAAGCTTACGGTGAAGATTAAAGTGGCTGACAGAGTTTTTCGGCGGCAGTTTTTAACAGCCGTATGCCCCAATTAAGGGAGTGGACATAGATTTGATGATGATGATGATTACAGTTTTTTTTATATATATACAACTGTTAAACTTGTAAATGTGAATTTTGTATATAAAATCGAAGTAATGTACTAGTACATCTCGTCTATTATAAATTTTTAAATACATTTTACTTCTAAGGTATCATTTTACATATTAAAATTATTTATCCTTTATTATTTGAAAGTATGCATTGATTGAGAGCTTTGATGTTCACTTCATGAATAATATTTCAGTTCGTATGCAAAATACAGCCACGTTCTCACCATGAAGGAAGTATACATTCTGAATTTCAAGCGGGCAATAAAGATACATAGTCTGAAACCCATCAATAAATTATAACAAATTTCTGCCAGAAAAACGTAGAAGCACATCAATTTTAACGCCCCTACAAAATCTTTCCGTGTCTCATAGTTTGCTATTACTGAATATACATGACGAAAAATAATTTAACTTGTTTAATCATTTTTATTAATTTCATATCCATAACATATAAGGCATATTTAAAGCGAAAAGCATCTTAAAACTAAGGCGCTTAACCAATGCATCCTCCCTGTATTAATTTTTGACGCAGAGACGTGGAATTTGACAGCAAGTCTTACCCATAAAATAAAAGTCACCCAGCGTTCTATGGAGAGATCCATGCTCAGATCGCTAAAAGATAGACTGAAACGAGGAAATACGTAAAAGAACTCAAGAAGTGGATGCTACCCAACGAATAGGCTTACTCAAGTGGCAATAGGCAGGACATATCTGTCGAAGAGACGACTGTCGATAAGGAAGAAAAGTATTGGAATGGCGCCAAAGAACTGGCAAACGAAGCATTGGCTGACCCCCTACAAGATGGACCGACGATATAAGAAGAATAGCGGAAGTAACCTGGATGCGCAAGGCAGAGAATCGAATAGGATGGAGACTAATGCGGGAGGCTTACGTTCAACAGTGGACGGACACAGGCTTGATGATGATGAACATATAAGGAAAGAATAGAGACCACTAATTTCCGTCACTAAGCTATATCAGTTTTCATTATCCATGCCTTGTACCAAGAAATCATTACATTCGTTAGTTATACATAAGTTATACATAAACACATAATTTCTGAGGACTGCCAAGGCGGGAGCCCGAAAACTTGACGAAAGAGCTGTTTTATTATTAAAATATAACCATATTATATGTTTGTCTAATCAGATACACCGAACACTCAGAATGAAGTCACGAAGCAGATTTCTGAGATCCACACAACCTCTCAGAACCGGCCCTGAAAATGAGAGACTCCAGCTCTGGCGTCAAGTCGTAACCGAGGATTTCATTACTCCACAGGAAGGCCTCCTAACTGGCAAGAACCTTTACTGGTGGACCTGGAAATCCCTGAACAGATTAAGAACTGGAGTTGTTAAAACAAAGGACAACCTCGAGCGGTGGGAAATTTTTCGGCAGGGAGAGCCACTATTGTGCGACTGCGGAGACCTGCAGACCGCTTCACACCTAAGATCCTGCTCCATGTGCCCAACAAGCTGCACACTTCCAGACGTAATGCTATGCAACACATGAGCTATCGATGTTGCCAGATACTGGGAAGAAATAATTTGACGTTACTGACACGAAGAAGAAGTTAAAGTATTAGTAGTTGAACATATTAAATGTAGAAAAAATGTTTGAGCGTTGTACCCTGCAAATTGCATAAAAGGTTAAATGATTAAAGAGAGAAACAAAACATAGGATTTTATTTAATGATGACCTCATTAACCGCGTTATTTATTTCAACGAAATCCTTAAAGTAATTTAACAGCAATGGGTCTTAAAAATTAAGTGGCAGTTCAGGACGGTCCTCTCAAAATATAATTAATGTAAAGTAACTTCATAGACAGCGACTCATCGATATACAGATTTATAGTGAAAATTGTTTGGAGACATGGTGCTTATCTGAAAGTGATAGAAAAAAGACTAGAGGCCTTTGAAATGTGGTCATAAAGAAAAATTCTTGGAATTAACTGGAGAAACCACGTCACAAACAATGTGGTTCTCAGCTTAATCAAGGTAGATAGGTCCCTCAGTAAGAACCATCTCAGAGACGCGAGTTCGATAGATCGTTCACATCATGCAACAATATGGTCTTCGTCACGACATTGTGGAAGAGATGGTTGACGGGAGAAACTGCAAAAGGTGCCCTAGACGGGAGTATTTTCAGAAAGTTTTCGAGGACATGAGTTGTAGATCTTACGCTGAGCTAAAGAGGATTGCAGAGGATCGATAAGAGTGGAGATCGAGATGCAATATTTTGTTGCTGCAAACCAATCCACCGGATTGATACTACGAAGAAGAAGTGAACATTGTTTCATATTAAACTTATCTAAATAATGCGTATCGTAAATCGATAAATCGTAGAAAAAAAATCATTACATATAATGCTTTCAAATGAGAAGAATCTTTGATTGAAAGCAAAATTGTGATTTTCAGGAATGTTAATAGATAGTGCTTAACATAAGCTATATGAAAACAAAGTTAAATGTATTTTTCTTTTTAAAAAAATGATGACTTTTGGATCATCCTTGAGATGGATTTTTACGAGCAGTTTTAAGGGTTTGATTTCATGTAAGGTTTATTGCTGTGCCCTGTAAAATGATTTAATGACCGAGAGCTTTCGGTAGTAAAGCTCCAAAGATACGCTCCCGTGCGCTGAAAGTCATATCAATAAGGCTAATAGCGGGGCTTTAAATTATTTTATACGAAAGCTCTGTATCCACAAGTACTCCAAAGCTTAAATGAGCTTTTTCATCTTATTTAATTTCGACTAAGCGATTTCATCAAACACATCTTATTTTTAGGAACCAAAAGGAATCAGATGAAACACATTTTTCTTCGTAATATTATGTATTGAAATCAGCATGATACAGCCCTTGCTGACTGGTATCGAAAACCTAGATGTATAATAATTTATTTTTCATTTCTGTTCATTTGTGTAATGCCGTTAGGAGGACTAGTAGATCACAACTTGCGGCACTGGGTGACGTCCATCACGAGCGCGCTCAGTCGTGTGCTGACTGCGAAAAAGGTCGTAATGGCCCAGCTTGAATGTTGTGGTCCAGGCCAGAAGTTTGTAAAGTTAACGAAATATATTATATAAGTTTATCGTAAATATATGTCAATGTGCTTCAGAAAAAGTCGTTGTGTTGTTAATCTGCTCATTATCCTGCAAACACGTGACTGAATAACTCTTTAGAGAGGAGGATGTCAATACATTTTCAGTACTTAATTAAATGTTGGAGATGTAAAAAATTTTTATGGTCGTCAAATACCATCTAATTTAGTTTTCATTTTGATCTCCACATACCTGATAAGTACAAAATAAAGTATTGACATATGCATATTAATTAAAGATCGTCAATTGGATGTTATTGAAGATGGTCTCCAGGGAGGCCGAAACCTTGTAATAGCTTAAAATAAATGTGAATCAAAACTTTATTTTTAATTTGTTAATTTTTTACAGTCCTGCGACATTTACAGTGCTTGTATTTTTACCTCAAGCAAAGGTATTGCATCATCATACTGGATTTACTGAATAGTTTGTTTGTTATGAAGATTTGAGTAATTTTCTTGAAAGCCTTGAGGCTTTGAGGCTTTGACGAAAATTATTAAGTATTATGAAATTTTTTGCTAACAGCACGACACTTCCAATTAATTTGGATGATAAAGGCCTTATCCATCAATCAATGTCAATACAGAGACTCACTTATATTGAACTGGCGGAACAAAGAAAAACTACTGTCATTGGTGTTAATAAAAAACATATATTTAATTATCGAATGGGCAAACACATTATTAAATCATGATAAACAATTTGAAAAGGAAACTTTATTTATATTCAAAACACCATTTTAAGATTACTTGGACCTTTATTCTTAAATATTTTTTCAGAAAACACTCTTGAAAACTAACTACTGATATCACATGCATTATATTTTCGTTAAAATATGATTTAAGGACTTTCCATTCAAATTGACATCCCCCATCTTCAAAAAGGCAACAACAGTCGCGGATACGTCATCAGGCCACGTGGAGAAGGATACAGGAGAAGGTCGCAAAGCAAAGAACTTTTTCAGAAGCACAATTCGCGCTTATTTTCAATATAAGATTTCAGTTTCCGCGCCCGACCGTTACATGATGTATCGTGGGCCTTGGTCGGACGGGAGCTGTCAACACGAGCCTACAGACGGGCACAGTAACATATAGCGCCCCAAAGATTGTCGCGGCTAAGTCACAAACTAAAGTTGACAGTTGAACCAACATGAAAAATCAACTGTCAAAATGAATAAAATGGCGTTTTCAAATGCCGTGAATTTTTATATAAAATTAAGATTAATATTATTTGATGTGCTTGTCCTGCTTTTTAAAAATAATATAGGAAAAAAATACAGGTAATTTTAAATAATAGGTTATGACTGATATTTTACGCGTGAGAAATAAAATTCACACCAAACGGGAGTATTTTAAGGCTCAGAAATCAAATAAAAATATTTTTTTTAATCTCCCTCGGGGATCGAACTCACGACCCTTGGCTTGCGAAGCAGACGCTTTGACCATTGAGCTATACCCGCCGGCTAAGATGACCCATGTCAAACTTATGACTGTAGTATGGAAGGATGTTTGCTCCCTAACTTCACGATTCCTCAAAATGTATACGTAATTATCCGATTCTACGACCCGTAATGCAGCGGAATTGCTTTTCGGTGAGAGTGCATAATTCGTAATCGTATAGAAAGATGGGGATAATACAGGCGCTGACAAAGCAAAATCTTAAAACAATAATTGGATCTAGACATATAATGATATACGTTATCGAAAGGTGATTGAAGTACATGATAAGCTCATACAAAAAAAACCTAATTATTTTTATGGGATCAATAATGACATAGTAATATCTCGTAAATAAGCTAGACAATCGAGGCTGAAAAATATCTTGAAAAAATACGGTTTTCAGAACGTATTATCGAAAACGTTTCTTTTTATTGTGCCGAAGTATTTTTCTACAGAAACTTTTATATATGTATTGATGTTTGAGAAAAAAGGGATGATATATATTTCATCTTCTTAAGAGAAAAAAAACTGTAATACGAGTATATTTAATTCAATTGTATCATTTTGTATCATTTGAATAATGGTTATTATATATATATATAATCGTGTCGGAAATAACAGGGACAGATCCTGTCTGCCCAGAAGTGGGCGTCGTCGATGGCGTTACTTCTGGCCATCATCAGGTCTGCCTGGGTGCAGTTATTCGGGCACAGTGCACACTCCAGAAGGTGTGACAGAGTCTACTCCACGCCGCAGTCACATTCAGTCGGTCCGCTGTAAAACTGCCAGGCTTTAATTTTTGTCCTCGTCTTGCATACTCCGGTCTGAAGTCTGTTAAGGGACCTCCATATATTCCACCCTTGGTCATGTCCAGGGTCTAGGTCCTCTTTCGGGGCAATCCATGTATTCCCCTCAGTTGCGCTTCTCCACACGTTCAGCTGCAGGGTGGCCTCAGGTATCACCAGTTCCATTGTCGACTGTAGGAAACTTCTCCTTGATTTGAGCCGAGTGGTCATTTTATGATATCCAAATAATGGGTGGTGTGTGTCGTGCGTTGCTTTGGTGAGCTGGTTATTCAAAGCATTGAAGACGAAAAAATAAAATTATGTAAATAATCGTGGGTTTTTACTCAATGCAAAGTTTTAAATAAAATATATTTTTACATAGACCCTACAATCTACATTGATAATAGAATATTTTAAAATATTTACTTTCTCGGTTGAAAAAATCTTCATACATTTTTTTTATTTTTTTTTAATTTAATCAACTATAATAGGATACATTTAAGATTTTATTGACAGTATTACATTCATTTTTTTTTATTGTTTTTTTTTTTTGGAATTTGCTTTCCACGCCACTTAAATGGTAGATCTTGTGTGTGGCGTGGGATTCATCTTTGATTTTGACATTAGATGTGTATTGTTGTTTATTATTTGAAATGAACAGCAAACGAAAGCTACTTTTTTTTTATGTAAATTGAATTTAGTCGTATCACCACAATCATCACTTCTTTACAGTGAGAGTCTTAAAATAAGTTGTCTATTTCAAACTATGTATGAACGTCAATAAAAAAACAAGAGGCCTTTGAGATGTGGTCATACAGAAGAATTCTCTGAATTGCCTGGAAAGACCATGTTACGAACAATGAGGTTTTCAGCAATATCAATGAAGATAGGCACCTAGTCATAACCATCTCAGAGAGAAGGGATGGTTTAGGGTAGAAATTTCAGAGGGCGCCCTAGACGGGAGTATTTGCAGCAAGTGTTCGAGGACATAAGTTGTAGCTCTTATGCTAAGCAAAAGAGGATTGCAGAGGATCGAGAAGAGTGGAGATTGAGATTTTCTTGCTGCAAACCAATCCACCGGATTGATACTACGAAGAAGATGAACGTCGGATGATCTTGACCGATTGACACTCCACATTCAGTTATAAATGTCCTTAAAATTGTAAGAATAGAATGAACTAACGATATTTCTCTTATTTAAGCCCCCTAGCTTGCTCCTGTACTGGGAAAGCCGTTGAGAACTATATTTAGAATGTACTTGGTACTTGCGGGAGGCAAAGCTGATATGAGATAAGGCAAGGACAATAGTGTCTGACTGAGTTTTGTGACGGCAGTTCGTGATAACCATATTCCGATTTTATGTGACGGGGACAAGCAACATGCCGCGCGATACAAGTATATGAACCTATTTTTATGTGTACCGAAAATTCTTTGCGTTACAATAGCGATTTCATCTCATTTCTACTCGATACGGGAAAAATATAAGTTATTCAATTATTTGTATCATTTTGTGTATAATGGTTATATTTACGTTTATCAACCAAGAATGGCACTGCGCTATGGAAACATTAGAAATACGTTTCACTTACCAACTTTTTTTATAGAATTATTAGAATACATCTATACATGTTAGTTTAGTTCACTAATTTTTAACGTTACCACGGCGGCTAATCTCCGAGTTTTTGGAAGTAATCTTTCCTGTGTCCAGTTAAAAATGCCTTCTCGATGAAAAGGGATATAAGACTACGAAACTACTTTGTTGTTGAGTGACACCCTTGGGAAGCGTTGCTCCTGATCTCGATAGTTGCACTGTTTAATTGGTGTTTCCTTGGATAATATATACGATGCTATTCAATACACATACGATGGTTAGTATCAACATGCATAACAACATTTAAATAGTATTTTTTACTCAATCATTTATGATGTGTTTTTCTGTGACTAGGTTCACTACTATGTGTTAAAGCTTCTGAAGTGAATTTAATGAAAATATTTTCTTAGGGAGATGACCACACACTTTACACTGACAAATTGCAGCCTGAAATGATCTGACTCCGCTAGGCGTGCCCTATTGTTTTATCTCTTCTGTTAATCTCCCCCTGGATTGATCGCCCCCATCAGCGTCGAAGGCTTCGGAGGCTGCGGCGGCAATGGCCGCTCCCGCCGCAGAATGACAAGTAATTAATTTTCCTTGAACCGGAAGCTTGGTCCGTTAGATTCGCAAGGTCCGCTTGGTGCGTGAAACATCATGTTCGATTTTCTATAAAAACAAAAGTATTAAAAAGTCAAACTACATCCGGCGAAGCGAGATTTTTAAATCTAAAAAAACTCCTTTATATTGGTGCATTTAAAGAACAAGTAAAATATAAATAATATATAGTTAAAGCCATTCCAATATATTACAATTTATCTGCTTTCTTCAATTTCTTGGCGCAAGACATGCACTCAGAGACTTACATATATAGTTGCCGATAGTTTCATGTGGAAAGTACAAAAATTTAAACTGACAGCAGTTTTAGTATCGAAGCTAATTTAGGTGTTTTATTACGTGCATGATTTTTAAGAGATTTCTAAGATAAATATATTAAATGAGTAAGATTTGTTTCTATTTTCACATAGCTGCTTCGTAAATTAATATTGGGTGAATGTATTGGTTAAGAGCCGTAGTTTTATTGTGCGACGTTAAAAAATTTCATCACTCATTTATAAACCCAGCATTTTTTTCAATTTTGTGTCAGATATTTAATTTTCCAGTATTTGTGTATTTAAAAAATCCATACGATCATATCAAAATGGCATACTCGCATTCAGCAGGATTATGGTTATTGCAAAATAGTCACTCAAACTCGAAAATATTATTTCAGCAAATAAATTTCACATCGAGCGCAATTTTCAGGCCGCCAGCAAACTCGATTCTAAAAAAATAATAAAATTCCCATTAAAAATCCGCTTCATAATGTCAGATATCAAACTTGAATTTGCTGAGTTGTTAGTGAAAATGATCCAATGGACAGAAAGATATCTTTTCACCGGTTTGATATCTGGCCAAACACATGAATTCGAGAGTTTAATGGATGGATAATGGATAAAAATGATCTGAAATTAAAAACAAGTTTGATTGCGAAGAACGTATACGGATCATATACACAACTTCAAATGCTTTCTACAACAAATAAAGAAATTAATAGTTTTTTTATAGAATCGCATGCAGTAGAGCCCAGCTGGTCAAGACCAGTGCATTATGTGACGTTCAGCAAGGGAGGCTGGACGGTGCATGCGGGAAACGTCTGTTGTGTTTGTGTTTGTGTGTGGGTTAGGGAGATTGCAAATGTATATTTATCTGTATGTTGAAGAGTTCCAGATTGTAGGAAGGAGAAGACACATACGCTGGAAGAGCATTCCAATGCTTACCGATGGCATTAAAGAAATAACTTTGTAAGCTGCCAGTTTTTGGTCGACACACATTAACCGTGTAAGGATGTTCGGCAGTAAGACATGTTTGTCGGTCGTGAGTGGGTGCAGGAAGAATTAGTTCTTTAAGTTCCTAAGAGCAGCGACCGTGGTAATAACGGTAGAAAAAACTAAGTGCACTAAGCTTACGTTTGTGTTCAATTGATTGCAGGTTAGACGTAAGTGTTATTGTTTATCAAACGAATTGCTCTTTTTTGAACTGAGTCAATCAAATTTAGAAGATACTTTGGAGCTTCAACCTAAAGGTGACTGCCGTATTCAAAGATAGAGCGGATTTGTTCTTTAAATAGAAGAAGAAGTTGTTTATCGTTGAAATACCGACGTGATCTATATAATTCACGGAGTTTTTTTAAAGCTTCATACTTATTGTAATACTCATAATATTTGAAATTATTCGAGATTGATACTACAAAGAAGTTGATGGAGCTTGCTTTTTTGGAGAGCAACCGTTAAAAGTGCACTTGCATAGTGTTTTGACGAGTAGGTATTCGACAGTCTACACCGACATTAATTTACAATAAAAATAGATATAACTGTAGAAACATTGTATTCTACAAATATATTATAATTATAATGCATAGTTTAAGTGGAATATAAAATATTTATCCAATATAAATAGTTTGACTTGACAAGAATTTCTTAAATATTAATTTAAAAGCAATACCCACTCGATATTTGTATTAAAAGTGTCAATGAAAAATCCGTTTCAGAATGACAGCTTTTAAATTTGAATTCGCTGATTAGTTGCTAAAAAAAACGGAACGGCAGTGGGAGGAATTAATACAGCGGTCCTGAAAAAAAAAACGTAAACGTGAAAATAAGGTTCGACATCCGGGCGGTACGGCAAACAAGTGAACGGAAGCCGACGCCTGCGTTCAAAGGTTAAACGGGCACAATTTCGAAAAATCATCCCTTAAATTTATCCTTTACAAATGGGGGAGTTACGCTTTCAGTGGAGTCCAACCTTGTAAAACGTATTTGAATACTACTTGAAAGTGTATTTATTTGTCTAGATATGTGATGTATAATATTTCAAGAAATATGGGGGTCATATGAAACCAGCTCGATAAAGCTCTTTCAGGCTGGTGTCTAAAAGCCTCAATAAACGATCTCTTGACTTTTTTTTGTTCGTTCGTCTGACATGCATATATAAAAATGTAAGTCTAAGCTTAACATTAAAGCAACTTGAGACGCGGGGCTGATGCGTCATTTTTTTATTCTGTCTTTAAAACTCGCTTTGTCATAGGGGCAGCCAGAGCCATAAATGGCCAGTATATGCTTTTCAACGAGTTCTTTGCTTTAGCGACCTGCTCCTCATCCTTCCACCATGCATCTCGACGACGATCTTAGCATTCTGGTGTCGCTTTGATTATACGGAGGATGTCACCTACATTTAACGTTGTTTCTGTGTGTATAATAATATTTATAAAATATAATATTATGAATCATAATTATCAACATCATGAAGAAATTTTTCTTCGTAGTCCGGTGGATTGGTTTGCTGCAACAAAATCTTGGAACTCGATCTCCACTCTTCTCGATCCTCTGCAATCCTCTTTAACTCAGCATAGCTACAACTAACATAGCAGAGCTACAACTCATGTCCTCGAACACTTGCTGCAAATACTCCCGTCTAGGGCACCCTCTGCAGTTTTTACCCTCAACCATCCCTTCCACAATGTCGCGAAAGACCATCGTGGCGCATGATGTGACCGATTCATCGGGCTTGCCACTCTGAGATGCTTCTTTGAGATGGTTCTTGAACAATCAAGTGGAATGAAAAATGATTTTTTATTATTCAAAAATCTGGCCGCTACCTTACCTTGTAATTAATAAAATTAATGAAGTACTACCGCCATAAGACAGTCATCCACCATGGTTATTGCCAATACCATGTCATCTCTGCTAACCGCAACTCCACCTAGTATATTATATGTATTGTTACCGAAGGTTTTTAGGAAAGCGCGAGTCCAGGTTCTGTAAGAAAGGAAAACTATAGCTTAATTCTCTCCTGCGGAATCGACGCTTATGTCTTAAATAGATCTACCCCTGCCTTGTGACCTACAAAAGCACAGATATCTTCTTTGTCTGCTCTCTCACCTCATCACTCTTCATAAAATCTAACCATCGTACTGACATCAGCATGATGTAGTCATTGCTTACTGTTACCGAAAACCTCGACAAACGAACCTTCGTCTTTTATTTTTGTAGCTCGCCACAACTTTGTGTAGATGGCGATATTGGCACTAGTACATAGTTTTGGTAGTGTGGAGACAGTCAGTGAGTCCCGAACCATAAGCGTGACATTGTTAGCGTTGTGGCCTGGCGGTATGTTTCCGCTCGGCCCAAAGCTTGTTATGTTTTTAAGTCAGTAAAATCAGTGTGCTTCTACAAGAAAGTCTTTGTTTGCTGCCCTACTCCTCATCCTGCTTCTCGCGACGTAATAACGCCCCTCTCCCATCTTTTGAGAGAGGGAGGATGTTAGTACCTAAAGTATTTTACACAGATATGTTTACACATCTGTTTAAAAACACATTATACGGCTGCGTTGGGTTATGGTTAGATGCACAGCTGTGAAAGAAAAATAGAGGAGAATCTGGTTTTTTGTCTTGGGAACGATTTTAATACCTTGCGCAAACTTAAAACTAATTTTATTCAAATGAAGAAAAGTTGCCTCCTAGTAGAATAATTAAAAATGTAAAGTGATTTTACAAAGTATGTTATTTTATTTTATGATATATTCAAAAAACAAAATGTTTTTGCGTTTTACAGATGTGCAAATAAATTAAATTTGATAATTCACGATTCCAGTTGCTTGGAGTATTAAACGGAGAAACGTTTGAAATAAACTCTCTAAATATCATCCATTTACGTGTCCATTCGGTCACGTCCCAGCAATATTGCTGACCACTGCCCCAATTGGCCGCTCGATGGACTACGCATCGGGTCAAACAGGCGTCATGGATTAACGGACAGGAAGAGAGGAAGGGTAAAGGTGCTACGGGGGTCTACGTGCTACGAAGAGGGGAGGTGCTACGCCGACTGGTACAAAACGAGAAGCCATACAAAAAACACTTTTTCTACAAATGAATATGAAATATATTTTTCATAATAGATTTTTGTAAAATAAACAGATTTTTATCTTAATCATTTTTAATGAACTAGTCTATATGTTGAAGAGTATAGATAATGTCAACAAATATACAGGTATGTCTCAAATGAAGTTTTTTTTCTGAAGGTTTAAAGTTTTACAATTAGGCGGACCTATATTAAACGTATACTTTAGATGTCACTAAAGGCCAACACTGGTTTATTCTATAGACCTTCAGGTTTTCACTGTTCTAAAAAGTGATCGGGATCTAGCCGGTGGGTATAGCTCAATGGTCGAAGCGTTTTCTTGGCAAGTCAAAGGTCATGCATTCGATCCTCGACGAAGGTTAAAAAAAAAGATTTGTAGTCGATTTCTTAGCTCTGAAATAAACCCCGGTTGGTGTGGATTTTATCCCTCACCCGTAAAATACCAGTTACGGCCTATTTATTTTAATTGAAGGTAGACAAAAGTCGTGACGTGAAGACCACCTATTCATAGTAAATTCCTGTAAATAATAAGGAAGATGCGTGAATGTCGGGCGTAAGTCTATATTGTTGGTAGATCATCACTCCATATGCAGCGTTTAACCATATATCACATGGTAAGTATCATAGAATCCACAGATGAGACTTCAGCATCACTATCACCATCTGTCGGTATAGAATTTAATCGACTGAGCTTCAGGAGGCACATCTGACACTGGATTAACCGAGGTTCTTGGCAATTGATAAAGAATCGTGGTGAAAATTTGGGACAAATATATGTTCCATTTAAGAAGTTAATAAGCAGTGATTTTCTTCTTTGTGTCAGCGACGTCAAATTATTTTTTCCAGTATCTGGCGACATCGATAGCTCGTGTGTTGCCCAGCATTAGGTCCTGAGATGTGCAGCTTGTTGGGCACATGGAACAGCATCTTAGGTGTGAGGCGGTCTGCAGATCTCCACAATCGCACAATAGTGTCTCTCCCTGCCGAAACATTCCCCACCACTCGAGGTTGTCCTTTGTTTTAACAACTCCAGCTCTTAATCTGTTCAGGGATTTCCAGGTCCGCCAGTCAAGGTTCTTGCCAGTTGGGAGGCCTTCCTTTGGAGTAATGAAATCCTCTGGTGCGATTTGTTGCCAGAGCTGGAGTTTCTCATTTTTAGGACTGGATGTGAGTGGTTGTGTGGAATTCAGAAAGCTGCTTCGTGCCTTCATGAGGGGAGTATGAAAGGAACTTCCACGCGGTGCCCCCTGGAAACTCATTTTTGGACTTCCTCTTCCGGCCAATCTTTTCAACCCAGCGACAGCAAAAACAAAATGAGAAGCAATAAACCAGCTCTCACTACCATGTCCATCAACATTAGCAGTGATGAAATCTTAATACTGTAGAACGCATTTTTGTATGCACGAAGCTAGATTTAATAAAACAAGTACTCAATTTCTTTGCAAAAATGCGTATAAATTAGGGGAAAAAATCTGTATGTTGAATTTAGTTTGACGTTGCAGTCTTTGTTGCCAGTATAGGTTTAAACAAGCACGGGTAATAAAAATGGAAATGTCGTAAATATTTGGCAATCAGTGAAAGAGGATTAATTCCGAACTTAAATAAGGGTAAAAGAAAGATCACGAAGTAATTGTATTTTTATTGTGAAGAAATGAATTATTTATTGAATCTAGTGCACTTTGCGCTGCACACACGTTCGGTGTATTAAAATTGATTAAAATGATCTCCTTCGTGAGAGAATGCTCTCAGCTATGATATCTGAAATATGTTTATACAATTTCTTAATTGAAGCTTATACTGAATTAAAATCAACTTTGGTCAAATAATTATTATTGTATGAAATAAGATGATTGGAAAAATATATATGATATAAGTGCTTATAAAGTAATCTAACGGATATAATTGTACTTTTCTTTTGTACTTTAAAATATACAATATATAGAACTGAACTGAATGAAAATTTATTAAGATAATTGTGGAAGTGATTTTTTAAAATGTAAGCACCTACAGGAGAATACCGACAGATGGTGATGGTAATTCTGAAGTCTCATCTGTGGAATTCTATTGCGCTTACCATGCTGTTTATGGCTAAGCGCTGCATGCGGAGTGTTGATCAGCCAACGTCAAAGACTACAGCCCGAGATTCACGCATCATCTTTATTGTTAGAGGAATTAATTATGAATGGGTGTTCTTTACGCGACTACTTTCGTCTTCCACATTTTTTTAATAATAGGCTATAAAGAAACTAAGACATACATGAATTCGCCGAGAAGTCAAAAGAAGAGGAATAAAAACATACAGTCGAAAACTGAGAATAAAACAAAAAAAAATTTAAGCAGAAAAAGAAGGAAGAAAAATTAAATATTTATTTGCTTTTTAAGCAGTAAGATTAAGAAAAATATTGTTTTATTTAACGTTACGCTCATGAAATGGTTTGCGATGACTGCGGAGCAATTAACCCCTTGTACCTTATATTATTCAATGTGCTAATAATTCAAAGTGTTTCAATTTGGAAATTTCTAGCGCGTTATAATTTGATTAAAGGAAGAGACTTCAATTAGCGATGAATATAAGAACTGATGATGATTATTATTATCTAGGCCCGAGGACAAAGGAAAAGTGTTTTGCCGCGATGAAATTATAAAATAATATCAAATAAATTGAAAATTTTCATCACTAGCGGTGAAATACGAGCGAACGTGTTGTATGTTCATACACTTGTCTTCATAGATTTTGTATAGCTGGGAATGGATTTCTGCCGGCGCAATGTTTTTTGGATCACCGAGCGTAACTCACACCTGGCGGGCCAAGCGGGGGGAGACGCATCACGTACGGCTACCAAGCCAAGACTGAGCTCCGCAGGCAGCTCGCTAGTGGGGAACCAAGGTACACTACAGAATCACGGGAGCACTTTTCAGGCCTGTAGCACTACGGGATCTTTATTTTACGGATAACCCTCGTATATGTAAACTTTAATAATTCTGCTTCCAAATAAGTTTCTTAGTTGGAGCATACTCGTATATTCGTCGCAAATTGTCACAATACATTTATGTCAGATGCCATGATCTTTGCTTAGTCACAAGTCGTACATAATGATATCAGCTAAATATATCTCTTTTATGCTGATGCCGTTAAACCTGGAAAAACGATCTTTTATCTCTTATTTTTGTTCGCTCGCCTGACATGTACATCTAATAATGTTTGTTTTAATTATATAATAGTATATTGCGTTTATATACGCAATTTTATTTGTTGTGACAGTTGCTCTATTTCATGTTGGTGCAACTGTCATCTTTAATTTGCTTTTTTGCCGCGATCGTTGGCGGCGCAGCATGTAACAGTGTTCCGCAGTTGTCAGTTGACTCTTGTTATGCCGAACGCCATATCGGTTGGACAAGAAAGCAAGCTTGTAATAAAATAAACGAGGACTTTGAACCAAAAACCAGTTCTTTTGCTTGGTAATATGCTCCTGCATCCTTCCCTCTACGCAGCCACGTGACGAACCCGCGAAATGTTGTGATTTATAAAGACGGGGGATGTCAATAAAAATCTGCATCTTATATCTCTCAATCTGTATCATTGCAAAATTTTGAAACAGGTGGTTGGCATATTGCAGATTTTAAAATTTAAAATTTAAATGGTCAAAGGACAGCAAGTAAAGCTTAGTCTGCAAAAATTGTGCGGCAAAGAAACGGTACTGGTACGAAATATTTTTTTTCCAAAATTTCTCGTGGGGCACACAAAAAAGGGCTACAATTTTCGCAGACCATATGGGTATTATTGGGCTTAAGTTAAACAAAAAAAAGTCGGCTCAAATATAACCATTATAAGAAAAAACAAATTATTTAGATGCTCAGGAAGCATATTTTTTTAAGAAGTTTTAAGATTTAGACAATTTTTTTACCGCTTATGAAGACCACTTGTCATTTGGCAGTCAAGCTTGTCCTCTTAAGCTCAGCATAAGAACTACAACTCATGTCCTCGAACACTTGCTGCAAATACTCCTGTTTAGGGCACCCTCTGCAGTTTCTAACCTCAACCATCCCTTCCACAATTTCGTGAAGAAGACTGTGGCGCATGATGTGACCGATCCATCGGGCCCGCTTCTCTGAGATGGTTCTTACTAGGTGCCTATTTATGATTCTTACTATATCCTTTAATTCTTCTGTATGACCAAATCCCAAGGACCTCTAGTCTATTTCTATCACTTTCAGATAAGCACCATGTCTCGTAGCGTCTAGCCAATCAGATTAATCGTTAAAAAACCTTATGGAGAAATTATTCAAATAAATAGCAAAGCAATATTCCGTTTCTTAGTCTCTCATAACATAATATTTGGACGAACCCAGAACATAATAATACTCGTAAATCATACAAGAAAAAAAAGTAATATTCGACAGTTATTTATAAATTATAAAAAAAACGTAATTTTAAGAACTTTGCTTTTTTGTTTATAAGCTTTTACATAAAATGCATTGCGCAATGTATACTGTGAGCTTTTTCTTACGATTTCTGCGAAGAAATCTGGTGAAATTCAGAAGTCAGTAAATTTGCAGATGACCCAGAAAGAGGAAGTAACAAAACTCGTATATTACATCCGACTCGTGCAGCTTTCGTATGGGAGCTTTTGGTTTGATTCAAAAGTTTTATGGAACTGCGAGTATGTCAAGGATTCCCAATGATAATTTTATCGTTTCTTCAAAAATGTTGTTTATATTTTTGGCATTCAAATTCAGATATATTTCAAATACAAAGAGATTAATACTTCTTACCTTGTCTTTTATATTAAATTAAAACAAGGTAAAAAATATTTTTTGTATTCAATTTTATTTGTTTAATAGGAGTTTATGCATAATTCTATGAGCATACAGGTATAATGGCTTGTAACATTGTACAAAATATGAGAAAAATATATAAAAGCATATTTTGTAAATCATATAATCGTACGTAACTCATTGTTACCAATGCTGCTCAATATTATTATTTTCATCATTATTCCCATATTATAATGACACCTTCCTCTCTATGTAAGTTATTGAATTGCGTGGTGGCAGGATGAGGAGCAGAAAAACAACTCACATACTTTTCCAGAAGCACATATATTTTAATGATAAACTTTACAAACACCAGGCCCTAGCGGAATAACATGCCGGACCGGCTATAATACGACCTCACCTCGGTCGGCACACAACTGTATGACAACTTAAAGAAGAATGGGGACACAACAGGCACTGAAACCCATCATCATTTTTAAAAACGATAAAAATACCCAAGAAAATAATATTTTTTATGATAAACCGCTTGGTGTCGGTTTGATCACTCACCCGTCAAATATATCAAAATTGTTTGATCACGAAAGTTCTTTCGTGAACACCAACCATTCATAGTAAATTCCTGTAATAAAAAGATGGCGTGTGAATCACTATCACCCTTACTTGGTATTCTCCTGTATCTATTGATATCCTCCGCTCTAAGTTGGGTATCGAATTACTGGGCGACATGATGCAGGCGCAGGTTAAAAATAAAAAAACTTGTTTTCGAAGCACGATTGTCGTTTATTTTATTACATACTTGCTTTCTTGTCCGACCAATATATGGCTTTCGCCATACCGGTCGAAAACTCAACTGACAACTGACGGAGCACTCTGAAACTAGCGCCCCGAGACAGTCGCGGCAAAAAAAGAATTAAAGATGACAGTTGCACCAACATGAAATGGAGCAACTGTCATAACAAATAAAATGGCGCATGCAAACGTTGTGCAACACTATACAATTAAAACTGACATTAGATATGCATGTCAGGCGAGCGAACAAAAATAAAAGACAAAAGTTTGTTTTTCGAGGCTTTACGGCATAGCCTAAAAGAGCTTTATCAAGCTGATATCAATATTTACGTATTCAAATGTAGATATTTCATTTAAAAAATAAATTCTTCTGTCAGCCCTTGTTCCGTGTGGTTTGCCAACTCGATTGTCACGTTTTTTTGAAATTTGTGTCGCGATAAAGGCGTTTCTTTCCCGTTCAGAAGTAGACAGAAGAAAAATGAAATGGCGCGCTGAATAATCATAAATATTTGACCCTTGTCTACGGATATTGATACGATTTGACACTTTAATCTACCCTCCTCATCCACAGTGGCACATGTGAGCGAGTCTCGAAAGGGTGAGGTTTTTCATATTGATTTTTTCACAATTCTAGAAGAGTACTGAGAACATGACTGGTGACGCTTGAAGGCTATTGTCTAATATAAAATATATATAATATTTATATTTTTAAATATGTTCATAAAAATAAAATGTCAATTTAAACGATTTAGTGGGACCAACAATAAAAGCATATTACATTGTTGGCGTCGTTCTCGTTAGATTTTCAAAGTAAAGTAACATCGAAAGCGGACAAAAAGTTGCATGGGATCAAATAGTTAAGACCTAGAAAGCGTCAAGATAACCATACCCTTACCGTAGAAATCCTGATTAACAAATAAGTAAATATGCATGCAATAAATACATCTAACGTCTATTTTTGAGTTTCTTCTGAGGTAGTCATCATCATCATTAATCTGTGTCTGTCCACTAATGAACGTAGACCTACCGCATGAGCTTTCATCATTTTTGATCCTAGACCCTCCACATCCAGGCTTATTCTCTTATTCTTCTGTTGTCGTTAGCTCATCTTGTAGGCGGTCGGCCAACGCGTCTTTTGCCAGTTCTTGGATGCCACCACATCACTTTTCTTCTCCATCGAAAGTTGTTTCTTCAACAGATATGCCCTGCAAATTACCATGAAAATTTGCCTTTTTTGGCTAGCCTCCACTACTTGAGTTCTGTTTCGGATATCGTCATTTTTTTTTGTATTATGTTATTTTATGTAAATGCTGTATTTAAAGACACTCCAAGCATAGCTCTTTACATGGCACGTTGGGTGACCTTTATTTGTATGGGTAAGACATGCTGATAGATTCCACGTCTCTGCGCGATAAATTAATACAGGGAGGTTGCATTAATTAAACGCCTTAGTTTTAAGAAATTGCGGAATTTTCGCTTCAAAAATATACTTTAGTTTTTAAAATGCTGCCCATCCCAGTTGTATTCGCCTGTCGATTTCTTTTGAGTTTTTTTTCGTCCAAGTTGTATTACTTGTCTCAGATTGGCATATTTGTTTATAACCTCTATTTGTGTTCCTCCAATCGAAATACGGTCAAAAGTCTGGGAAATATGACTATTTATCATGGCTTTAGTTTAATCCATGTTTATTTTCAGACCAATTTTGTTCGACGCTTCATTGAGTTCGTAGAGCATGTCTTGAAGGTTGTCAGTTGATTCGACTATTAGCATGTCATCTGAAAATCGTAGGTGAGAAATGTACTCACCATTTATATTTATTCTACATTTTGTCCAAGATAGAAGTTTAAGTGTATCTTCTAGGGGGTTTGTGAAGAGTTTGGAAGATATAACATCTCCTTGTCTAACACCTTTGTTTATAGTTACATTAGTGAATTGCTGTTAGATCTTACGTTTCTGCGCCATAATTTATACTAGAGTATAATAATTTATTTGAGGGCCATAGTTTAAAATGGTAGTAATTGAAAACTTTACATGCTTTCAGATGGATTCCCAAATGCAAAATATTTTAGCGACAAGGCACGGAAAATGGCAGTTGATGTAAAGAATGACATGTAATAGCTCACTCTCAATCAAAATACTTTTAAAGCGATGTTGTTTTTATAATACATTTTATAATATTGATCTACATTTAAGCTTTGTTAAAAATATAGGGCCCGCCATCTAACGTTTTTTTTAAACTAGTGCTTATTTTGTGAATGGTAACACTTAGCTCATGTCTGATTTAATAGACAATTAAATCTATCCTTCCGCTAAGCGAATATGGTTGTGCATACGCTTGAACAATGCTGGGAAATATTGCGACATTACTTTGAAAATCATGGTAATGTTGCAGAATGTGTGCGAAAATTGCGTACGGATTTTGGAAGAAGAAAATCACCGTCAGCTCCGTATATTCGTTATTTTGTGAAAAAAAAGTGAAAGAAACTGGCATCCTCATCGATAAACCAAAGCGTGAAAAGCCAAAAACAGTGCGTACACCCGAGAATATTGCTGCTGTGGCAGAAAGTGTGCGTGAACCGCCATCAATGGCGCTTCCATGCGGCGCGGCCATGTTGAACAAATTTATGTTCACAAAAATTGAAAAGGAGGATATTGGCAAGATTTGGATTCAACAAGACGACGCTACGTGCCACACAGCCGAAGCAACACTCGATGTTTTGCGCCCTGTTTTTAAAAAAAAAAGTTATTTGGCGGACCCTTTATATTCCAAGGATATATAATATTTTATGTGATATCTTAATAACGATTCAGTGTCATATATGACGTAGATTGTTATCTGTTCTGGTCATACAAATTACAATAATGTATGGTTAAATTTATTTGACGTAATACAAGTGATTGAGTGCTTATTCAAAGTAGCCGGCCCATTGTATAGGCAAAGGAAAAATATACGTTCGTAACAAAAGAATCATATTATAATAACACGCCTTAATATTAGTTCGCCATTCTCAGCGCATTATTCTCATTTTCTTTTCAGTTTCCTTCCTGTAATATTCCCGGGACGTGTCCACTTTTCAGGACCGGATATTTAGTTTTTTTTCAGCCGCCTGAAAAAAAAACTACTAATGTATCTGGGTCACAGCGAATTTGCCTCGAGAAATTGATTTTCTATTTATAACGATATTTATTCGGCTTGTCTTTATTCGTTGAGATTTTTTGTGATACCAACATCATAAACCATTATTTAATCATGTATTAAATAACGATTTAATCTTTTTAAGATAAAATATAACTGCAATTTTTAACAATCCATGTGACTTGTGGAGTGCGTTTGAAAGATAAATGCACGCAAAGAATATCACCGGTAAGTAGTAAAATTGTGAAAATCGACAAGCAAGGGAGTGTTTTTTTGTTATGTAATCGCATGCAGGAGAGCACAGCCGGTCAAACCAGTGCACTTTATGCCGCTCAGCCAGGGAGACCGAACCGTTTGTGTGTGGGTTGGGCAGATTGCAAGTGTATATTTATCTGTTTCTTGAGGAGATCCAAATTGTAGGAAAGGTAAAACACGGACGCTGGAAGAGCATTCTAAAGCTTACCGATGGAAATAAGAAAGCAACTTTGGAAACTGACAGTTCTTGGTTGACACACAAAAACAGTTTATGGATGTTCGGTATGTGTAGATCGATTTTGTCGGTTGTGGGTGGGTGCAGGAGGAATTAGTTATTTAAGTTCCGAAGAGCAGTGACCGTGGTTTTAGCGGTAGAAAAGACTAAATGAACCAATCTTATACCTGTCTTCCATTGATTGCAAGTTAGACGTAATAGTGTCATTGCTTATCAAACGTATTGCTCTTCTTTGAACTGAGTCCAATGGAACGGTTACTGCTGTATTCAAGGATAGGTCGGATTTGTCCTTTAT
Source organism: Glossosoma conforme (assembly GCA_022606575.1). Taxonomy (NCBI): domain Eukaryota; kingdom Metazoa; phylum Arthropoda; class Insecta; order Trichoptera; family Glossosomatidae; genus Glossosoma; species Glossosoma conforme. Next base: position 206,211 of record JAGTXR010000213.1, on the reverse strand, counting down.
ATAGAAGAAGACGTTGTTAATCTTTGAAATACCGACGTGATCTATACGAAACATCTTGTTTTGTGGAAGCGAGACCGGCTTTATACTTTATTGACTCGTAATATTTGACATAGCTCGAGATTGATATGTTTTATACCTGCTCCTACATTTGGTCGAGAAATAAAGGTAGACTAAGTTGGGACATGTTCCTTTTATACAACACAAGAATGTTATCTATAAATTCTCGTTTTATATCCTTAAACTTTTATGAATAAAATATTATATATCTAACGTAATACCTACCTCAATACTGAAAAACCACTTCTTGTATTTTTTATGATACTCGTATATTAAGACTTTAATAATTAATTATATTTGCCGGTGGATTTAGCTAAGAAGTAAAGCGTTTGCTCACCAAAAAGGTCAATGATTTGATGATAAATATAATTTGTAATCGATATGTAAGCTCTTTAAATACCCTAAATTATTTTTAATTTGATGCATCACCCGGATTATTTCAGTCATAGTCAATATTAAAAAATGGTGACTTACAAAAGTCATCCCGCCGAACTCACCCATTCACAGTGAGAAAAAATGCATAATATGTAGTTGTTGTCAATGAAGTTGGCAGATCAACACTCCTAATGTAACGCTTATCCATACTAAAAAAAATGATTCACTCAGTAGTAAAAGGATTTGGGCTATATTAAAGTGAAAATGGTTTTTTTAAATATCCCATACATTTAATATTAAGTAGTTTTCCTTCTCACGCTTTTTTTTCATCAAGTTTAGATATTCCATATAATTCTCTCGTTTCTTAATTTTGTAAATTTGTTTTTATAACTACCAGTAACGCGTACAAATTTCCGATTATGTCGGCGATTTTGTAGTAAGCGTACAATTAGGTATTATTTTCGCACATCTTCGTAACCTCGTGTTGGTGTCGCTTGAGTAGAAAGCAGAACCTTGATTATTTTATCCGCCTGTATGAGCTGATATATAAGTTTGCTCCAAGCAAATGGCTGAAAAATTCCAAGTCACAGAAACAGATTCCTAGTAACTTCCATTCTTCACAGGTGCAATAGATTGTATTTTAACTTATAAATTCAATTTATCTTCTTCGTAGTATCAATCCGGTGGATTGAATTGCAGCAACAGAATCTTGCATCTCAATCTCCATTCCTCTCGGCCCTCCGCAACCCTTTTCAGCTCAGCATAAGCGCTACAATTCATGTCCTCGAATACTTGCTGCAAATACTCCCGTCTAGGGCACCCTCTACAGTTTATACCCTCAACCATCCCCTTCACAATATCGTGAAGAAGACCACCGTGGCGCATGATGTGATCAATCAGTCGGGCTCGCCTCTCTGAGATGGTTCTTATTAGTTGCCTATCTTCCTTGATTATTCTGAGAACCTCATTGTTCGTGACGTGGTCTCTCCAGGAAATTCCGAGAATTCTTCTGTACGACCACATCTCAAAGACCTCTTTCAATTTATAGTTCATTCAATATTAGCAGTTTATTATATCAATGTGGATTATTTAGGTAGATTAAGATGCTACTAAATTCATAGAAATCCTTAGAAAAAAAAACGTTTTATTTTATTTAGATTACTTAAATTCTCTTCATTGATAACTTAAGTGAGGTATTATTTCGTGGAATATTTTTTTCTTTTTGAATATGAAGTTAAGTAGACTATTGTATTTTTATTACAGATCCTATCGAGCAATATTTATTTTAAAAATAATAACTATGTTTTTTTTATCACATTACTAGTTTTCAAAATTTAAATCTGCAAGCAATGGTATTCCAGCATTATTTAGACAAGACAATTAGACAATTATTTATTTATTTCCTTCAATAACATTACAAAATATTTTAACATCTTATTATATAGTATTTACATAAAAGTGTGGCCCTGTAAATTTATTGACACATTTAGTGTCAATGACCTGAAAGAAGTTGACAGCGACCATCTGCTGATAATCCTCCTGATGGTAATCAAAAACCCTGAATGCAGCAGTTACTGCCATAACATGGCATTATTGTCACAAATCAAACTTCCCAAATTTCGCCTTCGTGTACTGAATCTGAAGCAATATAACACTAAATATGTCAATATCTTCACTCAAGTTGGTTTCAACCACTGTTCATTGCGATTCTTTCATCTTACACGTATCCAGGTTGAACCGCGGTCTTTTCCCGCCGTGCTTCAGGCTCCATGAGAAATTCAAGCGAATTCGCGATGATCCTGACTTTGAAAGAAGTTGACAGCGTCCGTCTGCTGATAATCCTCCTGATGGTAATCCAAGAGGGATTGAATGCAGTGGTTACTGCCATGAAGCTCTGCAAATCATCCACGAGCTCCGTGTGGAGGCGTGACCTTCTTCGGGGAGCTGCAGAACCGCGGATCACCCGACGTGCTGAACGTTTTTCCCCATCAGAAGAGGCGCGACTCATATCCGAGTGGTAAACTTCCTCGGAAAGACTACTCGTGGGAGAGAGAGAGCATCCACGGAGAGAGCATTCCGGGCCTCCAGTTCCTCAAACCACGAGCTGGAGGACCTTCTTGGGAGCCCTACTCAGAACAGCAGGGGCTCCTTGCATAGCACACTCCGAGGATTCCTCTCCTTCGGAAGTCTCACTTGAAGTAACGGCTTCACCGACGGCAGGTTCGGAGTCTCTGCTGTCACAGACGAGTAATGGTGAAACTTGGCGAGGACTTCTAACAATTTCCGCGAAGGTAGCCAGAATCTCCTTGCACTTCCTAGGCAAGTGCCTTCTGCGGAAAAACGGCAGACTTGTTGGGTTGGGTGGATAGTCCACACCAATGGACGTCGGTGTATCCTCCTTCCCGCATCCAATAGCCTTTAAGAGCTTCTCCAGCAGCAAACGGTGATCGTCTAAGCGACGATGTATTTGCGCGATGTCACAATCGCAACTACGAGCCATTCTGTAGGTAGAATGACAAGATGTCCGCTCGGTTTGAGTGTCGAGCGACGAGATTATCATTTCAACTTGTCCAGGAGTAATGCCACATAGTTAGCATGATTCTTGTTAGTTCATCAAAGTGAAGCAACATTGATGAGTTACCTTCTTTTTCTATAACTATGTGTCGCTAGTCGAGTTGAGCCTTTCCTAAAGACCAAACGGTCCAGGCTTTGAGAACGTCGGGCTAATTATCTGATCTCACATAAAATTATATCTATGATAATACAAAAGTGGTCTCTTAAAGTCTTCGGGGCCCTGAAGGTCGTCGGAAACCGTAAAATTTGCCTGATAGAACTTTAATGAATAGTGCTAATTAACATAACTGAAAGGCTAGAATTTGTGGTGACTATATGTTCTAGACATGAAACGGAAACCTAAATAAACAAAAACGAAAAAGTTTAGTTATGCCTACAATTATAAGTTCATAGATGTTTATGGCGGCCCTTAGTGACAATAATATGCCCAGGTAGATAAAAAATATGGAACGATTCTTCATTTTGTACACATCATACAATGGCATGAAAAAAAAGGTTAATTTAACCCTCAGAACTCCTATGTCAAGAAGTACTAGAAATGAGTTTTTTTCCAACAGTTCCTTTGTCATGTGTCGTGTATGTATTGTCATTTTTTCACAGGCAGTTTTTTTAAGTGTTAATAGCTGTCCTGGTATTTGTTTTAAGCAATTGAATGTTCTATAAATATGTATGTGACGGATACTGATTCTGAAGAAGAGGAATAAATATGGGAATTATAAATGTACCAAAGATTGAAGACTATTGGTCGCACGATTTTTGTTCAAGAATACCCTATTCATTAAAATATTATACCGCAAGCGATTCTTCCAAATTTTCTGGTCAATACACCTTGAAACAACAGATAGAAGTACGAACTTGAGGATAAGAACTCGAAAAGTCAGCAATTTTCTTGACTACCTAAACATTAAATTTTTGGAAAATTATGTTTTGGAAGCAAATTTAAGACTTTTGAGAAAAATACAATACATTGAATGAATATAAAAAAATTGCATATTGCATATAACAATCAAGACCTTACATAACAAACCCCTCACTTTTTTTAATTCCTGACAAACCCGATTTTTTCATTCTGTAGCATAAATATTATTATATAAAAAATTCACTTAAAATAGCTTGCAGTTGGTGGAAACTTATACAAAAAACATTGGAACCCAAAAGGTTAACGAAAGAATAGAAAGTCATTCAATTATCGTCATATACAAAAACAATGTTTCTTTATCAATAAAAATTACATCTAATATCAGTGTGATATCTTTACACTTTTCACATTAATACCACCAATCCGGAAATCTTGCAGTATTTTTCTTTCATTACACAATGCTATTAAATAAAAACCCTCTCGATAATGGTTGGAAACATTACAGATTAGTATGGGCGGGCTCGCCAGTAAGCACAGTAATCAGTACCGTCGGCTGATGCGGTGATCAATCACTGCCAGTACCTAGACCTGAAAGCACTTTCCTTTAACAGACTCCAGGGAAAAACACTGTGTGCTGCACGTTTATTTCATATTGGTAAGCAAATGTGTTGTTGATGTGATGATATGCAATTTTTTTTGTTTCTTTTTAATGTATTATTTAATTTATTTATTCCTTTCAGAAACATTACAAATATAAGCATATTTAATACGATCCTGAAATAAGATATAATAGAAACAATTTATAAATGTTGGTATTATAAACAATAATTATTAAAAAGTCCCGAAGCTCGCTAAACTGAAGACTTTATTAATTTGATAAATAAATTCGTGGAGCTCATGTCAAAACTGGGCTTCTCCCAAGTGGAATATATCAATATTCGAGGCGATATGGTTGAACAGTCTGATCAATCTCCCAAGAGGCATAGTCTCTGGCAGGTTAGTATTACCTCTTGGAAGAACAAACAATCTGTGCCTCCTTATCTATAAATAATTGTCAGTGACAAACAAACCGATTTATAACAAAATATCAGGATTATGCATGCTAGATGTCGACTTTAATATTGAACAAATGGATTAGTTGTAACATCCGCCTCTCTTAAAGAGGAACGAAAAACCACTTCACGTTACTAGGATATTTATCGGATCGCGTGGAGATGAATTGAGGAGCAGATAAACAACCCACAGACTTTTTCCGAAGCACATATATTAAATTAAACTTAACAAACTTCTGGCCCAGGCGGAATAACATGATTGAGGCACCGGGCCGTAGTAATTATAATTATAACTGTATAATTATTAATTTCATTTAATTTATATACATACTCTGAATATATGCTATAAAGACATCTATCGTCATACGATGATAACAATGGTATAAATACAAGTTCTAACGCGTGTCGGCTGAGGCAGAGAAATAGCCGTGACGGCTAAGCGACCTGGGCAAATGTTGGTTGCAAGGCCCGCGGTTCGCATCCCGCTTCTGCCGATATTTTTCTGAATGAATTGATGCGTTTAAAGAATTTGATGTAAAGTATGTGTATATTTAATTACTAAAACAATAACGAATAAAAACTATTATGTTTTGATTCCCATTAAATTTAAAATGGGAGTCAAATTATAAGTGTAAAAAGTATATGTGCTATGAATAACGACTTATATAGATTTGTATATATGGAGGATAAAATATAATTTAAAACAAGGCTTTTAATGATGTATAAGAAAGTTCAAGCGGAAATATTCATTAGTCGATATTTCAGAAACGTTATAAATATTTTTTTCGCCTCAATTTAAAAATTAATCATTTTTCCGAATAATTTTTATCGCTGTCACTCTCTTATTTGAGTCTGAAACAATAAAAATCCACCTCTCTCGTTTATTAAACGCGAAACTTTTCCTTCTGTATTGACTTAATGAAACTTTTCTGTTAATTGTAAAAGATTTCAGCGGGCTTCAGGAGAGTCGCTGAAACGCTATCAATCAAAAAACTTCACCAACAATGGCGCCCCCGAATTCTAGTAATTTCGTTTGTTTTCGGGATTTGCAGAATATTAATGTTTTACCTTTTATTTCGTGTTTATTTTAAGAAGAAACATTTGTTTGCCCCTCGTCGACCAACTGAAAGTTTGATGTGATATTGTATTATTTGAACATAATTATATATTTTTTGTAATTAAAAAATATGCTGAGATAAATTTCATAAACATTTTGAAATTAAAAAAAACTGCATTTAAATTATCCCAAAAGGAAAGCTTAGCCCTTTAGTTGCGGCTCGGTGGAATACAAATTATACTGTCAATAACGGTGTGAATTTTTCAGACGACCATCTTTTTCGCTTAAAACTAGTATTTGAAGCATAAATTGTACTTATCTGACCTATTTTCATATATCACATTGGTTTTCCTATCCTTTAGCTATCAGATGATGCATAAAAAACTATTCGAAGAAAGTAGAAAAACGATATATCACGTCAACAGATGTCTACGGTCGGGGAATCTTTGATGGCATATGCCGACAACCGATGCAAAAGTGTTAACAGACTAAGAACCAGAGTTGGTAGATCAAAGTACAAACTCGAGCGGCGGGGAATGCTTCGTTAGAGAGAGTCACTGTTGTGCGACTGTTGAGATCTGCAGAAAACCTCATATCTAAGATCCTGCCCCATATGCCCAAGTTATGCATACCCCAAGACTACTGACTGTGTTTCCCAAAATTTGTTGGGAATCACAGTCAGTAAGAGAAAAAAACAACCTTGGGCGGTGGGAGCAGAGTGCATCGGCAGTGAGAGCCACTGCCGTGTGACTGTTGAGACCTGCCGACTGTCTCATACTTAAGATCCTGTGACCAAATAGATGCACATTAAGGACTTTTGCTGAGCAGTACATGGGCCATCAATGTTGCCATAACAAAGATAAAGATTTCTTTTTTTATATATTTGCGGTGGTACACAAATCTTTTTTTATTTTTTTTATTTATCACGTTGAACAAGTTGCTAATAAAATAATTTGGGTGTGATTGAAACTGTGCAAATCAAATAAAGTATAAACTACCTGCCACAACACGGCAAAAAATAATTAAATAATCACTATGGATATTTTGAGCGTTCAATTTATGTTTTCTCTTGGATGACACAGCAGTTTCACACCTTTAGCTTCACCTATCCCTCTTCCTACTCTCTGGTCTAATTCTTCACAAAAATATATTGACACGCCAGTCTGCTTATACGAATGGGAACTGATGAAGCCTTCATTGAGGGCGAAACGGCAGTTTTCCAGCAACTGATTCAGCAGTGTTCAGTGTGATCCATTTTAAAACACAGTATGAAATATTCATCTATTTTATCAAAATTATCTATCCGCATCCAAAAATTTTATTAATGTGAATTTACGCATAAGGAGATATTTCAGGACAATACGCTTAAGCAATATAATGGGGTTAATATGCCTATAAGACGTTCAATACATTTTGTATTATTTTATTTATAGTTATTATTTAATTTTTTAATTTTTATTAGAATATTATTTTATTATTTCAATATTCTAATATAGATCTGATATTGTCTCCTTGAGACAATATCAAGAAGGTAAAAATTATCCATCAGTAACACAGGTAAATGATTGGTTATAAAGTCCGAGTCGGAACTATAAGTAGTCGTTTCAGTCTATAGTTTGGTTTGAGACCCGGGTGGTACTTACTAAAATAAATAGACTGCCGGAAAGTAATAATATTAAGCTTGTGAATAAATGAATACTGATAGAATAATAATAAAATATACATTCTTTGAATATATACTATGGCGACATCTGTCGTACGATAATAACAATGATATAAATACTAGTTTCATCATAGGCGCGATTCGCCGAGCGGTATGAATACCTATAGTTGGTTTCCAAGGTCCGCGGTTCGCATCCCGCTTCTGCCGTTATTTTTGTGCTTGGATTGACGCGTTGAAAAAAGAATTTTATATTTAGTATATGTATATTTAAGTAATAATAATATTGTAATATAGTCAATGATCTATAAAAAGTAGATTAGAATATTGAAATAATAAAATAATATTCTAATAAAAAATTAAAAAAAAATTAATAATGTCTCCTTGAGACAATATCAAGAAGGTAAAAATTATCCATTAGTAACACAGGTAAATGATTGGTTATAAAGTCCGAGTCGGAACTATAAGTAGTCGTTTCACATCCATTCAGTCTATAGTTTGGTTCGAGACCCGAGAGTAATAATATTAAGCTTGTGAATAAATAAATACTGATAGAATAATAATAAAAATATACATACTTTGAATATATACTATAATAACAATGATATAAATACTAGTTTCATCGCAAGTTAGTCTGGGCATAGCAATGGCGCAGTTCGCATCCCGCTTCTGCCGTTATTTTTGTGCTTGGATTGACGCGTTGAAAAAAGAATTTTATATTTAGTATATGTATATTTAAGTAATAATATTATTAATTCTTAAATATACATATACTATACATAAAATTCTTTTTTCAACGCGTCAATCTAAGCACAAAAATAACGGCAGAAGCGGGAAATCTAAAAAAAATAGAAAAGCAGAAAAAAGAGTAATAATATTAAGCTTGTGAATAAATGAAGACTTATTGAATAATAATAAAAATATACATACTTTGAATATATACTATAGCGACATCTATCGTACGATGATAACAATGATATAAATACTAGTTTCAACGCGAGTCGGTCTGGGCATAGCAATGGCGCAGTTCGCCGAGCGGTATGAATACCTGGGCATAGTTGGGTTCCAAGGTCCGCGGTTCGCATCCCGGTTCTGCCGTTATTTTTGTGCTTAGATTGACGCGTTGAAAAATGAATTTTATGTATAGTATATGTATATTTAAGTAACAGCTTTAATTGAATTTAAAAAAAGCACGAAAAAAATATTTTCAATCGAAATCCAGATGCACAAATAAGATATTGCTTTGATTAGTCTCGTTTCGTTGATTTAAGATCGTCGTCCAATCGACGTTGGGGAATAAAAATTGATTGTGAGCTCCGTTAGACTGTGTATTCTGTCCACGTATGTTCGCAAATCATAATGAGAAATGTTATTGGCCACTTTCGTGGATATGGACCTTCATGATCACGAAATTGGGACGAAAATTTCGTATAAACCTTCAGACATCATACATTGTGTGAGAATATATGGGTATCGTAAATTGTCTTTAAAATGGGCGATATTTTATTACGTTTAATAATGTATTAAGGTAATAATCTGCTTTATAAAATTTATACTCTTCATGTAAATTATGACGGTGAAAAGCATATAGTGAAATTTTATGTAACGTAATTTTATTTTGTGAATGGATGCTCTAATTGATCGACAATCGTCGGTAGCCACATCATTACTTATTTATTTATATACAAGATTGTCAAGAGTTTTAGGTAAATTGGCGTAGAGATCACTAAAAGCGGTGGACTTCAAAGCGTGATGGTTTCACAACTTTTTATTTTTTTATCTAAGCACATACAGGAGAATATCGACAGATGATGATAGTAATTCTGAAGTCTCATCTGTGGAATTCTATGATGCTTACTATAGTGGATATGAATAAGCGCTGCATGTGTAGTGTTGGTCCGCCAACGTCATAGACTACACAGCCCGCGATTCACACTTCATCCTTATTATTACAGGAATTTACTATGAATGGGTGGTCTCTTCACGGGACGACTTTCGTCTACCACCATTATTATTTTATATTCTATGACTGGTATTTTACGGGTGAGGGATTAAATTCACGCCTACCGTGGGTATTTATACACGGGGGTATTTTAGAGCGCAGAAATTGATTACAAATCCATTTTTTTTCAAACTGCGTCGAGGATCGAACCCACCACCATTGGCTTGCAAAGCGAACGCTTTGACCATTGAGCTATACCCGTCGGCAAGTTTATCAAGAGCTTAAGGTATATTGGCGTACAGGTCACTAAACGCAGTGGCCTTTAAAGCGAGTTGGTTCCACGGCTTGATAACGATGGAGATTTTTGTTTCTTTATCGTAATATTAGGTAATAACATTAACACTAGATCAATTTGCCGCCTATTTTTTTTACTATATCTGCTTCATATTAAGAGCATATTTACCTCAAATTGTCGTTTTTGTACTTTTTAAAATAATTTATTGATTATTTTAAACAGATGTGCTGATACATTTTAGGTGACCTCACTGAAAGGTCGAAACGTCTAGTCAAAGTATTATACAAAGAAAACAAATGGAAATGTTTACAAAAAAATGTATGTTTATTGAATTACGGATTCTCACTACGATTGCGAAAATGAAAATCTACATGTTTAATTTAATATTTTAATATTTTCGTCTGGAAAAACAATGATTCGGCTACGAATTAATTGATATACCATTTGTTTGAATATTTAATTTTCGATTTTTAACACTATCCAGTCCGCGCGTTACGTAATTAAACTCACGCTGGAGGCCGACTATTTTAAAAAAATTGCTTACAAAAAATCCCGCATATATTTATTTGTTTATACAATAAATATATCCATCCCCCATCATCGTTGCTTTCTTCGATCTCCTCAGCATATCGGAAAAAGCATCAGAATATATCGTCAACTAATTCTAACCAAAAAATATATTGCATGGGAATATAAAATAAAATATTGAAAAAATAGTTTATATTTTGGGAAATACTTATTTTGCTAACAAACATAAAATTTAAATACATAAAATCGAAATATTGATTGAGAGAAACGATCAACGTTTTTCCTATTTAAAAATAATAATTACAACATGATAAGCGAGATAAAGTCTAATCTCTCATTATTATTATTTTTTTAACACAAAATGTTCGATTGATTTTTTTATCGTCATGTGTTCAAATAAAATTAAATTTGACCCTCACTGAAGAGGTTTGAGATCTTTGAAATATGTTAGAAAGTAAAAACAACACATATGTTGTATGCTCGACCACTACCGTTTAAAAAAACATAACACAAGTTGTGTATAGTCGGCCACTAAGCGTTGGAGGAACGATCGCACTCATTTGTTGTGTGACCCGCCTTTAACGTTTGGGCTGGCGATTACACGCATGTTGTGTTATTGGACTGGATAGTGTTAAAAAAATGGTAAAATGGCATTCACACAGTTAGAAATTTTGTTGGTGTATGTATTACACTTAATTCTTGAATTAGTTTGTACTCACATCCCCCGTCTTTAAAAAGGAGACAAGTCGCGGGTTTGTCACTTGGCCGCGTGTAAGAAAGATGCAGGAGCAGGTCGCAAAGCCAAAAACTTGTTTTTGAAGCAAAATTTACATATATTTTGAATAAAGGTTAGATTTCCTCGTCCCAGCCGGAGCACTGTAATATGCACCGCCACCAAGATAATCACGGCAAAAAATAACAATTAAATATGACATTTGAACCAACATGAAAAAGAGCAACTGTCATATCAAATAAAATGGCGTATGCAAACGACGTGTAATTTTATATTAAATTAAGACTAACATAATAAAATGAGCATGTCAGGCGAGCGATGAGAGCCGAGCTGAAGTGAATCGTAGCCCTTCGTAGCACCGCAGCGCTTTTCTATCACCAGTCGGCCCTTTGACGAATTATCTCATGTCAAAATAACCAGAATGGTGACACATGCAGGGGTTTATCGAGCTAATATAAATTTATTTTCATAATATGACATTTAAGTTTGAAAAATTGAGGCTTCATTGAGATTGAAACCGTGGTCCTCAAATTTATGAGTTATCAGTGCTCTTGTTCCATATTAAAAATTAGAGTATAAAAAATAATACACAATAAGAAATCTAAGTGAGAATTTTTGGTCTATTCTATTTATCTTCATATAAACCTAATTTTAAGTAAATGTTTTAGAAAATACAACTATTTATATAAACAATAGCAAAAAAATGCATAATTTGATACCACCGCTATCATTAAATAACGTAAAATTTTAAGGTGTTTCACAATCTTATTCTTCGTAGTATCAATCCGGTGGATTGGTTTGCCGGAACAAAAACTTGCATCTCGATCTCCACACTTATCGGTCTTGTACTAATCTATTTAGTTCAGCATAAGAGCTACAACTCATGTCCTCGAACACTTGCTGCAAATACTCCCGTATACGGCGCCCTCTGCAGTTTCTACCCTCAATCATCTCTTCCACAATGTCGTGAAGAAGACCATCGTGGTGCATGGTGTGATTGATCTATCGGGCTCGCCTCTCTGAGATGGTTCTTACTAGGTGCCTATCTTCCTTGATTATGCTGAGAACCTCATTGTTCGTGACGTGGTCTCTCCAGAAAATTCCGAATCACAATCTTATGTAATAAATATTTACTCTGAAATTTCTACTTTGAATATATATACAAACGGTTCATGGATTATCTAAAGTAAACAAATTTCATTATTTTGAATTATTATTTAACTTTCTCGTTTCATTTTCTCTGACGCGCGGAAAACTTTACAACACGCGTAAGAATGATATAAATTTGCAAACGTTTTCAGACTTTCTGAAATTTCGCAAATATTTCACCTCTATATAAATCAAGATCAACTGAAACGTCAGAAGTTTTCTCCGGGTGACTATAATCAACTTAAACGAGAAGTTAAATATATATTTATTGTTTTATGCATTAATATGCTAAAAAGGTTAAAAAAAGTTATAGTCGATATGTTGCAAGAAACAAAAATTATTACACAATTAACAACTTAAAATGTTCATGAATCATGGTCTTAATGGGTTAAAACTACTTTTCTCATGAGGATATTAGACTTCGCATATAGTGAAGTTACTATAGTCTCCATAAATTAATAAAAAAAATCTGAGGCTTTTAGGACTAGTGGCCTTGTATTTTCAATTTATTAATTTTTATCATTTACAGAATCAGCACAAATTTACAAAACATCAAATTAAATCAGCTCATGTAGAGAAAACCTCAGAAATTTCTCCTGCACCCCATCCAACATGATGCTATATTTTTACTCATGGGGTGCCCAAATGATAGACCCGCTCTCAAGTATGCTACGCACCAATGAGTTAAACAACACCACCATCACGTATGTGTTTAAGAAAACCCTGCGACTTTGTAAAGAAAAACCAAGCATCTTAAGTGCCTTACCACACACAACTTCAACGTGCGCATGGAACATCAGTCTGCTCTCAAACTCTATTACAAAGTCTCTGATGGACAACACTCATGATATTCCTATGAAATTCAAAGAGTACCTATGATACAGTTTTCATATTTCGAGTATAGGACAGAACGTTGCACTCAGCTCCATGATGTATTGTATCATCGCTTTTTTTGAAAACTTTTCAAATTATTATTTAAATAGCACACTGTTATTATGTGAATACAGTCCTTTGGTGAGCGACACCAAACATGAATGTAAAATCAAGGAAAATTTTTCCGTAAAAACTATAACCGTTTTTTTTACTTCTTTGTCGAAATAAATATGAAATTTATGTATCCATCACATCCAGTAATCTGAGAAATCAAAAATCGATAAACCTTTTATTACGGTAATTCAATAAAAAGCAATGCTACAAAATGTGTACAGTATCGTACCAGGGAGAGTATAATGTTAACTTAATTTATGTAATTTACTAACAAAAAAATAATTTGTAAGACATATCTATTACCAATTATCTACTTACTTATCCTTAATTTTGGGATTAAGTCTGACATTCGTAGATGAATGTATCAATATAATTGCACAGCATAGTACACACGCATATATAATCTATGCGTCATAGAATTGACACACAAGGTATTTTTTCCTTATCTTAAAAGATAAGAAATACATTACGATCATTATTCATATTTTCCCGAAAAATTAAGAAGTTACTGAATAAAAAAGAAATAACACATATTTTATATTTGATATTTTATACGCGGATTTTTTTTTTATGCGGTTAACTGAAAAAGCTTTTAAAGCTTCGCAGAGGGCTTTTCAGGAAATTGCACTGAACGCTGAAAATCACAATTTCAGCGTCATTTAATTGCAAAGGTACTTTAAGCCTCTACTAAGCCTCTGGTTCACTGCAGTCATAAAATTTTTAGTGAGTTTCATGCTTTATGAAATGTTTTTATTACGGAAATTAAATATACTGTGAGTTTGTTTTATTCCAATGTGTAAAAAAATAAATTTCACAATAGAAAAATGTAAGCTTCACTTAAAATCATTTTAAAATCACAAAAAAACATGGCTTTACACGGACAAATAAGTTCCTATTTATGAACATAAAAACTGCTCATATCATCATTTCTTACAAAAAAGCCACAGCATAGTACAAACGCAATAAGCGCTGGTTGCAGAGTCTTGATTTTTTTTTTTTTTTTTTTTTTTTTTTTTTTTTTATATGTAACACATACAGAAGAATACCGATAGATGGTGATAGTAATTTTTTGAAGTCTCATCTGTGGAATTCTATGACCTCTACCATGGTGTATATGGCTAAACGCTGCATGTGGAATGTTGATCCGCCAACGTCATTATCGACTACAGCCCGAGATTCACGCATCATCCTTTATTATTACAGGAATCTACTATGAATGGGTGGTCTTCACGGGACGACTTTCGTCTACCACCAATTTTAATTGATAGGCTATGACTGACATTTTACGGGTGATGGATCAAATTCACACCAACCGGGGTATTTTAGAGCTCAGAAATCGATTGAATTTTTTTTTTTTTTTTAATCTCCATCGGGGATTGAACCCACGACCTTTGGCTTGCAAAGCAAACGCTTTACCATTGAGCTATGACCGCCGGCAAATAGTAATAGGCTATGAGTAGCTTTTTTCGGGTGAGGGATCAAATTTACACCAATTCCTCCAATTTGTAGAGTTAAGAAAACGATTAAAAACCTTTTTTTTATTCTCCGTTGGCGATCGAACCCACTAATTTCGGCTTAGCAAGCAAACGCTTTAACCACTAAACTATGTCCGCCGGCAATGAATGCTCAAAACATTAAATTTTAAACAAAAAAATTTAGAAGTTAGTTTCTTAGTCTAAGATATATAAATACAATTCTTTAGCAAACATCATCTTTATGACATACAAATGATAAAAAATCAGTTTTTTTTTATAAAAAAAAAGTTTGAAGTAATTAAATATTGAATATTTGAGATGGATCTTAAATTGAATTTTTAGATTGAATACGTAAAATTAATCAATTGAAACATTTCTTTATGAAACAAATACTTGACGTTATTTTAGTTTTTTCATAATTTTCTCAATTTTTTTCACGTATGGTCTCTCTTAAAAGCAGCTCACGCTCGGCCCACTTGTTCCGTTGACAGTTCGTATGAAACAACGCATATCTTTAATTTCCCTGGCGATCCTCAACCAAACTGTCGTCGCTCGTATAGTATACCCTGAGGGATGTTTGGTGCTTGACACGGAAACCAGAAAATGCTGCGAAATTATAATAGAACGCCATTCATGTTTTCAGTAATGAAAAAAAAACAAGCCCACTACACGATACTG
Organism: Glossosoma conforme; assembly: GCA_022606575.1. Lineage (NCBI taxonomy): Eukaryota > Metazoa > Arthropoda > Insecta > Trichoptera > Glossosomatidae > Glossosoma > Glossosoma conforme. Next base: position 190,790 of record JAGTXR010000213.1, on the reverse strand, counting down.
CTGAAAATACGTGATGTATTTACAGGGTATGCTATATTAATGTGCATTGTTTAATGCTTTCTGCTTTCACATCACGTGATTGATCTTATTTTTTTTTAATAAATAGATCTTTAAATTTTTTAAATGCTCAGTGTTTGTGATCATATTTGTGAGAAAAGAATTGTGCTGCGTGTTAGGAAGTGATCAGATGAAACACGAACATTCCGAACATAAAAAGAGAAGAAATAAGAACACGGTTTAATGTCACTAGGAATTGATTTTAGTTAAATTAATATTTATACAGTATTAAATTAAGAATGATTAATGGAATTATGTGCAATTAGATTGGAGCGACTGAATTTAATAATGAATGTTTTTAATTATTGGCAAGTTCTTAAAGTGATTTTATAATATTGAAAAGTTACGCGTATGTAGTTAAAATTTAGTCGACCGGAATTCGGGCATTGTACATTGCACGATGCTTGAGGTGGCCAAGAAAAAGAGGGTCTGATCCATATGATCGTCTTCTTATATAGAGCCTTATCACGCACATATTGATAGGCATGATAGTAATTGAAGCCATCTCTGGTGATGGTGATTCTTACGATATATATGAAACATACAAGGCAAACATTATTATAGATACAGGATTTCTTCAGTTGATGAAACAGAAGTCCACCACAGCACAATCAATGAATTTTTTTTTTATTTTTGTACTCAAATAATATCATTATTTTTATATTTAAACCAGCCGGTATAGGTATATGGTTAAAACGTTTGCTTTATTAGCCAAAGGTCGTGGGCTTGATCCACTGCGGAGATTTAAAAAAAAAGATTTTTAATCGCTTTCTGAGCTCTAAAATGCCCCCGATCGGTGTAAAATTTGATCCCTCATCCGTAATATGCCAGTCATAACCTATTACTTAAAATTGGTGGTAGACGAAAGTCATCCCGTGAAGACCACCCATTCATAGTATATTCCTTCAATAATAAGGATGATGCGTTAATCTCGGGCTGTAGTCTATGACATTAGCAGATCAGCACTCCAATATGCAGTGCTTAGCCATATGCACTATGATCAGCGACATACAATTCCACAGATGAGACTTCAGAATTTCTATTACCATATTTCGGTTTTCTCCTGTATGTGCTTACATAATTATTATTTCTATTAATACTTCTATTAAAATTTCCCCAGATGGTTGATCTCAAATTCTGCCTAAATAAGCAGAAATTTTGTACCTTTCTCTTTACGAGAAAGTTCACTGTTGACTGATGAAAACTTCTCACTTAATGGGGAGCAAAAGGTTGACTTAACCCCTTTACTTGTATCAGGCATTTGAGTAATCGGAGTTTTCAAAAAACTTACAAAAAAACGCGCAACTGACTGGGTATTCATAAGTCATTGAACATACAAAATAAACTGAACCTTACTTGCGTTATTTATTGTTGTGTTACCAGCAAACACATTGAACAACATATTCATTAAAAAATTTCTCCGAAGTCTCTATTTTTTTATTTGCGGTAACTAGCCATTCAATTCAATCAATTCCGAACATTACCCATCTCCTTTTCTTCTAGGGATGCTTTCTTTCCATTCGAGTCCCGGAAGAAAATTGCTACTCTCAAACATTCATTCCTTCTTCTTCGCGGTGCAATTCGAGCCCTGGGACTCTTGAATGTTTTAACTTTTACGTTCCAGATAATTACACCCGTGCTTGTAGCCATCAATTGTTTTTGATCCCATTTGTCACTTGTGGACCTTCGAAGACTCAATTTATTACAACGGCAATGGGGCTACTAAATGGCCTACCAGCACACCTCAATTTTTTTCTTACATCCTTTTCCTCTTTTGTAGATATGGTTATTGTTCTCCTAGATACCTAGATCTCTGTGATCTTTGACACGTGTTACCTTCTTCTTTTTTTTTTTTTTATTATCTTCTGTATGTATTGTATCTTTTGTATAATCAATGTTTCTTATTATTTGTACCTTGGAACTGCGGTTCTGTCAAATAAATAAATAAAGAAAGCTTGAATACGCTCATTCAGCTTATTATAGAGATCTTTCTAAACAATTGCACTATCCAAAAATGCCAAAGGTAAATAATCTATCAAATAGATTATATGATTGTAGGTACTGGTTAAAAAGATGAGAAAAATACGATTTCTCACCTAAAATATGAGTGAATATGAGCGAAAGTGAGTAAGTATGCGCAAATATGAGCGAATATGAGCGAATATGAGCGAATATGAGCGAATATGAGCAAATATGAGCAAATATGAGCGGATATGAAAGAATATGAGCGAATATGAGCAAATATGTGCGAATAAGAGCGTTGGTGAATGTGTGCCATTATTTGAGTAACCACAAAGTCCGCTTGCCCGATACGGCTGAGCTACAAAGAAAATAATCAGCTGTAAAACGGCTTTCTTCAATGACTCTAGAACTTTATTTACATACTGACAACCGTCAAAATAATTCACTTTTTTATCTAAGCACATACAAGAGAATACCGACATATGCTGTTAAGTGATTCTTCTCCATTTTATTCCATTCTACATATGGATAAGCGCTGCGTGTGGAGTTTTGATCTGCCAACGTCATAGACTACAGCCCGACATTCATACATCATCCTTATTATTAAAGGAATTCACTATGAATGGGTGGTAATCACGGGATGACTTTCGACTTCAACTAATTTTGATTAATATGCTATGACTGTCATTTTACGAGGGATTTAAATTCACACTAACCGGAGTATTTATAGAGCTGAGAAATCGATTAATTTTTTATTTTCTTTAACCTCCGTCAGGGAGCGTATTCACGATCCTTGTCTTGTTAAGCAAACGCTTTAAACACAAAACTATACTAGCCGACGAATACTTTTTTTTTTTAAATTAACCTACACGTTGAAATGCCGTAGTTCTATTTAGTTTACAAACTAAAAAAAACTTAAATGCTTACGTTAAAAGGGATTGAACCCCAAAAGGACTTACACTTCTAAAGCTATTACAGCGTTTTCAAAGCAAAGGGTCGCAGGGGGAATCGCCAAACAAATCACGAATGTTTACACTGGAACCATCGTAACGCGATAATCTTTTACAGACCGTCACTTAGTGGTGATTTACAAGCCGAATACTTGGCCACCCCTGACAGTGCGAATAGAATAAAGTATGGTTACGCCCAGTGCGGTTTCCAATTAAAGTTTATTCCAATTATTTTTTCGACCCTACCTCAGACCTTGCCAGCGGGTATAGCTTAGTACCAAGAACGATTGCTTGACATACCAAAGGATGTAGGTTTGATCCCCGAAGGAGATTAATAAAAAGATTTTTATTATATTTTTAAGCTCTAAATATCTCTCTTATTCGGTTGGTGTAAAATTGATCCCGCACCCGTAAAATGCCAGTCATAGCCCATTTACCAAAATTGGTGGAAGACCAAAGTAATCACATTCATATTAAAATCCAGTAATAATAAGGATGAATGATTTCGTAAATGTGTATGATGATGGCGGATCAACACTTCACATGAGGTGCTGAGCCATATACAGAATGGTAAGCGTCATAGAATTCCACAGATAAGACTTCATAATCACTATCACCATCTGTCGGTATTTTCCTATAAGTTATTACATAAAAAACGAAGAGTTTACTTGATTTTTTTAAATATATATATCATTTATTTTTAAAATAAATTATTATTATGAACGATGACCGTGAGTTTCATATCGGTATCAACACCAAACTATATTACGTATATTAAACTTGTACGCATTGATACGCCTATGATTCTTTTTCAAGTAATTTAACGTTAATCTGATTTACAGGAAAAAACTTTCAGCGTTGTAAAAAAATGTCTCACATTTTAAAGACAATATCGATCAAAAGCTAAAAGTTTTTCGTATTTCTAAAAAAAAATACTCAAGTGTTTTTAAATAAATTAATAACAAAAGTATTAAAACAACACAGTTTTATTTGACTTATAAGTAAATTTGTTTTTCATGACTGTCGAATTTGGCAGCAATGACTTCGTGATAATAAGATTATGTCCAATCTAAGTCAAAAATTTATGTTTTTTCTAACAGTGATCGACAAAAATGTTGACTTATTACCAACAAGAAGGAGCTCTCCAAAAAACCCACGACACACGCCACCCTATGTTTGGATATCAAAAGATTACCACACGGCTCAAAGCAGAAGTTTCCTACAGTCGACAACGTAACTGGTGATACCTGAGGCCACCCTGCGGCTGAAGATGTGGAGAAGCGCAACTGAGGGGAATACTTGGATTGGAATTGGGGTAAAATATATGGAGGTTTATTAACAGACTTCGGACCGGAGTATGCAAGACGAGGACACAAAAAGGCCGTTTTACAGCGGGCCGACTGATTTTGACTGCGGCGTGGAGCAGACTCTGTCCCACCTTTTGGGGTATGCGCTGTGTCCGAGTAGCTGCACCCAAGAGGACCTGATGATGGGCGGGAGGAATGTCATCGACATCGCCCACTTCTGTATAGACAGGACCTGACCCCGATGTTTCCGACACGATTATATATGATGTAAAAGGAAATAGTAATTTAAGCATATGATTTACGAAAAGAATTAAGTTTTTTTTAAATATAATCTAAATAGGAAAAAATATATTTTAAAAATACACCAAAATAAGTCTTACGCACTCAAAAGGATGTAGAATTAAAGTTTTTTTTAACATGGATTCATTTTAAATAATAAATAATTAAATATTTACATCCCTTTTTAACATGTTTCATACTTAACACTGTTTACCTACGTGATTTTATTAAAAGAAAAAACGCGATATTTCAACAAATGACTGCACAGTGCTCAGCGTGATCCATGTTAAAACAATGTATGAAAAATTCTCATATTTAATAAGAAATATATTATTTTTGTTCACTTTTAAACATGATAACTATGTTTCATTTTTTCAGTTTTAAATAATAATTGTAAATGTTGAAGAAGTAAAATTTAACAGTTTTATGAACATAAAAAAAAGTTAAAAACACATGAAACCTATAAACGTCAACGCAGTGAAGAGGTTAAAATTCTATGATATTTCAAAATGTTGAACGAAAATCAATAATTCTTTTTGAAACTTGTCAGTAATAGGTGGATGCAGAAAAATACATTTCTGCTTCCAAAGTTCCTTCCTTAATGCCACCGGTAAGCTGTGGAATGCTCTTCCAGCGTCTGTGTTTCCTCCTTCCTACAATCTGGATCTCTTCAAGAAACAGATAAATATACACTTGCAATCTCCCCAACCCACACACAAACACGAACACAACACACGTTTCCTGCATGCAGCGTCCAGCCTCCCTGGCTGAGCGTCATAGAGTGCACTGGTCTTGACCGGTTGTGCTCTCCTGCATGCGTTTACATAAAAAAAAAAAAATCTGTGATCTGTTTGAGTATTGGTTGCAGTTGCAGTTGTAGAAAAGATTTTTTGAGTTCTCTGACTAAACTAGTTAGTTTATACAGTTGATGAAGCAATAAAAATCAACAAAATTACAACTTTTTCAGAAACACAAATTTCTTTCGTGATACTTTGTTATTATTTTAATGTCTCAAAGCACCGACTGAAACTTCAGGAAATCGTGTTTCTTTTTACGAGTTTCCATGTTGCTGGTGAACGAGGCAAGTATATGGGCTTTTTGATGACTTGTAATATGACGCTGAAGAACACGGTTTCATGCTTTCACGTTCCTGAAATTATTTTATAAGGTAATTTATGTTCCGGTCGGACATAAACAACCCAGTAGGGATATTCAATTCAGATTATTCTCACATAAAATGACACATATTTCTTAACTCAAAACATATTAAATCAATATAGACTCCTGAATTAAAAATGTAAATAAAAATAGATTTTACTTATTTATGCTGTGTGTGATATGAATTACGTTGAAATCGCTTTCTTTTTGAACTATTGGGCTTGTGTTTTGACCCACTAATCTCTTCTTTAGTGTTGCAATTTGCCATCATTTGAGGTCAGCTCTCCTTGTGCACATTTGCCATGTCTGTCTGTCCTGCGTTGCATTCTCAATCAAACCTAGAGTTTTCAGATCCTTGCTTACCCAATGCTCACAAGGTTAGAACAATACAATACTAAAGAGCAATTTACCTCAACTTTAAAGGTTGTTTGAGCGATATCTGGATATGTTTTCAGAAAGGAAAATAGTATATATGTGCAACAGGTGAAAGAATAGAGAACACTTTATTAAGGGATGTGAGATCCAAGGCAGCGATTGGTTCACGCACTTCGGAATAACAAAAATCTATGAGTCACTAGTTAAATAAGTCCCCTAGGTAGAAAACTTCTGTGGCTGATAGAGTTTTGTGGCAGTAGTTCGTAACAGGTGTGACGTGGTGATAATAATGATAATTTACTGCATCACAAGTAACTGAAAAGCTTAAATTATTCAAATACAGTGGAACCTCTCATAAGAAGCATAATTTGTTCCCAAATCTCGCTCGTTATGTATAACACTCGTTAAGCGAAACTATTTTTCCATACAAATCAATAAAATACAAGATAATGCATTCCATGCGAAATATTTCATTTTATTTATTCGAATACATGCTTATAAATTGTTAAAGATTGTAACAACCTGCATAAAAGCATTTTTAAAAATCAAAACAAGCTCATTATTTATTAATTTATGACAAACAATTAAAATAAATTTACTAGAAAGCTGTCACGAGACATTTTTTTAACCGATTCTTTAAAACTTACGTACGAGTGCTAAACACAGACTGATGCAATGATGCGGAAGTCCCGGCTCACAAGTGTGTCATACGTTATGTGACTTCCCCTTTCTGCGTTACTCGTTATGCGAAATGTCGCTCGTTAAGGGAGCTATTTTTTTAATTTTTATTTGCTCGTTATGTGAATTACTCGTTATGAGAGGTGCTTGTTTAGAGAGGTTCCACTGTACTGTTCAATTATTAGATGTTAATAATATATTTTAAAGCATTAACTTTGGAGATACATTTGAATATTAAATATGTGAATAATATTTTATAAATAATGTATTGGTTTGTTTTTATGTGCGTGGTCAAAAACGCGTGTAACGATTATTGTAATGACAGCCAATAAGAGCGCGAGGCTAACGCGGTTTGTGTGGAGCAATTAGTTAAACCAATAATTGTAGTACTAATGTTTTCGCAATGGAGGTGAGCTTTTATTGCCAATTTCAGGATACTGTTGTCGTGTCTAACGATCAAACCTGAAACTGAATATTTTGATAACACGTACTGAGAAATATATTAAACATAGTGTGTAAAAAAATTACCGTTGTATGCAACTTATTGATAAGAAATTTTGAAGAAAAATAAAAAGAAAGCGAATAAAACTTTGTTGTGGATTAATCAAATGTAGAGTTCTGTATTCATGTCAGTCTATTGGTATTTGCCTTGTATGTCCCATATATGTCGTTAGAATCGCTGTCATAGATGTCATTTGAATATATAAGAAAACGACCATATGGATCAAGTCCTTCTTCTCTTTGCAGCATCCGCCGTCACAACTATGATCAGTATTTAGCCACCCGCCGGAAGTACATCAAATGTGTTACGCTGCCGGAAATCCGTCTGGAAAAATTTCAACTACCTACGTGTAACTAACCGCTGATTATTTTAAATTCAATACTCTGATAATAATATAAATTTAACTCGCTTTCACGAACAATGAGGTTCTCAGGATAATCAAGGAAGATAGACACCTAATAAGAACCATCTCAGAGAGGCGAGCCCGATGGATTGGTCACGTCATGCGCCACGATGGTCTTTTTCACGATATTGTGAAGGGCATGGTTGAAAGTAGAAACTGTAGAGGACGCCTAAGACGGGAGTATTTACAGCAAGTATTCGAGGACATGAATTGTACTGCTAATACTGAGCTGAAAAGCGTTGCGGAGGACCAAGAGGAATGGAGATCGAGATGCAAGATTCTGTTGCTGCAAACCAATCCACCGGATTGATACTACGAAGAAGAAACTCGCTTACCTGTTATAAAATTTCCCGTGACATAATATAATGTTATTATTTCATCTTTTTATGTTCGGAATGTTCGTGTCCTTCATGTTTCAATTACATCACAACAAATAAAAACATTTTTTTCACATAATACGTGATTACAAAAAACACATATCAACATACCGATGGATTTAAAACATATAAACAACAACTAATACACATACAAAACAGCAAATATCATCAAAATATACATACTTAATAAATATATATTATTTTCATATAAACGCTCTATCTATATATAATATGTTTTAATAATACAATATGCGTTATTTTTTTTACTCGACAAGCAGTGTGAATGGCCGCGCGCCAACATGAGGTCAATAAATGAATATGGTGGCAAAGGTTGTGGTTCAAATCCCAGCGTCTGCTGTTTACTTTCTCCTATTTGTTAATGAGATTAATGTTATATAAAATAATATTTGCTTTGAATTTGTTTCTTTATTACGATATGTGAAACGATTCCTCTATTTAATTTTAGTTTGCACATCTTTCAGAAGACCAAATTAATTTTTAAAAAATCATAAAAAATAATACAAGGGTTTGATATTCTAGCATGATTATATATATTTTTTTAAAACTGTCTGAGTAACTTACAAACAGAAAAATAAATGTTTTATGAAGCACTTAATTCAATCCACCAGTTTCTTATTTTCCTAAAAACAATCGAAAATTCAAAATATTAGATGTATTTTTTCAGCTTTCAAAATATCATAAGGATATTCACTGAAAATACATTCGCTTGTATAACGAATTCAGGTTTAAATTTTTTTTGGTTCAGAGTGTTTCCTTAATGCGTTTTAATAAAAACAATCCACCTTTGCGAAAAAGCTGCTAGGTGAGGCTATTTGAATATCCGGCCAACGTAGAGGCGAGCTTTCGCCAGCCTTATCAATATTTACAAACCACTCACTGCACAGACGCGTGTTTTCTTTCTATTCATAGCCCCGCCAAGCTTTCAGGAGCTTTCCCGAGGGGAAAGATTTTTTGGACCTCTCCACAACGGAGCAAGTGGAGTCGGAACTGAGATGAGACAATTACAAAAATCCATACTACTCCTGTTTTTATTAAATTGCTATTTTTGGAACCAAGTCAAAAAAAGTTCTCAACAAAAATTATTAGAAAATACATTATTAACATTTTAATTATTTACCTTGTTTTAACGTATTGTATGGCTATCAGAGAATTATAAGAGAGGGAGACATATAGTGTCGCAAGTATGAAGATGATAATGATGTAGCTATTATTTTTATTAACTATTATTTGTTTATAATTTATTTATTTTTCTTACCCCCAAACTATCCCCTACATTAAAGTGTTCGACTACTTACGAAATATACATGCAGTTAAGTTGATTCTTGACAGTGATGGATTGAAGAAGGCAACGAGAAAGTCTAGTTTGCAGTCTCATAAACAGAAGTCTACTCTTTGTGATCCATGTAAAAGCAAGGTAAATAAATACATAAAATATATATTTAAATTGGATATCAAAGTGAATACTCAAAACATGAACCGAGACAAAAACTTAAGTTTTGTTATCACAAAAGTTAAATAGTATTTAAAGGAGACCAAAACCAGTTACTAAGCGCATGTTGCCGGTCGGGCTTAGTCACTTCTGCGACAAAATGCTCAAACAGACAAAAACATATCGCTCAAAAATATACCTCATTAGATATGCAGTATCTTTAAGTCATCGAACTTCTGCTCTAAATGTCGCATGAGTACATTCTGGCGCAGAGATGTCTTGTGATGATGAGTACACAAAGGTGACAAAACTGAGTGGCGGCAGTTTGTGGTGACCATGTGTTCCAGATATGAAACGGGTATGGAAAGATATTATCTTTGTTGACAATATTTGTTTTACAATATCAATCAAAACCTTTTCAATTTATTTTACAAATTAAAAACTTTGTATATTATATTATTTGTAATTTTCTGTTTTATTTACTCGCACATTGGAGAGTTGATTGATTTTTATTGAATGACAAGCGTAAAAAATAATTAGTTTTATGAAATTTAAATGCAACTACATTTTGCAATCTCTGCCGTAAGTTTATTCAAATACGATTATACCATTTTAAGCTTGGGTTAATATTATAGTTTCATCCTCAATCAATTTCCTACCGAGCGATTGTGAAGAAATTACTTACTTTATGTCTTGATAATGAATACTTGAATAGGTTTCTTCTTCGTAGTATAAATTCGGTGGATTGGTTTGCAGCAACAAAATCTTGCATCTCGATCTCCACTCCTCTCAATCCTCTGCAGTCCTTTTCAGCTCAGCATAAGAGCTACAATTCATGTCCTCTAGCACTTGCTGCAAATACTCCCGTCTAGAGTGCCCTCTACAGTTTCTACTCTCAACCGTCTCTTCCATAATGTCGTGAAGAAGACCATCGTGGCGCATGGTGTGACCGATCCATCGGGCTCGCCTCTCTGAGATGGTTCTTTAAATATGAATATGTTTATGTATAATGAAATACTCTTCTATGATTAAGTGCACATTATTCCGATGTAGAGAAGAAGAACTTATAAACGAAGCGTTGGCTGACCACCTGCATGATGTACTGACGACATCAGAAGTATAGCGGGAATAACCTGGATGTGGAGGGCGGAAGATTCAAGAGAATGCAGACTAATGCGGAATCCTTACGTTCAACAGTGGATGGATACAGGCTGATGATGATGAAAGAAATAATGATGTTAAGATTTAAAATCAACTGTATTGTTTTTGTAGGGAAAACCTAAGTTAATTAATTTTTGAGACATGTTTAATACATGTTTATTTCTATTTTTCTTTTTATTATTTATTTTTATATTTATTATTTTTAAATTAAAATATAGAACGAATATAGTTTTATGCAATATCAATCCAATGGAAATACTTGGATAGTTTTTTTTATATATATTTTTATATATTCTAATATTTTTTATTTCCTAAGCACTAGCCTTCTACAACATGGTGTAGAGAGCGAGTTGACGCTTAGGGAAGACACATAAAAGTATTATTTGATACAAGCCAACGAATACTTATATAAATAATTTGTCGAATTACACCGATGAAAATTATATGAACCCGTTGATTAAAAAAATTGTGTTACTATTTAAGGTTTGTATTTCTTTGTTCAATAACTGATTCAAAGTTTTGTGCGTAAGTTCAGTCAATTGGCAGTAAATAAAGTTGATCGAAAATACACTAAATAAATTGACAGTATCCTCTGTGTTAGTATGAATGTGGTGAGTTATACAATAAAATGGCAATAATGTATTCAATATAAAAATGTAAGTGAATTGATTATTAACCCATAAAATGGAAACCTTACCTTAACTTACCTAACCTTACCTAACCTAAAATTAATTTATGTTCATATTTTATTTTTGCCCATTTATTATTTTTCTATGGGATTTTTTTTTAAATTACCATTTTAGATATTTATTACTGATAGTTTGTTTAATAATAACTGCTAATCAATTTTGAATAAATTTAATAATGCCAAAAAAAATACTTGCCAACTTTTTGTAGACGAAAAATGAATTTACATTAGTTTGAGTTATTCATTGAAGCACTTCATTGCAGTTTACTTCAATGAGAGAAAATTAAATTCGTTCAATCGAAACATTGTTTATTTTGGAACGTCAGTTCAAATATTTGAATGCATTAAGTCACATTTCCACACTGAAAGTTTGTTATTTTAATGAAAGTTTCCTGGGAAATCGATTTGGCATTACGCGAAATTGGGGTCTATATTTTAGAAAGAAAGTAAAACAATATTTTTCAGCTAATGAATTTTTTTTTAATACGTAACAAGTAAGTATGGAAAACAAAATTCATAGAATATTAATTATTATAAAAAGTAACAAAATGATAAATAATTAGTATTTTACTTAAAATACATATACTATACATAAAATTCTTTTTCAACGCGTCAATCAAGCACGAAAATAACGACGAATGGTGGGATGCGAACCGCGGACCTTGAAACCAACTATCGGCGAATATGCCATTGCCCCGCCTAGACGACGTGCGTTGAAACTAGTATTTATATCATTGTTATCATCTTACGATAGATGTCGCTATAGTATATATTCAAAGTATGTATATTTTTATTATTATTCTATCAGTCTTCATTTATTCACAAGCTTAATATTATTACTTTCCGGCAGTCTATTTATTTTAGTAAGTACCACTCGGGTCTCGAACCAAACTATAGACTGAATGGATGAGAAACGACTACTTATAGTTCCGACTTGGACTTTATAACCAATCATTTACCTGTGTTACTGATTAATAATTTTACCTTCTTGATATTGTCTCAAAGAGACATTATTATATATATTTTTTAATTTTTATTAGAATATTATTTTATTATTTCAATATTCTAATCTACTTTTATTAAAATGGTAAAAATTATCCATCAGTAACACAGGTAAATGATGGTTATAAATCCGAAACCAGTGGTATGTAGACTGCCGGAAAGTAATAATATTAAGACACAACAAATGAAGACTGATAAATAATAATAAAATATAAATAATTTGAATATATACTATAGCGACATCTATCGTACGATGATAACAATGATATAAATACAGTTTCAACGCACGTCAGTCTAGGCGGGGCAATTTGTTCGCCGAGGTGGTATGAATACCTGGGCATAGTTGGTTTCAAGGTTTGTCCGCGGTTCGCATCCCGCTTGCCGTTATTTTGTGCTTGATTGACGCGTTGAAAAAGAATTTTATGTATAGTATATGTATATTTTAAGTATAATAATTTGTAATATAGTCAATGATCTATAAAAGTAGATTAGAATATTGAAATAATAAAATAATATTCTAATAAAAATTAAAAAAATTAATATAATTAGTATTTTGTATTTATATTATTAACGCTCAAAATAGGCGCACTATTAGAGTGCAATAAATATTTGTTTTAATTCACGTTGTGATCCACTTTGCATACAAAAATTATTTTTTTAGAATTCACTTTACGATCCATTTAAAATATTTAATAAAAAAAATCATAAGCTTATATCCTTGCATATACAAATTAATAGCAAAAGCCATATTCTAAGTTTCTCTTTTTCACCTCATATTTTTTCACTCCCGTTGATGACATCGGTAACCTGGTTTTCTTCGATCTATAGGAAGTGTTATTTTATTGATTCGTTTCGTTTTTTTGTCACAAATTTTTCTTCCGTTTTTTATTTAATGCTTGTTTTAAAATAAAGTTCATTTGGACATATTTACTGGAAATAAATAAATAATAGACTTAATTTTATGCATTAGAAATCTTACTATACTTAACATACCAATATTCATGACAAATAAAGAAATTATAAAGAAAAAAAACTTTCATTTCAGTCAAAAATATCAGTTTTTTAATTTCTGCGGAAAAATTTAACATATTTTTAAAATAAATGTGAGTTTTAAATCTTTCTCATAGAGTAACATGCAATGAAAATTTTATCGAAAATGTGACCGGACGCTTATGGTAATTCAACTACGACATTTGTTTCGTGTCTAGCTGTAGACTTTTAAAAAACATACAAGATTAACAGAGCTTACATGAACACGTGTGTGAATAGAAAAGGGAGGTTTTTTTTTGAAATTAAAATAAAGTAAAACGAAGTACAAAGCGTTCATTTATAGTAGGAGTGAAGTTGGTTCAGTGTTAATTAATGCCGAAGTCATACAAATCCTCTTGAAGAAAAATATTAAAAGCCTACGCGTTCAAAACGTTATTTAGAACACAACTGTGTTGCATTAAATATCCAAAAGTCTTTAAAGTAATTGTTATAATCAAAATCTTTATCTTAGATTACAGTCAGGTACGACACAAGGCATTTTGACACTCTATGTGAATTGAGGGGATCAAGGTTCAAAACAACAAGTATCAAGGGAATTACCGGTGTACGAATTTCTACGTATAAATATTAATATTAATATTAATAAAGAATGCTTACGCATCGGTACGGAGCATTGACGTCCCAATAATCTGCCACTCCATGTGGATTGAAAGGATCAAAGTCCAAAAACAGTATTGAGGAACGTGCAGTGTATGACATTCAATGTATTAATATTTACTTTTATAAATGCATACTCATGTTGTTAGCTTGGGTTTAAGAAGCGGTTTCGTATCAAATAAATTATTATCAACTCAACTCTGGTCTTTGGATTTATCCTAAGTGCCGGAACTTTGGTATTCCAGCATCACCATTTAAGCTGATGTCGTCATTTCGGGACCGCGACTTTGTTTCGGAATGCAAAGATAGATTTGAATGATGATTTAATTGTTAAGTTAAATCATAATCTTTGATTTCATTTTAAATTTAATTTTACTGTATTATTCCACTAAACCAGCTACCTGCAGGCGATTACCTTTAAAATAAACATCGACAATAGCAATTTTTAAACGTGGATCTCGTTAGGAAGGATTAAAACATGAATGGGTTACTAGCGCATGCTTATTGGGTTGGTTGAATTCAAGCATTTTATAAGAACAACTAGTGAAAACCTCGGAAAGATCGGGCTAATCATCCAAAATCAGATTTGAATAGTCCAATATTAGATCAATCAAAATTTGTCTCGGATAATACAGCTGGTTTGGTTTTGGATGACATCCAAAGCAGGAACCTGGGGGCTTGAAAACATTTATGAAATCTTCAGGTTCCCGCTTCGGATATCGCTTGGAATAGTTTTTATTCCCGGGTGAACCTTGAGATACTAGCACAAGGCATGAATTACCGGTAGATATAGCTCAGTGGTTAAATCGTTTTCTTACAAAAGACGAAGGTCATTGGTTTGATCACCGACGGAGATTAAAAATATTTTTATTTTAATAGATTTCTTAATTTGAAAATACTCCAGGTTGGTGTGAATTTGATCCCCCACCCGTTAAATGCCACTCTTAGCCTTTTAATCAAAATTGTTGGTAGGCGAAAGTCATCTCGTGAAGACCACCCATTCTTAATGAATTCATGTAATAATCAGGATGGTGCGTGAATGTCGGGCCGTAATCTATGACGTTGGTGGATCAAGACTCCACATGCAGCGCTTAGCATAAAGCATGATAAGTGTCATTCAATTCCACAGATCAGACTTCAGAATTACTATCACCATCTGTCGGTATTTTTACTTTATGTTGACGTCAAATATATAGCCCTTGCTTACTGGTACCGAAAACCTCGATATACCATTTTTCGTCTCTTATTTTCGTTCGCTAATCGGACACGCATGTGTTGTCATTTTGTAATGCCGGTATAAAGACTAGTTATATAGATCGCCACTTGCGGCGCTTGATGACACCGACCGTGGCGACCAGTGCGCCGTCAGTTGTGTGCCGACGGCGGCAAGGTCGTATTATGGCCGGCCCGGCATGTTATTCCGCTAGGGCCGGAAGTTTGTGAAGTTATCGAAATATATATGTCAATGTGCTTCAGAAAAAGTCTTTGTGTTGCTAATCTGCTCCTCATACTGCCAACACGCAATTCAATAACAAACTTAGGGAGGAGGATGTCAATGTCTTTACATAAAAACAAGTAACTAATAGAACTAATAGAACTGGGTGTCGACAAATTTAGGTGACTACAGTTTCAGTTATAAATGGATATGTGATGACATAAATTATATTTTATATAAACATCTATACTCGTATACAGAGTGGAACTCAAGCCAGCTCAAGTCTCTTATTACTATTATAAAGACGCAATCGTTTCAAATGAAACTTATACGGCAATGCGCGTTTATTTAACGTCTTTTGACGTTCACTATCATTTACGTCTTTACGCTTGAATTAGTGACTCTACGGTATGAGACTTTAACGTCTTTAGTTAAGGATGCACCTGAGATGCATTTGAGATGCAATCAGTCTCTCCTGGCAGAAGAATGGATGGAGAAACTCCGCAGACATAAAACGGGAGCAAAAAGCTAACCGGGAGGAAATGCACCGAAAGCTGCAACCGTTAACCGAGCTGATAAACTTTTTCGTATGTACCATTAAGAAGATAATACTTAGAAACTTCGTGAGTGCAAACCACTTGAGATGCAAGGAAAAATAAAATAAAATTTTTCGCAAAGTTGTGATGCTCTTTTTGCTATGCAAAAGAAGTTATAAAACATACTCGTTAAATGAAAGAATTTATAAACTAGTGTTTTTAAATCGTCTTTGAAAGTGTTAATTAATTGTTTTGTTTGTATGTCATCTATTTTCATGCCTTCTTAATAAATTAATTTTCATAAGACAACATATAGTTTTTAATAGTTATATTCAGGCAATAAAAACGTATGTTTTTTTGGTGTAAACACATACAGGACAGTACCGACAGATGGTGATAGTAATTTTGAAGTCTCATCTGTGGAATCCTATGACGCTTACCATGGTGTATATAGCTAAACGCTGCATGTGGAGTGTTGATTCGCCAACGTCATAGACTACAGCCCGAGATTCACGCATAATCCTTTATTATTACAGGAATTTACTATGAATGGGTGGTCTTCACGGGACGACTTTCGTCTACCACCAATTTTTATTAATAGGCTATGACTGGCAATTTTACGGGTGATGGATCAAATTCACACCAACCGGAGGTATTTTAGAGCTCATAAATCGCGACCTTTGGCTTGCAAAGCAGACGCTTTGACCATTGAGCTATGACCGCCAGCAGAATGTAATATATTAAAGAAACACAACTTCAAATGGACAAACTTATTTCAGTTTTGTCTATGCCATTGACATTGCAACACAGATGGTTCCCAGAAGCCTTCAGGGCAAAAGCCTGCGAATATGCATAGACTGCGTCTGTAGCATTAGAAAAATATTTGAGGGTTCTGGACAATTTTGTTTTGTCTAGAATATGTTAAGAGTTAATATTTTATGAAATAATTGTTAAAAAATCATGTTTTGTCGGGATTCAAACCGACAGCCTCTGAATAACAAACGCTTTAACCACTGGACCACGTAGAATTTTTTTTCGTAATTTTTTTAAATAAACTTTTCTATAGGCTTATTAAACTGCTGTGCGAACAATTCAATTACACCGTTTTAAAGTAATCGGCTTATTTGAGTTTTTTTTGTGTACTTTCAGCTTAATTTAAAGCTGCCAGTTTAGAACTGAGCGGATCGTCGAAATTTTGTAATCTACCGCTTAATTGAATAACGACTTTTAACCTCGTTCGAAAGGTTTAACTAATAATTACCTGCAGGGTCGAAACCTTAACCTGGCTTAGTTAAATTAAGAACCTTATCAAACTCCCACGTTGCCCAACTAGAATCTAAATCCTACGAATTCGTGGAATTCAAAACTAAAATAAAATTTTCTTTACTTAATTATTATAGATACTAATTTATCATTCTTATTTATCCAATCTCTTTCCTCTGTTCCTTCTTATCCAAAATTACTTGCCGCTTTCACTTCAACTATAAAATCATAACAATATTTTCCCACAAGCCGGCGGGTATAGCTCAATGGTCAAAGCGTTTGCTTTGCATTTCAAAGTTCGTGGGTTCGATCCCCGACGGAGATTAAAAAAAGATTTTTAATCGATTTCTGAGCCTCTAAAATTATCCCCGGTTGGCGTGAATTTGAAATCACACCTGTAAAATGTCAGTCATAGCCTAATAATTAAAATTGGTGGTAGACGAAAGTCGTCGCGTGAAGACCACCCATTCATAGTAAATTCCTGTAATAATAAGGATGATGCGTGAATCTCGTGCTGTAGTCTATGACGTTGACGGATCAACACTACACCATATGCACCATGGTAAGCGTCATAGAATTCCACAGAATAGAATTCAGAAATTTTATTAACATTTGTCGGTATTTGTATGTGTATGTGCTTACATAAATAAATCGGCGATTCAGGCGCTCTGAAGTTGCACTTTGGATTGACCGAGTAAAGCTTCGAGTCCCAGATGTACATTTTCCTAATAGTTGAACTCTTATAACTCTTTTTCTTCTTTAATAATACCGCGGTTACCGGTCATGGGGTTAAGTCACTAAAAGACTTCAACAGTAATTGAATGCTACGCCTGTGATTGAAATCATTTGTAAGGAAGTCACGTCTTTTCTTAAGCCCTTCCAACCCTTTGCTCGCTTTGTATGCAATGGTTTGTTACTTAGCACCCGCGTTGTATCGGAACAAGACCTACCAGCGGTATTTTCCTAGTTTAACCCATTAGCTGCCACCTAAGTACAGCTATTAGTGTTTATATTGAAGCGGTTAATTGAAAAAAAAATACTTTAATTACAATCAAATATATTTTCTTCGGTGAAATTAAAAAAAAAAAACGACATATGGTGATAGTGATTTTGTCTCATCTGTGGAATTCTTTGAGGCTTACCATGATACATATGACTAAGCGCTGCAAGTGGAGGGCTAATCCGCTTACGTCATAGATTACAGCCCAACATTCACGCATTATCCTTATTTTTCAGGAATTCACTATAATTGGGTGATCTTCACGAGACGACTTTCGTCTACCACCAATTTTTATTATTAAGCTTATTACTGGAATTTTACAGGTGAGGGATCAAATTCAAACCAACTTTGGTTTAAAAAGCTTAGAAATCGTTTTTTTAATCTCCGTCGGAGATTGAATCCAAAACCTTTGGCTTGGCAAGTGAACGCTTTAACCACTATGCTAAGCCCGCCGGCTAACTTTAAATAACCCACTTAAATCATTATTTTTTTTAACGTTGTTAATTCTGACTGAAAGCATTTTATCTTACTATAAAGATACGTTAAAACTATCATATTTCTTGCATCGTTCTCTAAATTATTTTTTAAATATTCCCATTTGGAGTTCAACTGATTATTCGTCGGTAAAATTCTTGTCATAACCCTTTGTTCAAAATTAATGGTTGGGGAATATTATTTTGTAAATATCACCCATCTACAGGGATGAAAAATACTTTAAGTGTGGACGATGCGTGAATGCCAGAATCTAGTGTTATGAATTGGTGGTATTAGATTTCATAGACAGTACTTATTTACTAACAGTAATTGAAACTGCCGTGAAATCAACAAATTAAATATCTACACAATAAATAATGTGAATTTACTATACATTATTTGGGAGAGTAAATAAAATATTCCTATTTAATGAATAACAAAATAATCCTTGATATTGCAATACGAAAGGCTTTCTTATTTAACAGGAATGTGATATGTTTATATATTTTGATTTTAAAAGTGTTTCAAAAATATTTATAAACAATAAATATTTATTTATTTTCCTTGATTTTACATGGATCACGTTAAGTATAAACTCTGTTTATGAAACTGTAGTTTCAACTAACTTATAGCCTTTTTTAATCCGTCACTGTAAAAAGTCAATTTTTTATTGACGGATTGAAGAAGGCTACGTGTTAGTCGAAATTACACTGTCATAAACAGAGGTCACAGTCAACGTGGTCCGTGTAAAAATAATACAAGTAAATATATATTTGATATTGAAATTAGCATGATACAGCCCTTGCTGTCTGGTACCGAAATCCTCGATTTACAATCTTTCATATCTTATTTTAGTTTTCTCATCGGACACGCATGCGTTGTCATTTTATTAATGCCGTCAGGAGGACTTAATATTAAGATCGACACTTGCAGCGCTGTGGCGTGCGGTGCGCAGCCAGTTGGAGGCCGATCGCGAGAAGGTCGTATTATGGCCGGCCCGGCATGTTATTCCGCCCAGGTCAGAATTTTGTTAAGTTATCGAAATATATAAGTCTGCTTCAGAAAATGTCTTTGTTTTGTTAATCTGTTCCTTATCCTGCCACCATGCAATTCAATAATGAACTTTTAGAGAGAAGGATATAAATATTTAAAACAATGAACATAAAATATTGTTTGATGTTGTTATATATGTGTATTATTTCTTTACAAAGGATTTTCATATGTTACATACAAGGCTGCTCGAGGCGTATATCTAAATTTCACTGCAATTCCCTAAAGGAGAAAAACGACGCGTGACACTATAGGGTTAAGAGCTAAGCAGGCGCAAGTGAAATATATTGCTCCCGTCACAGGCAGACTTGCTCAGCCATACTGCTTGCTTTCTTTGTAAACCTTTCAGGAAAAATACTTTGGTCTCTTGAAAAAATAGGTTAGATTTCATGAAAAACATCTATCGTACGAAGGTTATCCGTAAAATAAGTTTCCTAGTGATTTTTCACAGTCTAAAACATGTTTAATTCCTTGAAGTATGCGTACATTTTTGGAAATCTCATACTTTTACCAATTTTTCTACATAGTCGCAACTGAGGTCAATGCATTTTTGCATGTGGTATACGAGATTTTGAATGCCCGAGTCAAAAAAATCTGCTGCCAAGCCACGCAGATATCTGAGAACCGCTTCTTCCAGCTCTTCTTAATCGCCGAAATATTTTCCATCAAGGTGTTTCTTCTTGTACAACGCTTAAGTAAATAAATGATTTATTGGTTATCGCATTGAATAAATTGTAAATTTAAGATAGCTAAATTTTCATTCTTTAAAAAATAAAAACGTCTATGTACTAAACGTT
The DNA here is from genome assembly GCA_022606575.1 of Glossosoma conforme. Lineage (NCBI taxonomy): Eukaryota > Metazoa > Arthropoda > Insecta > Trichoptera > Glossosomatidae > Glossosoma > Glossosoma conforme. The sequence continues at coordinate 170,239 of JAGTXR010000213.1, read as the reverse complement.
CTGAACGAGTTTTGAAAAAATCAATATCATTAGAGTTCAGCATGAAATTCAGGCATCGGCTGGCTTAAAATAACTCACTATGAGAAGGTTGTAGTCTCAAGACAACTATTAACAATGGAAATTAAATGAAACATGATTTCTTAGCTCTATAAGTACCCCTGGTGTGAATTAAGTCCCTCACCGTAAACTGCCAGTCACAATCTATTGACATCCCTGTTAACTAAGAAAATGACTTCACAGCGCTGAAATAGTCAGCAGATTACTTAGTCGTGGGATGAGGAACAGATGAGCAATACAAAAAACTTTTTAAAAAGCACATTGAAAGATATTTTAGTAAGAAATTTACTAACTTCTGTTATCTGTCCGAGACGGAACTTGATGCTCCTTGTCTCGGACAGATCACGACTACGACTGATCACAGACAGATCAAAACTGTGACACCCCAGCGTTGAAACTACTGTGGCCATTTACAGAACTATACCTGTCAAACAAACAATATGGCGACACGGTGTTAAATGAGAGAACAAATATAAGATAAGAAAGATTGTATATCAAGGCTTTTCGGCACCAACCTGTAAATGCTATATCGAACTGACATCACTATTGAAATAGTGGTTGACGAAAGTCTTCCCGTGAAACACCGTTCATAAATAATTCCTGTTTAAATTAAATTATGCGTGAATATCAAGTTGCAGTAAATGAAATAGGTAGATCACATCTTCATATGCAGCGCTTAGCTATATGAAGCATGATAATAAGCGTTATAGAATCCACAGATGAGACTTGAAAATCAATATTGCCATCCGTGTTTTTTTTTTCCAGAAAATCTCTTAAGAAGAGGCATCTCAACGTAGTTAAAATGAGCTTTCAAAAATAATACCCGTGAATTTTATTATAAAAAAAGACTCTTTTATTCTGAAATAAAAAAAAAGAGGCTGGAAAATATATAAATAATTAATAACAAATTTGTTATTCAATAGCTAATTAACGACCAAAATAATAATAATTTCCTTATTTTAAATTATACCAAATGGAATTAATTAATTTTAATTTTAAATATCCACGTTAGTAATTTGACGTCGTGTATAATTATTTCCTGTATCACAATATCAAGATTAATCATCATTTTGAAGTGAAAAAATATTCAAACAATATTTCAGTGAATAAATCGCCTTTTTGTGCAAAAATATTTATGAGTTTATGATAAATATTTTTAAAATATCAAAGCAGAATTCCGCCTCCTATGAAGGCTCTACATATCACGTAAATAAAGCAATCCTTAACCGCTGAGACTAAATACTCCAGTAATTTTCAACCTTTTTGGTGCCAAATATTAATATAATTATGTTTTAAAAAATCACCAAAATCATCATGGTTCAAATTAAAAAGAAACTTATTACGTACTTATATTAACTTATTACATATTTAATTCAATTAATGAGCAGTAATTATCTAGCATATTGTCAGTAATAAATACTTAAAAGATAAGTAAAACAACTATTTGGCTCTAAAAAAATATCAATTGAAAGTAGAAATAAATTAAATTGATAGGAAATAATAAATTAATGTTAATTAATAATAAGTAAGGTAGGGTGAGGTAAGTTTTACATTTAATGGGTTAATTATTAATTTATTTTAATTTATTTTTATCCAAAATTGAATATATTACTGCTATTTTAATTTTATAGCTAACCACATTATATATATAATCGTGTCGGAAACAACAGGGTCGAATCCTGTCTGCCCAGAAGTGGGCGACGTCGATGGCGTTACTTCTGGCCATCATCAGGTCTTCCTGGGTGCAGCCACTCGGGCACAGCGCACACTCCAGAAGGTGTGACAGGGTCTGCTCCACGCCGCAGTCACATTCAGTCGGTCCGAAGTCTGTTAAGGGACCTCCATATATTCCACCCTTGGTGTCCAGGGGCTAGGTCCTCTTTCAAATCCAAATTCATATGTCCCACATATTGATCATCTTCCGTTGTCGATTGTAGGAAACTTCTTCTTGATTTGAGCCGTGTAGTTATCTTTTGGTACCCAAACATATGAGTTCCTTCTTGGTAGTAACTTCTCGCCGTATGTTTGGTGGGACAATGCCCGAGAGTTGATAAAGCTTCATTCATATGTCCATATAGATATCATGACAACATACATACTGCCAATTTATTTAGTCTACTGCCGATTTTTTTATTTACTACCAAAACCTTGAATTAGTTACTGAACAAAGAAATACAGGCCGTATGTAGCATGATAATAAGCGTCATATAATTTCACGGATAAGACTTCAGAATCACTATCACTATATGTCGATATTCTAATGTATGTATTGATATCCTCCTCTTCCATTTATGACATTGGTTTACTGGAAGAAGGATGCAGGATCAGGTTCACATTATAAACACTTGTTTCACATATTATTTATTTATTGTCACAAACGTCGCCCGCCACAGCGAACGCACAGGACGCGCGCACTGTGACGGGCGCGTGTCAAACTTCAACTGCCAGCCCACAGCGCGATTTCACATCTCCACGGTACCAACTGCCAATATGACAGTCCTACCAACCGGCAATAGGCCAACTGTCATAACAAACAAGATGGCGTATGCAAGCGCCGTGCAACATTATATAATTAAAATAAACATTCGATGTAGATGTCAGGCAAGCGGACAAAAATAATAGACAAAAGATCGCTTGTCGAGGCTTTACGGCATCGGCCTTAAGGAGCTATATCAAGCTGATATCAGTATTTACATAAAAAAGACAGTAGTCAAATTTAAAAAGAACAGAAATCTATTGTGCCCAAGGATAATTTAAACATGTGTCAATATACTGATTTAGAAATTAGGTCTGTAGAGGCGGCTTAATGTCAATAACTACTATCTATCGCCAAATGTTACATTCAACTTCAGGTACAATTTTTTTTCAACATTGCTTAGTTGTGTTTCTTTTAATATTTTTCCGGAACCGAGGTCGCGGTCCTGAAATGACGGCTTCAGCTTAAATGGTGATGACGAAATACCAAAGTTCCGGCACTGAAAATAAATCCAAAGAACGGAGTTGAATTGATACTAATTTATTAATTTTTTAATTAGAATATTATTTTATTATTTCAATATTCTAATCTACTTTTATAGATCATTGACTATATTACAATATTATTATTACTTAAATATACATGTATATTTAAGTAATAATAATATTGTAATTTAGTCAATGATCTATAAAAGTAGATTAGAATATTGAAATAATAAAATAATATTCTAATAAAAATTAAAAAATTAATTAATAATGTCTCCTTGAGACAATATCAAGAAGGTAAAAATTATCCATCAGTAACACAGGTAAATGATTGGTTATAAAGTCCGAGTCGGAACTATAAGTAGTCGTTTCACATCCATTCAGTCTATAGTTTGGTTCGAGACCCGAGTGGTACTTACTAAAATAAATAGACTGCCGGAAAGTAATAATATTAAGCTTGTGAATAAATGAATACTGATAGAATAATAATAAAAATATACATACTTTGAATATATACTATGGCGACATCTGTCGTACGATAATAACAATGATATAAATACTAGTTTCATCGCAGGTCAATCTGGGCATAGCAATGGCGTGATTCGCCGAGCGGTATGAATACCTGGGCATAGTTGGTTTCCAAGGTCCGCGGTTCGCATCCCGCTTCTGCCGTTATTTTTGTGCTTGGATTGACGCGTTGAAAAAAGAATTTTATGTTTAGTATATGTTTATTTAAGTAATGATACTTATTTATTTTATAAGAGACCCCTTTTTATACCTTAGTCTACAACATGAGTAAGCATTTATAAAATTAATATTATTACATTTAATTTCATACACCGCAAATTCCTCGATACCGTTTTGGACCTTGAACCCTTTATTTTATAAGGAGTGGCAGATTATTGAGATGGTCAATGCTCCGTATCGATGCTGAAGCATTCTTTATTAATATTAATACATCGAATTTCATACACCGCAAATTCTTCGATACTTGTTGTTTTGGAATTTGATCCCCTAAATTTACATAGAGTGGCAAAAATACGCTGTGTCGTACCTGACTGTATGATTTGACAGACTCCATCTATGATAGAGTGTTTGATTATAACATTAACTTTAAAGACTTTTGAATGTTTAATACAAAATAACATGTTCAAAATAACGTTTCGAACAAATATGTGAATAAAAGTATTAAGTAATATGAAACAAAAGTTTAAGTGTCCCTACACCAATTTGTAAGTGAATTTTAAGTATGCAAAAAGGGTCACATTGAAGCTGGATTTATAGTATTCTTAATTTAGTTCGCGACAAAAATAAATTTCCGTTTTGGCAAAGAAACGCGTAAAAACGTGCTCATTTAAATTTCAAATATTTTGGAATAATTTAACGATTAAATTCTGGAGCGATTAATATTCCATGAATGTGTTATTCCGACTTAAACGTTTGAATTTATTCCTTGACTTAATTAATAATCGGCCTTTTTCATCAGCGAAAAGGTCACATTTTTTTGGCTGTCAACAATCTGAAGGACTTAACAAAAAAAAACTTGTAACATATATTTTTACCATCAAGGCCATCATATTTTATATTTTTTTCATGCTTATATACAACTTCTCACATCCGGCCCTGAAAAGGAGAGACACCAGCTCTGGCAACAAGTCGCATCAGAGGATTTCACTACTCGAAAAGAAGGCCTCCCAACTGGCAAGAACCTTGAGTGGCGGACCTGGAAATCCTTTAACGGATTAAAAACCGGAGTTGGTAGAAAAAAGAACAGCCTCGAGCGGTGGGGAATACTTTGCCAGGGAGAGTCAATGTTATGCGACTGCGGAGACCTGCAGACGACCTCACACCTAAGATCCTGCTCCATGTGCCCAACAAGCTGCATATAAGAACAATTACAGGAAATTACTTCTTAAAACGTGATCATATTAAACAGCAATAATTCTTAATTTGCCATTTATTTAATTAATTAATTAATTAATTTATTTATTTATTACACATAACCGAAGTTCCAAGATACAAAATGAGAAAAAGAGCATACATAAATATACAATACATACAAAAGATAATAAAATATAAAAATAACATAAAAGAAGAAGAAGATGACATGAAGACGTCAAAGATCATAGAGATCTAGGAGAACAATACCATCAACAAAAGAGAAAAAGGATGTAAGAAAAGGATCGAGTTGTGCTGGTAGGCCATTTAGGAGAGCCATTGCCGTTGTACCAAATTGAGTGCTTGAAGCTCCACAAGCATCAACTGGGATCAAAAACAATGGATGGTTACGTACACGGGTGTAATTATCTGGAACATATAAGTTAAAACATTCAAGGCATACTTTTTAAAGCTTTTAAACAAAACTTATGTCCAAATTTGATGAACCCTTCATGCGACATCAAAAAGGTTTTACCCTTTATTTCGTTTTGCAATAAAAAATCTTCCGTTATGAAAGTATATACTGAAAATTTTTTTTTTCAGCGTGACATTTTATTTTGTTTATATCCAAATTTAAAAGAGTGCTAGTGACGTTGACTAATAATGCTTCCCCATCGAAAACTGAAAAAATATGAAAATTCGTCTAAGCTCGTTCATTATGTATATCTACAACCTTGAGAGAAAAGTCTTTTATTTTCAAGGACGTTATTATGACATTTTCTTTAGTTTCCGAATATACAAAACTTGTCTCAAATTGCAAAATCAATCCATACATATAATATAGCTGAAAAAATATTTTAATAATTACAAGTCACATTTAAAATGTACAAAACTTACAACTTCTAAGGTTTTCACGGTCAGATTTGATATTTTGGCTCTTGGGCTTAGCCGTGTGTGGCGAATTTCTTTTGACCAATATCTCGACCGCCATCGCAGGGGTCTTCTTCAGAATTGATGATTTAGTTGTGAGTTGTGTCAGATTATCTTGTATTTTTATTTTACTAGCATTATTGATATCTCTATGGCAACTACATATTCAAATTTTATTGGTCCGGAGAATCGTGTACGGTAGATACCTGCAATGGCGGTCGAAATATTGGTCAAAATAAAATTCGCCACACACGGTTTAACCCGAAAGCCACAACACAAAATTTATATTTGTTACAACTTAAAGAGCGGACGATACTAATTTTTATACTCTGTTTATTGTACAAGTCTAACGCAGATTTTCAATGGTTCCTAAAGTCAATGTCAAACCATTGAATGTACTCTCTTTTGCGCATCAAAATTTTCTGAGAATATTAATATTATTTCAAAAAGGAACTGCCTTTGTCTAAAAACTTAATATTAAAAAAGTTTCCACAGAATAAAAAATCACGCGGGCATAATCTATTTGATCGAAAACGGATATTATAATATTTTCTTTGCCAAAAAATACAACTAGGCATATTATCTACCAATTTTTTTTATTTATATTGATACCAGCTTGATAAAGCTCTTTGAGGATGATGCCGTAACGCCTCGAAAAACAATCTTTTGGCTCTTATTTTTGTTCGCTCGCCTGCATGCACTAATAATTTAATAATGTTAGTTTTATTATATAATATTACACGGCGTTTGTATACGCCATTTTATTTGTTATGACAGTTGCTCCATTTCATGTTGGTGTAACTGTCATCTTTAATTTGATTTTCTGCCACGACTGTATTAGTGGCGCTAGATGTCAGAGTGCTCCGGCAGTTGTCAATTAACTTGCGCCCGGCCGGCGAAATGCCGTACCGGTCGGGCGAAGAAATCATGTCTTTGTTTAAAAAAAACGCGAATATTGCTTGGAAAACAAGTTCTCTGTGTTGTTAATCTGCTCCTGCATCCTGCCACTACGTAATATGTTCAATAAAAAAAACAATATTGTACGCATTCGCTTTTAGATTCATTATGAATATTATTGATATATTTACCTTGTTTTTACATGGATCACGTTGAATCTTGACAGTGACGAATAAAGAAGGCTACCAGTTAGTTGAAACTGAAGCCTCGTGAACAGAGTTCAACCTTAACGTGATCCTTGTATAAACAATGTAAATAATAATATATTTATAACATTTATGTATGTACAAAATATTATAATTTTAAATTAATTTTGATTATAAAAATAATAAATTAAAAATATTTGGTTTGTTGAAGATTGTCTCCAGGGAGGCCGAAACATGTAATCGAGAAAAAAATGTGAATAAAAACTAAATATTTGTATTTTCTTATTTTTTAAATTAAAATTAATTTAAAATTATAATTATGTAGTCTCTCCAAGTATTGTCAGTTGATAACCTTAATGTTATTAAAAAAATATTACTTTTTTTAAGGTGTTCCATTAAGTGGTTTATAGTAAGAACCGAACGGATATATGCAATTTCATAAAATCGAATTTGCAATCATATGTGTGTGCATGTTAAACGAAACCCCCAAAGATTACAAAAGACTGCTGAATAATTCACTGGAAATACTACTTGGTATACTTGTATTTCAGGACGTATTCTATTCTCTAATGCAAACATCCGCAGACCAAAGTAGCGTGTAGCGAATTATTTATTCTATTTCTTCTCTCGGTCTCTGGTAAGGTTAATTAAGTGCATGAGAATCCAAACGTCGACTTGTGTAAATGTCGAGATGTCAAAATAGTCGTGAAATAATATTTGCTGAAGAGAGTTTCCTGAACAATACACGTTTAACCTGAAACACTCTATTTGTCTAGTAAAATGGAATTAGATAGTCAATTGAGTTATACAGGTCTCTCAGCAGTTACTTACTTAATTTTACATTAAATTTGTTTTAATTTATTTTCAATAATGTTATTTTTTCATACTTTACTTACTTCCACTTTAACGGTGGCCAGCATAAGGAGCTGAATGAGAATATTTAAAAATGAGAATAATTGGAATTTAACGTAGATTTACACAGATTAAATTTAAACTTATAATTAAACAACTACTGACTCTCAGTGAGTGGAGCACCGGATCACCGCTGGATGGTTACGTGAAGGTGCATCCAATGCCCCTCCAACCTGGAGTCCCACATATCCGCCCACACAGCGACCATAGCGTTGGGACTACCGCGAACGCACCGACAGAGAACGTAATATTAAATGGAAAGTACTTGAAAATAGTGAATTCAAATTGAATACCAAAACTATAAATAACATAAAAATAGTAACATGTAAAACTTTATTTTCCGATGAAATATTGTCAATCTGATAAAGTTTATATTATATGGCTATGATCAAAGCAGTTTGATTTTAAACCGAAAAGCTTCTTGTGGGTCTTAAATTTCTCTCTAGAAGAAATATTATGTGGACTTTCATAAAGCAAGAGAGTTCATAAATTTTCACATAAGCAGCCGACCCTTTAGTTGGAAAGGTCCTAACTCTATTTTCATATAAATTTTAAGGTTAGTTTACTTTAAGTTGGCGCTGAAACGATTTCAGTTTTCACTCAGTTATTTGTACATAAATCGTAATAAAGTGATGTATATAATTCCTGTTATATTATTAAAAAAAAAGTTTTTTATATTTATTTATATATTTCTTTCATTGTAAAATTTATAAGTTTTATTTTCTTATATAAAATGCACTGAATCACTTAACAATTTTGAGATCTAAATTTTATATTCATCTGCTTCTTTAAAAGATTCGAATTGTATGAAACAAAGGCAAGCAGAAGAGCAATTCGTTTGATAAACAATGACACTCTTACGTCTAACCTGCAATCAATGGAACAAAGTCGTAAGATTGGTTCACTTAGTCTTCTACCGTTATCACCACGGTCACTGCTCTTCGGAACTTAAAAAAATAATTTCTCCTGCACCCATCCACAACCAACACACTCGTCTTACACTTGCCGAACATCCATACACGGTTTATGTGTGTCGACCAAGAGCTGGCAGTGTCCAAAGTTCCTTCCTTAATGCCACCGGTAAACTATGGAATGCTCTTCCAGCTTCTGTGTTTCCTCCTTCCTACAATCTGGACCTCTTCAAGAAACAGATAAATATACACATGCAATCTCCCCAATCCATACACAAACACGAACACAACACATGTTTCCAGCATGCAGCGTCCAGCCTCCCTGATTGAGCGTCATAGAGTGCACTGGTCTTGACCGGGTGTGTTCTCTTGCATGCGATTATATAAATAAAAGCAAATCAACTGAGATATTATTCCAAGGCAAAATGGTTAACAAAACAAACATAAATAACTTCTAAGGTTTTCACGGCCAAATTTGATATTGTAGCTTTTTGGGTTTAGCCGTGTGTGGCGATTTTCTTCTTTCTAATATTTCGACCGCCATTGCAGAGGTCTTCTTTAGGGTTGACGACTTATTATTAAGTCATATATAAATGGCTGATGCGAGTTGCGATTGCGGTTGTGTCCAAGCGAAAAAAGGTCTAGTGCATATGTTCGTCTCTTTAAATAGAGCCTGCTCACGCTTACATTGATAGGTACGATAGTAATTGAAGCGACCTCTGGTGACAGCGATTCTGACGACACCTATGGGACATACAAGGTAAACATTAATAAACAAGACATAGATACACAATTTGTACAGTTGATGAAACAAAGTCCGCCACACATGTAATGCATAAATAACTGTTTATCATGTTTTATAAGCTTCATGCAAAAAAATAATACGTATATACTCGTTTACGAGAAATGTTAAAACATCAGTTAGAACATTTTGAAAATAAGATGAATTTGATGGCTTCGAAGACATTTTAAATGAAAATATAAAAGCTGCACTTGATGAAGAAAATGTCAGTCGCAATGTTGTAACGATGCACTCGCATTCTATTTTAATACCTTAATACTCCTTTCATGAAAAACCTTCTTTGAAAGATATTATAAAAGTACGTCTTTTGAAGACGATGAATTATGTCATAGAAAGAAATTTCAGTGCTTAAGTGTTTCTAAGAGTTTTTATAAGTTTTAACCGATCACAATGAATGCATGATTGCACCAGGGATTTGAACATAATAATTTTTAATATTTTTTTTCACAAGAGAATGGATGTTTTTTTTAACTAACCATGAGAAATTGTGAAGATGGCAGTTGCAAAACCATAATGGCTGTCTAAATGCGGAACCAGTTTTTTATTTATTTGTAAGCACACACAGGAGAATACCGACAGATGGTGAAAGTTATTATGAAGTCTCACATATGGAATTATATGCGCTTATCATGCTGCATATGACTAACGCTGCATGCAGAGTGTTGATCCGCCAAAGTCAAAGACTACAGCGTGACATTCACGCATCAACCTTACTATTTCAGGAATTCACTAAGAATTGGTGGTTTTCACGGGATGTCTTTCGCCTACTTCCAATTTTAATTAATGGGTTTTTTTAATTGACTGGCATTTTATGGGTAAGGGATCAAATTCACACAAACCAGGAGTATTTTAGAGCTAAGAAAGCGAAAGAAAACTTTTTTTTTAATTTTTTGACGGAGATTGCACCCACGACCTTTGCCTTGTCAAGCAAACGCTTTAATCACTGAGTTAAACTCGATGGCATTGAAGCATATGGTTGTTACGAACCCCAAATTGACTTTACGTGTGATGCGGGTGTGAGATGGGTTAAGTCAATTCTAGTATGAAACTAATTATTATTTTTACAACTATTGATTTTACTTTATTCAAAAATTTATAATAAATAAAATTATTTTCAAAAAAAAAGATTGCCACAATTAATGATAATGGTAAGAGTTTTTGATGTAATTTATTACGTTTAGTTTTTTTGTTAATTAATTGCCGTCGGGCACACTTTTGGTTCCCTTTGTTTCGTTCCAAAAGCTTTCATAATCGTGTTTTAAGGTCCGCGTAAAAGTCGAGATTTATTTTGTAAGTTGTGCGAATGTTCAGGAAAATACTGAAACATTGTTTGTTACTTACATGTTTCACAGTTTACTTAAACTTTATGCGAAAGCAACGAAACCTGGGAAAAAGCTCACAAAGCCTCACATTTTATGTGGTCTAAGCTTTCATCTTTTTTTATCTTTTACAGGGAAAAATAAAACGTAAAAAAATGCATGTTTTTCTTTTCTACGTCCGCATAATATGTCATAGTTTTTTTATGTAATCACATGCAGGAGATTACAGCCAGTCACAAGACCATTGCACTCTATGACGCTCAGCCAGGAAAGCTGGACGCTGCATGCAAACGCATGGAAACGTGTGTTGTGTTCGTGTTTATGCGTGGGTTGGGCAGATAGCAAGTTTATTTTTATCTGTTTCTTGAAGAGGTTGAGATTGTAGGAAAGAGGAAACACAGACGCTGGAAGAGTTTATACCAGTACATAATTTCTGAAAACGATTGCTGTGAAGCTTCAAGAAAAAATGACTTATATCCTGTGTATTTTTGAAAGTTAGATTTTTAACATTGGACGCTTGACGCACGTGAGTCTTGTGCTCTTTGGTTCAAAGACGTTGTTCAACCATTATCATGCGTTAGGTAACTAATATTGAGAAATTCACGTTTCTGACCGCATTCAATGGTGCTTATCATAGGTGATCGAATGATAACCGCTCTGTTTCACTTTCGGCCAGGGTCTCGACAGAGGTTGATCGTTAATTGCTTGCGGCCTGGGCCGAATAATTAAGTTTGTTAATATTTTGTCTTAAATATATTTTAGTATGATTCTCAAAATGATATTTGTGTTGTTCATCTGCTCCTTATCCCTTAATCACACGTCCCGATAACGATCCCAGCGACATGGAATTCTTCGGACGTTCTTCGAGTAAACGAGGATGCCAACAACACTAAGCGCTTGGCTGTGTAAAGCGAAAAATAATTGTGTGAAGAAGAAACAAGCATTGTAATTGTGGAAGAAAAAACTAAGTGAGCCATTCATACGTTTGTGTTATATTTATTAGAGATTGAAAGTACGTGTGCTAGTTATTATTATTAATAATATAATAATTGTTTTATCATAATTATGCATTATTCATTGCTTTTGGACATATTAACGATCATATTTAATGGCGGATGTGGCAGTAATATACCTGTATACATATATATTTCATGACACCCACACACATGCACTATTTTCCAAATTAAATTAGTTATTTTATTCCAATTATTTAATCATCAAGAAATAATTAATTACGTTTTCAGCATATTTAATTATGATCCAGTTGGAAATTATTAATGATGAAATTAATATGTGTGAATGTAGGCATAGCAATGGCGCAGTTCGCCGAGCGGTATGAATACCTGGGCATAGTTGGTTTCCAAGGTCCGCGGTTCGCATCCCGCTTCTGCCATTATTTTTGTGCTTGGATTGACGCGTTGAAAAAAGAATTTTATGTATAGTATATGTATATTTAAGTAATGATGAAATTAATGATTCAATTAATATTATCGTATGTATTTACATAGAGTTACCCAACGATTGTTGACTAACTGTAAAATCCCATTATTAAAATTAAAATAATATTCCATACTAAATACGCTATTTAGACATTAAATATAAAAATAAAACGATTTGTTAAAATTTGATGTCTCCTTATTTTTTATCTTGAAGCGGCATTAAGTGGTATTTATATAGCTAATAAGAACCATCTCAGAGAGGCGAGCCCCTTTGGATTGGTCACATCATGCGCCACGATGGTCTTCTTCACGATATTGTGGAGCGGATGGTTTAGGGTAGAAACTGTAGAGGGTGCCCTAGACGGGAGTATTTGCAGCAAGTATTCGAGGACATGAATTGTAGCGCTTATGCTGAGCTGAAAGGGGTTGTGGAGGACCGAGAGGAATGGAGATCGATGTGCAAGATTCTGTTGCTGCAAACCAATCCACTGGATTGATACTACGAAGAAGATATAGCTTGAAAATCCATTAAAAATATATTCATATATATATATTTAAATAACAGTATAAAATTAAATAAACATCTTCAAAAAATGACGAAAAATAATTAGATTATCTTTCGCTTTCAATCAGTCTTCTCCTGTATAGGTTTAAGAAAAACGAAATTCACTTTGACATCCATTATAAATAATAATTATTTATTTATTTACCTTATTCTTGCGCTTACTCTTGATAGTGACGGATTGAAGAAGACTTGTAGACTCATTAACAGAGGTCATACTCAACGTCATCCATGTAAAAACAAGGTTAATAAATTAATAATATTGATTTGATAATATAATTATTATATTTGTAGATCTTAGAAATTTGTATTGATATCATCATGATATAGCCGTTGTAGAATGGTGCAAGTTATTCAATTTTTCGTCTTGGAATTTTGTTTTTGTAATTGAGTTCTTGACATGTATTTGTCGCCATTTGGGTTGTTTTGACAGAACATATTTCGTCAGTTCCGATAGGTGATAGAAAGGCGCTGCGGTGTTTCGAAGCGCGCCATCAGTTCGGCTCGGCCTTCAACGGAGGTAGATCGTTGATTTCCGTGGCCCGAGCCGAATACCAAAGTTTGTTTTTATCTTGTAATTATATACAGGTATATGCCAATGTGCTTCTGGAAAAGTCTGTGTGTCGTTATTTGCTCCTCATTCAGCCACCACGCGATCCGATAACTATCCCATCGACTTGAAGTCGTTCTTCTTCCTAAAGTAGAGGAGATGTTAGCACAATCAATAAAGGTATTTTATCGTCAATTATAGTATATATCCAATCTACTGTATGAGATAGATTATGTTAGATATAAAAGTTAACTGAAAAAGGCTCTCTGACTAAGCAAACTTCATTCTTAATAGATATACTATTTATAGAGAAGTAGGAAATCAATACGAATTGGATACGTTCAACATCTCTAGTATCTTTCCCAATGCACACATAATTTGGTTTCAACAGGATGGCGCTACGTGCCACACAGCTGAAGCTACACTCGATGTTTTGCGCCCTATTTTAAAAAAAAAAAAGTTATTTGGCGGACCCGTTATATCAATCTGCTAGAGAAAAAGTCTTTGTGTTGTTATCTTGCTCCTCATTCTGCCACCACGCAATTCAATAACTAACTTAGAAAGAAGGATGTCAGTATATTTTATATAAACATTTCTTATTGACATAAGGTGTATCAAAGACATTTATAATTCTTAAAATAAATATTATAAGATAGCCATTCATCGATTTCAATGCAAAATTTTAAAGTTAACCCTCCGTCAGTCACAATAGATTTGTGCCTTCCGTCGATCGCAATGAGCCTTACAGGCACACAAATTTAAACCTTCATAACTCCCACATTATTTACAACTAGGAAACTATTTAATGACTTGACCTTTTAGAGATATCGAAAAATTGGTAATGCCAAAAAAAAACTTATTTTCTTACTTTTGGTATAAACTTACGAAATTCAATAACATCATTTGAGGCAATTCTTCAGATAAATTTGAAGGATTAAATTGTTTGCACTTATTCAGACACGACGAATTAATCAGCCGTACAAATTCTGTACCTATGTCTTGTCTTTTAATTTTTTCCTTGTATGTCCCATACATTTCTCTTGAATCGCTGTCACAGAGGTAACATCAATTACTGTCGCACCATCAATGTTGTGTAAGAAGGCCCTATATAAGGAGACGACCATATGTACTAGGAATTTCTTCCGCCGTCGCAACTTTAATAAGCACTTAGCCGCCCGCCGGAAGTCCATCAACTGTGTTACGCTGCCGGAACTCCGCTCGACCAAATTTCAACTAGCTACATGTAAAATTTGAAACTTTATAAAATCAATTCAAGAACTCTCCAAAGAACAAATAATTAAAATAATTCATATACTAAACAAAACCGCTTAAATCGGATTTAAAAATTCCGTTTTTTTTTATTGTTTCTTCTCTTTATGTTCAGAATGTTCGTGTTTTTTATGTATCACATCAAAACACGCACAACAATTTCATTCTTGGAATACGTGATCACAACACTCCATACACAACCACATCTTGACATAAGTATAAAGCACATCATATTACAAGTATTTAAAAACTCTTTTCGATATGGTAACAAATTTATTTGGCCCCGTTTACTCTATCATTTATTTCATCTAAGTTTGCGTTACCGTAGCGATCGAGATGGAAGAAGACTGAAGAAACCTGAAGAGACCGGCTTCAGGCTACGGAGCAAGTTGCATCGTTAACTTTTTCAGTACTACGAGAGTTTCAGTGGTGATGAAATTTCCTGAAAAGTTACGATAGAAAATGTTTTATACTTCTTGTTTCTAATAGAGGAGTGGATAATGCAAATTTTAATGGCTTATAAATTAATTTTAGCATGCGCTGAGTAAATACGATAATAAATGTAAGAAAAAGTAAATAAGCAGTCTGCTTCACGATTTAATGGAAAGAATGATCTTACTATCGGATCAAAGGTGTATGACATATTTATTAAATCAACCAATTCAAAGTGAAACTATTAAATATTATACAAAACGGCTGAATGAATAAAAAGTGCATAGTGTAATTATTCAAGTAAAAATATTTTTACGAAAACTTACGTTAAAAAAAGTATTTTTTTGATCGTGTAAATGGCCTGCTTATTGCCAACTTCTTCTTGGAGAAGAAGAAACGAGAAGAAGTCTTTCAAAAGTCCTCCCCAGGAAAGTTCACTAAGAATGCTCTCAATATGAATTCCCGTATTATTAAATGGAAATTTCCATTAGAAGACATACTTCTCAGCTGCTCGCTTCTCACCTTACTACTCAGGCACGTTCTTAACCTTTTTAAAGTTATTATTAGGTGACAACCAAGTGACTGTTTACAAAGAAACAATTCTGTTTATGCAAATAACACTAAAAAAATGTAATTGTAATTATACGCAGCTCTACTCGATTAAAAGATGTAGAAAGTGCTGACTCTACAGCGCCTATATCCTCCCTAATCTTTTTTACGGCGTGAATTTTGGCATTTCACCAAGAGCCAATGCAGCCGTTTATTGAGATTCGAGAGAAGATGCCTGCAAAGAATACTAAAGGTACGATGGTTTGATTTTATAAGGAGTGATGAGGTGGGAAAGCGGACAAGGCATTCGTTTTTAATACAATTGGGTTAGAGGCGAAAGTGGACCTGGTTGAGACATATACTAAGGATGCTGCTGGAGAGCATTAACTATAACATTAATGCTTGGTGAAACTGCATAATTATAATTTTTAGAATTAATTTTAATTAAAAAATTAATAAATAAAAAATATTTAGTTTTAATTCACAATTCATTTTAATGATTAAATTTTCGGCCTTCTGAAGTCCATCTTCAATAATGAAAATTATTATAAAAATTAATGGCTATGTGATTCATTTTAATGTATTAAGACATTATACAATATTTATTTTTTTTGCTTTCAATTTAAAAAGATATTATAAAATACTAGGTATTCGTTATTTAAAGTATTAATTTAAGGTAATTATATAATAATAAATTTAGTTTTCAATTTAAAAAAATCTTTGTAATTCTTCGGTGTAGACGACGGCCAATCCATGGAATATATGTTTTTTTCCACTTGATTGATAACTGCTTGTTTGATACCTGGAATGATTTTTAGCAATTTGTATTGATATCATCATGATATAGCCGTTGTAGAATGGTGCAAGTTATTCAATCTTTCGTCTTGTAATTTTGTTTTTGTAATTGTGTTTTTGACATGTATTTGTCGCCATTTGGTTTGTTTTGACAGAACATAATTCGTCAGTGCCGATAGGTGATAGAAAGGCGCTGCGGTGTTTCGAAGCGCGCCATCAGTTCGGCTCGGCCTTCAACGGAGGTAGATCGTTGATTTCCGTGGCCCGAGCCGAATACCAAAGTTTGTTTTTATCTTGTAATTATATACAGGTATATGCCAATGTGCTTCTGGAAAAGTCTGTGTGTCGTTATTTGCTCCTCATTCAGCCACCACGCGATCCATGGAATATATGTTTTTTTCCACTTGATTGATAACTGCTTGTTTGATACCTGGAATGATTTTTAGCAGTCTTAACGACTTTATAATGTTATCATTTAATCCCTGGGCAGCACATGCTGGCATTACACATACAGGGGTTATCAAATAGTTTATTTAGTAACAAAATATATATTATTATTTTATTTTTTCAAAAATCTATCATTAGTATGTTATTTATTGATTGGATATAGTAGAGGAGAATTTTCGAATCATTTCCTTTACTATATCTAATCAATAAATAACATACTAATGATAGATTTTTGAAAAAATAAAATAATAATACATATTATAAGGTATTATGCTCTATTCTGATAATTTCTGAATATTTTTTCTTTAATATATATTTTAATATGGTGGGTATCTTACTGTGTTCGTTACCCTAATGCAGCAGTATCCTAAGAAAGGCTTTTGAAATCCAGTATCTAGTGTCTTAATTGTCAACTGTAGAGACATCTGTGTCGCAGTCAGTGACAATGTCTCGACTTGAGAGCAATTCTCTCCTTAATTCGGAGTCTCTTAATAAGAGAGCACTTTCTTTAGAACTTTTTAATCATCAAAACTTAACATATGAATTCTTCGCTCGTAAGTGAAAAGTTGCATCGTTATGGTTCTGATAAAATTCACATTTAAATTTAAAAAACCTTATATCGTTTTACGTATGAATTTGAGGAGTAATATTGTAGTTTCTAATGCATCTTTTGCATTTTATAACTCATAAATCAACGAATGCCTGTCTTTCTATGTCGTAATAAACGCCATCAGCGTCTGTAGGTTAGTGAATGCATAGTAAATAAGAATGTTTATTTAATTATTTTGCTTTATATAGATCATGTTGAGTAGGACCTCTGTTTATGAGACTGCATTTTCTTCTAACTCATAGCCTTCAGAGTCAACAAACTGTTGACTCTATGAGGTATTGAAGTAGGCTACGAGTTAGTCGAAAATGAACTCTGATAAAAAAAAGTCGTACGCATCGTTATCCATGTGAAAATAAGGTAAATAAATAAACAATTATCGTTAAAGACTTTGAATAAAATAAAAAGTGAATGTTTATTTTCTGCAGGATAGTCCTAGACTTTTTCGCCTGTTGTGTTCATTATTCACTTACGAGTATTTGAACATATTATTTTTTATCTAACCTTAATTTAAGAGATTCATTTATTAAATCAAAAGTTAAGTTTTTGTTTTTTATTTTTTTATATATCTATTAAAATACTTATAACCATAACCAAGACTGCAAGCATTCTCCACTCTAGTTTGATCTTTATTGACTGCGAGTTATTAATGGACAATAGAGCTGAAGTGCACTAGCTTTACTTAGAAATTCTCCGGCAGACGGTAATAAAGTAACTGGAAACGACATTACTTATACTCGTACATTTTACATAATCATAATACGTACAAAAATTATGTTAAATCTAATGAAAGGCAAAGAAATTACATTTAAATCTTGATCGATGTATTTTTTTTAAAAAACCTTTAAATAAGTAATAATTTATAATGGAAATGGAAACTCATACATTTTCACAGCTAAGAACCAATTATATTTCTTTCATCAGTGAAAAGGAGAAAAATAAAAGCCAGCCGTTGGATTTCGAACCAAAAACCCTTGCAATCTTGTTTTTATTGTATTCAGTGAGACTCTCAGCCAATTACTTCGTTCTTTAAGACGAAAAACTAACATGCATTGAATACAGTTTTCTATCAATATTTCAAATGTGCTTATTTATTTATCTTGTATTTACATGAATCACGTTGAGGATGACCTTTGTTTATGAGACTGAAGTATCGTTGCCTTCTTCAATCCGTCACTGTCAAGTCAACTGAGATGCATATATATTTCGTAAGTGATCGAACACTTGTAGGAGAGAGGGTGTAGATATGTGGGAATTATAAGATAAAGAGAAGGATAGTGTTGCAAGGATGAAAATGAGTATGACTTAGGTTTTATATTTATGTATATTTTTTCAAAATAATATTGATTATTTTTTTTTAGGTATTTAGTTTATTATTTAACTAAAATATTTTATAAATAAAAAAAAACGAGGTATTTAAATAAATATATATTGGATCTCAAAGTGAATTAGAGATGGGGCTTGTTGTCAATTGTACGTTTACTTATCAGAATTAATTGACTAATTAGTTAATTAAATTGACAATCTATATACTTAGAATGAAAATTAAAAATTAAGCTTGTGTGAAAATGCATGTACGTATTGACATCAGCATGATATAGCCCTTGCTGACTGGTACCGAAAACCTCGATGTACAATCTTTCGTCTCTTATTTCTGTTCGCTTGTCGTACATCTTTGTGTCGCCATATTGGCATTTTGGACAAATCCAATCATGGATGTGACGTTAGTTATATATATCGCAACTTGGGCGCTGGGCGACAGCCCATCACGAGCGCACTCAGTCGTGTGCCGACGTCGGTGAGATCGCATTGTTTTTGGCCTGGCCTAAATGCTGTGAGTAGGTCCGGGCCAAAAGTTTGAAAAGTTATCGAAATATATATGTCAATGTGCTTCAGAAAAAGTCTTTGTGTTGTTAATCTGCTCCTCATCCTGCCACCACGCGACTGAATAACTACCTTTCGAAGAGAGGAGGATGTTAGTATCAATTGTTAAATTAATCGGTATAGATGTTTGATCATATTTAAATTTAGAGAAAATGTAATATATTCTAAGAATCCATCAAAAACACTATAATCGAGTTATGTACTAGTATACCTGTATAGCTATATTTAGCAAAAGTCTATTTATAAATTTGTGACTTAAACGGTTTTATAATATATTTTTATATTTTGCTAAATATATTTATGTAAAACCTTATGCACGAGTGAATGCTGAAAATTTAAGTAAAATATTTTTCAGTATATTTATTTATGAAGAAGGCTGTGTAAGAAATATCATTTTCGCAATAGCAAGTTTTCTCGTTAAATATAAAAATGCGAATTCATTTAATACAACTCAGAATAAGCTACTCGAAAAAACAATCTCTTTTCTGCAGTAATGAAATATTGCAAAAAATGTTTTATATTTCTTGGTAAAGATTTTTATTACATTCGGTATGTAAAGTACTGTAATGGTGCAATTACCTTCACCGGGAAGAAGATTTAGCAGCGATGTTGATGAGATGCAGATTTTTCATCTCTATTTTTTATTCTTTCCTGCTTAATGAAATTTCTCTAGATTTCTGATTATGTAACTATTTCGAGAGACGTGATACTTACCCAACGTAGGCATGAGAGTAATCTCATTACTTAAAAAATGCAGTAATGGCGTGTTTGTTCAATTAATCATAAACTGTTAGCACCGTTAAAATATTAACCCAGTATCGTTTAAATAACAATAATGCTTTACTTACTCATTATATATTAAGATTTTTAATAGATTTTTGAGTTCTAAAAATAGGTCGGATTTTTGTATAGGAGATCGGATGATTAGGTCGTACTCGTAAATAAATAATATTAACTAGAAAGCGCCCGTTTACAAACGTTCGATCCCCGACGAAGATGAAAAAAAAAAAGGATTTTTAATCCATTTCTGAGCTCTAAAATACCCCCGGTTGGTGTGAATTTGATCCCTCACCCGTAAAATGCCAGTCATAGCCTATAAATCAACATTAGTGGTAGACAAAAGTCATCCCGTGATGTCGTCCGTGAATGTCGGGCTGTAGTCTATGACGTTGGCGGATCATCACTCCACATGTAGCGCTTAACCCCATATGGAACATGATATAAAATATATCATAAAATCCACAGATGAGTCTTTGGCAACACTATCTGCTACTGCGTATTCTGCTGTATGTGTCTACATAAAAAAATAGAAAAAAAAACTCATTTAAATCAATTAAGTCGGTTTTTTCGTTTTTGACATGCTACACCTTTCATTCTTAATAATAAGCTTTTTCATTCATTCAGTTAAAATTGTTATCAAAATATTAAACTTAAATTTACTTACACAAAACTATAAACATTGACATCCCTCGCCTTTAAAAGGTCGAAATTTTGCACGTTCGTTACGTGGCTACGTGAAGGGAAGCATGCACGAGCTGTTTCCCAAGCAAAAGAACTTGTTTTTGGTTCACAATTCTTGTTTATTTTATTAAAGACTTGATTTCTACGACCGACCGGTATGGCCTTTCGCCGGCCAGGCGGCAGTCAATTGACAACTGCGGAACACTGTGACATGCAGCGCCGCCAATGACCGCGGTAAAAAAGCAAATTAAAGATTACAGTTGCACCAACATGAAATGGACCAACTGTCAATACAAATAAAATGGCGTATGCAAACGCCTGCGTATTATTATATAATTAAAACTAACATTATTAGATGTGCATGTCAGGCGAGCGAACAAAAGTAAGAGACAAAAGATCGTTTTTCGAGGCTTTACGGCATCAGCGTAAAAGAGCTATATCAATATATTTATAGTCTTATCACAATGGCGATAAAATAGTTTTAAAGACTACAACGATATTTAAATTATAATATTTTCAATTTTTTTTAAGCTAATAAGATACTACAGCTACCCCCTTTTTAAGCACTCTAACTTTTGCCATAGGAGCTGTCAGAAGCCATACATAATATACGTTTTTAAAGGTGCAGATATGTCCTAGAACGATAAATTGAGAGTATTAGCTAAATGGCGGTAATTTGTGGTGACAATATGTTCCAAACATGGAATGGATATGGGAAGAAAAAAAAGTGAAAGAGTTAATGTTAGCTAGTTAGATCTGATACCTGAACTAATCCTGGTTATATAAACCCACTAATAAAGAATTTGATAATTTTTTGCATTCGATTATTATTTTATTTTTAACTTATTCGTTGCAATATATATATAAATATTTTGCAAATACTCCGTTGTTATATGAGAAGCATACCGCAATACTTAAAAGAAAATCTCTTAAGACGTTTTCGTTGTAAGAAGGTTGACTATATTCATAAATCTACTTAAAGAATAATTGTTTATATGAGAATAAATTCCGTTTTATATATTCGTCAAATTATTTCAAGAAAACAGAGTCTATCCATTTTCCGTATTACGCGCATACATTTCCGTTGCAATTTCACTGCAAATTCCAGCATAAAATGTTATGCACGTAGGCTTCGTTTTGCTCTTGCTCAATGCAATCCTACTCTAGAAAAATAGGCAACTCCTCTTCTGGTAGAGGCGTTATACAAACAAGCACTTTAACAATTGTTTCTGTATGCAAAATCTGAAATATTAAACGGTGCTATAAAATTACCATAATTTCGTTTATTTATACACTTAAACATTAATAAATTTACATTCCACGCTTAAGGTTTCCACAACCATAAAACAAGATAATAAGTGTTGTGTTTTTAATTTGAATCTAGTTTTTTATTTATCATATAATCGTTATTATTTAATAAACATTTGGTTTGAATTTGTAGAAGATTTAAATTCATGAGTTCATCTCGACCATTGCCATAATAATATTGACACATACAAAAGAGTATGAATAAAAAAATGTTTGTGAGTTAAACAAAAAATTTGAATAAGTTATCCCTCATTTTTAAAAGCTTATCTTAATATGTTTATGTTGAAAAAGTTTCACAGTTGAAACATTTATCTACAATTTCATAGTAATTATTGTTATTTGTGTGTCAATCATGATATAATTATGACAGGGTTTTTGTTGTTACAAGTCAAGCTATTTATCTTGAGTCTCTTGACGCTAGTTCTGAGTGTGAGGTCATTACACTAAATGTGTCAATAAATTTACACCGCCACACGTATGGTTGTATCTACTTTAATGACGCATTGAAATGTTCCCTATTTTGTAATGTTATTTAAGGAAATTAAAATAAACTGTCAAAACAATTTCTATAAAATTTCAATTCGAATGGCCTTCGTCATCAGCAATGGAAGCTAAAGGAAAATATAACTTGTAACAGATGACAAAAAAAACATGTTTTTAATACAAAAATAGGTGAGGATCTTTTATGAAATTTTATGAAACGATTCAGTTTTGGTAATGACATTTTTCAACATGAATCGGTGGCACATTTTGTGTGTTATTCAGCGGTCGCCGGGAGACTTATTACTGTCATCTATTCAGGCATTCAGGTTGATGGGAAGGTGCGATCACAATGTTCCTGGAGGACACCTTGCGTGGGAGATGGACGACTGGAGATACATCATCTGAGATAGATCGCAGAGAGGAAAAAAACAGCATGTAAGCTCCAGCAGGACCAAAACGAGGAAAATACTAAAAAATAAGAGAAACATAAAGAGTTTTCCAATAGACACTTATGAACTGTGGCGGAATAATCAAATAAAAAATTATGTTTCTTTGTCTTGTCTTTTAATGTTTACCTTGTATGCCCCATAGATGTTGTTAGAATCGCTGTCATCAAAGGCTGTATCAATTACTGTCGCATCTATCAGTATGTGCATGCCCTTTATAAGGAGACGACCATATGGACCAGGCCCTTTTTCTCTTTGCCGCAACTATCTTTGCAACTTTAATCAACACATAGCCGCCCGCCGGAAATCCTAGCTTACATTCAAATCTGTGAATACCATTTTATGTGATATGTATGTTATCAAGTTTTCAGATAACAAGAAATGTACTCACTTTTATTTATATATTGATGAGTGGTGTTCATAGGACAACTATCGTCTTGCAGAATTTTTGAATGAATGAATTTTTTGGGAAAAGGTGAATAGTTTCACACTAACTGAGCGTTATTTATTTTGAACAAATTTTAATAAATAGGTTATGACTGGCATTGAACTGGTAATGGATCAAAATCACACCATCTCAGTCGAGGATTGAACCAACGTTCTCCGGTATGATAAGCAAACAATTTAAAACTAAGCTTCTCACGCCGCTACGCTTATAACTTGTTTTAAATCATTTTAATTTTATATTCCGTCGGAAATCGTATCAACAACTTGGTATGCAAAAGCTTTACCAAGCCAAACTTAACAGGATCGTTTCAGTTGTCTATACTAGAACTAATCGTATATTTTATATCGCACTGAAATTTAACATTATATAATGCACTGAAAGTTTTGTACAATTCAAACTGAAATTTTATTAAATAAAAATAAATTAAAAGTATAAATTCTGCTCTGCGTTAAGGTAAGATTCTCACGTGATACGTCAACTTTGTTTTTCGCGATAAGCCGCTCATAAATTTACGAATTTCAGAGGATCGATTACTGCGTCCCCTTCTCTGAAAAATAGAATATTTTGAGGGTCGTGAGCGCCAAATGGCGCGTTTTTTCATACTTAAGTGGAGCTTAAAAAACAACCCTCTATCAACACCCCCTCGAGAGCTTCCAAGAGCCGCTACTTATTTCATGAACCCCAACTTTTTTAGCGACGAGCCAAGATATCGAAAAGTATGGGAGAATTTCGATCACTTGCGTTTCTTTCAAAAATAAGTTTTATTAAAAGTAATCGAAAAAATACTTGGTAAAACGATTTAAAAGTAAGTGTGTTTTGGTGGCTGTCAATATTGCATTGAAATAAAAAGGTTTTCATGAATTCGTTATCAAATAAATAATCATCTTAAATGACTTTCATTTGAATTTAGCTGCTTTTTAAAGCCAAATGCTTGTAAGCTTCGTAAATGTCGGCTTTATCATTTGATCTGCTAGAAAAGATGTTAAAGTAGTGCAGCTGATTGTAAGAATGTGTATTTAAAAATATATAATAGGTAACCTACAAATTAAATGTAAAGAATATTAATCAATTTTTATCACTTAGGAAAGTCAAACAAAAAGAAAAGTCAACAGTCGCATAAATCAAGCATTACTATGAGTCAAAAAATATTAATTTAGAGCTCCGAAAGCAACTTGTCAAAACATTTGCTTGGAAAATCTTGATGTATACTGCTGCGAGACATGGTGCTTATCTGAAAGTGATAAAAATGAATTCTCGGAATTTCCTATAGAGACCACGTCACGAACAATGAGGTTTTTAGCATAACTAAGGAAGGTAGGCACCTAGTAAGAACCATCTCAAAGAGACGAACCCGATGGATCGGTGACATCATGCGCCACGATGGTCTTCATCAAGACATTGTGGAAGGGATGGTTGAGGGTAGAAACTGTAGAGGGTGCCCTAGACGAAAGTATTTGCTCCGACCGTAGTATAAAAGGCTGAGTTATCCGCTTTATTAAAGTCTCATTCTTTAAAGAATCAAACCATCGTACTCCCAGTATTCAACGCAAGCATTTGCTCTCAAAACTCATAACGTTGGCTTTTGGTGAGGTGCCAAGATTCACAGCCGTAAATTCGAATAGGGATGTTGAAAACGCTGTATATGAATTGTTAGCTGAACAAAATTTACGTCTATATTACAAGATCTCAGTTTCTATTGATAAGTTGGTATAAATTTTTAAGTACAAAAATACGTTTGTATTCAAAGATTCGGCATATTTTCCTCATTTCTTTGTTTGGCTTTCTGAAAAGTTGATCTAGGTAGCAGAACTAGAACGTGAGGATCAGTCATGTTGAGTAGGTAAAGAACATAATTTAGACCATCTGCGTCCACCAAGCATCAGATAAAGCGACTTCTTCTTCCAGTGGCTTTAGTGATGCGGGCGTTTCTTCATTATATAAGGACTTTATATGCGTTTTGTCCCTTCATCGGTAGACCCCGAAGAAAAACAATCCTTCAGCGTGGGGTCTGTAAACATTTTCTAATAAAAACAATGAAATATGATACGTATTTTTTTTTAAATTTACATACCGGCGGGTGTAGCTCAATGGTCAAAGTGTTTGCTTTGCAAGCCAAAGGTGGTGGGTTCGATCCCCGACGAAGATTACAAATAAATGTATTTGAAATCGATTTCTGAGCTCTAAAAACCCCAGGTTGGTGTGAATTTCATCCTTCACCGTTAAATTGTCAGTCATAGCCTATCAACTAAAATTGGTGTTAGACGAAAGTCGTCCCGTGAAGACCGTGAAACGTTGCCGTGAACGAAAACAAATGATATGAAATTGACATAATGTTATTCAAATCCATGTACAATAATGAAAAATCCATAAAAATGCATGAGAAATGACAAAAATACATGAAAATCGAAAAAAAATAAAAATAATTTCAAAAAGTGACTACAACATGAACTCGTTAACGATAAAATATGTTCAAAATCATTAAAAAATGATTTTAATCAATGTTAAATGATGAAATATTGTTTAAAATAAGTAATAAAGACAAAAAATTTAGAAAAAAATGTCTGAAATTGTTACATTCCAGGACAATTAACATAACCGACCGAAAATACAGACCTCCGCATCCCCTGTGTGTAACTAATTACTTAACGGCTTAAGATCCCAACTGGGAACTTAACGATTGTATGTTTGACCTACTTCAACAGATTTCACAAGATATTTTGAGTCAAGAGTAGATGTAAAAGGTACAAAATATTTTTTAAGTGTGAAAATATTTTTTTTTTTTTATATCAGAAGAAAAATAATTGTGCGAAAAAATGTTTTATTGGTATTCAATGCATTTAAGTAAATATTAATGGAATATAAAAAAATTACTGTGGCTTAGTGTTAAAGCGTTTTCTTACCATACTGAAGATCGTTGGTTATATCTCCGACGGTGATTAAAATATGTATTCATATTATTTAATTTCTAAACTCTACATTAAGAATTTTATTTTTGATGGGTAAAGCTTTCTGGCTAAAGCGTTTTCTTAACAATCCAAAGGTCGTGGGTTCGATCTTTACAGGAGATTAAGAAAAAAGATTTTTATATGATTTCTAAGTTCTATAAATGATTTGCTTTAATTTTGTAAAGATTTGATTAAATCACTCTGTTGATTTGAATTTGTTCCTTTACCTGTCAATGCCAGTCATAGCCAATCAATTATAATTTATGGTAAGCGACGTAATTCGTTCCGTGAATACCACTCATTCATAGTGAATTTCTGTAAAAAAAATATATGATGCGTGATTGTCATAGTCTACAGACTATGACGTTAGCAGATAGACACTGCATTTACAATGCTTGACTATAAATTACATGGTAAGAGTCATAGAATCCACAATTGAGTCTCCAGCATATCTATTTACATCTGTCGATATTCTTCTGTATGTGCTTATATAAAAAAGAGAGAGTATAAAATACAGGTTCCTTTTCTTCAAAACCAGGCGTGCTGGAAAGGCGTCAGACATTATATTATAGAATGTACTCGGCGGAGCTGCGGGAGACAGAGCTGAAATGGGATGAGGCAAAGATTACTAAGGGTGACAGTCCTTTGCGGCGGTAGTTCTTGACAGCCATATAAATGATATTTCGAGAAATAATTACTAACTAACGAACTAAAAAGTAAATATAATATTTACATTTTATACGAGTATACTTGTATATAATGTGATAGCTGTCACACAAGTATCTAATATTAAAAAGCCTATATGCTTCTTTTATAGAAACTTAAGGGGTGAAATAAAGCACACACCTTGACTCAAAGTTGCTCTAACTAGAGTCGTGGTTGAAATCACGGTTCTGGGGAAAAAAGGTTTATCTTTCAAATTCATTTTAATAACAAAAAAATATTAGACATTTTAAAAATATATTTAATAAATACATTATTTGACTTTTAAAAACTTTTATATACTTTCAAATAAAGGCTTAGTATAACGATTTTTGATGAACATGAAAACAAACAATACTTTTTGAAAATTTACAACGCTGTTAATTAGGACGGAATGATTAAATTAACGAAAATAATATTTTCTCAAAAGCTCCGTCCATGGAAGAGGAATAAAAATGTACAGGTAGGGTGTAACTTTTTCCTGGCTGTAGTTTAATATTTTTTTTTATTCTAATATTAATAGTAACATCTCCGTTACTTAAAAAAAAAGCGACTTTAGGGAAAATTATCAGAACGCATGGTGGAGGGATGAGGAGTAGATGAGCAACACAAAGACTTTTTCATAGAACATAAGGATATATTTTAGTCAATAGATTGACAAACTTTCGGTCCGAGGCGGAGGTAATGCTTTCAGACCCCAGCTGGATCACAAATTGCTACCGGTCGCGGTTGGAGCTCAACTGCCACTCGTCACTGAGCGCTCGTAGTGGGAGACAGCCCAGCGCCGCAAATCATAGTGGCGATCCATAGAACTACACCTTTCAAACACATAATATGGCGAAACACGCGTGTCCAACGAATGAACAAAAAAGAGACGAATGATTGTATATCGAGGTTTTCGGCACCAGCCTGCAAAGGCTATATCGAGCTGATATCAATAGATATACTATTCCACAATAATTCAAGACTTGTAATCAGTAAATGCAGAAAGTGAACAAATAAGAATATGCGCTAAGTGCACAAGACTTATGAATGATGTTTACTATTAGTGTATTCCTCTCGTTAATTGACTCAGAACTGGATTGTTTTCACCTGAAAATACAGTTAAATCAAGTCTCACCTCGATATAATCCATGCAAGCTGGTGCCGAAAAGCCTTGATATACAAATTTTCGTCTCTTATTTTTTTTCTCTCGTCGGACACACATTTTTATAAAAATGAAAGTTATATAAGAAAAGGCGTTGCAACGCAATTTTACTTGTTTTGACAGAAAATAATTCGTTAAAAAGCCGACAGGTGATAAGACGCTGCAGTGTTACGGAGCGCTCCGATTCACTTCCGGCTCGGGTCTCCACGGAGATATATCGTACATTATTTTTGACCCTAGCCGAATACCAAAGTAGTCAATCTTAAATAAATTACAATATGGTTCTTGAAAAGTTGATGTTATTTGTGATTAGCTCCGCATCCCTCCCCAAGACGTTTCCTTTATTAAGCGGGGATGTCAATACATTCAAAACTTTGTTAATTTTCAAATTAATTATATTAATTTGAATTTATTGCAAAATATATTTTTAAAGTTAAATTTTCTTTAAGATGCTTCTTTAATTTATTTCAGTGTATTTTGTTATTGTGCAAATTAGTATGATACATACGTATTTAATAAACTTACAAATTTATATGATTTCTTTCGCACGCTGTACATGAGCGATAAATTTGTGTTGATTATTAAATTACGCATAAAATAATGATAGTATTAATTACTTAATTAGACGAATCAAAAGTTGTTTGTTTTTCTACAGGTATAGAATTTCCCGTTTCTTTTTCCCAGCTTTTTTTCTCGGAAGTCGCTGATTTTTCTCTAACAAGCGATCGAATCGATGAAATTTTCCGCTAGTTATTATTCCATCTACGCCCCACTTATATCTAGGACACGGAAAATGATTTAATATTCTCGCTGGCGGATTTATGGCTTCTTCGAGCTTTTTTCAGCATTTTTTTTAGTTCGGAAGGTTCCCGATCGTAAAATTACCCCGGTAGTAAAAATAAGCCGAACTCTAAAAGTCCACTGGTGACAATTTTCATCAAAACTATAAAATAATAATAATAATTTTATTATTTATAAATGTTTTTTTTTATGTACACATACAGGAGAACACCAACAGATGGTTATAGTAATTCTGAAGTTTTATCTTTAGAATTCTATGATGCTTACCATAGCGCATATGACTAAGCGCTTAATGTGGAGTGTTGATCCGCTAACCTAATAGTCTACAGCCCGAGATTCACGCATCATACTTTATTATTACAGGAATTAACTAAGAATGTGTGGTTTTCACGGGACGATTTTCGTCTACCACAAATTTCGATTAATAGGCTATGACTGGCATTTTACAGTGAGTGATTAAATTAACACCAACCAGGGGTAATTTTAGAGCTCAGAAGCTATTAAAAATATTTTTTTTTTATCTTCGCCGGGGATTGATCCCACGATCTTTGGCTTTCAAACGCTTTGACCATTGAGCTATGCCTGCCGGCAGATGGTGATAGTGATGCTGAAGTCTCATCTGTGGATTCTATAACGTTTACCATATTACATACGGTTAAGTGCTGCGCGTGAAGTGTTGATCCGCCAACCTCGAAGCCTCGATATACGATATTTCGTCTCTTATATTTTTTAGCTCTTCGTACACGCATAAATCAAAATGTTAGTAATACAAGAAGAAGCGTTGCATCGCCATTTTACATATTGTGACATAATAGATGATTCGACAAATTGCCGACAGGCGATCGTAAGGCGCTGCATGTGTTACAGCGTGGACGTGATTCGTGGTCCGAGCCGAACACCGAAGTTGTCAATCTGTTGTCTTATATATATATCATTGAATCTTCTTACAATAAGTTTTTGTTGTGTGTGACTTGCTCCGCATCCTTTTCCATGCGTTGTGATAACTATCCCGGTGACATGAAGTCGTTTTGTCAGGTAACAGGGATAGTTGCGGTCCGGAAATGACAGCATCAGCTAAATGGTGATGCCGGAATACTAAGATTCCGGCATTGAGGATAAGACCAAAGACCGGAGCTGATTTGGTACTTTTTTTTTTAATACGAGACCCCTTTTTATACCCTACTTTACGGCATGAGTAAGCGCTTATAAAAGTAATATTAATACACTGAATGTCATACACTGCACATTCCTCGATATCGTTTTTGGACCTCGATCCCTTCAATCCACATAGATTAGCAGATAATAAGGATGGTCCATGCTCCGTATCAATGTGTAAGCATTCCTTATAATTATTAATATTACTTATACATAGAATTTTGTACACCGCTAATTCCTCGATACTCGTTGTTTTGGACCTTGATCCCCTCAATTTGCATAGTGAAAAAATGCCTTGTGTCGTACCTGACTGAATGAATCTAAGATAAAGAGTTGATTAAAGCAATTACTTTAAAGACTTTAGAATGTTTGATACAACACAGTTATGTTCAAAATAACGTCTTGAGCAGAGATGTTAACAAAAAACAATAAAAAATAATTTTGGTATGTTAAAGGAATAGAAAAAAATGTGTCATAAAAACAGCCTTAAGGCCTTCCAGGTTAAAAATATACAAAAAAAAAAAACATATCGAATTCGAAAATAGACTGGCCTAATTCTATGTGACCTCGGTTTTATTTTTCATACTAAGTACTTTGGCGGACTAAAATTGTGCCCTTCGAACGAGAAATCCTGCCTCCGCCCTCTCATTAATTAATGAAGAATATTATCTTACAAAGAAGCAAATAAAGAACACCAGATAAGTAATTGTGTTGCTGAAAATAATGAATTTTTGGCCAAATTAAAAATTAAATTAAGACAATTTTGAGCACACATTTTAAATGAAAAACCTTCCGTATTTTATGAACCCTGATTAAAATTCAATAAAACGTACACGGTGTTTTGTTAATCGATTCAATTTTGCTTTGTTTTTAATTTTCGTTTGGAATTTGAAATATTTTTGGTTTTATTTGATAATTACGAGACGTAATATAACGTTTCTTCAAAAAGCGTTTTCTTAAATATTCGCTTATTTTATAAAAACACAATAGTAGATGATTTTTGAAATATATTTTATTCATTTATAATAACGTATTTTGATGAAATGAATAATGTAAAGAAATATATTGTTCATAAATGGTTATAAAATGCACGTGTATACAAGTGTTCTTAATGTTCCATCTGAATTTGTTTATGAAACGTTAAGCAATATAATAATTAGCTACCGACGAGAATTAACATGTTTTTGTATTATAGTGAGCGGAAGAAAAAGCTGAAGGCCATAAATCAAAACAGCAACGAAAACCGCTTGATGTAAATTGCATGCCTATATTTTTATTTTTTAAAATCTTTTAGGCTAAAAAGTGAATGGAAACAATATTGAAATTTATTCTATGAAATTAAGGTTATCTAAATTCTGTTTATTTACAAAAAAAAATTGAATATTAAAAAAAATACTTGGTTCATTTACGTTTGCTGGAGGTTATAGTTCAATGGTCAAAGCGTTTGCTTTGCAAGCCAAAGATCGTGGGTTTCATCCCCGAAGGAGATTTAAAAAATTTTTTTTTTATCGATTTCTGAGCTCTAAAATACCCCCGGTTTGTGTTAATTTGATACCTCTCCCGTGAAATGCCAATAGTAGCCTATTAATTAAAATCAGTGATCGATGAAAGTCGTCCCGAGAAGACCACCTATTCATAGTAAATTCCTGTAATAATAAGGATGATGCGTGAATCTCGGGCTGTAGTCTATGACGTTGGTGGATCAACACTCCACATGCAGCACCTAGCCAGCACCATGGTAAGCGTCATAGAATTCCACAGATGACACTTCAGAATTACTATCACCATCTGTTTTCCCATCAGGTTTTCACCTGTATGTGTTTACATAAAAAAAGTTCTGTCAGTTATCATGGTCTACGATTTATCTCAGGTCAGATTTGCTTTTATGAGCTCTACGACATTGTGTGTACAGTTACCTAACAGAATTCCACGACGGTGGTAGCCTAGGAGCTACTACCGTCGTGGTAGAGAATATTAAGTTTTGATATAACATTTGTTTTTAAGTGATTATATGTTTTGGACATCCTGAAGTCTTTCTTCAATAATAATTACGGTAACCATCCATTCAATTCAATCAATTCTGATCATTACCCAACTCTTTTTCTTCAAGGGATGCTTTCATTCCATTCGTTAGAGTCCCGGAGGAAAATTGCTGCTCTCAAACATTCATTCCTTATTCTTCGCGGTTCAATCCACAGCCCTGGGATTCTTGAATGTTTTAACTTCTACTATCCATCCATTGTTTTTGATCCCAGTTGATGCTTATGGAGCTTCGAGCATTCAATTTTGTACAACGGCAATGGCGCTCCTAAATGGCCTACCAGCATACCTCGATTCTTTTCTTACATCCTTTCCCTCTTTTGTCGATGGTTTTGTTCTACCAGATCTCTGTAATCTTTGAAACCAGTCATCTGCCTTCTTCTTTATGTTTTCTTATTTTTTACTATCTTCTGTAAATATTGTATTTTTATGTATACTCTATGTTTCTTATTCTTTATTATTCTATGTACCGTGGAATTTCGCTTCTGGTTAATATATAAATAAATAATTGAAGTGTATAGTATCTTGAAAATATTTTTAATATAATTATTTTACGCTTTTAAAGACAGTTTGGAAAAATTCAGCATATTTTAATTTATCTCATTTGAATACATAATTTAGTCTGCAGTTGAGTCTCAAGTTATAATCCGGCACTGGAAACTTTGTTCGGAGTTCTTCCGCATTATTAGTGGAACTCTCAGGGCGGCAATAATGAGGGGGGCGCCTAAAAACTGTTCCCGCAAGAGTGATTAATTCAAGATAATGTCCGCTTAGAGTCCCCGAGAAAGAAACTTAAGCGGAATAATCAAGGATCTTGGTCTTGTCAATTAATGTTTGCCTTATATGTCCCATAGGTGTCGTTAGAATTGCTGAGACTACCGTATGGACTAGATCCTTTTTCTCTTGACCACAACCGCCTTCGCAACTCGCATCAGCCCAGAGCCGCCCGCCGGAAGACGTCCCACTGTGTTACGCTGTCCGCAATCTCCGTCAGGCCAAACTTCATCTACCTACGTGTAATTTTTATATATTTTTAAAATCAGTTCTAGAACTTGCCAATAATTTAAATTAAATTCATTCGTTAACTAAACTTAACCGTTCCAGATTATTACAAGTAATTTTGCCAACCATTCTAAATTCAATATTGTGTAAATAAAAATTCATACTTGCTAACCTGTAAATGAATTCTTCGTAACATTGAACAGTGTATTACTTCTTCTCTTTTTATGTTCGGAATGTTCGTTTCCCATATGATCACTTCCTAACGCGCAGCCAAATTTCATTCTCACAAATCTGATTACAACACCGTACACACACTTCTATAGTGTATAGTGTGTGCAGCGTGCATCGTATTAAGTATGATAAAAATGCTTATTATCTATATATATCATATCTATGTATATTAATAAATTCTGTGTCTTTGTCTTGTCTTTTAATGCTTAACTTGTATGCCCCATATATGTCGTTAGAATCGCTGTCACAGATGTCGCTAAAATCACTCTAATCAGAGGCCGCACCAATTACTGTCGCATATACCAATATGTGCGTGAGTAGCTCTATATAAGGAGATGACCAAACGGACCAGGCCCTATTTTTTTTTATTTATGTAAACGCATGCAGGAGAGCACATCCGGTCAAGACCAGTGCACTGTATGACACTCAGCCAGGAAGGCTGGACGCTGCATGCGGGAAACGTGTGATTTGTTCGTGTTTGTGTGTGGGTTGGGGAGATTGCAAGTGTATATTTATCTGTTTCTTGAAGAGATCCAGATTGTAGGAAGGAGGAAACACAGACGCTGGAAAAGCATTCCATAGCTTACCGGTGGATTCCTGAGCTTACTTTTCTTTGCCGCAACCATCTTCGCCACTCTTATCAACACATAGCCGCCCGCTGGAAGTCCATCCACTGTGTTACGCTGCCGGAAATCCGTCTGAACAAATTTCAACTAACTACATGTAACTTAAGAAACTTTAAAATGAATTCTTAAACTTACAACTACCTACGAGTAACAGGTAGTTGAAACGAATATTTATAAAATTAATTATAAAACCTTTCAAAGAACGAAATTAAAATCTATCAAATATTAATTTAACTTGCTTACCTGTTATTTAATATTCCGTGACATTATACATTGTATTATTTCTTCTGTAAGCCGCCCGCCGGAAGTCCATCAACTGTGTTACGCTGTCGGAACACCATCTGACTAAACTAATTATAAATTAACTACCCACGTGTAATTTTTGAAACATTATAAAATTGATTCCATTTAATGTTGAAATGTCTCTTAAAGTAAGTTTTTAAAATACAAAAAATATTTATTAAACTTATCTTTTAATAGTCTTTGGTGTCCAAATAAAATTATTATCTCAAATGATGTACCCATTATATAATTTCTGTTTGTCGTGTATTTTGAGAGTAGAAAATAATGAATTAAATTCAATTATCCGGCAAGAAAGGCATTATGTACATCAAGTCAGTAAAGTTCCCCCAAATGGCTAATATCATTAATTTATTCTTTAATCAACTTCGCCTTGTGGTTTTATCATTACTCTAATAATTATTACCGTGGGTTTCTAATTAGTAACAGAAAACTTCATTACCATTTATTTCTGACTATCTCGGAGGAACGAAAGTAGGGAGGCGACATCAAAGGTTTTATTACTTACTTATTTATTTAAATCGCAATAAAGTATACCAAAAAGAATGTAATAAATTGCCGGTGGGTATAGATCAGTGGTTCAAGTATTTGCTTGGCAAGCCAAAGGTCATTGTTTTTTTAAATAAACAAAACGATTTCTGAGCACTAAAATACCCCCGGTTGGTGTGAATTTGATCCCTCATCCTTCAAATGCTAGTCATAGCCTATTAATCAAAATTGGTAGTAGACGAAAGTCATCCCGCGAAGACCACCCATTCATAGTAAATTCCTGTAATAATAAGGATGATGCGTGAATCTCGGGCTGTAGTTTATTGCCTATTTATTTAAATTGGTAGTAGACGAAAGTCATCCCGTGAAGACCACCCATTCATAGTAAATTCCTGTAATAATAAGGATGATGCGTGAATCTTGGGCTGCAGTCTATGGCGTTGGCGGATCAACACTCCACATGCAGCGCTTAGCCATATGCACTATGTTAGGCGTCATAGAATTCCACAGGTGAGAAGTCAGAATCACTATCACCATCCGTTGGTATTTTCCTGTATGTGTTTACAAAAAAAAATTATATATAACCTTTTTTGACTGAAGAATTCGGTCGTCATGTTTTCGTTCAGAATTGTCACTACAAAGTTCTATGAAGGGCTATAATTTTCACCTCATTTCACGTCAGCTTATCTTCCGGAGCTCTGTTGAGCATTTTATAAGTTTAAGATGACTTACAAAGGCGAAAATCCATGACCTAAAAAAAACGCATCTGTGGTTTATGGTCTCATGCGGCATCCGACATACATTTTTCCCAGAAAAATCTTTGTCTCTTAATAGACTGGAGTGATAGACACTCTTAGATTAGACTTCACTCCTAACAGATGTCTGCTATCTGTTATCTGCAGAATCCATTTCCCGACCTCACCATTTCCTTATCAATTCCCACGTATTTCGTGGTTAGCAACGTGTTAACAAAGAAGGCAATTCGAGACTCGCTGTAGTACACTAATTTCGCAGCCTTAGACTGAGGTCTATTTCACATATAATTGATGCACTTAGAATCACGGGAAGGCCATCAGCCACTCTCTTACAAGTAGTTTTTTGCGTGCGGCCAGTAACGGGTCCCCATCTGGGTCTCCGAAAACAGGACGGGACAGGGAGGATTTTCACCAAGTGAGTCTCTTAATAGATTGTACTAAAAAGATTCCTTGTCCGTGTTCTCACTTTGTTATTTTTCGTCTAAAATACATATTCAAAGTAAAAGATATTTTTTTTCTTCACAATCAAACGATCCGTTTATTTCATGACCATTTTAATTTACAGTAACAATACATTATACAAGATAAATAATATTGTATTTACATCATATTGCTTTGAAAAATACGTGTAGACAAGTGAGTACATAATATTATCTAGCTATATGTATCTTAGTGTTCGCAATAGCACATTAGGAATAATACTATGTACTCTATGCAAGTTGCAAAATTTCACCAAATAATTTTACAGTTCTTCTGTTAAAGCAATGAATAGACAACAACAATTTAGTACGTTTTCGATTGAAAAACAATTTTGAATAAAAATAATGAAAACTTTTTTTTTAATACTTTTTTTCTTGAAAAGAAAACCAGAAATAAGAGGATATTAGACAAAAAATATTTTTTTCATTATTATTCGGATTTTTATGTATTATTTTATATTTTTTTAAACTCTTATCTTTATTATTTATTAAATTTATCTTTATAGAGATCTGAAGCGAAAAGTTTGTGGTTCGAATCCCAGCGTCTGCCTTTTCTTTTTATCCACAAATTTATGCGAGAAATTTGATGTGGAATTGTATGTATGTATCAAATTATATTTCATCATTTTTTATTACTAGACGACATGTCTTGGCTCCGTCGGGTAGCCATTTACAAATTGAAGTAGACGAAAAACATAGTCCAGAAATTAAGAAATGTTTAATAATTTCTAAATTATCTTTTATTTTGAAATGATATAATAGAATTCCATCCAGATTTATCGATTGATAAATTTGAAAAATAACAAAAATTCAGTTGAAATAACAATTAAAACTCTTGACGCATTGACGATGTCTTTGATGACGTCATTGTTTAATGCATATTTTTAATTTAAAAAAATTCAATAAGAAGTTAGAATTGTCAGTAAAAATAACAATTTAACTGTTGCTTAGAGTTTGGTTCAAGAGTCTATTAAATTGCAAAAATTTGAATGGTTAAAATTTTATTTGTTGAAATTTAGCAACTCTTCATAAAATGGCAAAAATGTATGATCTACTTCTAAAAGTACATAGAATACATTAACTTATTTATCATAAATATAAAAAAACACTCTTACATATTAAAGATGAGCTATGTGCAGTGTGAACTATGCGTAATTAATTATATTTATATTTTTGAACAATGTTGTTCACCTATGAAATAAGCTGCCTTTGAACTACAAAGCAAAATATTTATTTTGGTTTAAAAAACTTTGAAATTAACAAATTATCGATTTATATTTAATTTTGTAATTTATAATTGTTTTATCTCCAGAAAAAAAGTATTTTTTAGCACGAGTCATATTTGTAGTAAATAATTGATTACTAATAATTTTCAGTGCTACAACTTAAACTGAAGAAAGGTTTTCATCACTTATTTGGTTACTGTGAGACAAAATTCTCTGCATTTATTTTAAATTATAAAGAATCATGAAACAAATACTGGCTTAAATAAAAAGCTTTAATTTTCGATAAGTTAATAACTAAAAGCTTTTATATTTTTGCTTTGCAGGTAGTCTATTTATGGGGGGTAATAATATTTTTTACGGCATTTTTAACAATAGCGATAAAGTAGAGAGAAACTTCGCAAAAAATAAGCTTTTTAGTTTTAAATAAGAGCATCGTCGTAAAATTAAAGTAGAGTTATCTCTTAGCAAGTGATGGATTGAGAAGAGCCACGAGTTAGCCGAAACTGCAGTCTCCTCACAAAGGACTTATTTTACGCGATCCATGTAAAAACAAGGTGAATAAATAAATATTTATATGTTAACTTAATTTTGTTTGATGATTGATAAGTCTTTTTAATAGAAGCCTTATCTTAAAATCGTATTTAATATTTCATATAAGATTAGCAATATAAAAATACTGATATGAATATGATAAAATATTTAAAAAATATTTACCCAAAACTCAAAAATGAATTTGATTTGTTGTCTTCGTTAATAAGGTTGTGTGTATTTTGTAATAAATTTTATTCTTAACGTAGTTTTATAAGCATACTATGTGAGACAGTCATTCCGAACGTATACAAATTCGTGTTGTAGGCATATGTGATGGAAGTCGTAAAAAAATACTTTAATTTACTGAAAATTTAAAAGTTTAGTAACCATGCAGATAAACATGATTGATATTTTTATTTGCACTACCAACTTTAATAAGTTTATATTGATTTTTTGTAAGTATTTATGTTTTTCATTTAAAATATAAGATTTGACTGCCAAATTCCATTCTTATTACCCCCCTTATTATGTTATAAAATACATTTAAACAAAAGTTAGTTGACTAATAGGCGATTCACACATTGATAGTTTATTTTTTTTATAACAATGCCTTTTTTTCTCACCCACAACGCTTTAAAGGCTTGCTATAACGTTTCTCAAACTTTCTGTGAGTGTTTTTTTTAACTGAATTTTTTTCCAGACATGAAAAACTTACCTGCAAATGACAGATTTTCGGGTTCACACTGAAAATGTTTATCCCGCTGACCGATTCAATGTATTTTAGTATTTTATAATATTTTTATCAATTCCAGCTGAAGTGTGCGTCTAATTAAAATAAAAAGTTTGTAAATTTAAGTTTTGAGAAACGCCACTACATTATTCACTTATTATATATTTATGCAGGCATACATATAATAGAGTGTATCACATTATGTATTTTTGATGAAAAATTAACATGTTATAAATTCACATTATAGAATACACAAATATATAACAGAATACACATTTCAATTAAAATACAAAGACGTCTTGAAAATTTTGTAAAGTTCAAGTATATATATGTAGATAGAAAAATATTAGGAGCTTCGGGTCAATCACCTAGACTCGTAAAATTCATAAATGTTGCCTCTACCACCACAGTAACAGATGCTCTGTACAAATTAATAATTACTTTATGCATTAAAAACACTATTTTATGAGCATGCGCTTGTTGAAAATTCATTACTGAATAGCCAGCCACTCTTACTTATACCTAAAACTAGGCATTATGTACCTCAACAATATTGCCAAATACGAACATAATTTATTGATAAAAAATGAGAATATAAATTTAATATTGGCTTTTAATAGGGTTAGCCATTAAAAAAACGTTTCAGGTTTCAAATATGTCAGATTTATAACCGATTATAAAAAAAAAAATTAAACCTCTGTAACCATCCTATGTGTTTTCAAAAATGTAATAGTTATCATTGAAATCATGGACCTGAAATTTTCATGTATTTCTATGTCCTAGTAAATGGTTATGGAAAAATATTTAGGTCAGATCAGCATTTTTCAGTAAGCTGAAATAATATTGACACTTAAAACATTGCAAGCAAAATAAAACATAAGTACATATTTTAAATAAATATTAACAAAATGTTTTTTTATTATTTTATTATCTGTGGTGGTTTAGTTTGCGCTCCAAGAGAATATATATTTAGAGATGAAGATA
This sequence comes from Glossosoma conforme, assembly GCA_022606575.1. Lineage (NCBI taxonomy): Eukaryota > Metazoa > Arthropoda > Insecta > Trichoptera > Glossosomatidae > Glossosoma > Glossosoma conforme. The sequence goes on along the minus strand of JAGTXR010000213.1, from coordinate 130,543 downwards.
TAAAAATAAACATATACATTAATTAATAAATATGTATGATATGTTGAATTTATACTCATATTATATGGAATCGTCTCACATGTATGTCATGATTTTTTTTAAATATTTACGTAATAATATTATCAACTACTGTGATCCTAATTTTTTTCTTTACATTACATTATATTTTTTCTTATTATCTAATATGGCATTTGACTAATACAAAAAAAAAAACTAAAAATTAGACAAAATTTAGGCCATAAAAGGTTTTAATATTTCACCTCGAAATACGTTAGTAAAAAATGTTTATCATACAATTATAATATAAAATAAGAAGAAAAAATATTATTAAGAAAGGTGGGCACAAAACACACTAATTACTATGTAATATTAATTTTATTTTTAACTACTTTACAATTTTTTAATGAAAAAAAAGTTAATTTTTAAAACTATTTAAGTCGATATATCACAATAATTTAAAATCATTTACACTGTTATAAAAAGCTAGACAAAAGAGAAAATTTCAAATGATTATTTTTAAAACCGTATGGATGCCATGAGCCCGAATATGGGTCCACTACCAGTGCCGTGAGCACACCGTTGTGTTATAAAACTGTATATTTTTGGTCAATGTATGGGTCTATAGCAAAATCTATCGTCTGCCCAATAAAAAATGGTTAAAATGGCACACCATTTAGTGATTAAAATCTATTCAAGGTCATGGCATCTAAAAGGTTAAAAAAAATAATCTTAATTGATATAGCGTTAATTATTTTATGCAGTTTTTAGCGACCAAGTAATGCCAAAATTAAATAAAAAATATTATCGTCTATAAACAGAACAAATTTAATTTTTTTTCTTTCATAATCGGTGATATATCTGTAAAATATGGTAACCAACAAATTTCAACAATAAAGTTTAATCAATTGCCATTGTCTTTACTCTATACCTTGCCCCAAGACTGTTGTGCACTAAGAGGTTTCTTTGGGATAATTTATGGTTCTAGAGAAAGTTGTTTAAGGATTTGAAGAGAAAGTAAATGTAGTATTAAAATAATATTTAACTGTTGTGAATTTTGTTTTTAAAGAAAATCGAATCACTAGTCTAACAAATCTCGTGACCCGGCAAATTTAGTACAAAAAGTTTAGCAGAATAACGACGCCATACGAGTATTATAAACAGCTGGTGATGCATCCAATTTGTAGTCTACACCCAATATTGCTTAACTTCTTGGGACAAACGTTTTTAAAATGTGCTATTATCGGTGGTTTTGTAGTATGTTTTATACTTTTTGACGAATTTACGTTATGTGCCTCGATATGTTTGGCATATACAGTAGCAATATAAGTATTTACCGGCAGGTATAGCTCAGTTGTTGAAGCGTTTGCTTGCAAACCGAAGATCGTGGGTTCGATCCCCAACGGAAGAAAAAATTAATTATATTTTTAATCCATTTCTGAGTTTTATAATACATCCAGTTGATGTGAATTTAATCCCTCACCCGTAAAATGTCAGTCATAGCATATAAACCAAATTGGTAGTAGACTGGAGTCATCCCGTAATAACCATTCATTCATGGTAAATTTCTGTAATAATAATGATGATGCGTGAATGTCGGGCTATAGTCTATGAAGTTGGATGATCAACACTCCACATGCAGCTATTAGCCATATGCAGCATTGTAAGCGTCACAGAATGCCACAGATGAAACTTCAGGATCACCATCACCAACTGTCGGTTCCTCCTGTTTGTGTTTCCATAAAAGAGCGTTATTTCTTAATTAAATTTCGATCATCAAATAAAAAATAATTGATTGTAATTAATGTGTCTTTTTTCAATTAACCGTTTCAATAGAAACACTAATTGCTGTACTTAGGTGGCAGCAAATGGGTTAAATTAGGAAAATACCGCTGGTAGGTCTTGTTCCGATACAACGGGTGTTGACTAACTAACCATTGCCTTCAAAACGAGCAAAGGTTTGGAAGGGCTTAAGAAGACTTGACTTGACTTGCCAACAAATGACCTCAATCACATGAGACTTCAGGATTACCATCACCATCTGTCGGTTTCTCCTGTATGTGTTTACATAAAAAAAACTTCGTAATATACGATTTATAACTAATAACATACACTGTCGTATACTGGCTGACTGGTATACTCCTACACTGATATAGCAATTGGAAAGTCGGTTGAAATTTTAACTCCCAGTGGGAAAGCAATTTCCTTTTTAACCAGCCTCGCATAGATTTTTTGCCTGAACAAACGCCATTTTAGAGTATATATCAGTAGTACGATAAGATAATACAAGTACCATTTATTACGAAGGTTTTTCATATATTTTTAAATTGATTATTATTTTGGTTATTTATTATGAACTTTTTATAATATTATAATAAATTATTTACTCAGCCACCAGAGCCATTATTACAATTTTACGTAAGAATTTTGAAGAACAAGATACAGAAGGCTCAAAATTGAAAATAAACATATAAGAAAGAAAATTCAAATCAAAAGATAACATTAAAAAAATAGATTAAAAAAAACTACTGACTCTCAGTGAGTGGAGCACCGGATCACCGCTGGATGCTCACTTAAAGGCACATCCAGTGTCCTTCTAACCGAGAGTCTCACCTATCCGCCCACACAGCGACCATGGCATTGGGACTGATTATGATAATGATTTCTTTTGTAGTAAAATTGATGGTTACTTATTTTCGCATAATAAATAAATAAAAAGTTAAATCAATACTCTTCAGTATAAATATTTTCGGTCATACAATTTATAGTGAAATACGAAATTGACATTACTTGGTAGCCAGATATCGTAAATCAAAGATTTATGCAACTACAGCGAAATTCTTTAGAGCTTCATCAGAATTTGTGGCATTTGGTAACATACTTATCGAATTTCAAACCTACCAGTCTACTTCACTTATAAAATAGTTACATTTTCACACATACGATTCTTAATTTATATTTTTTCACGATATAAAAACAGCGATATTTATTTTTCTCTTTGCTAATTAAAACATATGCCACATAATTGGGGTTAAGTTAGGTTAGGTAAGGTTATGATAAGATAAATTTATAATTTGTTTGAATTAAATTACGATCATGATTGTTTTATTTGAGATAACACATCAGTTAAATGTCAAGTCAGATATAAATGAAAATGTGTTTATTTTTTGTAATTATAAAAAAAATAAACATATTAAATAAACATTAAAAATATATGTTTCATGGAAAATAAATAAATTAAACTTATTCTTTTCTTAAATCCATTTGTCAACCATCATAAAGAAAAATCAACCTAACCTCTTTTTTCCTCACCTTAAAAGTTATAATTTAAATTTATGTTACAATATTTTTTAGATAAAATTTTCTTTTATTAACGAAAATGTAGATTTATGAAAACGATAGAATTGTAAATACACTTAAAAATTTCAACACATGAATTGAATTTTTGTGTTTTATTAATTCCATAAAAAAAATTACATGTATGATAATATACCATCAGTAGAAACAAATAAGCGCAAAAGAAATTGAATTTTTGAAATAGGCATTTTTAACAACAGGATGGCAATAGGAAGCAAAAACATACTTAATAATATAAATATAATATTGTTTTTTGTTACACTTCAACAATATTACAATAAAAAATTAAGATTTTTCCTTAAAACGACATAGAATTGTAAATATATATCATCATCATCATCAGCCTGTGTCCGTCCACTGTTGAACGTAGGCCTCCCGCATGAGTCTCCATCCTCTTCGATCCTCCGCCTTCCGCATCCAGGTCACTCCCACAGGTAAATATATATCACAGCTAAATATATATATTTTGTGTAATTATAGCTGCAGTGGATGTTAAATGATACATGCAATTTGTAATGCATTTTTGGTTGATTATTTTACGAGATGTTTTTTTTCTTTGGCATTTCAATTAAATTTTAATAATAACGGTATATATTTTTTTGTGCAATTTTGTTTACTTTATTTATTATGACGATAAAATCTTTATTTATAAATTATTTTTTCATCTGAAAATAATAAAAAAAATTGCCTGCCATTGCCATTTTAAGAATTATAATCAAGCATATCTAACCCTTTCCTTACGGTTTGGTGGAATACACATACAAATTGCACGGCTTATTTCGGGTACCGATGCGAACAGGTTAACTCCAGACCTGAGCAAACAATGTGCCACGATTATATAATTTTGGCCAATTACAAAGTGTTTTTATATTTCTTTAAAAAAATAATCCTTTATTTTTTTTAAATGTAAGCATTTATTGACACCAGTTATAAAATTTTGTGATATATTTTAAGGTTTATTGAAGTAACTTTTTTTTACGATATTTTTTCGGCTTCAGGAAGACGAGAATTTGAATATTGGGTGACGAAAACCGGTGTTGCACATGCCAATAAATGATGTAACCACTTCATCGCCACATGATTATAGAAACAACGCAACAATCTCTTAAATATCTTCCAAACTATTCAAAAATATCGATCTTTTTGGTTTGCTTATATTTTAAAATATTCATAGATGTCGTTGTGAGAAAATCGGAAATTATTTTGAAATACGTCTTTCGAATATTGCGAAGCGCGCACAGCTGCGCTTGTGGCGATCGTCTACGTAGAGTGCACATGTGTGCTTACGGCGCTATATTGCATGCGGCCAAAAAGTGCGGTGTTCCACATATGAGTTTGCTCAGGCCTTTGATTTACTAAACAAATGATTCATTTTTCATTGATCACTAAATGAATGCGTTTTAAAGTAAGAATATTACTAGACAATTAAGTATTTAAAATAGAGATTTGCCACATCGCACACACACTTAAAAAAACACATTAAAAAAACACTGAATTATATATTAATATTTTATATGAACATCGCTTTATAAATATTTTTGTTAGACATCAGACTAGACTGTTTAGCTATCACTTGAAACAATAGTTTGAATCTTTTTCAAAAAGTCTCTTCACGGACACTTCGAAATCGTCTTTTAAATCACGGTGTCGTTTCTGTCCGACCCCTTCGAAGATTCGGATCATAGAAAACTTTCTGACGTTCTTTCTTTCAGCTCGCGATCGTCGGTAGTTACAATCTCAACGCTCTCTTCATACACTTGGGCCTTGTGAGTATTCACAGCGCAGTAATGCTGTTCAGGATCGCCGTATTGACTGTGGTAGAACTCTTCGCGCATCATGTGGTTGAGGTTTGAGCACCTGAAGTATAAGATTTCCTGAAAAGGCTTCCTGAAGTCTTTGTTCAGCGTGGCGTAGATGATTGGATTCAACAAACTGTTGGCGTAACCAAGCCATAAGAATAAGCTTGATAGAGCGTGCGGGATTGCTTCTTGATCAGATAGGAATGGCCGCACAAGTGCAAGAACAAAAACGGAAACCAGCAAAACGTGAATGCAGACATTATTATTCCTAGAGTTGTTGATGCTTTTCTTTCTTTGGCTAGTTGAAAGCGCAGTTTCTTTTGGTGAGGTGATGTGTTGACGTTTCCTTGGAAGTCTTTAGCATCTTTATGTCCCTTGCTAAACACGCTAAGAGAGTCTCGTTTCTTGAAGGTGCAAGACTTGGTTTTCTTGGGCTTGTTTGCTGATGCCCTATTGGGTATGTTGCTGTTCTGGTTGTCGCCTTGTTGATGGCCCTGTAATGCTGAAGGTCTGTTTAGAGGTGTCTGGCACTGCTGCAGCATGGGACATTGTGACTCGTTCGATTTGCGCTGTTCGCCGGAAAAGCAGCGGCCGATTGTTGAAAGAGATTTCTCAACACCACACTAGAAAAAAAAAATACTCATTACTTTTCAAAAAAAATGACAATCACTTAGAATGAATGTAACATTTGAAAATGTACACGTAAATAGTAAAAACTACGCGGAGGTGTAGCTATAGAGAGATGTTAGAACATATGGTCACCACAAATTGCCGCCACTTAGTTCTGTCAACTGCCACTGTTCATTTCTCGTTCTAGTACAGACATACACCTGAAGGTCAACTTGAGATCATATATGGTCCCCGACAACCTTCAAAGCAGAAGTATGAGCACCTGAAAAAAGCGCTGCTTTAGTATCCAAGGCATATTTAATCGTTAATAATTTTTATTCGTTTTTTTATTAAGATCTGGTCATTATTCAGATGTTTCAGAGGCCATAACTATTTTAATGCCAAATGGAAACTCTTTTCAAATATATAATAATAACAAGTTTGTTAATTTACGTGTCACGAGATTTCATTATTTTTTAATTAACGTGATATTAATATTATTTAAACTGCTTCACCATTGTAGCAGTTATAATAAAAAAGGTCCCACAGTCATCAACTCTTGTATCAGGAGAACATATATTTTAAAAGATAAAAATTGCATGCTCTAAAATATGATTTATTATCCATACAAATTCGATAACATCAACCCATATCAAAATTCCTGGATGAAAATCATATTATTATTCCATGAACCTGTCTTGACCATTATAAATCAAACTCCAAGCATCTATTTCAATAATGAAACACACTAAACTGTTATGGTAAATAAATTATCAATTTATAGTCGAGATCATCCTCAGATAAACGTTTACCCAACTCCAAGATGGAGAGAGAAAAAGCACGATGAAATACATCCTGAAGGAAAGAGACAAACCAAGCCACCTGTTTGATTTAGGCAATTGTCTAAGAAAATTCATGGTAGTACGCTCACAGATTAACGTCCATACCCAATGTACTTCAAATTTGGGTCTTTGTTTTTCATAAAAAAATTCATGAAAAATTTCATGCGTTTCTTTAACCGATTCAATTATTATTATTATATTAGTATTTGTATAGTTATTTTTCATGACCAAATGGTCATTCCAAAAGCATTTCTTTGCCTCTCTGAGTGAAAAACTGGGTTTTGAGTCTGCTTCTGAAGGATGGCTCCGCTTTTAGTTATCTTATGCTTTCCGGCAGCGTGGTCTAGGCCATTGGTGCCTCGTCATGTTTACTCAGTCATTACACTGTATTACTGCCAGCATTGGTGGCTGCACATTACAAATACAATAATGACAGAGCACACAATAAAAGTACTTTAAAAGTCAGATTCAAGGCACCTATCAATTACAATATAGACAGTTAACACAGTGCTGTAATTAAACAATATAATACTTGCAATTATGATCTTACCAAATCGCATTTTTTTCTGTAGCAAAAGTAAAAATGATGATGAACCGCCTTTTAGGACAAAATTGTCCAAGTCTTGCAGTTTCCGGCTAAGCCCAATTAACAAATTATCTAAAAAATGCCTCGGATACTACATATTCACATACTCTTTAAGCACTCAGGTTTCTGTTCTTGGAGGTTGTCGGGAGCCATAAACGTTTGCAAGTGAACCTTCAGGTGAAGATATGTCCTAGAACGAGGTGACAATTTATGGTGAACATAGTGATATTCCCCGTCTTTAAAAAGATGACAAGTCGCGGGTTCTTCACGTGGCCGCGTGGAGGAAGAATGCAGGAGCAGATCACAAAGCAAAGAACTTGTTTTTGGAACACAATTCGCATTTATTTTTATAATAAACTTGATTTCCACGTCCGACCGTTACATGACGTTTCGCCGGCTGGACGAGAGTTTTAACTGACTTCTGCCGAGACACTATGATATGTAGCGCCGCCATTATAACCGCGGCTAAAACACAAATTAAAGTTGACAGTTGAACCAACATGAAATGGAGCAACTGTCAAAACAAAATAAAATGTCGTATGCAAACGCTGTGTTATTTTATATATAATTAAAACTCACATTATTAGATGTGCATGTCAGGCGAGCGAACAAAAAAAAGAGACGAAACATCGTTTTTAGAGGTTTTTCGGCATCAGCCTAAAAAATCTATATCAAGCTGATATCAATATGTTCTAGATATGGAAGAAATATGGAAGAAATATGGAAGAAAAAATGACTAGTACGTTTGTGTTTAAAGCAAGTATATTTGTACATGTACAGAACTGATGAATTTTTATCAAAGTCAAATCTGCAGTCTTCCACTAAGTGAAAAAACAACTAAACAAGGTAAATAGTATTGCTTATTAATAAAATATTTGAAATGAATAAAAAAGTGAATTACTTAAAATATCAATACAAAAAAAAAACGATATTCTGAATCGTTTAGGGATATTTATGCAAACGTATAAACTGCAAGTTTAAATGAAACTGTGTATTCAAATATATTTTTGAATTTTATTTATAAACATAAATTAATAAAAATATTTCACCATTTATTTCAGTCCTAGACATTTGATCTAAAGGGGAGGCTCAACCCGTATTTCTTTTACATTGTCAAATAAATTTCAAAGTATTTGAATATAAACAATGCTTACAAGCAAGAGATATTTGAAATAAATGTAATAAAAATACGTCTTAATTAATACAACTCAATGAATTTTCCATTGATGGTTTGCGAGACGTACTTTTGGAACCACTGTTCTCGTTCCCTTCCCAAGTAATCGACATGCAAATGACGAACTAAAGTCTGAACAATAAGCAACAAATTAAACGATTCTTTTGAACTGAACCCGGTTGAACATTGTCGCGAGTCTGCTGATATTATGAGACGAGTAATTAGGAGATAATTGCGGAAAATTTGCATACACAAAGGTCATGGCTTCAAACAACAGCCGGTGCTGTTATTATTTTAATTGAAGTTGTTTGTTGTTTTTATTTTGCACGTAGATTAACTAAATTATTTATGGTTGACCTGCCATTTTCTAAAGCAAACGAATCCATTACATTGACAAGTTTCTATAATATTGTGGCTTTTGGGTTTAGCCATGTGTAGCGAATTTCTTCTTACCAATATTTCGACCGCCATTGCAGGGAGGTACTCTTCTTAGAACATACCCACCGTACACAGTTCTCCAACATGACGTTCTCGGAGGTACACTTCTTAGAACATACCCACCGTACACGATTCTCCAACATGACGTTCGTGGAAGTACTTACCTTAGAAAATACCCACCGTACACAATTCTCCGACAGAACAAAACAATAAAAATTGAGTATGTTAGTTGCCATGGACATAAAAATGACGCTCGTGGAGGTAGAATAGGCTGACGACTAAACTACCTCCTGACACCATCTCACAACTAATTCATCAATCCTGAAGAAGACCCCTGCAATGGCGGTTGAAATATTGTTGAGAAGAAATTCGCCACACACGGCTAAGCCCAAAAGCCACAATATCTGGCCGTGAAAACCTAAGAATTCATTTATGTTTCTATAAAGTCAATGATATTTTAACACTTGTTTAATGGCTTCATTAAAAATGTTTTAAGCTTATTCACAACAGATAGCCTATATAGTGACATCAGCATGATATAGCCCATGCTGACTGGTACCGAAAACCTTGATATACAATCTTTCGTCGCTTATTTTCGTTCGCTCATCAGAAACGCATGTGTTGTCATTTTGTAATACCGTTAGGAGGACTAGTGATATAGATTGCCACATACGGCGCTGGGTGTCACCGAGCGTGACGCCCGTGGCCGAGTCAGTTCAAGGTCATATTGTCGTTGGCCCGGCCTGAATTCTGTGACTAGGCCCGGGCCAGAATTTTTGTAAAGTTATCGAAATAAATGTGTCAATCTGCTTCAGAAAAAGTATTTGTGTTGATAATCTGTCCCTCATCCTGCCACCACGCAATTATAAAAATTAACTTAGAGAGAAGCATGTCAATAACTATCAAGAGCTTTAAATGGATTGTTTTTATAATACAAGTATTACAGTTTAATTATATTACTCTTATTTACAACCAGAAAAAAAGAACATATTCTTAGCATGATGCTTGTTAAATCAATAAAGTTAAGCAACAATAAATAACATTCAATTATAATTAGACTTTTTAGAATATACATATATCAATATTCAAATAATTGATAGGTAATTGAAGATATCAATATTGTTTTATCAAATTAATACATACATACAAATATAAACAAAGTTATATCTTTCATGAAATTCCTCTTATCAATATCGAAGAAAATCAAATTGCATACGCTGGGATTCGAATCGTGAACATGGAACTTTTGTTATATTCTATACACAGCGCTTGCACACATTGCTAATTGCTTCTACCTACTGACTTGAGAATAAAAATATATGTGTTGTTTTAATACGAATAATTGCCAATTGTGTCATTTAATATATGTAGAAAAACTTGGATCGGTTGTCTCCCGATGCATACCGCGTGTCGTTGGTTATATTGAGCTGCTTTTAATTTTAAACATCAAGATTGTGTGTATTGTTTATATGTCAATATAATGGGTCCATATGTAGTTTAAATTTTTGGTAGAGAATAAGAAAATGTATTAAAAATGGACAAATAGAAAAAAAAACTTATAAAAACATAATGAAGAAAAAATATAAAATTAAAGTAGTAAAAATAGAATATACAAATATAAATAACAGAAAAAAAAAGTTTATTTAAATAATATAAATAGAAACAAGATAATAAAATAAAAAAATAATCAAAACATATTAAAAAGGACATTGTAGAATATCTCACATAAAATAAACAATGAAATGAAGGGATATGAGAGATTTAAATAAAGAGTAATTTTTTATTTTAATGAAAAAAGGTATATAAAATGGAGTAATATTATTTTGAAAAGAATTTTATGAAAGCCTGCAATGAGCCGTGTTAGCAAATGTTTTCAAAAATATTTTCTGCTTGTAAGGAAACAATATGAAAAAAGAACGATGGTACGAGAAGAATGGATAGAAGCACAAACGAAAAACGGTAAAGAAAAATCCGAAAGAATGCAACAGACACACGTCAACACAATTTCGTTTCGTAAACGCCGCCATCGCAAAAAAACCCGCAAAAGTGCAGTTTTCTCCCCTGCATTTTCCGGTGCAATCATTTCCCACTAACAAGGTTGGGATCGCGACACCACTCTGCCCCGGGGCGCGAAGAACACAAATAGTAAAACGAGAGTACTCTATAACGCTCCCTGCAATATTGTCAGCCAATATTCCTGTCCTATATATACTCTATATACTGCTAGATATGAGTGTAAAAACGAAGTCTAGAAGAGAAATTCAATTTTTCATATAGATAAACTGGATTGTAGCATTGCATATTATCTGGTGATTTTTTTAGAATTATATTTATTATCATGTAAATAGTTGAACCAATTTTGGGAAGATATGAATTGTACGTCACATATTGACCTTAAATTGCTACCATTGAATAAATGAACAAGGAAAACAATAAGCGAAAATAAGGTAGGATCCTACCTCAATATCCCCATTTCTACACACCACTTATTTACCCTCTAGTGGAACGTATTCTCTATCAGTAAATATTCATTTCCACGTCAGTATGTTTGTGCACATTGGAACCGAACATTAGACTGCTTTCATAGATCGCAAAACTGCAGTCTTCTATCTTAGAAGACTGCAGTTTTGGTGCAGTTCGGGAGACGGTGCTCCAGGTTATCCATTAAAAGAAGGTATGAAATTCTTATCTTTTTATATATTTCGGTGTTCAATAATAAGTTTTTTAAGGGGATATAATGATTAACCCGACGCTCTTGAGACCTGTAAGATGACATTTTGTCTTTAATGACAGAATAGATTTGTACATATCTGGGTAAGGGGTGGCCCAAACATACCGGGTGCATGTGTATGACATAGATTTGATTAAATGAATTAAAAAAAAAATCAAGATTGGTCGGGATTTGAACCGACAGCGTCTGAATGATAAACAAATGATTTTAACACTGGACTATGCAACTTGGCATGCAGTAGTTATAATGTGGAAAAAAAAAATATTTTCGCTTAAACTAATCATTTTTTTTTTAAATATATGATTATTAAAGAATGTTATAAATAAAGGCTTGGAATCATAAACAAAAAAGTTTCCTTTAATAACTACACTGTATTTTCAAGAAGAAATATCTTAGGCTTAAAAAGTATGAGTTGTTTTAATATCGATAATGAAATGCTTTTAAAAACTCACTGATGCATTTGTCGCGACTGATGACGATCTGTTGGCCACAGGAGGAGCTTGTTTAGCCAACAGTTTGGATTCTGCAGCTCCTCCATTCTTCACGTTGATCTCCAAGTAGCAGTGACTCTCCAAATGAGACTGAGCCCGCTTCTCTTCCATAACAATCTTCCTGGCAGCCCGGAAGATCTTGTAATAAACGACTATCATCACCGTCAACGGTATGTAGAAAGAACCGAGAGTTGCGTAAATCTGATACCCAAAGTTCTGACACACGATGCATTGGAACTCTTCACGTTTGTTCCCAAGAATCAACAAAGGAGGCAACGAGATGAAAGCAGCACCCAACCATACTAAGAAAACACAAAATATCATACGGCGAGGGGTTCTCTTAACTCCATATTCTAAAGGCTTAGTTATTGCATAGTATCTGTCAACTGATATCATGCATAAGTTTAAAATGCTCGCAGTACACGAGAGTACATCAAACGACACCCACAAGTCACAGAAAACTGTTCCGAAAGGCCATGTTCCTAGAATTTCATATAGCATTGCCATGGGCATCACTAAGATAGCTACACAAAGATCACTCACGGCTAAAGACACTAGTAAATAATTGCAAGGTCTTCGTAGTTTTCTAACTAAACACACGGCTATACAAACTAATATGTTTCCTACAATTGTGCCAATTATGACGCAAAGCAATATTAAAGTGATAAAAACTGCTGAAATAGTTCCGTAGAACGAGTTTGGACCGGGAAACCAGTAATATGGTGAAGTCTCATTTATGTTGATTGAAATGTTTGATATTAAAGATTCGTTTAAAAATGTATTGATTGGTGTGGTGAAGTGATTTGAAGACGCAATCGTATCTTGGAGCGTTATTGCTGTTGTTTGGAGTATCGTGAAGGCAGCATGGAAGGTTTGGTTACTGTGTAAAGCAGACTGTACCAGCAATGGCTGTCTTATAAGCAAGAAGAAAGAGATTGCAAAGAAGACCGAAGACAGATTGTGGTCTACTGCTGGACTATGCGGTTTAGTTCTAAAGGCCGCCATACGATATCAGATGTTCCGTGATGGTGGAAAGCCTCTTCTCAAGAAATAAACGTAATAAGCTTACAAAAACATGTTTTACGTAATTCAAAAGGTTTCGTATAAAAAGTTTAATTTAAAAACGAATGATATCACTTTGAGATGAATTTGCGTGGAAAATATTTTTGGGATTTTTCAATTTGGGGTTTATATGCTTGTCCCTCTCGCTTTCGGTGAAATTTGTTTTTTTTCTTCTTATTTTAAACGGTTAAGAAAATTTGTTTTCGCTTTCAATGTAGACTCCGTTTTCCCAGCGCTTCAGGTAATTTTTCAGCGAGTGTACAGCCATCGCCCGCTCTTCGGTGTGATCCTTTCACCTGAAAATAAGAGATAAAAAGTTTTTAGTTTCAATATATGAGCGTTTCTTAAAGAATCGTATTAGAGCGGTGACATCTCGGATGGAACAAATTGAATCAAGTTCATATAATTGTTTGTGAAGCACAAATAATACATTTCATTATGTCTTTTACAAACCAATTGTTATTAATTAATGTTACAAAGTCAAGGTTAAAGAAGAATGACTCAACGTGATCCAAAGTAAAAAAATATTATCAATTGATCGAACTTTTAATGAATATTATGTTTTTAAAGCAATGCAATAAGTGATTTAATTGTAATATTTTATGGCCTGTATTTCTTTATTCAGTAACTAATTAAATGTTTTGGCAATAAGTTAAATCAATTGGCAGTTAATAAAATCAATCGGCAGTAGACTTAATATATTAGCAGTATCCACTGTGTCGGTATAAATGTGGTCTGTTATAAAATTAAAATGGCAGTAACATGTTCAATTTTTATACAAATGAATATAAAATGAATGAACAACTAACCTATAAAGTGGAAACCTAACCTAACGTAACCTTACCTATTATTAATTACCAATCATTAATTATTTCCTGCCAATTTATTTTTCTACAAAGTAATGAAATATAATGAAATATCATGAAATCAAAAAATATTTCTACTACCACTTTACTATTTTTTAATTACCCTTTTAGGTTTATATTACTGATCGCATGCTAAATAATTACTGCCCATTAATTGAAATAAAAAAGTTGCCATATTTTATTTCGTGATTTTTTTAATGTTTCTTGAAAAAAAAAGCAATAAAAAATCTTCTTAAATAACTTATTAGGTTTTCACGGCCAGATTTGATATTGCGGCTTTTGGGTATAGCCGTGTGTGGCGAATTTATTTTAACCAATATTTTATAACTTTTTCATAACCAGAAATTCGCCACACATGGCTAAACCCAAAAGTCACAATATCAAAAAATCTTCTTATTAATAATTTAAAATTGATTTATGTTTTTTTTTTCATTAAAGTATTTTATTTTAAAATGTAACCATAATCATTTTATCACCATGTTTGTAGCAAAAATGAATTGGTTTGTAGTTTTTGTTAAATATGAGCATGACAAATATACATTTTTTTAATAATGCATGATTTAAAACCTATTTCATATTTTAAAAGACTAATTAAAAACTAACTACAAAACTTATTAAATATAAAAAAAAAAAAAATTATAAAATTATTTCCAAAATGTATAAAAACGATGCACAACTCTAGTAGTAGACCCAACTAAAATAATAAGCACATTAAACTTACAGTAACTACTAACAATAGTCGGCACACATACGGATAAGTGACAGTGGTTGACGAAGGAAAAGAGTGTTGGAGCGTTGCTCAAGATCTGGCAAACAGACTGTTTATAGACGAAAATAAAAAACTTCTTACGTTTGGACGGCCAGAATTGGTATTGCGGCTTTTGGGTTAAGTCGTGTGTAGCAAATTATTTCGTACCAATATTTCGACTGCCATTGCAGGAATCTTCAGAATTGACGACTTTTGTAGTTGTTGAGAGGACCAAAATAAATTGATCTCATCTCAAGACTAGCAAGATAAAACCGGTTACAAAAAAGTCTGATATTTGTGGATCTAACGTTCATAAGTGGTAGGACTAGGAGAATATGTTAATGAAACTAATTTAAAGGCACGAGTTTTTGAATCAATATTGTTGTCAGGCAAGATTGAACTTTTCGGAGCAATGTTTTTAAAGAAATAGAGCTAAACAAATTGTCGAAAAAACGTCGTTCGAAAAACCGACTGGTGAAATAAATATTTTAAAGATCTTTGTTCACTTCGGAATAATTTTCAGAATATTTACTTAGAAAAACTATTTGCAAACTACAATTCGTTTTCTAAACTATTTGCAATGCGATTGGTTTATTTTAAAAGTAAAAAGTGTTTTAATACCACAGTTTTTGAAATATCATAAATGTCTTTGTTAACTATGTTCAAAAGTTTCCCTTAAATAAATTAGCTTTATTATTTATATTCACTGAAATATTTCAGGAATAGTGAATTATAAAGTAATTCTAAGAATTTTTAAGCATCTTTGTCTCAAATATTAAAATTTGAAAAGCTTAAAAACTAAATAAGCTATTTATTTTAATAAAACAAGCTTAAAAATTAGTTATTTTCAGTAGATTCAAGGCAAATACTAAAATAATAATAAGTGTAATACTTCAATACATAATCATTTTTCTTTTATGTTTATAAAATTTCAAAGTTCTAGGAAAGTATTAAAAATGGTTTAAAAACATCAAATTATTCTTACGTTAAAGGAGTTTCTAATCATTTGAGTGGATAATTCCTATTTTTTACGTATTCGTCAGAAGATCTATATGCTGATTTTTTAATGAATAATGGATAGTGAAATTTGATAGAATTGTGTAGTTGAAAATCAATGCATACTACATGATCCAGCTAATGGTATACATGTTTGCATATACAAGTATATAAAAACAATGTTTTAGAGCTATAGTCATCTATAAGAAAGACACAATTTAAGGACGATAGAATGTGTCTTTCTCCATCTTTTTTATATTAATAACTGTAATTTTTATATATTTAACGAGTTTTTTAATACTTG
The DNA here is from genome assembly GCA_022606575.1 of Glossosoma conforme. Lineage (NCBI taxonomy): Eukaryota > Metazoa > Arthropoda > Insecta > Trichoptera > Glossosomatidae > Glossosoma > Glossosoma conforme. The sequence goes on along the minus strand of JAGTXR010000213.1, from coordinate 114,543 downwards.
TATGCATTTGCAACAATTATTTAGACATGATGCCTGCTTATAAAATTATCATTATATGAAAGACCGCATCATTAAGGAGATTTTACTGTTTTCAGGATTGATGCGTGTTTTAGCCGAGTAAAGTCAAGTCCAGTACCTTGTACCGACAATATATCTTCTTACCACCGTTAAAACTGATTACTGCGCCCAAAATAAGACTTATTTTGAGTTAAGTTAAGACCTGTTCATCGAATGAAATGTTTTAGTTATTTACTTAAGAGAAACAGTTGATATTGTCGGTTGGAATAACAATTCCACTCAACTAGCAAGTTAGTGTCCAAAGCTCTAGTTTCCACAAACTTTGTTGTCCCCGGAGTGGTACAGTTCAATGTGTAACTGAATCGGATAGCAGAGTTTACACTATTGAAAGTGGCCAACGAGTATTCAACCACTCGGGATCTTTCACCGGAAATGGACAGGCGAACTTTGGCAGGAGCTTTCAGCTTTCAGAATTGGAACGGCCATTGTGGCCCTGAAAGCCTTTTCAGCGATTGGAACATATAGAATCTAGAGACCACTTAACGCTGAGGAAGACTTCGTTCGATTGAAAATCTTGAAGCTTGAATGGTAATTTATATGCTTTGTAATATTTAATTATTTAAATTAAAGAAAAAAAAAAGATTTATTCGATCACGTAAAGGCAAACATTTTATAACCTTTTAATTGTAGATGATTCGTTAAATTAAAAAAAGATTTTTAATATATAATTTCTTAATGATTTTTTTTTTTAAATTTATTTTCACGATAATTTATCATATTTTCTATTTATTTAACTGAATTAATTACATTTAATTCAATTATAGCTTATATACAAAGAAAAATAATTAAATTTGTTGAAAGTAGGTAAAACTATTAGTTATTTAGGTCAAGCATGTGAAATATTTTACAATCTAATAATTATAAATTACTTGCAGTCACATTACGTAAATTTGACATATTATAATATTCTTCTGAAAATATAAGTATAATATGTGTTTTCAGAAAAACATACAATATTTCACCCAAAAATTGTACGGGAAAGGATAAATTAACAGAAATTACAGAAGAAGTTCTTCAGTAAAATTATCTCGCGGGACATAATTTACAGAATTTTGAATAAATATGCGGAATAGCTATATCAGTGACGTAACTTATATTTTATTCCATATCAGTTATAAAGAAAGATCATATGGCTACCAAAAATAGTGGTAAAATAGATGAATCTGCTGCTACGTATAATTGCTACGAGTATATTAAATGCATCAAGTTACTGAAGACGATGATCTCACGTCCAGCCGGCGAAACGCCATACCGGTCGGATGAGGGAATCATTTATTTATTAAAAATAAATGCGAATTGTGCATCAAAAACAAGTTATTTGTTTTGCTAATCTGCTCGTACATCCTTCCACGCGGCCACGTGACGCACCCGCGATTTGTCAATGCATATATACAACGTAGAACAACAGACGTATAATAATTTTGTAACGCTACTGTGGAACCTTTTTTATGACTCTGGGGGTTCGTCAAATGAAACCGTCCATTAGCCGGGCCATATAACGAATTACATTATTACACTCCACGGCACATCCACTTTATTGGACCTGGAACGTTTCGGACCAAAGGTGTCCCTAAGGTCCATACAGGTCGATTCATCTGAGTTGTGTTCGAGTATTTAACCAACTGAACCATAACTCAAATAGCTCTAGAAATTTCAAAGCAAACGATAATTATGATATACTCATATATTGTGGATTATCTATTGTAAAAATATCTTTAGACTTACGTTCTGCATTGGAAATATAAGAATTAAGGTATTATAATACTATAGTACGTTCAATAATAATAACTGACGAATGAGTGATTGCATACGGGCCGAGCTCATCATTTCTGATTTCCCGTTTCTGTTTTTTCTTCATATAAAGTTTTGCAGACATGAACACGATAAACTATTTAAGTTTTATATCGATCGGATGAATGGTGTAGAAATGCATATAGTACAAACAGACCACCACTCAAGCCTGATTTCCCGTTTCCATTATTAATTTTTTTTTTGTCACTGTAATCTTCACACATACAGGAGAATATCGACCGATAAAGGCGATAAAGTGATGCTGAAGTTTCATACGTTTAATCTATTATGCTAACCGTGTTACATATGGTTTAGCGCGGCATGTGAACTGTAGATCCACCAACGTCATAGACTGTAGCCTGACATTTACACATCATTCAATTATTAGAGGAATTCAACATGGTTATTGTGAATAACTAAAATATTGTATTAAATTATGAATAAAATATTAAGTGACCAGTTTTACTGCAGTTTATTAACACCATAGTCATATCGTGTCCGCTTCATTAACTGGAGCTTATGGACACCACCAGTCACCACCATAAAGCTCTCTTAGTCGCCATGGCTCTCGTCTCATGTCATGTCAGCTCCACCTCCCGTAGCTCCGCGAGTGCATTTTGTATATAGTTCCTGACGGCCTTCGGAACGGCGAGAGCCCAAACGCTTAAGAAAAGGCAGCCGTAGTTGAGACTCTCCTGCAACATTCATAACGCATGTCCCAGCCAGGTCCACCTTCGTTTCTTGATGTACTGTTGTGAAGAAGGTTGCCAAGTTCGCTCTCTCACTTCGTCATTCCTTACAAAGTCACATCATTGTATCCCCCAAAATTCTTCTCTCAAATAATTTTATACGGCTGCTTGGGCACAAAATTCCCAGCCGTAAAAAAGAATAAGCACGATGCAGGCGCTGTAGATTCAGTACTTTGTTTTGATCGAGTAGAGTTGTGAGTCCCAGATATTTCGCATTATTATATTATTATATTAGTATTCGTATAGCGCTCTTTTATGACCGAACGATCATTCCAAAAGCGCTTCTTTGCCTCTCTGAGTACAAAGGTGGATCTTGAGTATGCTTCTGAAGGATGCTTCCGCTTTAAGCTCTCTTATGCTTTCCGGTAGCGAGTTCCAGGCCATTGGTGCCGCGTAGCTGAAAACCCAAATTCCAAAGAAATGCCAAAGACAGCGTTAGGACTACCTTCCGTCAGCTGCAGGGCACTTCTATTTGTTCTAGCTGATCTGAGTGTCTCTCCACGCGCGCTTATTTCTGAAGGCTTGATAAGTTCTGTCAAATAGCCCGGTGCAGTTCCGTTTAGTGCCTTATAAGCTTATAACCACACATTTTTATATATTTACTGATAAGTTTTAAAATATAGATTGAACGGCAGCAAGGCTTTGGGCATATTTAAGGTTTTGTATTGAGGGACGCGGTCCATTACGCCATTTTGATTTGGGGCGCGATCCAAAATGGCGGCCGCGAAAGGCGGGAAGCGGCCATTAGCATTCAGCCATAATGGCTTCCCGACACGGCCAGAATGTTTGCCGGGACGCTCATAAATAGCGCTTTGATGTCGTTAGGCCGACATTACCTAGAGTCTCAAGGACTGTGTAGCCATCGCGGAATGTTTTCATATGCATACGATGCCACCCCGCCCTCGCCGCCATTTTGAGATTGATGGCGATAAGAAAGATGTTTTCCTTTTTTTTTTCATTACATATATAGGAAACTACCTACAAATGCTGATGGTGGAATTTAATTTGAAGATTCTATGACCTTACAACTTATTTATTATTTAAATATATATTTATTACTTATTATTTATATATATAGCCAAGCATTCATGCATCATCAATTTTTGCATGAATTTATTATGATTGACTCATGTTTACTGTCTGGAGTCTCTGTTTTTTCTTGGAAGGACCGTCCAGAACTGTTTGGTTTTGACGATCTCTTTCTGTTCCACTTTATCAAAGATTTTGCTGGGATTTCAAGTGACAGTAAAGAAAAAAAGAAAGTTTCAAGTAAACGAGGCCTACATGGAATAGAATACTATTTATTCATTGTGTATTTTATTGGTCTGAACATGAATATAACTTTCAAGGTAATTTTTTTTTTTTTTTATGTAAACGCATGCAGGAGAGCAGAACCGGTCAAGACCAGTGCACTCTATGACGCTCAGCCAGGGAGGCTGGACGCTGCATGCGGGAAACGTGAGTTGTGTTCGTGTTTGTGTGTGGGTTTGGGAGATTGCAAGTGTATATTTATCTGTTTCTTGAAGAGATCCAGATTGTAGGAAGGAGGAAACACAGACGCTGGAAGAGCATTCCATATCTTACCGGTGGCATTAAGGAAGGAACTTTGGAAGCTGCCAGTTCTTGGTCGACATATATTATCCGTGTATGGATGTTCGGCAAGTGTAAGACGAGTTTGTTGGCTGTGAGTGGGTGTAGGAGGAATTAGTTCTTTAAGTTCCGAAGAGCAGCGACCGTGGTAATAACGGTAGAAAAGACTAAGAGAACCAACCTTACGTCTGTGTTCCATTGATTGTACATTAGACGTAAGGGTGTAATTGTTTATCAAACGAATTGCTCTTCTTTGAACTGAGTCAATTAAGTTTAGAAGGTATTTTGGGGCTCCAATCCAAAGGTGACTGCCGTATTCAAGGATAGGTCGGATTTGTCTTTTATGTAGAAGAAAAAGTTGTTTATCGTTGAAATACCGACGTGATCTATATAATACACCTAGTTTTTTGGAAGCGAGACCGGCTTTACACTTAATTGACTCGTAATATTTGACATTATTCGATATTGATAATCCAAGCATGTTGATGTTGTTATGTTGATGAGTTGTACGTTACCATGACGCATTTTTTTTCTTAACAATATTAATGTTACAAGAAATACAATATAAAAAGCTCTACATCAAAATTCACCTTAATATTAACTAAGGAACGGTAAATAATTTTAATAAAATATCTTTTAAATTGAAATAAACTTTTGGTTACCTTCATCTCATCCATCAACGGCAACAATACCCATAAAAACAAATTTATATCAACAATAACACGATTCTTGCGTGATAGCCTGAAAGCTCGAGGTGTTTCAGCGCCCTTCCTGTAAAATTTTACTTAATTAAAACTTCAGAGCCCTGGGCCCCTTATTAAAGGATGGCCGGGAGTCAAGGGCCAATATTTGGCTTAAAATATAAACAGGGCTGGCCTAGTTAACGAGAGATATTTTTCATTAAACGAAATTTCATTAAACATTCTCAAAATTTGCACCACTCGTTGTATCAGTACATTTACGTGGAGTTTCAAAGAGCCGATTCTATTTTTGCTTCTCACCCAGATTATTATCGTGAAAGTAAAATAGACCCGAAATTTAAGCTTATTAAATGATCGGGTGTATAAAATATCACACTTCGAGTATTTGTTCAGCTTGTACGATGTTAGAGAAAATAATTCAACAATAGATATATTGCGAAATATTGATTTTCACATATTTCATAGATGAAAATGTAGTTATTAAAGCTTTTTACTGAAATTGGTCTTGTGTTAATTGACCCTTAGTCTCTTTAAGTAAGTTTGGCAAAAATTGATCATATTTTGTGTAACTTCTATTGATTTTAAATCACTAAAATCTATCACAAATATTTTTAAATTATTAATTTTTTAATATAAATTAATTTAAAATTATAATTATGCAGTCTTACCAAGTATTACCAGTTAAAAACCTTAGAAAACGCGTTTTTAATACTAAGCAATCAACAAATTTGACTCTCTAAAAGAATGAGGTACAATCGTTTAAGGTTGCGAATCGTCTGTCTCGTGTCTAAAAATACGACAAATTATTGCGCAAGTGCCTCTCATTTAGCATGGCAAAACAAAACGGCATTGCTTGACGAATTGTTCTAACAAAAAATACATCAATTTAAATGCCAAGCAGTTTGCCGAAATGCCAACAACATTTTCGAGCAATTTTACGGACGGCCTCTCCACTTTAAATAATATAATACAATTATTTCCTGGATTACTTGATAAGGGCTTTGAGCTCTCCCCCTCGTACTGGGCGCCTGTATGGCGTCTACGGTTTGCATAAACTAGTGATTGATAACCATTTGGAAAGCTTTTTTAAGCGGAAGCTTGTATAGAAATATACAGTTAACTTTTTTAAGCTTCTATGCTGGAGGACATGAATTGTAGATCTTATGTTGAGCTTAAGAGGATTGCAGAGGATCGAGAAGACAAGAGATCGAGATGCAAGATTTTGTTGCTGCAAACCAATCTATCGAATTGATACTACGAATAAGACTCAAGAAAATATAACATGATTACAGACCACTTACAGGCTTATACTAAGAACGGGCTTTTATAAAAATTAAAATTCTACTCTTACACTGCCATCCCTCATTAATCAAGGGTGGCTTTATGTGGTCGGGATCGTCATCGAAACGCGTATTGAATAGACAAGGAACAAGTCACAAAGCAAATAACTAGTCTAGAATCATATTATAATTTATTTAACTACAAAAACTGAAGACCTTCGATCGTCTACCCGGGAACGAACATTTTGCGTTACTCATCAGGTACCGGACAGACTCCGACTTAGCCGGCAGTAGTGACATTTACTGCCTTGAAATTAACCAAGCGGCCACTCAACGAACTATGGCACTCCATAGCATGGAGCTGAACATGACAGGACTTGTTAAAAAAAAAAAAATTGCGCGTGGCCAAACAAAGACTAACATTTTTTATTTGCATGTCAGACGAGCGAAAAAATAAGAGACGAAATATACGCATTTAAGGCTTTACGTTACTAGCCTTAAAGCGCTATATCGAGTAGATATAATGATCCTCTTCTTTGTGTAAGCAACGTCAAATTATTTGTTCCCAGTATCTGGCAAGATCGATAGCCCGTGTGTTACCTAGGTCTTGAGGTGTGCAGCTTGTTGGGCACATAGAGCAGGATCTTAGGTGTGAGATGGTCTGCAGGTCTCCGCAGTCGCACAATAGTTGCTCTCCCTGCCGAAGATTTTTTACCCACCGCTTGAGGTTGTCCTTTGCTCTACTAACTCTGGTTCTTTGTCTATTTAGAGATTTCCAGGTCGGCCAGTCATGGTTCTTGCCAGTTGAGAGGCCTTACTTTGGAGTATATGTATATATAACGATGATGATAATGGTGTTTCGTTTCACGTCGGTTTAATCTCACTGGCTTAGATAGAGGACTCTCGCGCGATCGCTTATTCAAGAAGGGCCCTTTACAATTCCTGATGTTATTACACTGAAAGACCGTTCCGCTGAATTGGATTACAATGCAAAGTGTAAAACCAGGCGCTTACAGCAAAAAGCTGAAATTCACAAAATTGTATGCGCGACTGTGTTACACAGTTTTTGAGCATATTCTAAAATCTCATGGGTGCTTATTTATAAACATTTATTTTACGCGGAAAAAAATTAAATGTGTAGTTGTTTCAAACATTTATTATATTTTATCATTTTAAAAGTTATACTTTAAAAATTAGTATGATATCTGACTATTACACTAAACAAACTGTATTTAATAATATAAGTATTTGTATACAAATTGAAATCACTGAAACTAGGTACAAGCTAATAACTACTTAGGTTTAACCCTTTATTTACTGACGGGACTTATAAGTCCCATACCACAAAATTCAATATTAAACGTGCATTTTGCTGCAGTTGTGCCCTGACGGGACTTATAAGTCAGATTTATAAAACTGTGAAATAAATGCTTATTTTAGAAAAAAAAAATGTTTTTTCTTCATGTTTCTCTATTTCCTTATAACAATTATTCGTATAAAAAGAATAAGTGAAGTTAATACATTATTTCATAATTCAGTTAATAAAGGGTAAGGTATGTAAAACATTAAATTTCTAAATAAATATCAATAGTTTTGATAAAAAAAATCAGGAAACGGAGATTAAAAAACGGCTTTTTAATCGATTTCTGATATCTAAAATACCTCCGGTTGGTGTGAATTTGATCCCTCACCCGTAAAATGCCAGTCATATTTTATTAATTAATATTGGTGATAGACGAAAGTCACCCGTGAAGATCACCCATTCATAGTAAATTCCTGAAATAATAAGGATGATGCGTTAAAATAGGGCTGTAGTCTACGACATTAGCGGAACAACACTCCACATGCAGCGCCTAGCCATATGCAGCATGGTAAACGTCATGGAATTCTACAGATGAAACTTCAAAATAATTATCACCATCTGTCGGTATTCTAGAAAAACAAAAATTCATGACATGTTTCATTTATTATTTGTTGAAATTTCAGCTTCCGTAACCGACCGTGACCGACGAGTGTTCGCCTTAATGAATACATTGCCCCATTAAAATATTTATAATTTAATTTACTGCCACAATAATTCACGGGATCGATCCATCATTCCCACTAGCAGTAAACATTGTTCATGCTCGGTATATTCAAACATTAAGCACACATAACAATACGGTGATTATTTATCGAGGTTCTTGGCCCCTGTGTGCGCAAATATTAAAACAAACATGAAAATAACTTAATTGATTTCAATTTTCTTGTGTTCACAGGAATTTCGTCGAGCAATAACCAGCTATAAACAAATAGAAGAATAGCTGAGAATTTACACTGTCTTGAGGAACGATTACTCTAATACGGCACGAGTGAATTAAAAATAATATTTGCTTTATCGGTGCTAATGGATAAATTAAACGATGAAATTTTAATATTGAATCTGAAATTTGCTATTAACCTTATGGATGCCATGACCCTGAACAGATCTATGTAACGCCTCGTGGATCATCGAAGATTTGAACCCCTAAATGGTGTCCAATTTCGACCATTTTTTTTTCTTGGGTAGATGATAGATGTCGCTATAGACACAAGCTATGAAATTGACCGAAAATATACATTTTTATAACACAATGGTGTGCTCACGGCACTGGCGAGATTCTCGCAGCGGACCCATATTTGAGCTCCTGGCATATATTTTTCGTAGACTTAAGCCAACTCACACTCAAATCACACTATACAGTAATGAAGTCTTCTTGAAGAACTACTATAAGATTTTTTTGTTGGATCATGAATATGTTTTACAAAACTCTTAATACTTTATAGACCATTGAAGATGTAGATAAATATTCAATTTATTATATGCTAATTCATAGTGATATCAAGGAAGATGGGTATCTAGTAAGAACCATCTCAGAGAGGCAAGCCCGATGTATCGGTCACGTCATGCGCCACGATTGTCTTCTTTACGACATTGTGGAAGGTATGGTTGAGGGTAGAAACTGCAGAAGGCGTCCTAGACGGGAATATTTGCAGCAAGTGTTCGAGAACATGAGTTGTAGCACTTATGCTGAGCTAGAGGATTGCAGAGGATCGAAAAGAATGGAGATCAAGATGCCAGATTTTGTTGCTGCAAATCAATCCACCGGATTGATACTACGAAGAAAAAGTGATGTAAATTCAATATAGCCCTTTCACGCTGGTACCGAAAAGCCTTAATATTCGATATTTTGTCTCTTAATTATGTTCGCTCGCCTGACAAGCACTTAAAACAAAATGTTAGTCTCTATTAAAGATTTAAGTTTATAGTTAGTAATAAGACGTGGCGGTGCATGCCCTATTGGTTTATTGTGTTTTGATAGTCGGTCCAGGTCACGTGAAGTGGCTAGTCCTGTACATGTCCGCTATGTTAATTTCGGTGCAGTGACTGCCATTGCCGCCGGCCGTCTTAGTCTCTGCCCAGGTGCCGTCAAATGTGCTTCTCGACGAGTTCTTTGCTTTAGTGCCGTGTTGATCATCCACCTACTTCGCATAAATATACATTTACAATCTCCCAAGCCCACACAAAGAAAATGCTTTATAATGTATTTTGTTATTATATATAATAATTTATTATTTCCTTATAACTTCCTAACCCATAATACATTCCTTTACACTACATGAATTAAACATATTCCTTTCTCACAACCTACACGCACCAACTCATTATAACTTTACTTTAAATAAAAACGCAAATTTCATTGCCTAATTAATTTAACAATGGCTACCCAACGTAGCCGAAACATGTCGTCCTTTCATAGAAAAATGTGTTAAAATTTATATATATATATTTTTTTAATTTTGACAAATACCACATACGTTTCCCACATGCAGCTGCCGTAGAAGAACGTCTTAGCGTATACTTGTCACGACTGATTTTGCTCCCTTGAACCCGGTAGCATAAAAAAATGTATGGGTCCAATTAATTAGTAAATAATTTTTAGGCAGAAAATGCGCATTACTTTCATAATATAAACTGTATGTACAACTTTGTTGAATATATTTGTTTGTTTAACACAGTTGGCTGATAAATTAGTTCCCTGGCTACATATCACTAGCATGAGTTGTGAGGGGTATTCCAGTATCGGCATATTACATGGAATATGATTAATCACCCTCAAACTGTTAGTTTTCGGTCTCGCCGGTCACTTTGCCGTAGCGAGAGACTCTAATTTGAATTGTATGTAAATAATGGTGGGTCTGGTGGCGAATTCCAAGCAATGGCGTAGCTACATTTTTTTTTATATTTTGATATCATCTCTATTTAGACATTGCAGGCTGGTGTCGAAAAGCCTCGATAAACAATCTTTCGTCTCTTTTTTTGTTCGCTCATTGGAAACGCATGTGTCACCGTATTGTTTGATGACAGGTCTAGTTCTGTAGATCGCCAGTATATTAATTTCAACGCTGGGCTGTCCCTGTGAGCGCAGTCAGTTGGAGTCTGTCCGGGACGTTAACGACACTGCATTGTCGGTCCCGGCAGATAACCGAAGATTGTCAATATTTTACATTAATATATAAAAATGGGCATCTAAATAAGTTCTTTTGTGTCATTCAGATGTTCTTCATCTCTGCACTATATGTCTTGATAACGATCCAGGCGATGTGGAGTCGTTCTTTTGAGTAAACGGGGATGTTTGTATTATTTACTTATTGGAGCAGCGGGAGGCAGATGAAGTGAGGACCATAGAGGCTGGCAAGCTTTGTGGCAACGTTTAGCAGTGACCAAATGTACCAGTTTGGGGAGTATTCATGGTGATGATGAAAGTTAACCTAGGCATTTTCTCGTCACGCCTCTGCTCCACGAACTCGAATCTCGCAGACTGCGAGATATACCGGGATGCCGCGAGCCAATCTAAATATTTAACCGGTGGAGGGATTACACCCGGGACTGGGGATTCAATCGAGATTAGGCCCTGAAACAATCCCGGCTGTGGGCGAATCCCGGCGGGAACAACAAGCGCGGTCAATTTTAATCCGGGATTAAGTCGCCGATCAAACCAGTCAGGGCAACGTGTACCGGTAACTATACAGATTTGCTAGTAAATGAAATATTATTTTACTTCCATATCTGCAAACTAGCACCTGAAGCTTTGCGGACTCAGATTGTGATTTATTTTTTATTTTTATTGTTACAATTTTAGTTCTCCAGCGCTCAGTATTGTGTCGACACTTGTCCTGGATGAGATTTCGCTTACGCTAAGTATATCAATATTTAAACGTTCTTATATAACAAATATACATCTCAATGTGCCCTTGAATATTTTTTGCTATTCATTTTTGTTATTTTTTATATCAAATTGTGGTGAAGGTGTGGTGTTTTTAGTCATTATTATCATCGGCATTTCTTCTCTTTATATGAACACATGGTTGTCACGAACTACCGCCACAGAGCTCTTTAATCTTCTATGGTATTCGTTTCATCTTATATCAGCTCTGCTGCCGATAGCTTAGCCGAATTCATACTATGTATACTTATCGACGGGATTCAGAACAGCGCGAGAGTCTTCAAGAAAAGGCAGCTTATGTATATATTTTTTAATACGAAGTATGCAAAGTATATGTTCTTACTAGTACCCAGTAACTTGTAAGAAAAATTCGACTGCCTTATACGAAAAAAAAATAAAAATATGTAATACATAAAGAAATCCTTAAGTAGAAATTATAACTTTTTTCATTAAAAAAAGTTGTATATTTACATTATTTTATACTAAAAAAAATATTTTGAGTAATTAATTGAAAAATATATTTCTTAATTAATTTTAAGGCTTACTGCGCTCAGTAATAAACAATTATATTGCAAAAAATAATTAAGGCTGTTTTGATGAATTTCGCAGTAATAATATCATAATTTATAAGAACAATGGCAGGAGCTTACAGCTCAAGCTTTCATTTAATATTCAGAGCTTTTATAGCCGCGAGTTTTAGCGCATTCTCCACGAGATCGGCCATTAACTATTTCATGAAATCATCAAGTGTTTTCAAACTGAAAATTAAAACGGCCCGCGAACTGTCTTAGATTTAAAGAACAGTTTTTTTAATTAATTATTGTTGTACTAAGTATCGAGATGCAAGATTTTGTTACTGCAAACCAATCCACCGGATTGATACTACGATGGAGAAGTATTGATGTGACAACAGTGCTTAATAACTCCTATATATTAAAATCAAAAACATTATTTTATCATATAATTGATAATTATAGTAATGATAAACTGAATCAATTTAAATAAACGATAAGTTAATAAACAACGTTACCTTACTTCTCGATTCAAGGGTTCTATGTATAATTACCTATTTAAAATGAAGCTATCATTACTTAAAATTTACAATCCTTTTTAGTATCTAAAGCCCCCAGTGGCAATAACCCATTATAAATGTACAAAACGTTATTTCGAACATTATCATTTTGTATTAAACCTCAAAAAGTTTTTAAAGTAATTATTTTAATCAAACTCTCTATCTTAGTTAGAATCTATCAAATCATATAGACAGATCAAGGTCCAAAACAACAGATATCGAGTAATTTTCGGCTACCAAAATTCGATGTACTTATAATAATAAAGAATGCTTACGCATCCTCACAGAGCATTGACCATCTCAATAATCTGCCACTCAATGTGGATTGTAGGGATCAAAGTACAAAAACGATATCAAGGAATGTGCTGTGTATGAAATTCTATGTATCAATATTACTTTTATAAATGCTTACTTATGTTGTAAACTAGGGTATAAAAAGGGGTCTCGTATCAATTTAATTAGTATCAATTAAACGCCGGTCTTTGGATTTATCCTCAGTGCTGGACTCTTGGTGTTCCGGCATCACCATTTACGCTGATGCCATCATTTTGGGACCGCGACCTCGGTTCCGAAACAATAAACATGGTTGTGTATTTTAAGGTTCCCTGGTTTCTGCAACGCAATATGTTCTCAAGTGGACTTTCTGGCGAAGAAATGTATGAGCACGAGAGATTTGCAGAGCATACAGCTGGCACGAAAAACTGCCATATTTTTCGTCTCATCCTATGTCAGCTACGCCGAGTATACTCAATATGTATATATAATCGTGGTTCTTGACGGCTTTGCAGGATGGCTCAATGACGTGAAGATAAAGAAGCTATAATTTATGGTCTTCTGACGCATCTTTTGTATATGACCGAACAAGGTACAATTTTGCTTCTCGAACGACTGTAGCATGCAAAACTGCCTCGTTTGCTCTATTACTTCGCCATTCCTCACAAAGTCAACCCATCGTACTCCCAGTATTTATATAATGCTCCACCATTACAATATTTAAGCTTTCAATAAAAGTTAATGGTAAGACTTCATTATTAATGTGATATTACAAGTATGCGGTTGGATGGATAAAAAAGTTGAATACTCCTGTTGTAGGCCGTGGCGCATACTGAAAGAAAAACGCTTCAGGCCGTAAATTTCGCGTAAAACTTGTTGAAATATGCCGAAACGACAAACCTTTATTGCAAGCGGGGCAATAACATTTTCAAAGTGTAATAAACGTAAATATTTCAGTTTTCTGTAAAAAAATTCTTCATCCTTCAGCACAGTGTAAAGCCTGCGATGAATATCACGATATGAACGCTTTTTATGCGATAGTAAATGTTAACGTTGTAATATGATGTGTGTCTGATTATGGAATGGATAAGACATATGTTGATATCAGGTTGATATAGCTCTTTTAAGCTGATGCCAAGAAACGATCTTTTGTCTCTTATTTTTGTTTTCTAGCTTGCCATGCACGACTAATAATGTTAGTTTTAATTTTATATATAATACACGGCGTTTGCATACGCCATTTAATTTGTTTTTGACAGTTGCTCCACATCATGTTGGTTCAACTGTCAACTTTAGTTTATTATTTAGCCGCGATAATCTTTGATGCTCTGACTGTTACGGTCCCAGTCAGTCAGCCCGTGTCCGCGGGCAGTCCCGTCCGACCGATAACCCACGATACAACATGTTTCGGTCGGGAGGGGAAGCCGAAGAATTATATTGGAATTAAATGCGAATTGTGCTTCTTTACAAGTTCTTTGCTTTGCAACCTGCTCTTGCGTCCTTCCTCTACGTGTCCCAATGACGAGACCTTTTGTCGCCTTTTTAAATATGGGGGATGTCAATGTAAGCGATGTGGAATGTTGAAATGTGACGTTATTATAGGAATAATACTCGTAAAAATAAACTCATTTTTTACTTAAACATTGTACAATGATGAAAGTGACGTAGAAATTTATATATGTATCTTATGTTGCTTATCATGTAAAATATGACCAATTGCTGTGTGAAATTTATGATTTGCCAACTTTGTATACTACAGCCCGGCATTCACTCGCCATACATTTATTTGAGGATTTCACTTATTGTCTAGGGAATGATTTTCATCAACAACTAACTTAAATTAAAAGGTTACGGCTGACATTAAAAGGATGATGGAACTTCACACTTAACGGGGATAGAGTTTATAAATCGATTGAAAATATTTTTTACTTTAATCTTCGTCTGAGATCGAACACACGATCTTTACCCATACCTGCCAGTAAATAGATGATTTTTGTTATTTCTCACACACCGGATGTATTTTTTAGCTTTGAATAAAAATCAAATACAATGATATCAGGGTTACAATATTTGTTAAATATCTTGAAGTAGTTATAATTTTAAATTAATTTTAATTAAAAAATTAAAAATATTTAGTTTTGATTCAAATTTATTTTAAGCGATTACATTTTTGGCCTCCCTGGAAAATCTTCAGTAATTTTTATTGAATTATTGATTATCGAAGATTATCTTCAGGGAGGCTGAAACATGTAATCGTCTAATATTGTTTTTTTTTTTTATTAAATTAATTTAAACTTATAATTATGCAGTTTCACCAAGTATTGTCAGTTGATAACCTTAATGTTCATGAAGTAATATTAATTTATTGTACATCCATTAAACATTGATGATTTTTTATTATATAAAATCATATAATGAATCATATTACACAATGAAAAATCAATAAGATAAAACACAACAAGTAAAACCATTGAAATAATTGATATTGTGATATTTTAACAGTGTTTTATTTTACTTTAAATATCATCATATTTTTTTATGAAAAAAATGGTTAAAAGCTTTCTTGTGGTTCACGGTTGGATTAAATGCTCAAAAGCTCAAATGCAACACAAGAGTGCTTCCGCGAAAATGATTTTTCGAGGTGCGATTTATTCAGACTATCAGTTATAAGAGCAAAATAACCACTCATATCGCATTAAGAAATATTGAAATTCATGTTTCGTTTTTTTTAAACTTCGTAGAAGAACAAAATTAATATCATTGAAATATATTTTTTCCTATTTATTTACGTAAATATTGTTAATATATTTAATTCAATCTATATATTTCAAAATACAAACAAATATTACTCACAAAGATTATCAGCGTATTAAGTAAAAGTACGTTTATGAAACATGACTAACATTAAAGGATATTTTGGTACAACCAACACTATAATTTCATTGCGTTAATAAAAAAATGTATTTAACCTTTCCGGGAGTATGGCCGTATATGCGCGACCGCGCGATTTTTCTTTGAAGGAGTATGGACGCACGTATGCGTCAAGTGCATTTGTATGGGTGACTGGTGTGTTTATACTTCAATTATGAATTATAATACAATCTGTGGACAATATAGAGTATTATTTTACCATTTCACAACAGATTCCATATTTAAAAACCGCGAAAATCCACTTTATCGAATGTCACGTGATATTAATATGACGTCACACAAGCAAGTTTCGACAAGTCATATATTGGCAACTAAATATTTCGGCGCGCTCACTTTTCAATATTTTTTTCGCGGTATTTTGAAGTTTTACTGTTTTGTAGAGTTTTAGTGTGATTTTGTTGTTTTATATTGTGTGTTTCTACAAAATTCTCGCAAGGTTCAGAGGTTTATTAGTGTTTTACGTAGTTAAATGTGAATTACAGTTTTATACAGTGTTTTATCATACTTTTCTTGCAATTTATAAAAGTTTTATAGTGACATACTATATTTTAACGTAATTGAGTGTGATTTAGTTGTTTTATATTGTGTGTTTCTACAAAATTCTCGCAAGGTTCAGAGGTTTATTAGTGTTTTACGTAGTTAAATGTGAATTACAGTTTTATACAGTGTTTTATCATACTTTTCTTGGAATTTATAAAAGTTTTATAGTGACATACTATATTTTAACGTAATTGAGTGTGATTTAGTTGTTTTATATTGTGTGTTTCTACAAAATTCTCGCAAGGTTCGGAGGTTTATTAGTGTTTTACGTAGTTAAATGTGAATTACAGTTTTATACAGTGTTTTATCATACTTTTCTTGCAATTTATAAAAGTTTTATAGTGACATACTATATTTTAACGTAATTTAGTGTGATTTAGTTGTTTTATATTGTGTGTTTCTACAAAATTCTCGTAATGTTCGGAGGTTTATTAGTGTTTTTCGTAGTTAAATGTGAGGTAAAATTTTTTAGTGTTTTATCATACTTTTATTGCAATTTATATAAATTTTACAGTGTCATACTATATTTTAAGGTGATTTGAAGTTTTTTATTGTATCTCCTTCTGTACTTACTTTTGAATTTTTACTGTCGTGATTTTTTTTCCGATCTATATTGCTAAAATGGAAAGAGACTTAGGAATTGAGAACATATTAATGAATAGTGACAATGAGGAAAAAAACATCAAAGATATTGTTGATATATCTATGTAGTTTAATGATTCTTCTTTTGATGATGATGAGGAACCAGATATTCAACCTAGTGCAAAACGTAATCGAGAAGAATCAAGAATGTGGAACAACTCCAAATGTATGTTTTTATACCTGTTTATTTCTCAAACACATGCTTTTTCGTCCACCTATCCTTATGGCGAACGCCATTAGGCGTCCGCCATCATGGTCGCAAGCGAAATCCAACTGCCGTAGCACTCTGACATCTAGCGCTGCCAACAGTCGCGCCAGAAAAAGGGATTTAAAGATGACAGTGGACCAACATGATGTGAACCAACGTGTCTTATTATATAAGTAAACCTTACATTATTAGATATGCATGTCAGGCGAGCAAACATAAATAAGAGACAAAATATCTTTTTTCGAGGCTTTATGGCATCAGCCTAAAGGAGCTATATCAAGCTGATATCAACAAATATGCTGTTTTACCAGTAGTTGCCAGTAAGTTACTTTTTTTTTTAATTATTAATACTAAGTGAACGCATTCATCTTCCTAAATAACAACGTCATCAAATGAGTTTTTTCGCCACATGATAAATAGTCAAACAATGAAGGTTAAAATATTAAATTAACAAAATGTTAACGTTTTACAGGTATGTTTGGTAGAAAATGATAATATAAATATCCCTCTTTATAAATGCAACTTCAATATAAGAAGATTACTTAAACATCATTACCAAGTGTCGGAAGGTTATGCGATGTAATGTAATGCTTAGCTGCATACGGAATCAATAAATTAAGTCTGGAATAAAAATGCTATACAAGCAAGCCTTCATTTTATAATACCTACATTATTTTGTTAATATTAAGTTTAACGCCATGAAATATGCCAAAAGTGAATCGAATTAAGCTGCACCTAAAAGCTCTCATGCTCTTAATACATACTCATAATGCAATTTCACGCCCACGTCAAAAACGTTCGCCACTGGTTTCACGAGCCCGTCGATAAATATTGGCAGAATGCATCCACCGTGGTTTAAATTGTGCTATCGCGTTATGCACCACACTAATTGACTGTGTTTTGCGCACCAGCTATGACATGCAACAGCAATGTTTACGCGGGCGAGAAAATGGGTTAAGTCCATAAAAGTTTTATGCGCTATTTCATTGTATCGTATTGTTTATACGCAGTTGATTTATGTATACTATAATATTAATCACTATCATCACTATGTGCACTCCCCTAACTGGAGAATATGGTCATCACAAGCTGCCGCCACAAAGCTTTATAAGCCACTATGTTTCTCGCCTTTTCCTACATCAGTTTCGTCTACCGCAGCTCCTTTGAGTAAATTATATTTATATTTCTCGACGGCTTTCAAAGAAAATGCGAGCCCAACATCTTGAAGAAAAAACAGAGCTTTTATAGTCTCTATTCTTGTTAATGGTTGTTAATCTTAGAATATCATTAAAATGCTGTAGGATATGACTATTATAAACAGCCTTTTTTGCATCAACCAAAGTATATATTTAAACCAAATCGATCTTCACCTCTTGACAGATTATGGAAAGCTGTTTGTTCGCTCTCTCACTTCGTCATTCTTCACAAAGTCAAATTATCGGACGCCCAGTATTCTACGCAGGCATCCGCTTTCAAATTGTTCGGAGGTATCGTAAATTAAGTAAGAAATTTATTAATTGATGCTGTTTTGATCCAAATATCACCAGCAGATACGCTATATAATTTCTAAGCATTTATATATGCGTGATGTCAGCGAACATCGTCCATACCTTGTTATAGGATAGCTCTGCATCGAAGGTAATTTTTTTAAGTTCATTGAAAAGGCTGGATACACTTCACTTTTTCAAATATAATCATAAACTGCAAGATAACAAAAAGTACACGCATCTAAGTTATAAAGAGAGACATTTAAAGGGCGCCAATTTAAAATCTAGATTAGGCACATACTTAAAACAATAAATAATTATTGACGAGTAATAAACTTTCTATCTCCGTGAGATTAATTAATGGTCTTGAATTAATGAGCATAAGAAATCGTTGGCACTGCTATCTATAAAACATTGAATGTTGTAAAAAAAAACAGTAACCAATAAATCACCTTAGAGAGAAGTCTTGTTGAAAATAGCAAACACACATCCGGTACAAAATCTAACGTTTTTAGGTAAAAAAAGAGTTAAATTGATAGTAATCGATTTTTCTAGAGTGAGAGCACATAGAGTTGCTCAAAGCATTTTACTTCTTCAGAGTAATTTGTCTTATTTTTCTCGAACATTATATATATTAAGTACTTATACTTACTAAATTATATAACAATGACAGAGAAAAAATGAAAGAGAAAATTAGTAATGATATTATTTATTTTCATTATTTGGATAATCCCTGATTTCTCTTTTTGAGCTAGGCAATGAATATTACTGACTAGTAGTCAACAGTCCAGGTCTATTTCATAAAATGAACTTGGTATTTGTGCTGTCCATCGATGTCATTTCTGCGTTTAATTGATAGCCCGCTGAGCTTAACTACCATAATGTGCTTGCATGGCTATCGGAACATAATAGAGGAGACTTGCATTCAACTACAGAGTAAATTCGTATTGATTTAAGCAAAACAATAGCTTTCTCAAACTACTATATTAACAATTTAAGTTATCTAGTTATCACATCTAAAATCATTTTTATCAGAAAAAAATATTTCATATAAAAGATCATTTCATTAATATGTTGTGTTCACGGTATAAGTTTTATTATTAATTGATTTTGGTCGATACACTATGAATGAAGTTTTATATATATATAATCGTGTCGGCAACAACAAGGTCAGATCCTGTCTGTCTAGAAGTGGGCGACGTCGATGGCGTTACTCCTGGCCATCATCAGGTCCTCCTGGGTGTAGCTACTCGGACACAGCTCATACTCCAGAAAGTGTGGCAGGGTCTGCTCCACGCCGCAGTCACATTCAGTCGGTCCACTGTAAGACTGCCGGGCTTTCATTTGTGACCTCGTCATACTTCGGTCCGAAGGCTGTTAAATAATGTCAACGGTACATTGTAAGTGCAATTCTTGTTGTATTATTGAAGTTTTGTAACATTGGATACGATTGGATCAACATTTGAATGGTTTACAGGCTGTTGCATAGCGCATTTTATTGGTTAAGTTGAGTCATTCCTGATGATAAAATGGTCTAAACCTGATCCACGGATCTTTATAAAAATTACGATTAACAATATCATCCTACATGCCTCAGGTTCTACAGATGACGTATCTGTATGTCGTTGGGCTTGCGTCTTGGAGGTTAGCAGGATCCTTAAAAATATTCCCAGTTGGGCTTTTAAGTGCACGATATATTTAGGATAAAGTAATGTTAAAGGTAACTGACAGAAATAGGTGGTTGTAATGTGTGGTGTTTGTTCCGGAACCGAGGACAAAAAGGTCCCAAAAAGACAACGTCAGCTTAAATGGTTATGCCGGAATACCAAGGATCCGGCACTGAGGATAAATCCAAAGACTGGAGTTAAGTTGATACTGATTTATTTGATAAGCTACCCTTTTTATACCTTAGTTTACAACATGAGTAAGCATTTATTGAAGTAATATTAATTAATTGATACCGTTTTGGACCTTGATCCCTTCAATTTACATATTGTGGCAGATTTTTGGGATGGCCAATGCTCCGTATCGATGCGTAAGCATTATTTATTTCATCAAACTAATATTAATACATTGAATTTCGTAAACCGCAAGTTCCTTGTTGTTTTGGACCTCGATCCCCTCAATTTACATAGAGTAGCAAAAATGCCCTGTGTCGTACCCGACTGTATTAATCTAAGATAAAAAGTTTGATTGTAACAATTACTTTAAAGAATTTTGGATGTTCAATACAATATAATTGTGTCCAAAATAACGTTTTGAACAGTGATGATACATGTATCCTTCAGATATGGAATAAATAAAGTATGCTATCAAATTCAAAATACTGAATAACGATAACAAGAGAATTTAAAACCTTATTCATAATATAATTTTACAAGCTAACTCGAAGGCAAAAATCACATTTATTTTTTATATTAGTTGTATAGTTACTATTCGTTTCGCTGCAACTGCACTTTACTTTTTCAAGCAGAAAACGCTCCAAGAGGCGTTGAATAATACGAGTATGTCAACATCCCCACGCTTTCAGAATACCGGAAAAGCTGTTGATCGAGCTTAAAGCTGTATATCCGCTAAGGAAAAGCTCGAAAGCTCGGTTTGTTTTGTGCTTAATATGCAGTGAGTCGTATTTTGTTGAGCATTTGTTCGACTAAAGCACCATAGCGTATTAGTTTGTAGAGTTTTTTTTAAATAGTTAATACTGAACCATTGTTTTAGATTTTGACTGAACCATATATAACGTTTTAATACTATAGTTTATAATATAAGGTTTCCCGAATGAGCCTTCATATCTCTCTATTCTCCGCTAACCAAATTCAGCATACTTCCGCTATTCTTTTGATGCCATCAGTCTACGTTTTTAACACTTCGTTTGGTCATTTTTGGGTGCCACTCTAAAACTTTTCATCCCCATTGATCTTCCCTGCAACAAATACGTTTATAGACACTTGAGTATGCTTTTTCTTTCAGTAGCATCTACTACTCGAGTTATTTATTAGATATACTCATTTGGAATAATATCTTTAAGATGCATCAAAAATAGATCTTCTATTTAACAGCTAGCTTATAAGAAACAAATAAATAAAAAATACCTCGTAAATGTTTCATAAAAATACAAAGGTCGTATTAACGATATCTTTATTATTCCATTTTATTAACAATAATATAGTTGACATAAGCTGCCACAAACTTTCATTAAATAGTATTTATGATTTGTTTCATCCGTTAAGATAAGTGATAAGCGACCGATACATTCAATCCCTATTGGATGACCATCAGGAAGATTGTTAGCAGACAGACGCTGTCAAAATCTTTCAAAGTCGGTGTTATCGCGACTTCGCTGGAGTCTCTCACGGAGCCTGAAGTGTGGCCTAACAAGACCATCGTTCATCCCTGGATACGTGTAAGACGAAACAACCGCAGTTAACAGTGGTTTAAATCAACTTGAGTGAAGATATTGACATATTTAGTGTAATACTGCTTCAGATTCAGTGCTGGTGTGAACGGATACGAAATGTTGGATGTTGAATTTTCTGACAATAATGCTGCGTTATTTGTGTGTCAACCATGATATACTTATGACATGGTTTTTGTTGTCACAATCCAACTATTTGCGCTGCGTATTCCGACACTTGTTCTGAGTGTGAGGTCATTAAATCTGAATGTCTCAATACATTTACATCATCACAATTACGATAGTACTTCAATAACAAATTAAAAATGAACATTTTGTAATGTCATTGAAGGGAAAGATGATTCACTGATTTTTTATGCGAAAAGTGCCATTTTCGGTTATGTCCGCATGATCGTATACGATTTAAATACAACTCAAATGAAAATTTATCGCCTTGGAATCATTTTCTCGGTCTCTTAAAGTGAGAGACGCGGAAGAGAAAGGAGCTGAGGAAATAGAAGAAAATACGAAGGAAATGTATATTTTAAATAAAACGAATGAAAAGATAAGAGCCTTTGTGGAATCGCAGAGTTATTGCCACAAAATAAAATGTTTATACGGGCAATAAAAACAAAAAAAAAACGAAAAAAAACGTCTACAGACAGAACGGTAACAAAATAAAATTTCATGGCTAGTATAAATTTACTTATCCCTCTAAGAATGTCGCAAGAAGTTATACTGAAAAATGTAAATATTTTATTTTATTTTATAAAAGTTTTTTTTTCCTTTTGTGTTTGTATTTGGTCTTGTAATTGCGACAAATTGTAGTTATGAAAAGTATCTGCCAGAAATTAATTGAACAACTTAAATGGTTCAGCACATACAAAAATTTTATTTATAAAGGACGCTTTTTTAATTTGTAACGAAAATTTTTTATAGTGCCTATGTCAAATTTTCATATCAAGTTTCTTCTTTATTGTTATTTTGGATTGTACCGCTTCTTAAGACTACAAGATTCAGGCCTTGGGAGTATTGGGCTAATCGTACGACCTTATGAAAACTAATCCATCGCGTTATAAAAAAGTCGACCGTATTCCCAAAATCCACTGTTTGACTCTATTTAATAGGGTTTTTAATTTTTTAACTTAAAAAAATGTAGAAAATACATATAGTTGCGTGTTGTACCCTGTAAGTTACACACAAGGTTAGATTATATGTCTGACAAATAGTTGAAGAACGTAGGAACCTCTTCCATGTCAGCTTCGCTAACCGCGTATGAAGCTCCAACAATTTCCTTGATGAAGCTTAAAAGCAAAGGACCGTCAGAACTTAGCAGTAGTTCAGGAAAATCCTCCCAAGAAATAGTAGAGACTCGCAACACAGAATGCGTTTCCTATTCTCATGGATGATGCACCATGAGAGAGAGTCTCACTGTCTGTTGTATGCCTGGATCATATGGACACGCGTCGCAAGAAGAGAGGCCAAATCTTTTTAGGAATTCTCCGAAAATTCCGTGTTCAGTAAACGCTTGCGTGAGATGAAAGTCCACAAAATTCGTCTTTTTCCACGTCAATTTGTGTTTTATAGATTAAATGGTGACACCATGTGTGGTAAACCAACGACAATAGTTCATTTTTCGCTTTTGAGTGATCACCAAATTCGAGCAATATTGGACGAGAATGAAAGCGTGATATTAAATGGTTTGTACTAATGTGCTTTGAATACTACAGCTCCCGTCCCTTTAAGTCCCTAGGCTTTTGAAATTGAGAAAACCAGTATTTTATTAAAGATTTTCAGGTAGGTTTTCATGTGCAGCTGTGACTAGGGATGTATGTTGAATAGCTGCTGACAGAACTGCGTCTATTTTTAGTGACCAAACCTGTATGTTTAAGCAATGAAACATACATATAAACGTGGTTTCAAAACACTAATAATAATAACATTGAGGTTAAAAACTGAAAATACTTGGTGAAACTGCATTATTAAAATTTTAAATATATTTTAATTAAAAAAATAACAAATGAAGTATTGAAGATTGTTTTTAAGGACGCCAAAACATGTAATCGTTAAAAATAAATGTGAATCAAAAGTAAATATTTTTAATTTGTTACTTTTTTTATTAACCTGTTCGCACCGGTACCCGATATATGCCGTTTAAGATTCCCCTACCGTTGACATCGGTAGCGGTGATATATCGTTTTGCTACTTTCTTAGAATAGTTTTTTTTGCATCGTCCGATAGCTAAAAGATACAAGAACCAATGTGATATATGAAAATAGACCAGATAAGTACATTTATGATTCAAATAATAGTTTTATAATTGGCAATTTAATTTGTATTCCATCGAACCGTAATGAAAGGCTTAAAAAAAATTTAAAATTATAAGCAATAATAATATTATAATGCACAAAAGTGTTGATTGTTTATCATTTTTTCTATTCAGTTGTTTTTGTAGTTATTAAAATATAAATATTTGAAATTTGAATTCTTTCGATTGTCTTTTTGAAAAACAAGTATTTTTATTTTACAATGTCAGAAAAACCATTTGTTATCAAATTTCCATATTTTCAATTGAGTTGTGTGACCTTTTTCGCTGAATCTCTTACTAACGTATATGCGGCCAATAATCGTTGATATATATCTATTCTTCTGACGCTTTTATAGCCACGTACTTTTTTACACGTACTTACAATTTATTTTCTACGTTGTTTGTATAATTTTTTTAAAACTGTATAATGTAAAAAATACGGCTAAAATAGCAGTTTCCAAAACGTTCAACAGTTGGTTTAAATATCACAATATACCTGAATAAGACATGTTCCACGTATTCCATTGGAGATAATTAGGTTCAACTGCCTTCTAGCCCCAAGGATAACACCTTCTACGAAGGCCAAAAACAACAAGGATATTCATCTTGTGCCAGATAAGCTTTGCGTTATAAATACCTTCAATGAACATTTATTTTGTTGCTTTCGGCGATCTTTCAGGAAGTGAAAAGCTTGGAAATTAGAAAACAATGGTGGGATTATTTATTTTGAAATTTTATATTATATCAATTGTCGCTAAAGTTAAAGATCTGGTTTAAGTAGTAAATAACTTTGATTTTTGGACATTATCTGCAGTAACAGATACCTTTTGTAAATGGAGACACAAAAAGATGTTCCAAATAAATAAAAATTGAATTAATCTTAATATTATGAAATATAAACATGCAATTTACTACAAAGTGCATTTTTTTATAATGCGTATCTATCAATAATACAAATAAGTTGTAAGATTGTCAAGTCAGTTATCAGACTGTTTAACCAAATCGCCTCGGATGTTGATATATTTCACATAAGGGAGGGCCAATGCAGGCATGAACTCCACGAGTTTCTTTGCAGGAATGATTTGTTGGCGTCGTCTATTTGATGAGCATTGGGACCTTCTTTGTCTGAGTTTTTTTCTTAGTAATTAATCATCAGTACCTATATCTGTATTTTAATTTTGACTATATTTAACATTTTTTAAAATTTGTTGTGTTTCTGTTATTGAAAAAAATAATAAATTGAAATTAAACTAAACGTTTTTAATAAATGACATTAATAGATAAATATGGTTTAAAAAAACTACACCTTCTTCTTCGTAGTATCAATCCGGTGGATTGGTTTGCAGCAACAGAATCTTGCATCTCGATCTCCATTCCTCTCGGTCTTCCGCAACCCTTTTCAGCTCAGCATAGGCGCTACAATTCATGTCCTCGAATACTTGCTGTAAATACTCCCGTCTAGGGTGCCCTCTACAGTTTCTACCCTCAACCATCCCCTCCACAATATCGTGAAGAAGACCATCGTGTCGCATGATGTGACCAATCCATCGGGCTCGCCTCTCTGAGATGGTTCTTATTAGGTGCCTATCTTCCTTGATTATCTTGAGAACCTCATTAATATCAAATAAATAAGAAGTTTAAAAATTCGGCATAATATATATATATATAAAAATAAACATTACATTTGTGAGTATTTTTTTATTTGTACAATATAAACTAGAGTTTTCACTTAGCGTTTGCTTACTACGAATTGCGTATTTATTCCATCGCGTTGTTTTTCTTTCAGAACTAATTCTACTTTGCACCTCGGCATCGCATGAAAAGCAAAGCGATTAGACGCAAATTGATGAAAAACACTTTGCTGGGTCTTGCTCTACGTCTTTTTTAATTACCAGCAACGTCTAACAGATATTAGCAACTTTTGCCTGAAATTCAAAAGCAAGCAAAGAAGAGAGTTCGTCGACTGAAGATTTAGTTTCGCAGACTGCAGATGGAGTTTTTTAGCCTGAAAGCCGAGCAAAAAGGACTAGAAGTAGTTTATTTTCAGTAATCACCGAATCATTGCGCTAAAAGAGCATTTTTTACCCAAGTGGGATCGGATTATCCACTTTGGTGGATTAAATAAATAAACTCGCTGGTTAGAGAAAATTATTCGAAATAACGTTATTTGTGAAGTGCCTTTAGATTACAATTTAATGATACACCTAATATATTGACGAGCATTTCACTTGAATAAAATAGATTTTCTTCGTTACTTTAAACATAAGTGTAACGTTGAATGACCGCTTAAGTATATACTTCAAAGACAGACTAAGTTAATGGTGCACAATATCGTCATGCTAATCACAAAACGATCTACAAACTATCAAGTATTTATCAGGGAAAGCAGACTTTTTTGAGATTTTTATTTACACATGATATTTTACCTGCGCTATTAAAGAGTCATTACAAAGGTGATTATCACACGGTATATATTCTCGTTAAATGGGTAACTATTATATGTGTGTTCATAAATGAACATTTTTTGTACAAACGATGCTTCTGACGCTTATTTGTTTTTTTTTGTAGATCATTGTAGTTATGTGCACCTAGTAAGAGGAGTGCGTACAAAGAGATTTTTTTTTCAATGTTTTCAGCATTCACTTTGAAATCCATTATTAATTATAAAAAAATATTTATTTACTTTGTTTTTACGTGGATCACGTCAAATAACTTCTCTATTAGGAGGCAACAGTTTTGACTTACTCGTAGCATTTCTTAATCACTTGTTAAGATAATCTCTCAACTATCTAACGTGATTCATGAACAAAATAGGTAAATAAATAAATAATTGTAAAATATTTTTAAATTATCTTTAAATCTAGCTCTAGGTACTCGTCACAGAAGACCAAACAGTGTTTTTGTATCATATATGTAGCTTATTTTTCACAAATTGCCGCCACTCATTTATATCAGCTACCACTTATTTTCTTTAATATAAAATATCCTTCTTTAAAAACTGCATTCGGAGTTACACTAGGGAACATTTATAATCCCGGAGACTTCCTGGGAAGGAACCCAGAGAGTTGGGTAGAAACTGAAGGCAGCTGAAGTATCCGAAAAAAATCCATCTATTAAATCTAAAATTTAGACTAACATATTTTTATGTACGTGCCAGACGAGCGAACAAACGTAAGAGACAAAATATCGCATATGGAAGTTTTTCCGTTCAAGCTTGAAAGGGCTTTATTGAGATGGTATCACAGCAATGTCAAGGCTTGGACTAGTTGGCCTTAAAAAGTAGCTCTACATAAACAAAAAAACGCTGAAAACAACAGGCGATAACCTTTCCGTGAGTTAGCACGCGTCCAATATTAGCTAATTCTCAATGCACTATTGTCAATCTAAATGATATTTACGACAACAAAGTTGAAATAAAATTCCCTTAACTTTTTTTTTAAGTTTTTTTTTAAATTTAAATTATTCTTTCATTTCGTTTATTACAATTTAAGTCACATTAAATGGAGTGTAATACAATGTAGATATTCCTCGCCTGGAGGGTTTCAGTCAGCTGTAAAAGCAATGTCACTGCTACACGGCTAGACAGTTAACTTCCAAGCAATATCGCATTCAAGTTACGACACTTTCATGAAGTTCCCAACCAAGAGAGTAAATACGCCGGAAGGATCACGTTTCCACGTCGTTTCCCACACAGAAGGAACTTGTACTTAACTTGTATAGGTTTCAACTTGGTAATAATTGACTGAAGAACTAAAATTTCAGAACATAATCTGTTAACCGCTATATTCTTAATCATCATCATTTCCATGTCCACTTCTTTAACTGAAGCATATGGACATCATGAGCTGGCGCCATAAAACACTGTCAGCCGTTTTGGTCCTCGCCATAGTCAATGTTTATTATATCAAATATTACGGGACAATTAAGTATAAAGCCGGTCTCGCTTCTAGAAAACAAGGCGTATTATGTATATCACGTCGGTATTTCAACGATAGGCAACTACATCTTCTATATAAAGGACAAATCCAACCTATCCTTGAATACGGCAGTCTGCTTTGGATTGGAGCCCCAAAATACCTTCTTAACTTAACTGACTCAGTTCAAAGAAGAGCGATTCTCCCCAACCCACACACAAACACGAACAAAACACACGTTTGCCGCATTCAGCGTCCATCCTTTCTGGCTGAGCGTCATAGATTGCACTGGTCTTGACTGGCTGTGCTCTCCTGCGTGCGTTTACAAAAAAATACGTTAGTTCTGCCTTCCGCAGCTCCTCCAACTATATCCTATACATAGTTCCTGTCGGTATTGTGGCGAGTGCCCAACGATCTGAAGGAGGCAGACGTAATTTACGCTCATCTGTGAAATCTGAAATATATGTCCCACTACGTTTATATTTGTTTCTTCATCCACTAAACGATTAAAAGCTGTTATGTCCACTCTTTCATCTCATAATTTTTCACAAAATCAAACCATTGAGCCTCCAGTTTTCTGGACTGTACGTTTCCCGCCTCGCACCCGCATCACACTGGAAGACAATCAAGTCTTCTTGATGATACACTTATTCAGATCATGTCTTTTAAGGGTTGCCTCTGAACAGTTGTGGCCACTGCACAGTAGTACAAAGGAGAAATAACCCGTAAAAAATGAAATTACTGTCACAGGTTAAAAGGAGATTGAGACGTAAGATATTTTTATTCAAATGCGTGGATTTTTTAGAGTAATCTGAAAGCCTGCATGCTCAACTTCCGGTTATCTATGTAAGCATATTTTTTGAAAAATAATAAAACTATATTAGCTTTTCTTTAACGAAAAATGGAGTTTAAGATATCAATTGAAATTCCTAAGAATACCCCGCCAGTTTTGAAAAAACATATTCTTTATGGTATAGTTTTACAAAAATTAGATGTATTCCTTAAAGATGTACTTAAGAGAACAGAGCAGGTGAAAATTACAAAAAATCTATTTCATCTGATACATATTTAAAGTGGTTAACTATGCCGACTGTATGTTTCATCTATAAGAGAAATAAGAACGTAAAAGAAAAACAAGGTATATTTTTGCTAGTCGGTGCTTTACCTCAAATTACAGTGCTTTGACTAAAGTAATTTGCTTAAGAGTAATTTGATACAATAGGAAATCGTAGAACATTGACGCTCAGGTCTCTGAATATGGACAAATGTACTTACATCTAAGTATGTATCAACCTATTATTGAGTTAGGACGTTAACTGGACAATGCGACCAAAAGCTTTTGGGTAGCTTGCCATTAATGTGGAGAGAGTATCCAAAGGCAACATAATTACAATTGCATATGTCATTTAAACATTAATTTATAAATACTTTTTTATTTAAAATTATTGTTATTAACCACTTCATCGCCAGATGTTTACATGTTAGCCCTTGACACCCTCTCTTGAATATCTCCCAAGCTATCGAAAAATATCGATCCTTTTTTTGTTTGTCAATATTTTAAAATATTCATAGATGTCGTTTTAAGAAAATCGGAATTAATTTTGAAATACATCTTTCGAATATTGCGAAGCGCGCACAGCTGCGCTTATGGCGATCGTCTACGTAGAGCACACATGTGTTCTTACGGCGATCGTCGGGTTAACAAATTGTCTTGATTATAATTATATAATTAAAACGATGAAATATGTATTTGCAGAAAAAATATTTTAAGCCCGTAAAAAATATAAAAATTTATATGATTTAAAGTCAGTATTTTCTTAAGTCATTATTTATTACATTATTTGACTTTATAGAAAAACCATTTTTATATGGTTTTTCTAAAAATCATAAACAACACGTCATTAATTAAAATCATGTAATTTAAAAAAAACCTTTTTTACACATTCTAATTCTGAATCTCCAAATAGAATTATCGATCGAAAAAATTGAATAATCAAATAAATTATTCATACATCAATGTTTCATTAATCGGTAAGATTGTTTTTTAATTTGTTATTAAGATAATAACATTTTTTATGAAAATATTTTGATTAAAAACATCTATTCACATAATGTTAAATTTAAATTTGTTTTTTATTTTTTATTTTACAAGTTTTCTTTTAAAATAAAAATTATTATGGCGCTATTGTAATCCTTTTTTGTGTCACATTCGCTCTTTAGATGTCGAATTTGGTCACCTAGAATTTCCGCCATAAAATTCAGTCATGTTTTTTTGGTACACACATACGGGAGAATACCGACAGATGGTGATAGTAATTTTGAAGTCTCATCTGTGGAATTCTATGACGCTTACCATGGTGCATATACTTAAGCGCTGTATGTGTAGTGTTGAACCACCAACCTCATAGACTACAGCCCGAGATTAACGCATCAAACTTATCATTACAGGAATTTACTATGAATGGGTGGTCTTAACGGGACGACATTCATCTACCACCAATTTTAATAAATAAGCTACGACTGGCATTTTACGGGTTAGGAATCAAATTCACACCAACTGGGGGTATTTTAGATGTCAGAGATCGATTAAAAATATTTTATTATTTTAATATCCATCGGGGATCGAACCCGCGACCTTTGGTTTGCAAAGCAAACGATTTGACCATTGAACTATATCCGCCGGTTAGTTATGATAATTATGATACTCTCAAGTCAGTTTTGAAGTTTTTCTGATAACATAATTCTCGTATATATTGTACAAGTACAAATATGTGTAGTTTTTGAAGTCATCTTAGTTAACAAAGAAAGCAACTATTAAATATACATAGATAATACAAAATTATAAATTAAATTATATTTTTTATTTATTTATGTCATGTTTACAATATTATTAGCCCTAAAATATATCAGTATTATACATGTAATGAATATTGCTATTCAAAGCCAAATTACAATTTGTTTCTATATCAGAAAGATGGATCTGATGAATATTTCAGATATACCAGGGGAACAAAAAAACTGAAATGTGTATTCATTAATAACGTTGCTTTTGCAACATATCTGAGATGGAAACAACATTGTCGATTATCGCGTAGTATTATTTATCTATGACGTACTGTTATGTTTAATACAACAAAAGTTCTCGATAACTATCAGAACTGAAGTTTATTAATGATCCTTGGTTAAGCATGAAGAGCACAGGCGCCAACCCATTGACATTGTTTTCCCGAAATAATTTTGCCATTATCACGTAAATCAGGTATATCCAAGTCACGAACCAACTGTGGAAAAATATTGCCCTAAGTTCCTGATTTGTTTATAAAAATAACTTGTTGAATAAAAAAAAAAATGTATTGTCATTTTAGCGAACAATGTCCCCTTGGTATATTGAAAATTATCTTAGCTTAAAGAAGCACATATTATCAGTTCTTCTTAACAGTAAAAATAACCTGTCAGAGACTGAGTTGAGTTGAAGACTAGTAGGGATGTGTGCTTGGGTATGCATTCCTTACGGCTAGCACACGTCGTGTTCAGAAATCCTGAATTTTTGTTGAAGATCGTTTTGTATATCCCTGAAAAATATCTGAAAGATAAGGAGGCTCATATTGTTTCGTTCTCCTTAAGAGTAACAATAACCCGCCAGAGACTATGCCACTTGGGAAAGAGATCAGACTGTTCAACCACATTCAGATATTGATATATTCCACACAAAAGAGGCCCAGTTCAGATACCAGCTCCACGAATTTTTTTGGAGGTGTAATTTTTTATCAGTTTAATAAACAATGCAATATTCTGTTGCATTTCTTTATTGATTTATGTTTCTAGAGTAATTAAACAATTATTCATATATATTTAAATATTTTATCTTTTTGTATTATTTTATTTAACGATCGTATTAAATGAATTTTGTAACTTATTGATATAAACATACTAATCTACAGCAAATTAATATTTCATATATCAATATATATCAAATAAAAAATATTAATCGATAATTTTCTATAAAGCATTAGAATATTTTAATATATTCTAAAATACCAATAATGATTTAATGAAAATTTGTAAAAATTCTGAATGAAATAAGTAACGTATTTTGAAACACTCTAACTTCTTGTTTTTTTGCATATTTTTTTGCGAGTTTAAGCCATAGTATTTTCTTAGGAAGAAAGGTTCTATCTTAAACAGGTAGATCAATAAAAACTAAAACTTAGTGGACTTACACATATTAAAATAAAAACATAAACTTGGATACACCTGTGTTTCATGCTCACACAGCAAACTATAAAGATGTTAGCATCAAGTTATTACCATACAGAATGGTATCCAGTTACTTGACAGATGAAGGCCCGGCATAGGATTTCGCTGCGTCACCGCATTTGATATAAATTGTATTAGCTGAAATATTTCAGAAATATTTCAGGAGCATTTGCATTTCGGTGCCAAGGTCTAGCCTTTTCGCAGTTTGATTAATTCGCGTATAGAGAAGAGCTTCGCCCCATCTATTTATTTGCAGCGTAATATGATAATATGGAATGATACATTTTTACTTATTGTGCGTGGTTTTGAATTTATTTTGACATGACCTTTGATGGAACTATGGGCATTAATATTGATGAAGGTTACAATAAAGGTTAAGTTATTTGTATAAAGAAATACAACAAGCATATAAAAAATTTATAAACATCAAAAGTATTATTCATATAATGTTGCGTTCTTTAATGCGCTGATAATTTTATTACACTTATCAATGATTTTGAAATATTATTTTGAACGTTTTTTAGTAGCAATTATTCAATGCATTTTTCAAAAAAAATTATGATAAATAAATGAAAAAATAAATTGCCTGATCTGCAAACCACTTCTCAAGTTTTCCCGGCCAGATTTGATATTGTGGGTTTTGGGTTAAGCCGTGTGCGAACGAACTCTTCCTGAAGAAGAGCTTCCGATGGCAGTCAAAATATTGTTAAGACATAATTTGCCACGCACGGCTAAGCACAAAAGCCACAATACCTGATCTATACTCAAGACTATACTAATGAACCTTAACCTTGCAAGCATTTGCTTGCAAGCCAAAGGCTGTTGGTTCAATCCCCAACGGAGATAAAAAAAAGATTTGTTTTCGATTTCGGAGCTCTAAAGTTCTCCCGGGTGGTGTGAATTTGATCCCTCGCCCGTAAAATTCCAGTCATAGTCTATTTATTAAAATTGGTGGTAAACGAAAGTGTAGACCCATTTATAGTAAATTCCTGTAATAATAAGGATTATGCGTGAATCTCGCGTTGTAGTCTATGACGTTGGCGGAACAACACTCACCATGCAGCGCTTATGCACCGTGGTAAACGTCATAAAATTCCACAGATGAGACTTCAGAATTACTATCACCATCTGTCGGTATTCTCCTGTATGTGGATACATAAAAAAAAACAACCGAGAAATATTTTTTTCTGAAAACTCAAGTATTAAAGTTTTGAATTTAACTGAACGATAGTGAATTTAAATATAATATATAAAAAAATCTTTCTTGTAAACACAATCAGTTTTAATTGTTTTACACATCTTTTTTTTTTTAGAAAATAACTAAAAAAGTAACAAACAGTAAAATTAATTGATCAATTGTATACCTGAAAAGTTGAAGATTTGTAGCGACATCAGCATGATATAGCCCTTGCTGACTGGTACCAAAAACCTCGATATACAATCTTTCGTCTCTTATTTCTGCTCGCTTGTCGTACATTTATGTGTCGTCATATTGGCATTGTGACCAAATCCGGTCACAGGAGTGACGATAGTTAAAGAGATTGCCACTTGCGGCGCTGGGTGACCGACCATGGCGCAATGATCTGTCAGTTGTTTACCGACGGCGGCGAGGTCGTATTATGGCTGGCCTGGCATGTTATTCCGAAAAAGTTTTTGTGTTGTTAATCTGCTCCACATCCTGCCATCACACAATTCAATAATGAACTTAGAGAGGAGGATGTCAGTAGTTTTAAAAGAAAGCGTATTTTTTTAATTTCCTAAGGTGACAAACCTCAAAGTTACTGTATTCTACGAATAAAAATTAAAAGTATATAAAATCTCTTATACATAATTAGTTTTCGTATAAGAACACTGAGATTTTTGTTCATATCTTTGTATTTTAAATGTATTTATTCATATTTTGGGTGTCGTAAATAATTTTCCAAACATTCATGACGTTATTTATGTCGTTTCCCACGTCACCCGAGTGTCAAATACTCGAGCGTTAATTCTCGTATGTGATTATTTAAACGTACATGTCAGCTAAGAACACTTTACGTGTCATATCACAAAGTTAGGGACGAAATAAATTTCCCTGAAAATAAATGCTTACCTTTCAGGAATACGACAGAGACAAATGTGGGGCTGAAAAACCTCGGAGATTTCAGGATTTTCACACTTTGCATTTTTTCTTTCTTAACGTGTTGCCAGGTAAAAGAAACCGAGGTATTTTCTAAAAATGTTCCCCCATCGATCTTTCGCCCGGACACCTTTTCATACGTTCCTGGTAATTTCATTATTAAAAAAGGTATATTTTTAATCCCTCCAAAGTGGGTAATACATCATGCCAACCGTGACCCATGACCCATATAAATATTCAAAAATATATTAAGAACCTGTTTTCAGAAATACTTAAATAAATAACAACTTTGTTGTTAAATACAACGGTAAGAAATATTAAGATGACTTTACAAGAATGAATATTTCACGAATGAATCAATGAAAGTAATACTTAATTTTTTTCTCAGAAGCGTTTTGAAAACTAAATACAGTGCATTTTATTTATATTTTTTATGACATCTAAGATCCATTTATATATTATTTGGATGAGAATTTCGTGCCTTATTTTAACATGGATCATAATGAGTACTGCTTCACTTGATGGAAGACTGCAGTTTCGCGATCTATGAGATCATCAGTTCCAATATGCAAAAAACTTACTGACGCGTAAATAAATATTTGCTTATAAAAAAATATTAATATACAGTAAATGAGTGGGGATTTTGGCTGTGGTCTTTGTTATTCTGATTAAATAGTTAATTGAGCTTTTTTATGATTTATGTAAAAAATAATTGGCGGAAAACAATATACTTAACATTGTTTGTGGAAGTAAGAATATAATAATTAAAAATGTCTTAATATCATCTATGAAACAACAATATATAATGAATATGTTCACGGAATTTGAAAAAAAAAATAGATTATCAACGAAATGCTTCTTAAATCTAAAATTATATAACCTAATTAAAATTTGTAGCATGATATCAAAGTGAATGCTTCAAATAATGAAAGCATTATAAATTTCAAAACATTTTTATTTTATTTGATAATTGAATAGTTTTATTTGAGTTATTTGACACATCAGTTTGAATGAATTAAAAATTATTTTTAGTCAAAACTTGTTTAATTAATTATCATTCCATAACCGTTCCTTAGCTGGAGCATACTACCGTCACGAATTTGCCACCATTGAGCTTTGTTAGCTGCCACATTCTTGCGATCCCATCTTACCTCTGCCGAGTATATTCCCATGGTTTCCGACAGCCTTTCACTATGGCGGAAGCTTAGAGTAAAAAAAGGCAGCTTTGGTTAATGCTCTCCTGCGGCATCTGAAGTACATGTCCAAGTCAAGATCACTTTCGTCTGTTAATTGAATGTATGGAGTGCTGCCTTATTTACTCCTTCACTTCGATATTCTGTAGAAAAATTATTTATTTATTGAGTTCTTATTTCTAAATATTAAGGTTATCAACTGACAATACTTAGTGAAACTGCATAACTTTAATTTTAAATTAATTTAAATTAAAAAAATAACACTAAAAAATATATAGTTTTGATTCACACGCCTCCCTGGAGACCGAATCATTATTGAAGATGGTTTCCAGAGAGGCTGAAACAAGTCGTCGCTTAAAATAAATGTAAATCCTAACAAAATATTTTTAATTTGTTATTTTTTAAATTAAAATTGATTTAAAATTATATTCTTATTTGTTTTTTTTTATTTATAGTATTTTCCACGTATAAAGACTCACCATGGTCGCTTCAATGTTTTCCATGTATTAACACTGTAGTACCAACGAGAAATAACACGAATAGTTCGTGTTTGATATAACATGAATATCAGGACTGGTGTAATAAGTGAAAATGCATTATTGAACGTTGCTGCTATGAAAATATCTTGAATACAATATATTTTACAAAAATATTTTTTCGTGATGGTTTTTATTGATCGCTACGATCAAAATTACATCTATTATATAATTATTAATATTTTCTGAGTTAATGAGATAGTGAGTACGTTTTAAATTTATGCTTCAGTGTTATAGCAAAACAAATTATTATACTCGTATTTGAATGTATTAATAACTTTATAAAGTCAGCCAGGAAGGCTGGACTGAACTGCATACGGAAAACGTGTGTTGTGCTCGTGTTTGTGTGTGGGTTGGGGAGATTGCAAGTGTATATTTATCTGTTTCTTGAAGAGATTCAGATTGTAGAAAAGAGGAAACACATACGCTGGAAGAGCATTCCAAAGCTACCAGTGGCATTATTACTTGAACCTATTTAATATAACATTGAATTTAATAAAATAGATTTACTAAATTAGAGACTGCTGCCAGTTTGCTGTAACAGCAACAGCGCACAAACACTACTAGCGGCCATCTGGCGAACTATGCTGCTCTCACATGACTTTAAGCGACTGTAAAAATCAAATTCAAGAAATAGCACCTGAAAACACCACGTCTTATGCAAATGTCTGACGAGTGAAAAAAATAAGACACAAAATATCAAATATAGAGGCTTTTTGGCACCAGCCTGAAAAGGCTATTTCGATATGGTGTCATTATATATCTGTATTATGTGTGTGTTTTGTAAATAAAAAAACGACACTGACAATATGATATTGGCCTAGAAAATAGAACAAACTCATTTGCTGAAAATTAATGATGGTCACTTACAGGTATTAGGAGCAATTAAAAGATCATTAATTTCGATCTGTTGCGACCCAGTTAGTCCAATAACTTGTAGCGACTCTGGGTTAATTGGGCGGTCATGAAGCGACTGTTGTATTGCCCAGTTCCGGTGAAGAGAACGCGTTATCTAAATGTCACATCTGCTCAGTCATGCTCAAACATGGATCAAAATTAAGCACACAACCCTCTTTATATGATTCATTTCAAGCTAATCAACGTTAAAAAAACGTGGAATAAAATATAAATAATACGTGTATTGCATATAAATAACTTTTATGAACGACAACGATGTCGTGATACTGATTCTGCGATAAAAGTTTATCATTGCACGTGGACACCACCAGGGGTGGAATATATGGAGGTCCCTTAACATATTTCGGACCGGAGTATCCAAGAACAGGACACAAATGAAAGCCAGCCAGTTTTACAGCAGACCGACTGAATGTGACTGAGGCGCGGAGCAGACCCTACCACACCTTCTGAAGTGTGCGCTGTGTCCGAATAGCTGCACCCAGTAAGACCTGATGATGGCCGGTAGTAATGCTATCGACCTTGCCCACTTCTGGGCAGACAAGATCTGACCCTGTTGCTTTCGACACGATTAAATATTTAATTAATTTTTTAATTTTTATTAGAATATTATTTTATTATTTCAATATTCTAATCTACTTTTATAGATCATTGACTATATTACAATATTATTATTACTTAAATATACATATACTAAACATAAAACTCTTCCCTCAACGCGTCAATCCAAGCACAAAAACAACGGCAGAAGCGGGACGCGAACCGCGGACCTTGGAAACCAACAATGCCCAGGCATTCATACCGCTCGGCGAATCGCGCCACCGCCATGCCCAGACCGACCTGCGACGAAACCAGCATTCACATCATTGTCATTATCGTACGACAGATGTTGCCATAGTATATATTCAAAGTATGTATACTTTTATTATTATTCTATCAGTATTCATTTATTCACAAGCTTGTGACTCAGATAATATAAATTTTAAGTTGAAATTTGTGACGACAATATGTTTTGTTTAGGGAATAAATCTGAGATGATTATGATGATGATGATGCATTGAAAGAACTTTAAATAAAATAAATGTAATGAGGTTCATAGAATAATCTTAGAAAAATTAAAAAATGTAGATGTTATTTATAAACAAAAAAGTTGTGTAGAATAGTTATAGTGTAAACAGAGTTCTTCTAAAATGCATTTCACTTAAAGTTACCGGCTCAACAAATACTTTGCTGTTTTGTTAAATATTTAACAGGGGCAGTAAAATGTTTTACTTTACGATGGCATTTTCGACTCAAAACAATAAAATGCTGCTGCAATCTCGGCCTCCTGAAACAAACTGAAACTCCCTGAAAGCAGTGTTTGT
This sequence comes from Glossosoma conforme, assembly GCA_022606575.1. Classification (NCBI taxonomy): domain Eukaryota; kingdom Metazoa; phylum Arthropoda; class Insecta; order Trichoptera; family Glossosomatidae; genus Glossosoma; species Glossosoma conforme. The sequence goes on along the minus strand of JAGTXR010000213.1, from coordinate 75,955 downwards.
AAGGAATGCGTGGCCAACCATTGGAATTTTTTGAACTTTATCAAACAGCTGCTACTCTCAACTTAAGTAATGTTATTTCTCCTTCACTCACTCACAGCTGTCACACGCCTAAAATTGATACACGGTTAATCAATGTTGATCAAAAATCGAATTTTTTCAAAATGCTTCCCTAAATGCCAGTGATTCGATCTTACATTTTTCAATATGTGTTTTTTCTTTTATACAATATGAACATGCTTTAGAAATATATCAAAACAAACTTGTAATTTCTCTAGCATACACACAGACATAGACACAACACTTGTTATTATTTAAAATTTCAATAATAGCATATCAAAATTATTTAAAAAATATATTCACTTAGCTTTCAGGAATAGATAGATGTAATGGAGCAATACCATATATTTTGATTGTATAATTAATTTAATTTAATTTAAAAATTTTCAGCCTTCAAAAGAACTGGATGTTCTATATACTCTAATAACAGCTTTCATACTATTTTTTAATGCCATAAATTATTAAAATCAAAATGATTATTTCACAAATATTAAATGAAATACATTAGAAAACACACTCATATAGTTTGGAATGGAAGAAAATGCCTTTATTATGGTTTGTTTGTTATATAGCGTTTTTTCTATGGAGTTTTTAATATGCAACAACTGATTGACATACAAACAATATTATATTTAATCACTTTTTCATCAATAAATCGACGAAAAATAGACTACAGACCACGAACTTTGCTAAAGTATTTTTTTGATAGGTTAAATGAAATTCATCGGATCTTCTAAAGCAGAAAAACTTGTTAATTTCTTAGTAGTTGAGACTAAGGGTTATAACATTAAGGTTATCAACTGACAATACTTGGTGAAACTGCATAATTATAATTTAAGAATTAATTTTAATTATAAAATTTATAAATTAAATATATTTAGTTTTGATTCACAATTTACTTTAATGGTTACATGTTTCGGCCTTCCTGAAGATTATTGAAGATGGTCTTCAGGAAGGCCGAAACATGTAATCATTAAAATAAATTGTGAATCAAAACTTAATATTTTTAATTTATTAATTTTTTAATTAAAATTAATTCTAAAATTATAATTAAGGGTTATAACTCTGTATGTTCACACTGGTTTACCATGACTGTTTTAAAGCGAGACTACCTCGTGCAGGCTGTTTAGGGTAGGAAGGATGAGGGCAGGTGTGCAGGATGTAGCGTCAATAAATAATGAGGTTCTGTCCGCCACTTCCGGTTATAAGAGAACGGATACTGTAGCGCGGCATCATCAGAAGAGAAACGAATGAAAGCGCTATCTCCCTCTTATATATACGCTTCTGAAACCTCTGAATTTTAGTCAGTTTAACAGGTAAATATGTTATTCTGTAAAAAATTAATACTTAGAACTAATATTTTTGCTTTCAAATAATAGCAATAAAGTAGACTAAGTGAATAAACTGAACAAAGTTTTACAGTTCAGTAAGCGATTATTAAGCTTGCCTCAAGCTTTATCTTCAATCAAAGCTCTATTGATTGTTGCATTTAATAGATAAATTGTCTCCTGAATAAGTGTCTTGAGATAAAAATGAAAGCAACTGCCTTGTCCAAAACATATTATAACTATATCAATGACTATTTTCTAACGAGATAAGATAATAAGCTTGACGATCTCGAGACCTAGACGATTTGATATTTTAAAAGGTATCTTAATACACGATAAGAAGTTAATACGGTATGTTTATTAATTTTAAATATTTGTTGAAAATGGTGTTGATATAAGATGAACTGTTTGTGTTTCTTTATCATCTATTTTAATTCATATTTTCCATATTTTTAAAATTAGAATTCCATAAAAACGAGATTTCAATGCTTCTTAAAAACCTGCCGAATTTGAAAACAATAATATATGGTATAATATGAATTATTAACAATTCATAAATTGTGTATTTGTAGCATGTAAAATGCAATTCAAATTATATGAATATAACATGTTGTACTTGTCAACTTAAATGGTTTTAACCGTAATTCTCAGAAGCGCAAGTAAGGTTTCAACATACATGTTCACGTGGCACATTCACGGATGGCGTGACACAAAAAAATCGATTGCCACGAACATTGACGGGCCGTGTCAACACCGAGAATGACGGACGTGACATATATGACTATGATAAAAGGAGATAAGTACTATTTTGAATACATTTATAAATGTTGATTAAAAAACGCTTAAACAAGCTTCGATTTTTTTCTACAAATTAATACACACAAAGAATTTAACATCCAATATCCAATGCGTAAATATCAAAGAAAAATTAACGGCAGACGCTTGGATTCGAACGGTTAACGTTGCATTTTTTATATTGCTCGTATATACACAGCGCTAGCACACTTTGCTTATTGCTTCTACTCACTGGCCTTATAAGATTTAAATATAAGTATTATTATATTATTATCAGTATTTTTAGAACGTTTTTAGTTATTATTTTCTGTAAATTATTTTGCAGCCTAATTTTAATATAAGCTGAAATAAAATAACTTGCTTCACTTAAAATAAAAATATTCAGTCACATTGTACATTTATTTTAAAGTAATTGTACGTGTTTCATGTACAGCTGAAATAATAAATGATATTAAACTATATTTTTTAAATATTTACTTACATTCACGTTGTTTTATCAAAAATACTCGGCTTATATTCTTAATGATTTGCTGAAAAAATACGTAGAAAATAAAGGGATAATATTTCTTATTCGTTTCTCTAAATCCATTAAGTTAATATACTCGTATAGACGATATGATAACAAGACCGAAATAAAAATAAAACGTGCCCATACAAACAGTGGATACATTTTAAATTATCAAACAAAGTTATTTCCGTAGAAATTCGGTTCGTTTCGACGTTCACATCTCTACATACAAACTTCTAGAAAAAACAATAAAAAATATTGTTCAAACAGAATAAACCGTGATGAAGCGACTTAGTCAATATTTGATCTCGATACTAAACGCCCTGATAAAGTCAAATTTTCCTACCGGAAGAGCTACGCTTTTACTTTAACATGTCAAATATTGATTTTCTACCTAAAATTACTTGCCATTCAAATTGTATACTCAGTGCTTAATGTGTTTTTACGTAAGAATATGGTTTGAACAGCTTTTTGGTACTTTTATTTCAAATTACTTGTAATACTTGCCATCCTTAAATGTGTTCCTAAATTGTCAAAAACATCAAGGGTTTCAGAATGTGAAATTCATCTTTAGTTACACAACAATTTTTGCAGCAGACTGATTTTTTCATTTCAAATTGATGGTTTACATTTATGATGGAAAAAATCTAGGATAAAAAAGCAGCTCTTCAACAAGTCTACAAAATATAAGTACAAAGTCTATGTTTCTCGAGCACACACGTAATGATAGTGTTGTTTAACTCATTGGTCCGTAGCATACTCGAAAGCGGGTCTATCATTTAGCACCCCATGAGATGAAATATAGCCTCATGTTGGAGAGGGTACAGAAGAAATTTCTGAGATCTTTCTACATGAGGGTACATGGATTCTATCTGTGGCTGTATACAACTTACTTCATACAAGGTATGTTGGGGTACATTGAGTTGAAGACAAGAAGGGATGTGTGTTTAGGTATGCATTTCTTCCGGCTATTGCGTGGCGTTTTCGGGAATCCTGAAATTTTGTTTAAGATCGGTTTGTGTGTTCCCGATAAATATCTGAGGGATAAGATTTTTTTACTAAATCGCCTCGGATGTTGATATATTTCACGTAAGGGAGGTCTAATTCAGACATGACCTCCACGAGTTTCTTTGGAGGAATAAATTGTTGGCGCCGTCTGCTTAATGAGCATTGGGACCTTCTGTTGCTTGTCTTTATTGCTTCGTTCTTAGTACTTAATCATAAGTAACTATATTTGTATATATTTTATTTTAGGATTAATTCTTATTGTTTTTCAGGAATGAATTTAGTTATTGAAATTTGTAATGTTTCTGTAAGGGAAAAAAAAATGAAAAATTGAAAAGTTTATAATGCAATTCTTTGATTTAATTTAGAGAAATAGACATACAAACTAGAACAGCCAATAGTTGATGGAAAGTCGTTTTTATTCTTTGATGGTGAAATCAATCACAAATACATTCTTAATGATAAAAACCAATGAAAGTTAACTACTTCACTATTGAAAAAAAACACCAAAGGAAATTGCTTTACAGATATCCTGCTATTTGACTTATTTGCCTGTGCTAGAGTTAAAAGAAATACAAAAAATGAACTTTTTTTAAATTGGGCTACAAAAACAACTTACAGGTTTTGTAAAAAAACCTCAATTTATTGCATATTTAAGGCATCATTGTATTATAACAACCCCTGCTATTCTCAGTTTATCTCTCAGTGACTCAACGTGAACTGATTTGTGGTATTTTTATTTGACCTTTTGACCGGTTTGCGAATAGATTTTTAAATCAATTGTTGACTTAGACGTAATAAATTTTCCAGTAAATAAGTTTTTCTTTATATTATTTTTATAACTGAAATATAAAACTTCAATCATTAAGTAATAAAGAAATACGGAATATCAAAATCTAAAAAAAAATAGGATAATCATATAAATATGATTTTATTATCAGTATTTAAAATCAATGAAAAGCTGATAATATTTATAACCTTATTAGGCAATTTAGTTATAATAAAATTTGATATAATATAATAAACAGCCTAGAAAAAGACACGAGGAAAATACTTTTTCAATAAATCTGGTATTCTTTGCAAAATTCTTCATGTATAATTATTTCTTTATTTTTTTTTTACTAAATCACGTCAAAAATGTCTTATTTTTATGTTTTAAATAAAATGTGTTTTATCGGTTAAATGTATGTAAAGCTAATTTTCAGTCGATTTCCGGAATTACTGAAAACCAACTATATTTCCTGCATTTTTAAACATATGACAATTATGATATTGTAAATTATTCAGTGATACTTAGTGCAACGGGATTATTAAAATAACAATATCGATTATTTAATGATTATTTCTCTCCATTGTGTAAAACATTATTTAAAATATACATAATTAACAGTAAGTATTTTATGAATAAATTATTTCATAGCAGTTTTAATAAGTCACATAAAAATGTTTATTCAAAATAATTTATTTTGTTCTGTTTTTGTTTTACAATACACAAATTTGTTAAGCAAGCGATTTCATTTAAAACACGTGTTTCGTTTATATTTTCTACGGATTAATGTTTCTTATAATTTTAAGAGTTTTTGGTTCAATTTAATGACATCCATGTACACATTTACATAAAATATTGGCATTTAATTTTAAAATTATCTTAAATATTGATATAACTTTATTGATGAACAAATCTTGGTCAAAGCTATATCAACTCTCGGGCATCGCCTCACCATACAAACGGCGAGAAGTCACTACCAAGAAGAAGATCTCCAAAGCAACGCACGACACACCCCACCCTTTGCTTGGATATCATAAAATGATCACTCGGCTCAAATCAAGGAGAAGTTTCCTACAGTCGACAACGGAACTGGTGATATCTAAGGCCACCCTGTGGCTGAACATATGGAGAAGCGCAACTGAGGAGAATACTTTGATTACCCCGTAAGAGGACCTAGCCCCTGCACACGACCAGGGGTGGAATATATGAAGGTCCCTTAGACCTGATAATGGCATGGAGTAACGTCATCGACGTCGCCCACTTCTGGGCAGAAAGGATCTGACCCTGTTGTTTCCGAAACGATAATATATCTAAAATATTTAAAAAACTTTAATATAAAATGTTTGATCTAAATTAACATAGTTTAACATTTATTGTTAGTTCAATAATTTTAGAATTTAGTTGAATTTATTCTAATACTAGATTAATTAACATCAACGCAATACAAGTATCAGATTAGATGATAGTGATAAAGGATCCAAAAGAATAAAGACATCCTATATATAAATAAAGCACGAATCATGGTATCTATCATATTGTTTGGTGAGGAAAATATGGTAACCGTCGATAAAATGGCATGGTTTTTATAAAACATTTGCTACAAATTATTGATATACAATCAAACAAAGTTAAAAAATACCTGATATTTACAGATGATACTATATAATTCATAATACAACGGATTATATTCTGAATATCTCTATCATGTTCTGAATTGTACTGAAAAGAATATAAAAAAATAGGCTACATTTTTCGGTGATGCGGTACATATTAAACGAGTCTGTTTTCAGTCTTGAGCCGCTGAAAAATTATGAAACTCGGAAATGATAAATCTGAAACAAGATTGGAAGAATTGAAAACTTTCCACGAGGCGGTTGGCTGGGAGGGAAAAATGTTTATCCGGTTGGAAGGAAGGAGTGCGAAAAGATTGATGAAAAATGTTTGAACTTATTTGATGAAACAAAAAATAATGCGGGTTTTTTTTTTTGAAAATTGGATAAGTATCACTTAGACGAAACGATCTCGAAAAGTTATCTCTCTTTGCAATGATGAAATTGAAAAATTATTGTTTTTCACGTTGTTTCTACAAATATTACATTTCAATAAGAAACTCGCTTCTATCTATTGTTCAAGTTTGTTTTTAATATAATTTTTATTTCAGCTTTATACAGTTGTTTAATTTAATTTAATAATATTTTATTATTATTTATTTAAGAATATATTTTTGTACGTATATCTATAGGTACTCGTTATTTATGCTAGTCAATCGATTGCAATAAAACTTGTATGAGTTGTAATGGGTGCTTGCAAATGTTTCGGTAAAAAACAAGTATATCCAAGTATAAACGATTATATGTGGTCCTATGTCGTTCAAAAAATTACTTTAAAATTTAAAGAGTTCCAAAATGCATGGCGCATGTTACAAAAGCAATATTTGGCAAAAGTATGCAAAATACATATCTTAAAAATAATATTACTGATAACAGAAAAGTGTTTAATTTGTTTTAATGAAGAAGAGTTTTCTCCAGTACGCCGATAAAAAATAAGTGTTTTATTTTTATTTTTAAACTTATAAAAAGTTTATTTGAAGATTAATGTACTAAAAATTTTAGCGGAGTTTTTATGCCGTTCAACGGAATGCGGTAAAAGTTAAATGTCATATTTAACCTTAAATGGTTGCAAAGCGCTTAAAACGTGTATAGGGCAGAAGTATGCAAAATGCATTGCAAAGTTTGCCGCGTTATGTTAGTAAATAAACATAAATACGGAAAGAGTTATAAAGCAAATAAAAACCCTTTATCTGACGGAAAATAATCAATACTCAATAATTGTGTTGCTTTCACGATAAACTGTAATAATTTTATTTTTATTACAATACCTCGTGCGCATACAAACAATTACGTACGTCAAACAAGCCGATCCGAACGTTTCTTCCACCGCAGTAAATAAAATAAGCTCGGTCAGAAATATATGTATTATTTCGTTCCAATCATGCGGCACGTATGAGCTTAATTCACTAATCCTAGCAGTCATAATTGGACAGTACTAATAAATTTGTTGTTGCTACGTACTGTCTCTCCTCACTCTGGACCAGAATATTCCTGAGAGAGAGACAAACGTGTTTTGGGTCCAAAGCGTGATCATTCTCGATACCTGCTGGGTGAAACAAGCTAGGTCTGAGGTATATTAATGATTCAAATTTCTACGTAACTTTGTAAAGGTATCGTGTTTTAGTTATTATTGTTTATATTAAGTTCGCAATGTTGTATTATTATGAAAATTACGCTGAAAATACATTATATTGTTGTCTATTGAAGAGTACTTGATAAGTGTGTCAGAAATTATATATAAAAAAGATTGAATATTTAAAATGGAAATAAAAGCCTTAATGAACAATAAATAACTGAAATTGACTTGGGAATAATTTTTAAATTTACAATTATCATCGGCTTCAGTTTATTTGTTTACTTTAACTATTGAATTTTATTTATTTTATATTTTTTCTTGAGAACTTAAGAGTTATATTTTGACATGTTGCAACAATTTATTAATTAATTATGAATCTTCTTCTTCACCATTTTAAAATAGCCTCCCATAACGTGGTGCACCTTGAACACAAAAATTACTTGATCAAAAATTGGAAAACTAGATTTTTCATTGGTTTTTTGTCAATATATCTTATTGTATTTACAGCTTTTTACTTTTTTTGATACATGTGCAAATGACAAAACTGTATCTAAGATGGTGATTGTTTCTTTCTACGAGAATATTTGGAAAAATCTTCTCTCTTTTCCCATATTCGATCCATATCTCAAGCACATGGTGACGAAAAATTGTCGCCACTTAGTTATGTCAGCCGCCACTGTCTATTTCTCGTTCTATGACATATTTGCAACAGAAAGTCTACTAGTAAACATTTATGGCTCCCAACAACCTCCAAAGCAAAGGTATTCAAAGAATAGGTGGTTCTTGTATCCCAGGTATATTTTTGACTAATTTAATAATCGAATTTTATAAGGAGGAGAATCAGATGAATAGTCCGACGCTTTTGAGATCTGAAACATTTTGTACTTAGGGGGATTTAAATTAAGAAAAAGCACTAACTGAAAACTACTGCATATAATCAATTGATCCTTTTCACAAATGAGAGATTTTTTTTTTTGTTTTGAGTTGATTAAGTTAGCCGTTAAAAAATATAATTAAGTCATCCGTTGAAAAAAATAATATACATAATAATATAATGATTAAGATTATCTTTGTTTTATTTCAAGGCACCTCAATATCCACCAACTAGCTTCAATCAGTAAACGTGTCGCTGTAGGCGCCTGCAAACGGGTCCGCAAACACTCGGACTGGCGGAAACAAACATACAACACCATTGATCTAAGCTTTGCGACTCTTGTGCACATACACATTTGTCATATCGATTCAATGGTCGATATTGATATAAATGCGATTGCTTAGTATTGCGAATTCAATGTCAATGAGATAATAATATGATTAATTTCGCTTAAGAGGTTAAAGGTCTTAACTGTTATACGAAGGATTATGGATTCAAAGAATAAAACAAGTATTTTTTATTTATTTTTTTATCTAAAAACATACACGAGATTGCCGACAGATGGTGATAGTAATTCTGAAGTCTCATATGTGGAATTATATGACGCTTACCATGGTGCATATGGCTAAGCGCTGCATGTGGAGTGTTGATCCGCCAACGTCATAGACTACAGCCTGAGATTCACGCATCATCCTTATTATTACAGAAATTTACTATGCATAGGTGGTCTCCACCGGACGACTTTCGTCTACCACCAATTTTTATTGGCTATGACTGGCATTTACGGGTGAGGGATCAAATTCACACAAACTCAGAGTATTTTAGAGCGCAGAAATCGATTAAAATCCTGTTTTTTTAAATCTCCGTTGGGGATCAAACTCACGACCTTTGGCTTACAAAGCAAACGCTTTGACCATTGAGCTATACTCGCCGGCACATGAAACCACTATAATTAATATAATAACTACTCTACCGATTTCGGTATCATGGGACCATCGTCAGGAGATACTTAAAACTAAACCTTAATACAAAACAGTTAATTGAGGTTACAAAGAAAAGTATAGGGGAGAGGAAAAGTGTAAAAGACATCTTTTGACGAAATAGTTGAATAGAGCCAATTAATTGGAAAAGTAATATATTAAAAAGTTGTCTAAAGGTAAAATTGAATGATTTTTAAGGATTTTTCTATTATTATTGACTTTATAATGTATTCGATTCTCAGGACTTACAATTAATTTGATTCTGTATCAATTTGAAAGGATTCTTTAGGAAAGGCTTATAATAATAAATAAAACATAATTTATGTTTACTTACCAAAAGGATCTTGTGATAACTGAACATTGAACATTCTTCATATACTCTGCATAATGAAAGAACTATCTGAAAATAATAAAAACAATTGATAAATAATAAATCCGAATTTGACTAATCATTCCATTTCATTATATATATCAATTATTTATCACACAAAATATGCTTCAAATACTAAGGCTGCTGTATCATTAAGTCACAAAGTATTTGCCCTAGAAGTCATGGGTAACCATAAATTTTTCTACGTTGACATTTAGATATATATTAACATCCCCGTTTACTTAGAGAACGACTCTATGTCACCGGGATCATCATTGAGACGCACGGTGAAAGGATGATATATAGATGAGCAACACAAAGAATGCTCGGTTCTAGGCAGACAGGACCTCACCTTGTTGTTTTCGACACGATTATATATATAGTCACTTATTACTTTGTATTAAAGTTTAAATTTAATTTTAATTTTTTGGGTTAAAAATAATAAAAACAATAAAATAATTTATTCCAGCAGGATTGGCTGGGTTGTGCAATACCCAATCTGCCATATTTTTTAGAAACATATATATTTATATAGAACATAAAAAATAATATATATATATATATATATATATATATATATATATATATAAACATAATAATTCGTGGTGGTCGCTTTATGATCTCCATCCAGTGATGGCTCAGGAAGGAGTTGAGCCATTTTGAAGCAGCCAGGATGATGGTGTTGTTGGATTTCTTTATTCTGTTCTAGAAGCTGGCAACACGGTGACGCAATAATGCTGGAAATGAGTAGGCTCTGCCCTCCGAAAACATGTCAGATGCCCTACAAAATCTAGGGAGTTGCATAAGTTATCGATATAAATTATTATACGCAACTTTGAGCTTCTCCCACTCTCGTTTAGGATAGCTAGACCAGAGTTCTGAGGTATATAATACCATACAGTGTGCTTTGAGTAGCACTTTCTTGACATAATTACTACTATGGTTGAACCTGCGAGAAAGCATACCGCTACAAACGCTTATTGCTCTTCTTTGCCGCTCTATGTCTTCAATGTCACGTAGGTCATCTGTGGGGATGTGACCCAAGTATTTTATTGAAGACACTGTCGCTAGATTCCTGCCCTCAAGACTCACCGTGGGTATGATTAGTGGTTCATTATTGTGTTTGAAGACACAAACGACTAATTTTGCTGATTTATATTTGAGGTCTTGGGATTCAGCATATTTTTCGCTTAAGTGAAGAAGGCATCGCAATGCATTTTTTGATGGCGATAGAATGACCATATCATCAGCATAGATAAATATAAAAACAATAAAGTTTACCAAACAAATAACGAAAAATTCTTCACATCGTAAAAAACAAATGTGTGAGCCTATATAAGAAATATTCAAAAAAAAATTATTATTGCTTTTTTTAATAAATTCTTTACGATCAACCAATTGATAGTAATTGGTTTTTTGTTTGTCCTCTTTGTTTATTTTTTTAATACAAATTTACCTGATCGCTTCTTTTAAATTTCCTTTTTCTTAATCTCCAATAACGTACATAGCTTAGCATTTTTTACCCTCGCAAAACATACCTTTTGAAAAACAATGTACATAATATTGCCCACAGCGTCTTTAGCTTTAAATATTGCTTTTCCAGCACACAAAGGAGATTTTCTGTGCCATGGATTACCATATTATTAAAAATATTCAAGCATATTGAAAATACATTTGAGGCATCTTTTTATTATTCTGGGATGCTTGGATTTTTTTAAGGATAACAAATTTACCTATAAAAGGTCACCTTTAAAATGTTCTACACAGCAAAACTGATATATTGTTTTGATAAACTTATAAGAAGTATACCTTAAATATTGACATCAGCACGATGTAGCCCTTGCTGACTGGTACCGAAAACCTCGATATACAATCTTTCGTCTCGTATTTCTGATCACTTGTCATACATTTATGAGTTCGCCATATTGTAATTTTGGACAGGTCCGCTCACGAGTTTGTCAGTTATAGACATGGCCACTGGAGCGCTTGGCGAGAGCCGCAGCGCTTGCGAGAGCCCGATCACGAGCGCGTCAGTTATGTGTTGACGACTGAGAAGGTGGCATTACGGCCAGCGTCATGTCATTCCGTTTGGCCGGAAGCTTGTAAAGTTTTAACGTAAATATAATCAATGTGTCTCTAAAAGAATGTCATTTTTTACTGACTTGCTCCTCATCCTGCCCTCATGCGACGTAATAAAACTTTTTTTTGAGAAAAAGGAGGATGTTAATATTTTTAAGCGTTTTTTTAAAGCATTTTCTTTCAAACAGAAAGTCATAGGTTCCACCCCTGACGAAGATTAAAAAAATTTTTTTTTTTGCTCTTAAATACCCCATTTGATCCCACACCCGTAAAATGACAGTCTAGGCCTATTAAATAAAAGTAGTGGAAGACGAAAGTCTTACCGTGTAGAGCACCCATTCAAAGTGAATTTTTGTATTTGGCGTTGGCGGATCAGCACTCAAAATGCAGCGCTTAGGCATATAATGCAAAGTTAACTTTATATAATCAACATATGAGACTTCAGCATTACTATCACCATCTGTCGGTATTCTTAACATTCATATTAAATTCCTGTAAATAATAAGGATGATGCGTGAATCTCGGTCTGTCTATGACGTAGGCGGATCACCACTCCACATGCAGCGCTTAGGCATATGCACCATGGCAAGCATCATCAGTATTCTTATATATGTGTTTACATACACAAATAAAAAACATGCGTTCTGATAACGATCACGGTGACGTAAAGTAGTTTTTCTCTAGTATCGGGGATGTTTATATCTATGATGGGCTTAAAAACTGTAAAAATATTATTAAAACAGACGGGGAATAAAAATAAAGTATCTTACCAAAAGATCAAGCAATTTTCGTAAAATAGTACAATTGTTCTTTGTAACCACAAGGTTTGCATGCCGTTATAAAACAGAGGTTATTTTACTTGAGTTTTGGCAGTGTACAAAAAGTATCCATTTTTAAGACTTGGTACTTCCAGATTTTATAATATAACAAAAAATTAAACCAAGACTGTATTTATTATTTATTTAAAATATAATGTAGGAAAGAAGTTTAACTCAAAGTAATCGAAATATTTAGTTACAGTGATTCTTTTGACTTGCGAGATATTTTTTGAGAAATATTTAATGAAAATTCTGAAAAATATTAAATGTTTATTCTGTGAATTTGTTCATGTAAATTTTCAAGAAAAGTATAAGATAAATAAATAGGCTTTTACAAAAAAAAATATTTATGTAATTATGTGAATTTACGTAGTTTGTACACAAGACTTGTGCTTAGGATTTATGCATTAAATTATAAAGGAATATGTATTTTACAATTCATCGTGTAATATATAACTCAAAGCGCGTTTGCTTTGCAAGCCAAAAGTCATGGGTTCGATTCCCGACGGATATTTAAAAAATATTTTTTTCTGAGCTCGAAAATACCTGTGGTTGGTGTGAATTTGATACCTCATCTGTAAAATGCCAGTCATAGCCTATTCATTAAAATTTGTGGTAGACAAAAGTCATCCGTAAAGACCACCCATTCATTGTAAATTCCTGCAATAATCAGGATGATGCATGAATTTCGGGCTGTGTGAATACGGCATTTACAGATTTCATTTTTTAAAACCAAACGTGATATAAGACAATCGTGACTACCGTTAATCTTAAACATTCGTTTGATCTGTTTTCTTAGTTTCAAGTCTGTTTTTCATACTAAAGTTTTACTGAAAGCATAATTCAGGAAACTTACATTCTAGACAAAGTAAGAAAAAGCTGAAAGTGCTACTTTTTATTTTGTAATATATTATTTTTTCTTCACCGATAGCCACATTTTTGTTGCTGCAAACAGACATTAAGAGGTATATGGTATAATACAAATTACTTTCGTTAGTGCTCTTGCCACTACAATTGGTCACCACACAGTTCTGTCAGCTACCATAGACTATGCCTTGTTCCAAGACATCTATGTACTCCGATATCAACTTGAAATCATATCTGATAGGATAGTCTACAAAGTAACCACTAAAGACTATAAATTTATAGTTAATTTTTTGTACCATATCCGCTCCATATTTGGAGAATATGGACACCACAAATTACCATTAAGTTCTGTGAGCTTAGATTGTCTATACTTTGCACCAGAACACCTATATACCTCGTGGTCTACATGGGAATAAACGGTTCCTGGTAGTCTCCAGAGCAAGAGCCCGCAAACTTGGATAGACTGCGGCTGTAGTACCAGAAAAACATTTGGGTGTTCAATAATCACCGTTTTTAAAGCGATCGGATTCGGATGATTCCAACGCTCCCAGAGCCTGGAATTTTTTTCTGTCCTTAAGAGATTGCTCAACCTTACAGGGGGCATGTAAAGACCTTCGATATAATAAAATAAAGTTAAAAATAGTTATTTTAATTAATGTAGAACTTTCTTATCTGAGTCATATTTAATTATCTTATAATGCTATTTGAAAGGCCTGCAAACAACAGTTCATTTGGTTCTGAATGGTGGCTTACCCAACCAATGACACGCAATAAGAAATAATGTGCTATTCAAACAAATTTAAATCTGCATCATATACTACTTTTTGACGCGGTTGGTGATCGAAAAAGGACCAAGTATAAATGTGCTACTGGGCGATTTTTCTGATAAACTAACTTCACTCACTTACCAATGGAAGATCATCCTGTACGAGTGGTTAGTCTTTGCGACTCGGAAAATGTCACAGTACGTTTATTTCGCGGCCGCACCTGGTTTTCAGGGATTTTCAGAAGGCGACGCTGAAATCTGAATTGTTTATCCCAAGTTACACATGGGCTCCTGAAACTTTGCCGTATAAATTTGCGTTACAGATTTCATAGTCAACAACTGGAGGCTTACGCGGAGTTAAAATTGCTGAAACTACTTAATTTTACATTTCGGCCACTGCGCATAAAACCCGACGAATGAATAATATTATGCGAAAGTTAAAATTATTTAAGGGTCTTCTTATTCATGTTATTTAAGCACAAATATAAATACTCAAGTAAAATAGTAATCATATTGTATACAATAAAAAATATGAACAAAATCATTTTTCATATAAAAGATCGATTTCCATTAGATGAGAGAAGTTTAAGTTCCAACATATTTTCGTTAAAAGTAATTGCTGCCACTCAGTTCTTAAGATGATGTCTATGACGTGTTCCATTACACTTATATACCTTAATGTCTACTTGGAAACATATTTGTTTCTTTAAGACTTTTGGTTTTGACTCCCAGGATTTTGAATAGACACCAGTTGCAGTATTTCAAGTATGTTTTGGGTAAATTGTTCATATATTTTTAAAAGTATCACGTCCAGATAAGCAAGGTCAATTTGGTTCTAAGTAGCAGCTCAACTAAAAAGACAGAACACATTTTTCATGCTCAAATCCTTAACAAAGCAATAACACTATTTATTTTGCGAAAAAACGTTAAAATTGTAGATTCTTGTAAATTTCATGCAACCAAATAATAAATCTAAGTATTAAATATTATAACAATCAATGCTTATGTTTCGTTTGGTTTTGTGCTGAATTTAAAATTAAAAGTGAATTATTTATTTAATCTACGTACAACGTTTCTCCAATCAAGTACAGTACTTTTGTTCTCCGCCGATTTCTTTTTATTCTTGTTTTCTTATTATTTCTCTCGGTTCTTCTCCAGAAAGAAATGATGAATCTTACATGAGCATTGTTTGAGGCAAGAAAGGAAAATGGTAATTTATATCAAAAGCATCTCTTTTTTCTCTCGTTGAAAGAGAATCCTCACAAGAGTATTCGCTTATTGTTAATATTATGAAAAAATATCAATCCAATTTATTTGAACATTATTAGTTATTCTGACGGTGTTAAAATAGTATAAAGCTTCGTTTCATTATATTTCATGTATTTTTAAGATAATCAATTGACATCAGCATGATGTTGACTGGTACCGAAAACCTCAATATACAATCTTTCGTCTCTTGTTTCTGTTCGCTTGTCGTACATTTATGTGTCGCCATATTGGCATTTTGGACAAGTCCGCTCACGGGTGTGTTAGTTACATACATCGCCATTCGGACGCTGGGTGAGAGCCGCAGCGCCGACGAGCGCGCGGAGCGAGTCGTGTCCCGCCCGTCGGCGAAAGCATATTGTATTGTGGCTCAGCCTAATGCTGTGACTAGATCGTGCCCTAAATTTGTAATGTTTTATCGTAAATATATGTCAATGTAAGTAACTTCTTAGGTTTTCACGGCCAGATTTGATAATGTGGCTTTTGGATTTAGCCGTGTGTAGCGAATTTATTCTATCCAATATTTTGATTGCCATTGCAGGGGTCTTCTTCAGGGTTACTAAATCATCAACCCTGAAGAAGGCGGTCGAAATATTGGACAGAAGAAATTCGCTACACACGGCTAAACACAAAATCATATGTTAATGTGCTTTTGAAAAAGTCTTTGTTTTGCTGACCTGCTCCTCATAATACCCTCACGTGACTGAATAATAACCTTTTGAGAGAGATGAGGATGTTACAATATTTTGAAGATTATATTGCCTTCCGATTCATCTATATGTCTGCTAATATTTACATAAATCCGATGCAGCTGTTTAATGGGTCATGAAAACATGTGCTTACGTATAATATTTTAATTTTTATAACTTCTTACGTATAACTTTGTGATAAAAGACGATATGAGGGAGAGGATACAGCCTTCTTTCAGTCAAAAAAAGGGTATTTTCTTCCCATATCCGTAAAATATCTGAAATATAAGAATACCGCGAATTGCCGTGTCACAGTTGTGTAAGCTCAAATTGTTTATACCATGACTCAGTACACCTTAACCCGCCTCACACCTGCATCACACCGGAGGACAATTAAGTCTCCTTGATGACGCGCTCATTCAGATTATGATCAGTTAGCAACTGATAAGTCCAGTGGGAGTCCCCTATGAACAATTGTGGCCACTTCACAGAAGTGCTAAAAGAAACAACCCACGAAAGAGATAAGAATCGCATTCATGGGTTGTAAAGAGATGGAGATGGAAGATTGATTATCTCACCGAAATTACGAGCAAAGATTGTAAGTTCGTGGAATTTTTTTTTAGTGGCCACAGAGTCTGCATATCTCAGATAGGGCCAAGGCGATTCCCTCGAACAGCATCGAAAAGGACTCCTCTTTCTAACGAGAGGAACTGACAGTCCCAGAGAATTTGCTCTGAGGTCTGGAAGGGGGCGCCACAGGGGCAACTAGGGTTTGAAACTAAATTAAATGAGTATAATCTGTCATTAAAAGAGCCGTGCCCAGTCATTAGTTGAGTAGACCAGTGATCAGGGCTTATCAAATTAGCAGTTAGTCTAAAGTAAATGTCCGGAAAGAACAAAAAGGTAGTTCTACCTTTGGTGGAAGATAACCAACGTTTTCGCCATACGGCCGTAAGGGCATCAGCACAAAGTTTTTTTATGGGTATGCTAGAAGCGCTGGGCTGTAGTACGATATCTCCTATCTTAGGTTGTATAAAGCAGCCCGTCGCTGCACCTCCAGATCCAGAGGGGCAATCCTCTCAGTACACCTGTATATCTGAAGTTCTACATGGGAACATATAATAGATGGTTACCGGGGGAGTCCAAGGCGAGAGCGTGCAATTTTGCATAGACTGCGCTTGTAGTACCAGATAAATATTTTTGTGTTAAATAATTAGTGGTTTTGTGATCGATCCTCTGCCACCGAGTCATTGATTATCCTTGCAGGGGTGCTGCCGTTGGATCTGCAAGTGCAGGTGAGCACCGCTATGTCGTTGCTTAGACGTGGCTTCTCTGCGAAGGTCGGGGGTACTTGTCTCAATCCTCCGCAAGGTAAGATCACGAAGGAAATCAAAAAAGAAGTAAGACTGGCGGCGCTCGCAGCATGGCAGAGCAGATGGTCGACCTCGCTCAAGGGTAGACACACATATTCCTTCTTTCCTTCTGTCCTCGATAGAATGGAGATGCCTGGCTTATTCCAAACAACTGGACTAGTCAATTCATGACTGGGCACGGAAATTTTAAGTTTCTCGTTGATATTCAGACTGCCCATGTGGCAGCCCCTTGCAGGACGCTGAACACGTTCTGTGGCATTGTCCAATATTAGATTTAGGGAGGCAAAGGCTCCTTAGCGTAATCCAACAAAAGTCTGGACCGGTTGGATATATCGATCTCATATCTACGGAGCCCAACTACCATGCATTTTCTGTATTCGCGGTGACCTTCGGCGAAGAAGTCTAAAAGTCCAAATTTTAACGTCTGAACTACTAACTTTTACACCCATGTGTGGTGTTGCTCACCAAAACCCGTTACTTGTATAACGAGAATGTGCTCTGAAAACAATGCCTTGGTAAGTGCTCCCAAGGAGCGCAGGTACAATACAACCGGCCCGGGGGCCTAAGGCCCCAAAAAAACAAAAAGCGGTTTCGTGAAAAGATCGATTGATGATTCCGACGCTCCTGAGGCCTGGAATATTTTTTTTCCTTGAGAGGTGGCGCAACCCGACATGTAAAGAGCATAAATTTGTTGAATAAATTTTAAAATAATGCTTGGAAGGGTTTTGAACCCCCGGCGTCTGACTGACAAACAAATGCTTTACCACTGGCTATACCGTCCGGCATATCTTTAACCCTTACATTACGGCTCGATGGAATACAAATTATACTGTCAATTATTAAACTAATATTTGAAGCATAAATGGATTTATCTCGTCTATACTCGTATATCACTGGTTTTTATATCCTTTAGCTATCAGATGATGCATAAAAAATATTCTAAGAAAGTAGCAAAACAATATAACACGGCTACTGATGTAAGCGGTAGGGGAATCTTATGCGCCATTTATCGGGTACAGATACGAACAGGTTAATATTTTTGTTGAAAAAATCACTCAAATATGCCTCAGATACTACAGCAACCATATCAGGCCCTAGTTTCCTGACTTAGAGATCACCGAGAAGGAAATACATTTTTAGGTGACCCTTTAGACAAATATATTATAATGATTCAATACATTTTAACTGCAGGCATGGGGAAAAAAGATTGAAATGCAAAAAAAAACTCGTGAATCTTTTATTATCTTCTACACGAGATAACTTATAACCTGATTTAATTATAAATAAGTAAACCATCCCGATCTATTAAAAAATAAATTGTTTTGAATATTTTTAAAAATATTAACAGTCTTAACTTTGACCTTTTGGTATTATTTATTAGTAAAAGTAACAATTAAACGAGTGTTTTATCAAGGCTCGTTTTTTATACTTTACTGTATCAACAACAACGCCGTTATATACATTATCCTTATTTAATCAAATTGCTTAACTTGGGTATAATGTCAGGTAGATTGAGCCGAGTTTAAAATTTTCTAATCATTCATTCCTAAATTGAATTTTGTGAAACTGATTAAGTTTAACCAGTTAATCGGTCAACATAGACACCGCCGTTTCGATAGAAGAGTTTGAGGTCAATCTAAAGGTCACCCGAATGGGAAAGTTTTCCGATCGAAGTGTTATTATTAATATTTTAAAAGTTTAGGGAAACGAGGTGCTTACCAAACTACTGGATACGACTTCAAAACTTAAAGTTACAATATTTCAAGCAAAGTGGTGAGGATTAAATGGCTTTATCGAAGGGTAAACTTTTCAATCGAAATTACTAGAGACAATAAATATTTCAATAAACTGATTAAGATTCATAGTTAAACGTAAGATATTGAATACAAAGATATACAATCGAGTGATTGATGACATCTTAATTAATATTTTATAAATTATACAATTTTATTAATTGATTACTTGGTTTTGAGCATTACTGTGAAGTTGAGAAAATTACAAAACCATTTGCTTATTTTGAGATGACACAGGTGCATTTTGGAATGCTCCTAACATCTGTTTTTGAGAGTTCATTAATCGATTAATAAACCTTTTTTTAAATCTCCGTCGGGGATCGAACCCACGACCTTTGGCTTACAAAGCGAACGCTTTGACCATTGAGCTATACCCATCGGTCTTTAATGTCTTAGTAAACCAAAATCATCAATTAATACACATACCTCTAAAAAACAGTATTTTACCATCCTTACCTTCTTGCATAACAAATTACAAAATAGCAAAATACTGATGTTATTTTAAAAAATAACTGATATAGTAGCAAATGTTACCTTTGCTGTAAAAATACCTTACTACACAATGTGCATTTATAAAACAATGTGAAATGCCATGTTGCAATGTCACCAGTTATCAATTTCTCATATACTAAAAAAGGTTATCAAAGTAAAACCTTGAAAGTAAAATTTTGGCCCTTCATATTTGGGGAGGGACGCGGTACCAACGATCTCACATTGTTTTAAAACTTACTAGAAGTCAACGTACGCTACTAATTGAAGCACTATAGTATTATTGATATGATTGCATAGGTGGATAAAGCCTATCGTGAGATATATTGTCAGAATTATATATGTCAAGATACGTTCAATGTAAACGAGCAATTGGATCTGTCGTCAACTGTATTATGTCTCTCAATCTGTATGGTTAGATTATGCACGATGCTCTTGGGCGGTAACATGCGGGGATAATGTTTCCAATTAGTGTTGGCAACAAATATTTCAAGTTATTAAACATCTATCGTTATATGATAAACAATGGTATAGATGCAACTTATTCCGTACAGCAGTTCGGGCAGATGATGGTCGAGTGGTCTAGGGTAATGAACTTTGCTGGTTTGCATCCCGCCTCTGCCGATATTTTTTCTGAAAGAATTGATGTGTATAAATAATTTGTTATATTTATAGTATGTGTATATTTAATTACTTATAATAAGTTAATGATCTATAAAAGTAGATAAGAATATTGAAATAATAAAATAATATTCTAATGAATATTTAAAAATCAATATAACAATTGTTTTATCAAAGAGAGATTTCTCGAAATATATTGATTTGAGCCATTGTTTAATTTTACATCCCCGATACTCAAAGGGCGACTTCATATCGCGAAATCTTCATCAAAAGGCATGGTAAAGGGGTGGAGAGCTAGTCACCAATAAAATAACTTTCCGAGAAGTGAATTGTAGTTTATTCAAGATTGACAAACTTCGGTTATCTGCCCGAGACAGAACTTTCTGGGCTCATCACAGGTCATGGACAGATAACGTCTGACTTCAACCGCACCGTAACAAGTTTCGCTGCACCCTCCAACTACGTGTCGGCCATTTGATGAATTATCTGCTGTAACATAACATTTTTTATGTAATCGCATGCAGGAGAGCACAGCCGGTCAAGACCAGTGCACTCTATGACGCTCAGCCAGGGAGGCTGAAAGCTGAATGCGGGAAACGTGTGTTGTCTTCGTGTTTGTGTGCGGGTTGGGGAGATTAAAAGTGTATATTTATCGGTTTCTTGAAGAGATTCAGATTGTAGGAAGGAGGAAACACAGACGCTGGAAGCGCTTTCCAAAGCTTACCGGTGGCATTGAGGAAGGATCTATGGAAACTGCCAGTTCTTGATCGACAACCATTAACCGTTTATGGATGTTCGGCAAGTGTAATACGAGTTTGTCGGTTATGGGTGGGTGCAGGAGGAATTAGCTATTTAAGTGCCGAAGAGCAGCGACCGTGATAATAACGGTAGAAAAGACTTAGTTAACCAATCTTACGCCTGTGTTCCATTGATTGCAGGTTAGACGTAAGAGTGACATTGATTTTCAAACGAATTGCTTTTCTTTAAACTGAGTCAATTAAGTTTAGAAGGTATTATGGGGCTCCAATCCAAAGGTGACTGCCGTATTTAAGGATAGGTCAGATTTGTCTTTTATATAGAAGAAGAAGTTGTTGATCGTTGAAATACCTCAGTGATCTATATAATACACCTAGTTTTTTGGAAGCGAGACCGACTTTATACTTAATTGACTCGTAATATTTGACATTATTCGAGATTGATACGATGTTGATGGAGCTTGCTTTTTGAGGAGAGCTTGCTTTTGAAAGATACTCTTAAACACAGAACACATATTACGTGATCCATGTAAAAACAAGGTAAAGAAATAAACATTAAATGTTTATAATGGATCTCAGAGTGAATGCTGAAAATATTAAAAAAGTAATAATATAGTATTCAAAAATTTTAAACGAGAAATAATAAATGTTTACAAAATATTCATTAACAAAGTAAAGCATGGATCAAAATGTTTCATAACAAACAAACGTATAATTGTGAGTTTTTCCTTTTAATGAATCACGATTATATATTTTATTTAAGAAATATTTTTTCTCAAAAAATTGTGTCTTAGTTCAAATAATAATAAAAAAAATATTTCATTTTAAAAAAATGAATTAACAACGTGTAAAACTAGAAAGAAAAACATAAGATAGTGGTATTGGAAAGAAAATCTTTTGTGCAAAGTCTGTCTGAATATTTTCATATCGGTTTGAAGAATATTTGTTTTCGTTCGAAGAAAAAATTAAAATGAGACTGGGTCGGACCTGTCAAATAAACGACCTCTGTCATTTTAGAAAAAATATTTTGAATTGAATTTTTTATATCGTTTTTCAGATTCTTTATTTTTCCTTGCTGTAATCATATTTCTAAAGCAGACAATAAATTAATTTAAAGCAAATCAATTTCAATTGTCTAATTAAATTCAAGCATTCAGTTATATTATTGTCCAGCGGCAATATTATATAATTACTGGGAATGTCGTTGGATCACTGAAGCTAAATAACATTGAATGCGAACCAAAATTTGAATAGAATGTTGCTTACCACGTTTCGATAGTTGGGTTGAGCCACCCCTTAAGTCGTTGGATATGGCTTAGTGTAAAGCGTTTACATACCATAGCAAAAGTCATTTTTTTTATGTAAACACATACAGGAGAACAGAGCGTGATAGTAATTCTGGAGTCTCATCTGTGAAATTCTATGACGCTTACCATGCTGCATATAGCTAAGTGCTGCATATGGATTGTTGATTCGCCAACGTCATAAACTACAGCCCGAGATCATCCTTTTTACTACCGGAATTGACTATGAATGGGTGGTCTTCACGGGACGACTTCGTCTACCACCAATTTTAATTATTAGGCTTTGACTGGCGTTTTACGGGTGAGGGATCAAATTCACACCAACCAGGGGTATTTTAGAGCTCTTAAATTGATTAAAAAAACTTTTTTTTTAAACTTCCGTCGGGTATCGAACCCTCGACCTTTGGCTTGCAAAGCTAGATTTGATGCCAAATGGCTTAAATAGGATTTAAAATAGTCGATTTGTAAGCTATATTTATATTATTTTGAGCCAACAAATTAATAAAAAAATAATAGCATATTAATTCAATTGGTAGAAGTAAAGTCGTAAGCTCCACGTATTATTTGTGAGTTCCAGTTAAAAATGTATTATTTGTGAGTGCTGGTCTGTTTTCAATGCCGTTGGCGGATTTACATTTTCAATTGGCATTTACAAATGATAGTAAAATTTGTAGAAATACAAGCGATAAATATGAAATTACAGGGAGCGACAAAAAAAGCTGACGGTGTTAAATCAAAACAACGACAAAAACCGTCAGCTTCATTTGCGGCTCCCTGTTTAACATCAACGTAAGATAATTAAACATTAGTTATTAACTGTTAAACAGGCTTTGATGTTTTATTAAAAGCTTTAATTTAATGTGGTGGATTGTTAATTGTTTGATAAATAAAATAAGTCATAACGTCCAGGTTATCAATTTAAAATATTTCATATTTCTTCCCGATTAAAATAAATTAAAAAATAATTGGTCAGAACTTCAAAATTTAATATAAGTTGATCAGAACTTCAAATAATTTGTGGTTTAAGTGAAAAAATATAAATTGAAATTTCTATAAGATTTGTTAATTAAGGTTAGATCAGGTTGAGTTAAATTGGGTTCATATAATTATGAAGAATATATCAAATAATGCATTGTGAAAAAATCAACAAATTTTGATAACATTTTTGAAAAAATATTTATTCGGACCGGAAAAGTACGAGCCTTAAAATTGGTTTTTAAATTGAATTATTATTTGTAATTAGAAGGGCAAAAAAATATTAAAATATATTGACACTTTATTTTTCAAATTTCAGGTTTTCGTGCTCGCTGAAACCTGCCTGAAAGTAGTTGTAATGTCAGGTGTTTCATTTTTAATACTCGGCTGAAGCTTCAGACCACTAAAGGATCGATAGTCGTGTTCTGGGTAAAGGTTTCTTCATTCCCCAGCTGTGTACTGTGGATACAAAAATCACGAACATGACCTTATTTCATCGGATTACAAAAGAGCATTTTTTACAGGATATTTTTGCAATTTATTTTATAAATAAAGAGTTTATGTTTTTTTTATATTTATTCATAATTTCATACTATGAAAAATAATTCATACTGAAACAATACACAAGACGTACTTGGGTTCCCGTATTAGTGAACTTAAAATTATCATCATTCCAAATCCTCTCTCTATAAAAAGAATATGTTTTTTTTTTTTTTATGTAAACGCATGCAGGAGAGCACAACCGGTCAAGACCAGTGCACTCTATGACGCTCAGCCAGGGAGGCTGGACGCTGCATTCGGGAGATTGCAAGTGTATATTTATCTGTTTCTTGAAGAGATCCAGATTGTAGGAAGGAGAAACACAGACGCTGGAAGAGCATTCCATAGCTTACCGGTGGCATTAAGGAAGGAACTTTGGAAGCTGCCAGTTCTTGGTCGACATATATTAACCGTGTATGGATGTTCGGCAAGTGTAAGACGAGTTTGTCGGCTGTGAGTGGGTGCAGGAGGAATTAGTTCTTTAAGTTCCGAAGAGCAGCGACCGTGGTAATAACGGTATTGATTGTAGATTAGACGTAAGGGTGTCATTGTTTATCAAACGAATTGCTCTTCTTTGAACTGAGTCAATTAAGTTTAGAAGGTATTTTGGGGCTCCAATCCAAAGGTGACTGCCGTATTCAAGGATAGGTCGGATTTGTCCTTTATATAGAAAAAGAAGTTGTTTATCGTTGAAATACCGACGTGATCTATATAATACACCTAGTTTTTTGGATGATTGTAATAAACTGTTGTCATAAGGCTCTGTCAACTGAAATGTTACTCACCTTATCTGTTATTAGCTCTGCATCCTAAAAGTATGTTTTACAAATGTATTATCGTGCCATATCCATTAAATATCTGTAACATATGGTCACTACAAATTTCCACTGCTCAATTCTGTCACTTGCTACAGTCTATGCCTCGTTCCAAGACATTTCTGCAACTACAGGTCCACATGAGAACAAATACGGTGTCAGATGATCCTTTAGGCTAAAGCCCGGATACTTGCTGATACTAGACAAACGTGATATTTTTCACGTAAGGGAAGACCAATTCAGACATGAACTCTACGAGTTACATTGGAGGAATAATTTGTTGGAGTCGTCTGTTTGATGAGCATTGGGACCTTCTGTTGCTTGTTTTTATTGCTTTGTTCTAAGTACTTAATTATAAGTACCTATATTTGTGTAAATTGTATTTTATTTTATGATTAATTTTTATTGTGCTTCAGAAACGAATTTAGTCGTTCAAATTTGTAATGTTTCTGTAAGGAACAAAAATGAAATTGAAATTGATGACCTTTTTTTTGTGGCATATATTTGTGTGATTTTGAAATCGTCATTTTTAAGGGATTGAAAGATTGGCCCGACACATGAGAACATACTCGTATATGATACCGGATAACTTCTTGGGAAAAAGTCCAAATACTTGAAGATGCGGTTGCTGTAAATTTAGAGGCATATATTTGAATAATTTGTAAATCATTATTTTAAGGAGATTGAATGATTTCTCGATTTCAAGGCATTTTGATCTCTAAAAACGGTTCAACTCGACAGTAACGAGATGTGAAAAGCAAGAGACAGTGATTTATCCAAGTTTTGTTCCACGCCCATTGTCGATTTACTTTGGTGGTCTTACGAAAACCGCGCCAAAAACTTATTATACTATTACTGCTGAATTGTTGTAAATATAAATAACGTACCATAACATTTTCTATTAATTTATCGTTTAAATAAATGTCAACGCGTAGATATTATATATAATATTTACATATTAAAGTATTTTGTTTGTAAGTGATTATCTGGATGATAGTTTACTTATATTATTATAAGAAAAAAAATTAACTACAAAAGTTTATATTTTAAGAATAATCACAATAAAGAACTTTCTTTAAGGGTAATTTAAATTCCCAGCGCATAAATGTGACGAGGAGCTTTGGCGAAGCTTTACTTAGAGTAGAAAAGCTTTAGTATGTAACAGGCCTACACAACATGTGTTACGGAAATGAACGTAGGTAGCAATATTCCACGCTGTGACTAATGGAAGAAATATTACTATATAGGAACCCGGTAGGAAATAAATTGATACTTAAATTTTCTATTTTAATAGCAAATAGACTGTCTTAATATGCCGTCACTTAGTTTTTTCAATTGTTTATTGTTCATGTTTTTCAATACAAATTTGCACCCAAATACTCACATGGAAACATACAAGTAGAAATATGGTTGTGTAAGACAATCAAGGTGAGAGCTTAAAGACATGAAGATACATCAGCTGCCATATTCGAGATTATTAAGGTTACTTTTAATCAGAATTTTCAAGGGGAATAGATGATTAGCCCAACGCTTCTAAGGCTTTTACCATTTGGTATTTAGATACAGCTTAAATTAATTATTAAAACATTTTTAAAAAAATGATGTACTATCCATGATTTTATTATGAATCATCATAGTATAATTATTTTTTAATTAGTTGAGAACGTCATATTTTATACACATTAGGAACTGATGAAGTTTTTACTGAACACAAAGCCACGATATTCAAGCAAGTAGATAAACAATATTCATGTTAATACAAGATAGGAACTATCTATTTTTTTAATATTGTTCTTAAAATGCGTTTCAAAGTGTTCTGAAAATATAAATAACATTTGTGTTTTTCAACCTTCTTCTTCTTCTTATTTAGCCTCGCCATATCCCATCATCTGGGGTCGGCTCTCCTTGTGCACATTCGCCTTGTTTGTCTGTCCTACGTTGCATTTTTGGCCTACTCCAGAGTTTTCAGATCATTGTCTACAGATGCAGTCCAGGTTGCCTGTGATCTTTCCAGGTCTTCTAGTGCATGTTTTCGTCCACTTCATGTTATTTCATTTCGATGATCTAGAGACAACCGCTATATTGATTAAATAATGTGCCATTTTCATTGGGGTTTTACTAGTCTAAGCATTGTCATTACGAAAAAATAAGGTAAATGCACATTAATTTCTATATTGTGCATTTTTGTAATAATATTGTTAAAAGTAAATTGATTAAAATAATATTGTAATATTGTCAATGATCTATAAAAAGTAGATTAGAATATTGAAATAATAAAATAATATTCTAATAAATAATTTAAAATATCCATATGATAATGTCACCTTGAGACAATATCAAGAAGGTAAAAATTATTCATCAGTAACACAGGTAAATAATTAATTGCAATGTGCGCGACGTACTTACAAGAAGTTATTCTCATCCATTCCATCTATAGTTTCGGTTCGAGACCCGAGTGGTACTTACTAAAAATAAATATACTGTCGGAAATAATAATATTAAGCTTGTGAATAAATGCATTCTGATTGAATAATAAAAAATATACATACTTTGAATATATACTATAGCGACATCTGGCATACGATGATAACTTATATAGAAGATCAGAGACGAGACATCTCAGGAGGAAGAAATTGGCCGGTGGCCGAGCGGTATAATTACCTGGGCAAAATGGTTGGTTCCAAAGGTCCGCGGTTCGCATACCGCTTCCGCCGATATTTTTTCTGAATGATTTGACTCGTTTAAGGATTTTTATGTATAGTTTATGTATATTTAATTGCTTATGATAAAATAGTATTTAAGATGTTTTTTTTTATTTTGAATAAATTGCTTTTATGCGGTTGAATTTCCAAAAACCAATGTGCCTTTAAAGTGATGTAAAAATTCAAAGACTTTTTACTACTCTAAGGAATATGCTACTCAATTATTAGAACGTAAGGCTGATGAGAATCGCCATAGAAAAATGGACGTCTAGTTCACTGAGCAGCCAGACTTGGTTTATATTCCAAGCACATGCGATGGCTGCAACTTTCAAACTTAATATGTGAACAGTTACTACGTGGATGTATTGAACAATACATACGGCGAAGCTTTTGCAGCATTTGAAAAGTTTTGACCAAAAAGGCTAAATTTTTTTTTTCAGGTTATCGTTTTATATTTTATCATAGATAACAGTATTTACTGCTAAGATCTTGAATGTTATACAAACAGAACCTGGTTCAAATTCGCTTGTCCATTTGTATAGTGTGGCTGTATAATTGATTTCAATATTTATCAAAAATCTTCTTGTATTTAAGTATGAAAATTGTGTTTTATTTTCTATCATACATGTTTAAAAATCACTTTCAACGTTTTCGTATTAATATTTACACAAAGGAATGTAAAAGTTCTAAGCGTAAACTAGTATATCTAAAGAATATTCTTGGCTGTATATAGCATACATGAGTATAAAAGTATACACACAGGTATATGACAGGTGCATTGAGTGTGTTTACCCTGGAAATCAGGTTAATGCTACATTAGACCATATTATAACAGCTGTCGTTAACCTATGGCTCTTGAAACACAAAATATTCCACTAACAACATTTGTTAGTTATTAATCACCTTGAAGTTTTGTCAATAACCATGGTTTTGCATCATACTTTTTAAACAATCGTTTGCAAGAGAGTACAACCAGTTGAAACCGATGGGTTTGTGATGCT
Organism: Glossosoma conforme; assembly: GCA_022606575.1. NCBI lineage: Eukaryota > Metazoa > Arthropoda > Insecta > Trichoptera > Glossosomatidae > Glossosoma > Glossosoma conforme. The sequence continues at coordinate 47,230 of JAGTXR010000213.1, read as the reverse complement.
ACAGCAGAACAGCTGGACGCTGTATGCGAAAATTACGTGCTGCGTTTGTTTACAGTTTGGTTAACTAAGTGCATATTGAACTGTTCTTGAAAATATTTTGACTTGAAAAAAATTCACTTTAAAAAACGAATAATTATACAATTTGTTATAGTATTTTTTAATTAATTTAAATAAATACATTTTTAAGGTGATTGACGAGATGTGGAAACGGCAAATCTTACTACACTTCAGTTGGTCGAGATGCAAAGGTAGACCTGACTGGGATATATTTATATTTTGGATGACAATAGAGCATAAACTACAGCTCATTTTATTCTAAGCTTCGAGAACTGTATGTATTCGGTGGAGCTATGGAGGTAGAGGTGACATGGGATGAGGCTAAAACCTTAGCGATAGGCAGAGATTTATGACAACAGTTCGTGAAGGCCATATGCTCCAGAGCTGAAATGAAAAAAAGTTTTTATAAATGTTAGTTCATGTCAGCTCAATACAATATGCGTGTATTTTGTAAAATAGCTATTTTTCAAAAATACGATTTTTGAACTGGTTTATTACAATAGATACGTTTCACAAATTGAAGCATTTTTATGTAAAATAATTCAAAAAATTAAATAAACGTTGCAGAAATAAAAAGGTTTTATAGCGCGCTTGTACGGCATCCACTTGTGGAGTGAAACTTTGATAAAACGTGAAACACGAAGCTCTGGAGGCACTTTCCACAAAGCTCACTAATGGCAGAGCTTTTTCTTCGAACAAACAAAAGTTTTAGGGTCCCAGCACCGGCTTGGATTTAGCAGAAAATAATAAAATTATACTTTTAAAGAGATTGTTTTGTGTTTCCAAGCGTTTATTCACAATAAAGTAATTGCTAGACAGATATTTTTTGTTATTTTTTCGTAAATAATCATCATTTGATATCCGCTTCCCCTTCGTTTACGGAGTATATGATCATGGACTGCTGTCAAATCTCCAGATAAAGATTTTAGGCCACCATGGTTTTTGTGTTATTCCATCTCAGTTTTGCTTTCTAGAGCTCTGCTGAGTACATTAGATCTATAGTTTCCGACAAAATTTCAGGATAGTAATGTCTCGGGGCGTGAAGAATAATATTTTTCAGTTATTCTCTTTTTTTCGTATACCATTCAAATAATGATCTAAATCATTTATAATCAAAGTATAATATATTTGTATTTATGTTATACTTTATTTTTTCCTCTTACAAAAATGCATTTGCCATCAATGAAAGATTCATCAATTTTAACGTTTAAAAACGTAGTAAGCGTATGAACTGACGATACCTATATTGATGGCAAAACTGCAGTCTTACATCAATTGATTTTACAGTACTCAGTATGATCCAAATTATAACAAAGCATACAATATTGATATATTTAATATTGAAATAGATATTAAAATGAATGCTTAAAATATAAATAAGCTCTCATTGAGAACGAAACCGCATTTTCAAAGTATGTCAATATACAGCGCTTTACATAATATTTATTATTATTAGTACTATAAATGAATTTCAAAATGAATTTTTATATTAAATAATTTGCAACGTACTGTCAGAAATAATTTTAAAACTTATTAAATTTGTAATGATGATTTTTTAGATAAATATATTTTTAATACGATTTAATGTTAATATAAAATTATTTTATAAGTCTTAATAATTTTTTTCTTTAAAAAACCTCGCATAAACCTTTTTACGTCACCTGAGCTTTCTATACAGGCCAAGCTTTTCTCGGTTTAAGTACAACGGGTATTCAAGCGGTTCACTCAACTCTGAGGCTCTCGCGGCTAAATATAGAGCCTCGTAATTCCAGAGTGGACAATCAATCTTGCCCCAAGGATTATTTTCTCTTTAAACTCAACACAATGTGCGAGTGTAAAATTCCGCAATGAAATTTCCCCGGCAATGTAAATATCTCAAGATAACGATGCGATGACTCATGGACCTTTCTATGAGCTTAACCCTCCCTTTAGGGCCCTTTCCCACGAACGTCCAATTTTGCAGGATCGCGTTAAGTAGTATACGTGCTACTGTGGTAACATTCACATGAGCATTCGGTTTGCAGGAAACCGCAAAAAATCAATCCGTTCGAAATGTGCTGTATGGTTTTGCCTCTACAAACTGGACGAATGGATCCAATAAAAATACGGAATCAGGTTTAGTTACGTACATATTTTAATAGCAGTGTTTCCAGTAGCGTCTTGCATTTGGTTTTTAATGCATACATTCCGACGTTGTTAACCAAATTGGATTCATCCTTTCTTAAATAACTCATTAGATGACGCAATGTACCTAATCTTGATCGTAGTTTTAGGATTGGGTGAACTCAAAATCTTCTTTTTTTGCATTGCATTCGGCTGCGAAAGTACCACTATAATATCAGAAGAGCATTCAAATCCATTGCGTTTGAATTTTCTTCTCCGACTGCCAATGCTATCCCGTAAAAAACAGGATGCAAGCTTCTTTGTGTGAACACAGGTATGATTTTTGCGGTATCCAATAAAAAATTGATCCTGTTAAACTGGACGTCTGTGGGAAAGGGCCCTTACTGTGCCAACAACATCAGAAAAATTGACAGTTCCGATGCTATGTATTTTCTAGAATATGTGAAAATGTCATTTAAAAACCAGGATAATATAAACATTTGAAATATAGCTTTGATTGATACTGATTGAAGAAAGAATATATAATTTTTTGTAGGTATGTGAAAAAGAAAAAAAAACAGCTTTGGCTTAGTTGCTAAGGCCGTCCTGCCATCAAATGCAGTGCGTTGATACAAGCGTAGCTGAATTCATACTAGCGAAATTTTCGCGAAGCCGCACATGTGCTCGATTCCAACAAGTCTTGTTGCACATGGCAATACGTACGGCTGCGTCACCACTCGGGCAGATACATGACACGGGCGCGCAATTCTATCCCCAATTATTCCACAACGTATTTATTTACATCGCTTCAAATTCATAACTGTACATATTCATAATTTTATTTATTATCATTTAACTATTTCACTTTAACTTACTAATATAACGAAGGACTGTGAAAATTCTGAGCTCAGTATCTTTATTATATATGACATAGATATTCTCATTATTATAGTCGAGTTGTAGTAAATATATATTATCGTAAAGCAATGATTAAACGAGCCATTATATTTCAGGCTACGTACTGTGAAAAAAATACCGGCATGTTGTTCCTTGTAAGTTGAGAGGTGAGTGTAGTTTCTGCTATTAAGATGTCTTTTGCAACAGGTAATAACGCTACATAAAATAACCAAAAATACTATTTATATAGTACAAGTATGCATATAATGAAGGTTTGTAATATATGTGCTACAAAGTTAAGCTTCTATTAAAATAATAATAAAATATTTCACGCCATTAGAGTGGTGGGAATTTATGTTTATTTATTTTTTAAACATAAAAATAAATGCATAATTACACGAAAGAGACAAAAAAACGGGAATCTATTCTATGTTAGCCTCGTAAGTCTAGCACATTTTATCGATTTGCATTTACCAGAGCAGGTCAGACCATTGAGAGGGTTGAGAGTTTCACATTTCTCAGCTTATAGGTCACTGAAAAACGGTAGCCTACAGAAGGAGCTCGCTTTCGCCTTGGAAGCGCTGGAGCGTTTTAAAATTATATGCGCAAAACCTGGGACTGGCAGCTTTACGTGATCAAAACAAAATACCGTACATACAGAGCCAGTATCATAGTTATTCTTCTTTTCGGCTGTGAATCATGCTATCTCAACAAAAGCCAAAACGGCCGTATAATTAGGTTCGAAAACAGATATCTGCGTAAAATACTGGGTCAGTGAAAACTGACAAAACTGCGAAGAAGCAATTTGGGGTGACCATATGTTTCAGATATGGAACGGAAATGGAAAAGATTGATTATTATGTGGCAAAAAAAAAACATTTTTTTATACATTTTTTAAAATTTAAGATGTGTTTGAGATAATTTAGTTATTTGTTATAATTTTTGTGAAAAAAAAAATGTATTTTCATACAAAGCTTCAACATTTTCAAAAAAAATTGTTCGATGATTTTTCGAAAATAATATTTCAATTATAATTAATTATTTACTTACCTTGTTTTTACATGGATCACGTAAGATAAGTTCTCTATTACGAGACTGCAGTTTCGAATAACTCGTGGCCTTTCTCAATCCTTCTCTTGCAAAGAGATAACTGAGCTGCGATAGTACTTTGGTCTCCTAATATAGAATCTTAGGTGATCCATGTTAAAACTCTTATCTTACGTGACCCATGTTAAAACAATGTAAATAAATAAATATTTATAATTGTTAATGGATCTCGAAGTGAATGGTGAAAACATTGAATAAATAATATTTAAATATTTATTTTCGCCAGCATTGACCCACAATGGCTTACTAAAGAAACTGTAAAGCACAGAAGGCTTCAGTCGTGTTGTTTGTAATGGTTCAGTTCATCATTTTTATTGTTGTAATTTATGTCATCCGCAATGTTAACATAAAAGAAGATATCTTACTTCTATGACAAGCTTTATGGCGAACGACGATCGTATCAAATACAATTATTCCAATTAATTGCACTCGCAATGAAGGAAGTCATGTTTACTTTTTATAAAGTCACATACAAGAGAATAGCAACACATCAATTGATATCAGCTTGACAAAGCTCGTTTAGGCTGATGCCGTAAAGCCTCAAAAAACAATAATTTTGTGAATTTTTTTGTTCGCTCGCCTGACATGCACACCGATACTGTTAGTTTTATTTATATAATATTACACGGCGTTTGCGTACGCCATTTTATTTTTATGACAGTTGCTCCATTTCATGTTGGTGCAACTGTCATATTTAATTTGCTTTTTTGCCGTTATTGACTTGGCGGCGCTGGATGTCACAGTGTTCCGGCATTTGTCAGCTGTAAGTTAACGCTCGTCTGGCCGGCGAACCGCCATACCGGTTAGACGAGGAAATCGAGTCTTTAATAAAAATGAATGCGAATCATGCTTCAAAAACAAGTTTTTTGTGTTGTTATTCTGCTCCTGAATCCTTCCTCCACGTGGCCACGTGACGAACCCGTGACATATCGTCTTTTTAAAGACGGGGGATGTCACAATTAAGCAATCGCATTCTGTCAATTATATGACGTTTTCCATTTGTAAGTAAAGCTAAACGCTACATGTGAAGTAATGATTCTTCAACGAAATATATTTTTTCCAGGTGTTCATCCAATAAAACGTGAAATCACTATGACTGGTTTGTGCTTGGAGGAAGAAAAATGTCTAAAACCAAATTTGAATTTAATATCTGGCGTTATACCGGAGAGATCAAATCTACATAAACAAGCGATTAAAAAGCTACGAAATTGTATACAAAATATTTTTCATATTGTATTCGTCGTGGTGCGCACCCGTGGATGAACCTTTGGAAAAAAAAGCAAATTTTCTACTGCTCAGCCAAACTTGCCGTCAATTGATAACATTAAGCGTACCAGGTTATTAAAAGGATATTTCATCTTCACAACTTTTTGAGGATTATTTTTTCAAACAAACTCTAAACTAAAGCCATCATTTTCATTTAATTTGAAATTTAATATAGAAAAGTTTGTTTGTGATTTTTAACAAATTATTCTGCGTAGAAATTTTTTGTTTGGTAACAATTTTAGAATAAAAAAACAAAAAGACACTCTTTAAAAATCCACATACTCGTATATTTCTTAAATCAAGTGTGACTAGATGCTTAATAGCTTAATAAATTTAATTTATAAATGAACATAAAAAAACAATACCCTTAAAAAAATCGAAAATAGTGATGTGAAAATTCTCTAAAGTTTATTTAAGAAAATCGTTTTTCTTATGTGCTTTGATATATTTTAATGGCTTATTTCCAACAAAAAAGTTCAGTCAATTGCGTTGAAACATAAGTCCGAAAATCCGTCTTATAACTTGTCACAAATTTCTCAATTGGTTTATGTGAAAACTTGGTTTTGATTCCGCACCGCTATAAATTAAATGGCGATAAAGCCTGATGCGATTTGTTTCCGAACGGAAGAGTCAAAAGTTTGAAGGAACTTATCCGGTCTCCTTTTTCCTTTTTCCCCCTTATGCCCCATTTATTCCTTTTTCCCTTTTATTTTCCCGTGTAGAGATGAAAACAAAGAAGATATCGTGATCTTTTTCTCTTTTCTCGATCCTTGAGTAGAGAGACTCGAGTTTGCGACACACTGTTGAACAGTTGTTGCCAACAAGTATAAATAAGCAAAAATTACAATACATACATCAATTTATAACAAAGCGAAATCGACTTAAAAATGTGTCAATGGTATTATTCCCACAAAATTATTCAACTCACTAGAAGAATTGGTAAAGATGACCGCGCTGTATATAGAATAGAACTATGGTGCATAAATCGTGGTTCGAATCTCAACGTCTGCCGTTTCTTTTTCTAAAAAATTGACGAGAAAAACGTTTTAAAATAAAATATTTGATGTAGATTTGTATGTTTGTTTTAATTTATTAAAATATTGATATATTTCAAATGTCCATGAAAGATTACAGTTCTGAATCATATTCTAAAAAATAATCCGAAAAATGACAACTTTACAATTTCAAACAATTACAATATTATATGGATTTTAAAATATTTATTAGAATATTATTTTATTTATTTCAATATTCTAATCTTCTTTTATAGATCATTGACTATATTAAAATATTAAAAGTAATTAAATATACACATACTTTAATGCAACAAATTCTTTATACGCATCAATTTGTTCAGAAAAAATATCGGCAGAGGCGGGATGCGAACCAGCGACCTTGGAACCGAACCATTTGTTCAAGTTCATTACCCTTGACCTCTATCGTTATATGATAAGCAATGGTATAAATGAACTTGAACAAATAGGTTGGTTCCAAGGTTCGCTGGTTAGCATCCCGCCTCTGCCGATATTTTTTCTGAACGAATTGATGCGTATAAAGAATTTGTTGCATTATAGTATGTGTATATTAAATTACTTAATGACAATATTAAAATTATAATGAAGTGTACAGAAGTTACTTCACTTATTTATAAATTAAAATATCTACTTAAAATGTTGTTGTTACATACAATATTAATCAAAATATTATTTATCCTACATTCCGAATCTAAAAACATGGAAACAAATGGAAAATCTATTGTTAATATTTTAAACGTTCACTTTGTGATGAAGAAATTCTGTAATAACTACACAGCTCAAATCAAGAGGAAGTTTCCTACATTCGACAACGGAACTGGTTATACTTGAGGCCACCCTGCGGCGGCTGAACATGTGGAGAAGCGCAACTGAGGGGAATACTTGGATTGCCCCGTAAGTGGACCTAGCTCCTGTACACGAACAAGGGTGGAATATATGGAGGTCCCTTACCAGCATTCGGACCGGAGTGTGCAAGACCAGGACACAAATGAAAGCCTGGCAGTTTTACAGCGGACCGACTGTATATGACTGTGGCGTGGAGCAGAACCTGTCACACCTTCTGCAGTGTGCGCTGTGTCCGAGCAGCTGCACCCAGGAAGACCTGATGATGGTCGGGAGTATCGCCATCGACGTTGACCACTTCTGGGCAGACAGGATCTGACCCTGTTGTTTCTGAGACGATTATTTATTTATTTATTACAGAACAGAAGTTCCAACATCAAAGTTACGGAGCATAGAATATACAATACATACATAAAAAAGATAATAAACAGATAAAAATAACATAAAAGAAAAAGAAGATGACACATGTCAATGTCTAAAGATCTAGGAGAACAATACCATCGACAAAAGAGAAAAAGGATGTAAGAAAAGGATCGAGGTGTGCTGGTAGGCCATTTAGGAGCGCCATTGCCGTTTACATTCATATAATATCTGTACACCTTTGACGTTCTTTGATTCAGAGAGAGCGTTTGCTTTGATAACTTTGTGTTACGAATGATTATTGAATATGATAGTTTTTAAATAACTTCTTAGGTTTTCACGGCCAAAAAAGCAAAAGCCACAATACATAGAAGAGTTATTGATAACTGGCCTAGCATTTTATTTTGTTCTTATCGTGTAACCCTTTGACCGCTATAAGTTATTGTACATAAATAATGTATGGAAGAAATCATAAGCAGAACAAATACGAGAGGCTCCATACATCATGTCATGTTGTTGGGAACGAAGGATACGAGGAAACTTTACACCACCTTCATTCGGATCACTTTTTTTTGATGTATTTATTACGCCAAGTTTGATTACAAAACAAAAACAAGTAATATGGTATTTCTTATTTGTGAAATATATTGCTGATGCGGTATCTCTCAGTTACACAATATGCTTTTCTTTTTTATAAATATATTTTAGTGTATTATTTCTCATACTTTTACGGCTATGAATTTTAAGATATTACAGAAAAAAAAACAATGCAATTGTACACACCATAAGCACTCCCGGCAAGAAACTCGCGATTCGCATTATGACATATGATTAGATGACAAGTATTCTGTCACATCTTTTGATGGACTTCTTCTTCGTGTCAGCGACGTCAGATTATTTTTGCCCATTATTTAGCAACAACGATGGCCTTTGTTGCTCAGCATTAGGTATTGAGATGTGCAGCTTGTTGAGCATATGAAGCAGGGTCTTAGGTGTGAGGCGGTCTGCAGGTCTGAATACCACGATGGCCAGAATGGTAGATAAGGTGTTTTTTTATGCCAATATATTAAAAATATAAATACGTTTAAATTTGTGTATAGTTTCTCTGAAATTTAATTAACACTAAATACACATACCAGCAAACCATTTACAACATCGTCAGACGTCTTTATTTTTATGTTTACGGTAACTATCCATTCAATTCATTTGATTCCGAACATTACCCAACTCTTTTTCTTTTAGGGATGCTTTCTTTCCATTCGCTAGAGTCACGGAGGAAAATTGCTGCACTCAAACATTCATTCCTTCTTCTTCGCGGTTCAATTTACAACCCTGGGATTCTTGAATGTTTTAACTTCTATGTTCCAGATAGGTACACCCGTGCTCGTAGCCATCCATTGGTTTTGATCCCAGTTGATGCTTGTGGAGCTTCAAGCACTCAATTTGGTACAACGGCAATGTCGCTCCTAAATGGCCTACCAGCACACCTCGATCCTTTTCTTACATCCTTTTCGAATTTTGTTGATCGTATTGTTCTTCTTGATCTCTGTGGTCTTTGACACGTGTCATCTTCTTATTCTTTTGTGCTATTTTTATTTTTTATTATTTTCTCTATTTATTGTATATTTTTGTTTACTCTGTTTCTAAATATTTGTAAAAATTGGAAATTCGATTCTGTATATAAATAAATAAATAAATAAACATTTATAGCGAGCGTTACGTACAAAACAAACGTCGACATTATAACCAACATTTTCCCCTTAATTTGAATTCAAACACTTTGAAAGTAAAATCCTTGTTGGAACAAGCATTCAGGGAATTTTCATTGAAAGTGTGTTTTTTCATATGGGGCGCCATTAATCTTTCTAGAACGAATGGGCGACGTTTGCCCGAGTTTTGAAGGCAATTCATCAAAAATATTAAAGAAAGGAATACATTTAATCAAACTGCCTCGATTTTGTACGTTGTACTCGTAAATGTGTATTTGTATATTTTTATTTGATCAAAGCATTTGCTTTGCAAGCCAAAGGTCGTGGGTGCCATCCCCGACAGAGATGAAAAAAAAAATGAGCTCTAAAATATCCCAGGTTGGTGTGAATTTGAACACTCACCCGTAAAAAGCCAGTCATAGCCTATTAATCTAAATTGGTTGTAGACGAAAGTCGTCCCGTCAAGACCACCCAGTCATAGTAAATTCCTGTAATAATTAAAGAAGATGCGTGAATCTCGGGCTGTAGTCTATATATATATATAATCGTGTCGGAAACAACAACAGGGTCAGATCCTGTCTGCCCAAAAGCGGGCGACGTCGACGGCGTTACTTCTGGCCATCATCAGGTCTTCCTGGGTGCAGCTATTCGGGCACAGCGCACACTCCAGAAGGTGTGACAGGGTCTGCTCCACGCCGCAGTCACATTCAGTCGGTCCGCCGTAAAACTGCCAGGCCCTCATTTGTGTCTTCGTCTTGCATACTCCGGTCCGAAGTCTGTTAAGGGACCTCCATATATTCCACCCTTGGTCTTGTCCAGGGGCTAGGTCCTCTTTCGGGGCAATCCAAGTGTTACGGACGGCTGATGACTAATAAAACATTAATAAAATACTGATAAAGCACTGATAAAATATTTAGCTTCATTTGCTCTTATTTAGCTTCATTCGACTCTGTTTAGCTTCATTTGACCTAATTTAGTTTCATATACATCTGTTACGTCAATATTGTTTATAATGTTATTTATTATTATATTCTCCGATGTAAATACTCATCTAGACTCGAGCGAAAGACAAGCTGCGAGAGAAAGACAAGCTGCGAGCGAAAGACAAGACAACAGCTGCGAGCTTTGCGCGCGACCCCCTCTTGAACGAAATTGTATAAATACGAGGTGCGACTCGGAATAAAATCAGTCACTTGAAAACACTTGCGAGTTTTACTATCTCCCTCCCTGGGCCTCTGGACTTCACGGCGCCCCCGGCCTACTGCTCTACACGGACAACTACTTGTATGTAGAACTGGAAGCTGCCAAACATCACAGCCCAGGAAGCCGACCGGGATACAGCTGCCTTACAACCAGCTGAAAGAAGTTAGGACTTCGAAGGCGGAGGACCGCAGTCGCAGGTAGAGCGAGTTACCAGTCGAGGTCGACTGGTCGTCTACACCAAGTATTCCCCTCAGTTGCGCTTCGTATAGGTCATGTAGTCTATGACGTTGGCAGATTAACACTCCACATGCAGCGCTTAGCCATATGCACCATGGTAAGCGTCATATAATTCCACGGATGAGACTTGAGAATTATTATCACCATCTGTTGGTTTTCTCGTGTAAACGTTTACATGAAAATACAATTGAGAAGAGTGGAGATCAAGATGCAGGATTTTGATTCTTCAAACCAATCCACCGGATTGATAGTACGAAGAAGAATTGAGTCAAAGATATACCTGAAATAAGCATCCTTAGCATAGAGAAAATAAATAACAATGTTATTTAATTGACATTAAAATTTAATTTTTTCGGCTTAATCTCACCATATTTTGGAGCAAAAATAGAGCAAGTCAGGGAAGTGGATCGGGAAATATGTAGAAAGTAGAGCGCGTACATTTTTCTCATTCCGAGCGGATTCTAGTGCGAAAATCTATGTAGTTCAAGGTAGCCCTGAAAATATGCAAGAATGACCATGATTTTAAAAACAATTCATTAAATATTATTTTTAGTATGTATTTTATTGTGCATTTATTGTTTTGCATTTAATTTAAATTAACTTTTACATGTCAAACTGACCATAGTTTTTCAAGAAAAATAACTAAACAGACTTTCGCATATTGACTCCCAAGTTTAATGAAAAGAGTAACTGACATAAATTAAACGAGCTGATGCTAATCTTAGAACGATGGTGTAATGTTACGTAGCCTTTTCTACCGTAATTGAAATTGCCAAAAGTATAGTTCATTGCAATGTTCGGTGTAGTTTAGGCTCTAAACAACTCTGAGTCTGCAAATTTGCATAGACTGCGGCTGTAGAAGCAGATAAATATTTTGGTTAAATAATTAGCGTTTTCAAGGAGATCAGATGATCAGTCCGATGCTTCCGAGGCCTGGAAGTTCTTTATTGTGTCCTTAACCATTCGCATCGGATCTCGATATATGCCGTCTAAGATTCCCCTACCATTGAAATCGATAGCCGTGATATACCGTTTTGCTACTTTCAGTACTCATGATGACATCTACGGTAGGAACTTGTAACTGCAGACATTTCCTTTATCAACGTACATGTATTCTTTACAGGAATCTGCACAGCATGTAAATAAATGTCGTTAGGTTTCCTCGCAGGAGCGATTTTTTTGTAAACCACATGTGTCAATGCCACCACATGTATGGAGTTATAGTTATATATAATATTTTTTACAAGAAAGAATGTGATATATTTTTAAATAGGTCAGATACGTACATTTATGTTTCAAATACTAGTTTTGAGCAAATAAAAATCCATTGAAAAATTCACGCCGTATTAACAGTATAATTTTTATTCCACCGAGCCGCAACGAAGGGGTTAAGGGGCGGCTCAACTCTACCGGAAATAACTTACCAGCTAAGATTAAATTCAATCTATTTAAAAAAAAAATGTTTGATCGGGATGCGAACCGAAGGTGTCTAAGTGAAAAAAAAAAACGCCTTAACTACTGGACTATGCAACTCGGATATCATATACTAAAATTAAAGCTCAGTCGTTTTACAACGAAGTTTTTTGTTTAATTTTTGAATTAAATATTGACTTACAATTTCACAAATACTTTAGATTTTATACTGTAGCTCAAGTCATTTCTTATAATTGTTGTAGTAAGCGCAGTAAATTTATCTCTTCGTCTAGTATACAAGTACGAGTATATAGTCTTTCTTCAATTTGGTATTTTTTCTCGGATGCGTAAATTAATAAAAAAAATTGAATTACTAAGTTACAAAGTTTGGTTACCATGCGTTCGGATAAGATTTAAGCCGATCGTCTATGTGGGGATTCCCGTGAATCACTAGAGATATAGAACCGAGTGAATGTATGGTCTACCGAATAACTCCCACACCGCGAGAAGAATGATGGCGTAGTTTAAGGAATGGAGCACATCGGTGAGATAGGGGTGCAGAAACTAAGCCACAACACCCATTCGTTACAACACAGAATGGTATATTTACAGTCGAAGGAATCAGCCTTCGATTACATCGACCCAATTTTTCAAAATCATAAAAATCAATCTTTAGAAGGTTTACAGTTTCATTTCATTTTTTGCTCTAAAATTATTTCTAGCTCAATGTAAGAGCAGCAGCAAAGCACTTTTTTATGTAAGGACAAACAGGAGAATACCGACAGATGGTGACATCAATTCTGAAGTCTGATCTGTGCAATTCTATGACCCTTACCATGGTGCATATGGCTAAATGCTGCATGTGGAGTGGTGTTGATCCGCCAACGTCATAGACTACAGCCTGAGATTCACGCATCATCCTTATTATTACAGAAATTTACTATGAATGGGTGGTCTTCATGGGATGACTTTCATCTACCACTTATTTCAATGAAAAGGCTATGACTGGCATGTTGCAGGTGATGGATCAAATTCACACAAACCAGGGTATTTTAGAACTCATAAATCGATGAAAAATATTTGTTTTTTTAATCTCTGTCGTGGATCTAACCTAGACCTTTGGCTTGCAAAGCAAAAGTTTTGACCATTGAGCTATAACTGCCAGCAACTTGCTGCCTATGATTATAATATTCTTATATTTTTATTTAAACTCTTATATCAAGACTGCACTAAAATATATTATTTTCAAGAACATTTTTTTTAAACGATTGGCTTGGACTTTTTGGTCTTAAAAATAACACTTTCAAAAACATTATTCTTCTTTCTATTGTGTTATAAATTTGGAACGTATGTTAACAACAAAAAACAACCTCTCAAATCTGTCAGATGCGACTTAATACATAAAAAAATATATAATTAGTCAGATGCACCCAAAATTTAACTATTTGGTCGTAAAAAGCAGCATAACCTAGTTAATGACACGTAGTTATGCGGTATCCTATTTAATTTATGCTCCTTATTTTATGGTGCTTAATTTCATTGATTTTACAAAAATGTGCATTCAAAATTCCTTTGTCGCTACTCTCTCCGTGACATATTTTAATTTTAATTTATTTAAATTTAAAATCAAAATTACATTTTTTAACTTTGGTTCGTTTAAAAATTACGAGTATAATACAATGCTTACAATCTCTATGAACCAAAAAAATATATACCAATATGGTTGCAAAAGTTTGACGTTTTTCTCCGATTTATTAATGGTGCTGTGATTATATTCCGCTATGAATTGTTAAAAATTAATGTATTTCCATCGCCTAATTCGGCAAAGCATTTTCTTTTTCATAACCGTATCGATCGTTTTTTATTTGCGGTTGTCAAAGACTTGTTGTAGGTCGGAATGTGCGGTTTTCTAACACATTGTAACACAGGCGGGAAATGCGCTATTTTCACATTTTATTACCGCCAGTAAAACCGCGCAACTCGCTAGAGGTTAAAATGCATTTAATACGCCATTGTTTGCGGCAACCATTGCACGGTAGATGCAAATAACTTTACTTTGAACCGCACTATTCAAAATTACTATGAAAAACAATAATAATAATAATTCTACATCATCATCATAATCTCTACTCGACTCATCACACGACTCTACTTCACCAAAATCGTCATTCGGAGGCGTAGTAAATGGATGAGGAGCAAGTCTCTAAGTAAAATAACGCGTCGAGAAGCACATTGTAACTTTTTTTAGGTAAAATGATACTTACAAACTTCGGTTGCCGCTGCCCAGAAGAAAACACTCTGTTTACTCCACACATTTTCCTACATTTCTAAATATGCGTGCTAGACAAGTTAATATAAATGAAAGACAAAAAATCTTATATCGAGACTTCTTGACACCAGCCTACAAGGGTTTTATTTTGTTGATATCACCATATTTGATATTCTAAAATCTAAATGGTCGTCAAGAACTACCACTACAAAGTTCTGTAAGCCGACGTGGTCTTGTCTTATCACATCTAAGGTTGCCCTCTAAAAGCCCCACTGAGAACAATCGATATGTAGTTCTTAACGGCATTCCAGGACGTCAGAAACGAAAGAGCTTGAAACAAATTCAGTTGCAGCTTATGCTCTTTTGCAGCATTTGGAAAAAATGTCCCAGCCAAGTATACCTTCATCTTTTGACTGCAGTTAGTGGAATTCTGCCTTTTCTGTTCCATCATATTAGACAAAGTGAAAGCATCCAACAGATTGTCGTTACTCAATTCAGTTTATTGTCCATGCCTTGTTTCAAAATAACTTTCACTTAAATTTATATTTTGGAAAATAATTTGTTCTTGGCAATTTTAATATCAGAAGTTCGAGGACTTAAAATGAAAAAACATATGTAAAAATCGAAAAAGAAAATTTTACATTAATATATTCATATATTCATATCGGAGCTTTTATGTTGATAAGTTGATGATTAGTTTCACGCTACGAAAGCTTTGTTAATTTTGTCCAGAGAAGCACCTTAACCTAATAAATATTATATTTTTTATCCATATCCATTCCATATGTAGAGCAAATAATCACCATTTATTCGTGCCGCTTAGCTTATTTGCCATTGTCCATACCTTGATCCAAGATCTATTTATTTGGAGCTCCACCTGGGAATGTACGGTTTCCATCGACCTCTGAGGCAGAAATCCAGGAACTCAAAGAGATGCCGGCTGTTATATGCAAGGTAAATTTAGTCGGGAATCGTTGATCACAAAATTTAGAAAGATCAGAGGATAAGCCTGATGCACCTGAGGCCTGGACCATTTTGTTCTAAAAGGTGGCTCAACCTCATATATATTACTAAAGAATAAAATTGAAATACTTGAAAAATTAATTTTTTCTTTTATTATGTGATAATTTTGTAGTAAAACACTATAGCTATTTATATAATTTAATTTATTTACATTTTTATTTACACGCATAAAATACTCGTAGAGTGTTGAAAGTTGTAAGCTCAATGATATTAGCTGAATCGGAATAAACAAAAAGTCAAAAATAATTTCACAGAAAACTGAATGTTTTTTTTTCACAACACAAATATTACTTGAAATTCAATACCGATTTTTTTTTATTATCTCTTAACAAAATATACTATGATATAAGAATATTCAAAAAATCTCTTGTCACTCCAATAAACAGCGTTGTAGGATTCATAGGCATTCAATCATTCAATTACGCGTTAAATTAAGCTCGGTCCATCGAGCTTTGCTGAAAATTTGTTTTCAGGAAAATGAATTTCGCCAATTTCCTGACTGAAAAACATTTTTCCGGCCATAAGCTTTTCTGTTAAACAAAAATAAATAAAAACGGAAAAATTAAATTCTAAATTTTAAAAAGGCTGTGAAAATGGTTATCAAATATTAAAGCATGAGCGATTCCGCAATATCATTAAGTAGTGTTGGTACTTGTCTGTTAAGAGGCAACGTTTGACCTGGTGGGAAGATATACTATCGAAGTAATCTAATATCCAAAGCATATACTTCGGATGCCGTAAGAAAACAGTAACCACAGTTACATTTTCTTAAAGTTTCCAAGCTCGCAGCGTCTTGGAACGTCGTCGGGAACTGTACATCGAATGCACTCGGTGAAATTGGGAGGTAGAGATGACATAAGATAAAGCGAGAACCATGACTTTTATCATAGAATTATAGCGGCAGCTCGTGACGACAATATACGTTAGCTAGAGGAACGGAAACGGTGATTATTATGACGAATTTTAGTATCAATTGATGTTAATCTGCTGTGACAATATGTTTTTAATCAATGCAGGGATCCTCACAACGAATTTAATTAAGTTTGCAGTCTAGTACAAGTGGAAGTAGCATAATAGGTTAAGGTAATAATGACAAGAGTTATGAAAATAAACTTACAGGTTGAAACAGTCATGCACCCATTTTAAGGCTCGATTGATATCTGCAAATAAAAATTATACAAATTAATTTCTATATAAACAACAATGATATTTACGTGTTACGGAATATTAATTAAAAATGCTGTAATAAATAAGTCTTTTGTTATTTTTCATATAAAAGATATAAATGTGAATGTAATGGATATAAATCTTACACGTTGTGACGTTGTGTAAATAACTTAGCCTCCTTTTTAGATTCTTTCAAATCGGTTACTGTTTGATGACAAAAATTTAAATGAATAATCGTTATCTCTTTACAGAACTTTAATCTCTTTTATGTAATTAATTAACTGTAAGTGATGTACCTGTATGTTACAAAAAAGTACAAGAACAATTTCTTGCAAAAAATGATCACATTTTAATAAATTTTAAAAATACATAAATTACTTCTATGGATAAATATTTTTAAAATATATTGTTTCCTAAAATAAAGTATGCTGCGTATTCCATATTATTGTAAAAATTATTAATGTAATTATCATGATACTAATAATGTTCGAGTATATGAATTTTTCAACCCACGCAACTTTTAACAAACTTGAATTTCAATATCCTCCCACGTCGTTTAGTTGTTTCTATAGCTTCTCCATCAATCATTTTTATGTACAACCACTTCTTAACTTTACTTTGAAAAATATATTTTTATTAGAGATAACATTTATAATCTTCTGAAATAAAAAAATACTCGTACTCTCATGAGAACAGAAGGAGTAGCCTGGATGCGAAAGGTGGAGGATCGAAGAGGATGGAGGTTCTTGCGGAAGGATTACGTTCAACAGTAAGCGGACACAGGCTGATGATGATGACTCATGTCATGGCGAAGAGCTTCGTAATATTTTTTTATTAATTAAAATAAGTTTTTGACGAAAGTTGTTCCTTAAATATTATCCATTCATTGTAAACGCCTATAGTAAATGGATGATGTTTGAATGAAGGCATATAGTTAATGACGTTGACGGATCAAATTTACATGCAGCGTAGCCATATGAAACAAAGACAGCGTCATGTAATTTGCAGATGAGATTGCTACATCACTTTTAGCATCTGTCAGTATTTAATTTTTTGTGTGTTACGTAAAAAATACAACAATTTTTAACCCCAAATAAAATAACGTATGTTGAGCTGCTGGGCGGCATAGTCAAGTGGTCAAAGCGTTTCGCATCTCAACTAAGCTTGATTTTCTTAAATTGATTTAATTAAATACAAGCTTTTTACGTGCCCCCAGTTGGATCGAGCCAACCCTTAAGGACAGGAAAATAAAAATTGTCCAGGCTTCGGGAGCCTGATCATTGAACACCACAAATATTTATCTGATACTACACAGCACAAGTCTATGCCAGTGCACAAGCTCTTTCCCTGTAGACTTTTGAAAACCATCTGAATTGCATTGTATGCATCAATGTTTGCTGGCGGGTATAGTTCAATGGTCAAAGCGTTTGCTTTGCAAGCCAAAGGTCGTGTGTTCGATCCCTGACGGAGATTTAAAAAAAAGTTTTTTAATCGATTTCTGAGTTGTACAATAACTTGGTTGGTTTGAGTTAAACGTAAGATGCCAGTCATAGCCTATTTATTAAAATTGGTGGTAGACAAAAGTCATCCCGTGAAGCCACCCATTGATAGTAAATTCTTGTAATAATAAGGATGATGCGTGAATCTCGGGCTGTGGTCTATGACGTTGGAGGATCAACACTTCACATGCAGCGCTTAGCCATATGCACCATGGCCGTAAGCATCATAGAATTCCACAGATGAGACTTTAGAATTACCATCAACACATATCGGTATTCTCCTGTATGTGCTTACATATAAATTATACAGATCCCCTTGTGGACCTTCGGGGATAGAGATGTTGTGGAACAAGGCATTGACAATCTGAGCTTACATAACCGTGAAATAGATATTTTTGGTGTCCATATCCTCCAAATATGGAGCGGAAATGTTTTTTATTAATGTTGAGCTTAGAATAAATAAATAAGTTAAAAAGAGGATATTTCCAAGATGATAAGAGTTTTAGCAAGTGTATCGAGAATTACAGCTACGGTTTCTGCAATGACTGATCATTTTAAAGGCACTTCCCACGCAGATCATAGTTTGAGACTCAAGAAGAGTATGTACGAGCCTTTATAATGCTCGCATTATATCCGGGCTGGCCGATCACATCAATCTTAATTCCATTAGGAGCTGAGCAAATACGTGGGAAGGAACTTTGCCGTAGACACGCGCAACTACAACTGAACAGGTCCGAATGCAAAAAAAATACATATTGTTTAAAGCAATTTTTTAATGTTGTGATCACCTGAGGTATGAAATATGCCGTTAGGGATCTTATAAGAAAAGCTTTATAAATTTGAATCAATATTCAATTCTGCAGGCGGGTATAGCTCAATAGTCAAAGCGTTTGCTTTGCAAGCCAAATATCGTGGGTTCGATCCCAGACGGAGATTAAAAATAAAAAAGATTACAATCTAATTTCAATCATCATACTTATTTTTTTTTAAATTTCCTTTTTAATAAACGATTTGAAAAAAATCATTTAGAGTCTTTTAATGAACGTTGAGCTTCTTATTACTATAAATGTAAATGAAAATAATTGTAAAGTAATGGTTTTTTACGTAATGTATAGTTATTTCCAAAAATAGTTATGCCAAGCTCTGATAATTCTATACCATTAAAATAAAACAAAAAATAAATGTTTTATTAACACGTGCGTTTAACGAAACCAACATAGAATAAACCCATTCTTAATTATTTTTCGTGTCTTTCATAATGTAATTTGCAGGGTGCCACGCACAACCATTTTTCTATGTGTAAAAAAATATATATCTTGAAGAGAATGTATTAAAAAATTGTATTTTTTTTATTAAGGTATTTATTTGTTTGTCAATGCTAGCATATTTTTTTTAAATACAGAAATATTTTATTAATAATTAAAAATAATTTTATTTAATTAAATCCATAGTTATTTATTTTGTTCCCACAATTTATTGTAAGCTAAGCTATTAAATTAAAATATAAATATATAAAAACATAACAAGTTTAATAATATGCAACCTTCCTGAATCCATCACTTTCGTTAGCCATGAGGGTGCGGTGCTACGCCGTAGAGCTTTTAGCGGAACTCCCGTTGTTGATCAACTAATAACGACGAGAACAAGTTCTAAATTTTCATGGGCTACGCTCACGTTAATTTATAATGTACTCGTACAGTGGCACATGCAGTGGTGTAACGTACTGTGAACTCAACCACTTGAATAATTTATTGGGCACGTTGCATATGATGTTTGGGTAAAATAATGGCCAGTACACTGAAATGGAACAAAAACGAGTACAGTACTTTATACACATTTTGTAAAGTGTAAAAATATTCATTGGGTCATCATCATCGTCATTCATCATCAGCCTGTGTCCGTCCACTGTTGAAAGTAGGCCTCCTGCATGAGTCTCCATCTTCTTTGATCCTCCGCCTTCCGCATCCAGGTCACTCCCACTTTTCTTCTTATATCGTCAGTCCATCTTGTAGGGGGTCGGCTAATGCTTCGTTTGAATCTGACAGGAAGTCTTACCCATAAAATAAAAATTACTCAGCGTGCTATGGAGAGATCTATGCTCGGAGTGTCGCCAACGCAGAAGAACTTAAGTAGTGGGTGCTACCCAACGAATAAGCACACTCAAGTGACAATGAACAGGACATATCTGTTGAAGAGACGACGGTCGATGGGGAAGAAAAGTATTGGAATCGCACCCAAGAACTGGCAAGCGAAGCAGTGTGTCACAGAAATAAGAAAAATTTGATCACATATATTTAATTTTAAAAATAATATATTTATGAAACTTATAAACGGCTAATAAGACGCAATCGTAGAAAATTTGAATCTAAGAAAAGTAATGAAAAACGAAGCAAATGTCAGTGATAAAGTCATCTGATAAATATGAAATTCCATTCCATAGACAAAGCAATTATAAGAAAGAAACTAAATGTTAACGGTTTCATTATGTCAAAATTACATATAACTTACCAAATTCCTTACAACTTTCGAATGGCTCTCATACGTTTATTGAGATAAACATTAATATTAAAAATATAAGTTTATAAAAATAAACCGTTAACTTAACCGATTAATGTTGTCCACGTGTAAATTAATGGGATGTGAACGTTGGTGATTCAAAATTGTACATGCAACTTTTAAACGATACTTAAAAATGACAAACTAAGTAGAATTAACATAGCAAATCTCTATTATCGTATGTTGTCAGTATATATTATATGTGAATACATAGAAAAACTGTAAAAATGCGTTAAACAAATTTATTTTTTAGTACACACATCTTGCGCGCACGCACCGAGCTGTGCCTTAACCCATTAACCGCACGTCAGTTGTGCTTCTTGTCAAGCCGGTCTGATTCCCGTTGCGGTAAGTACTGAATAATGCAGACCTCTACGCGAAAACTTATAAATAAACCACGCGAGACGAGGGTCAAGCTGGTGACCAGACTCTACAAGATGTTTTAAGGGTCCACCGGAAGCAACGCTAGACCCTGAAGCTCTCTCAAGCTTCCTGAAACATCCTGAAATATGTATTTCATTTACGTGCAAGATAATTACACTAACTTAATTATTCTAGCGCTGAAAGATTGCTTGACCATAATAATCATCGATTTAGATGTTTTCTTATTTAACTGCAGCATATGAATATCACTAGCCGACGCTATATAGATTTAAGCCAACTTAATCCGCCTCGTCCCGTCTCAGCTATGCATACCGAGTAAATTATATATATATGGTTCTCTAATGGCCTTACAAGACAGTACTTGATTAAAATGCATCTGTATTTAGTGATCTTTTGCAGCATTCATAATAAATGTAACAGTATGTCTCAGGTTATATCTTGAAAGATTTGTGTCCTAATTTTCATCAATTGATACACATACAAATTTGCAGGAATCAACAAAACACCCAGTAGCCCCATTTAATTGTGCAATAGACATGATATATCTGAAATGACGGTCGATGGGAAATAAAAATGTTGGATTGGCATCGAATAATTGACAAACGAATCGTTTTTTGACCCACTGCAAGATAAACGGGAGTGGCCTGGATGCGGATGGTGGAGAATCGAAAAAGATGGAGACTCATGCGGGTGGCCTACGTTCAACAGTGAACGGACACAGGTTGACGATAACCAAAACACTCAATTGTCGGATCACGAAAAACTACGTAAAGCCTTTTGATATAGTAGTTTTACTTACGTGTAAGAGAATTAAATGAGCTCTATTTTTTCTCTGTAAAACATATTAAAAGTAGGTGTTAATCTTCCTACATAATATTTGCGATGTAAATGAAAGTAAATTTAAGCATTATTTTTATGACAAACACGAAGTTAAAATAAATTTTATTAAGTCAGATAAAATTTTCATCTTTAATAATAAAATAAATTTGATAATGATACTCGACTCATGTAGTCTATAAATTGAAATATTATATTTGTCTAGCTCACGCTCAGGTTAAACGCTCGAGTTCTTCAAAATTTGACCCAAAGAATGTAATAAATTACTCAGACCGTTACGGTGAATTTCAGACTATTTATACATTTTCAGGAATATTTTAGATCGTTTTACAAGCGGCGCTGAAATGCCTGAAAATTTTATTCCTTTATTGACATTTGATAATGACTCACCTTGAATATGACTTTCTTTAATATCACGTAGCACACAGAAATGGCATTCAATACAACAGCTATACGACTTTGAAATACAATTCGTCAAATTGTATATTATTCATATAATCAGAAGTCATGCAAAACCTGCAGACTGCGTATTCGAATTTCTGTTATTAAATAAAAAAAACACGTTTTTGTTGTTGTTGCAAAAACACAAGAGAGCCGGGACGTGTCACAGATGCGGCTTTGTTCCGTCTCTGGGAAATGACTGAAGTCTTCTATCTAAAATAAATTACAATGTGTTTCTCGAAAAGGTCTTGGTGTTGGCATTCTACTCTTTATCCATCCATACATGCGTTCCGATGACGATACCGGTAATATGGTGTCACCTTTTTAATTAAAGAGGGATGTCAATTTCTTCTTCACGTATCTGCTCCCAAGTATGGTCGACATAATTTGCCACCATAAAATTCTCTCAACCATCATTTTTTCAATTGCCTGGTCTTGTTTCAAATTTGAATCAAAGAGCTCCTGAAAAAGTGGAGAAAATAGTAGCTGTAGTTTATGTTATCTAACAACGTCTTTAAAACATAATTAAACTTGGTCCACTTTGCATTGTTATTGATAAGTCAAAACATCGTATCCTTATTACTTTTCCCTGATGATCTCATAATTCACTTTAAGGTTCCTCTGACTTGATCGAGTTGATAAGAATATAATATTGAATATGAAATGTATTTGATAGGATAAACATGTATTTTAAGTACAGAAAATTTTTAAAATTGTTTCGAAAATGTTAAAAAAAAACATACGTGTACCAACTAAACGTATATGTTTCGAGTTACAGATCATATTTTTACTGAGAGGATTAAATTCAAATAATATTTAAATTTTCTTTATTTCTTAATATATTATTCACGCTTATCACCGACACGTGTCAACCATCACTAGGGTATATAGAGTATGAACCAAAATTGACTAAGCTAGTTTATCCCAAATTTACGATGAAATAATCGAGGTATCTTTAAACGAACAATAATCTTCATCAAATCCCTTACATCCATCAAATAATCAAAATCAAAGGACACCTTTTGTCAAAATAACTAAGTTTATAAATGAAGTTAAAATAAAATAAAGCAAAAGTACTGACTGCCAAATTATAAACAAAGATATGTATTTTATTTATCTTCAACAAATCTAATTATCAAACATTTTCAAATATGTAAATAAAATTGTGGAACTTAAACAAGAATTATCGATCGATAAAATTGAATAAATTGTTCAATACGTTATTGAAAGAAAAGACGTTTATGTAAGCATGTCATACATGTCGATTTATAACAAAAGAAGAAGATAAGTAAAATCAAGAAGAAGTTTCCTAACGTTGAAAATGGAACTGGTGATACCTCAGGCCACCTTGTGGCTGAACATGTGAGAAGCGCAACTGAGGGAAATTCTTGGATTGCCCCGAAAGATGACTTAGCCCCTGGACACGACCAGGGGTGGAATATATAGAGTTCCCTAAACAGACTTTTGACCGAAGTATGCAAGACGAGGACACAAATGAAAGCCTGGCAGTTTTACAGCGAACCGACTGAATGTGACTGCGGCGTGAAGCAGACCCTGTCACACCTTCCGGAGTGTGTGTTGTGTTCCAGTAGCTGCACGCAGGAAGACCTGACGATGGCCGGAAATAGTATCATCGACATTGCCCACTTTTGAGCATATAGGATCTGACCCTGTTGTTTCCGAAAAATTATATGTATATTATAACAAAAGGTTGATTATCACTGAAAAATAGATAGTTGCCAGAAATAATTTTGTATGTCTAGAAGTTGATTTATAACCTTATGATGAATAATGACCTTCACATTATTTAT
Source organism: Glossosoma conforme (assembly GCA_022606575.1). Classification (NCBI taxonomy): domain Eukaryota; kingdom Metazoa; phylum Arthropoda; class Insecta; order Trichoptera; family Glossosomatidae; genus Glossosoma; species Glossosoma conforme. The sequence continues at coordinate 23,014 of JAGTXR010000213.1, read as the reverse complement.
TTCTATGTTGAAATGAAAATGACTTTCAAATAGAAGAGCATAACATGAATTATATTCACATAGAAATATTTTATATTCGAATATTTTGTTTTTCATCCGTATACTTAGTACATGAATATATCATGAGAGCATGTTCGTTGATTTGAACGATTTTTATGTAAAATCTTTTTTTTGTTTGCAAGATATGATACAATGAAAACAACATAGAAATCTCGATTATTATTTCACTTAAAACGATAAATTTCTAAGACAATACTGACCTCATAATTTACTGTGATAATATGATGGTTGAATTCTTAAATTTATAATTTTAATTCAATTTTAATTAAAAAATTGACAAATTGAAAAAATTTACTTTTGATTCACATTTATTTTAAGCAATGACATGTTTCGGCCTACATGGAAACCATCTTCAATAATGGCTAAATCAAACTTATATTACTCAAATTAACTAGCAGTGGCTTATATTGGTATGTATAAGTAAAAGTTCCTACGTTAGTGAATACATATTTACAGATTGTTTATGTGTGCTTGTAAAACCAATGAAAAAAGACATTATAAAATCAAGGGGTATGTGTTATCTTAATGTGTTAAATCTATAAAATATTACATCTTTGTATTCACTGGAACTGACATTGGAAGAAAGAAGTGCAGCGCAGTTCATACATAAATGGTCGTATCATAATAAAAACTCGGTTAATAAATTGACTATATTATTTATACTCGTAATTTGTTTGCCGTATGTGACTACGAAGAGAACTTTTTGTAAGATGACTTCGAATGATCATTTAGTCAAAAGCTCCCGTCACTGAGCTTTTAATGATCATTGCGGGCCTAATTAAAAAGCTCGGCCGCTGCTTGAGCGGATCGTAAAATTTCCGCAAAGCTTTTACCGGGCGGGAGAAGCTTTTAAGTTTATGAGTTGCTGGTTCCCTCCCGCCCTCCCCCCGGCCACATGATATTCCATAAATATGTAATCGCAGACCTTCCGGAGCGATCTGCATAATGTATCCTCTCGTTACTAACGAAGATTAACAAGCAAAAAATACACATCTGTATACTTGAATACTTGTATATTACATATTCTTTTAATACCAACTCTTTATCGAGTCAATTCAGACTGGTGCTGAAAAGCCTTGATACGCGATCTTTTATCTCTTAATTTTGTTCGCCCGTATGACACGTACAATTGTACATGGACATGAAAAAAATTTACAAAAACTTCAATTATATATTTTAACGTTCAAGTTGCTTATATTGAATTGGTTAAACATTCATTTATTTTTTGGGGAAATTTTTAAAGAGATTCAATAAAAAACTTTATATAAAAAAACTAAACGCATATTCGCGTTCGTTCAAAATCACAAATATCACGAATTATTGAACAAAGCAACCAAAAAATGAGATTTCAGGTAAAGTACGGATCAAATGAATATCATGATTAAGTAATATGTTTATTTTTTTACAAATTCAAAGTCATGTAAGGCAGTCGATCGTGGCCAAGTAATCTCTTTGTGTTTGCCCTTAACTCAAGAAACTCAAACAAATCATGAGTATTATATTATATACGAGTATGTCTTATCTCAACCGTGCGTAAAAAAGGAAAATTCTTAAACAAGTAGAAGAGTTTATCCCCCACTTGTAAAGTAAAAAGAAAACACAGCACTCTAGATGCTTGGAGAATGTTCGAGAAGAAAGGAATGCAAAGCACACTCACGACTAAGAAATTTTCTGTCTTCGGTTTTGTCGAGATTTTTCCCCTTCTCGGAATGGCAGATGTGTATAAATATTTGGGTGAAATATTTGCAGCGAAAAAAAAAAAACACACTCGGTAAATTGAAAAATTTAAGGCAAACATGGCACGTAAACAGTGTTTTTTACGTGGCGCACTCAATTCGAATTTCACAATTTCGATTTAAATTATTGATACAAAGTTGTATGCCTAAGATTTTTTTGTATGCTTAACTGAATTACTTTATGAAAATATCAACATGTAGATATCTTTATATGCGTAAATACAAGAATGTTGCATTAGTTACAAGATTTATGACTCAAGAACGGCTGGACCGATTTTCATGAAATTTGATTTTTCGTATTAGTCTTGATTTTAAAAAGAAAAATATTTATGAAAACGACAAGAAAAAAGACAGGAAATAATTATGAATGAAATTTATTTCCTCTTTGATTTTTAATTTTTTTAAATGTAATTCCTGGAAAGATCACGTCACGAACAATGAGATTCTCAACATAATCAAAAAAGATAGGCACCTCGTAAGAACCATCTTAGAGAGGCAAGCCCGATGGATCGGTCACATCATGCGCCACGACGGTCTTTTTCACGACATTGTGGAAGGGATGGTTGAGAGTAGAAACTGCAAAGGGCGACCTAGACGGGAGTATTTGCAGCAAGTGTTCGAGGACATGAGCTGTGGCTCTTAAACTGAGCTAAATAGGATTGCAGAGGATCAAGAAGAGTGAAGATCGGGATGCAAGATTTTGTTGCTGCAAACCAATCCACCGGATTGATACTACGAAGAAGATATGTAAAACCCCAATGGGCCTATAAGTATTATATTTATATTTCAATGATTATTTTTCTTTATTACAATCACAAAACATGACGTTCAATTACACATTTAGGTCAGGTGAGCAGTGAAATTCCAATATTTATTCAGGACATATACATAAATGTTTCATAACGTGAATTTAAAAGCACGATAAAAATAATATTTTAATGAAATTATTGTGTCACGTCGAAACCGTTAAATTCTAAGCGAATTTGAAAAGGTAATAAAATTGCAAAACGTATGGAGCTGAGGAAAACGATAAAATACATGTTTAACTAGCTAAGCTTTAATTTATGTTACCTTATTTTAAACTGAAAATTCATTCTTTTTTAACAGTATTTAATTAATTAGATTTTTCAATCGTAATTTGCAGTAAAATTCCATAATTACTATGTTGAGAGTAAAATTTATCCAGTGACAAAAGCATACCGTTTAAGCGGACCAAAACATGGATGGATCATCGCCTGATGATGACCGTGTGTCGCTGGTTGGGTGAACCTACTCCTTAATATCAAATAGTACAGCATCCGGGAATTATCACCCGATATTATTAGAAAATCAAATAAACAAATCATTCAAAAATATGCTTCGGATACTTTAGTTGGCAAAGTCATTGAAATGACTTTGATTGGACCATATAAGCTGACAAAACTTAGAACGGCAATTTGTATTGACCATATGTCCCATATATGATAACATAAAGTCTTAGATTAATTTACAACATCTAATCGTGTTATTCTTTTTTATTCAAGTTTTATATACCTACTACCTACCTACATACTCTGAATTTTAATGCTGAATTCTAAAAAAATTTTTTTTTGTTCTCAACGACAATCTTAGTTAAGACAACGTATTATCCGTGAGCTCCAATGATATGTATTTTATTTTCATCGCTGCAAATGAATAAGTATACATTACTATAATTTTATTTAATACTTAATAACATTACGGAGGAATATGATAACATATATGAGAAAAAATGAGTATCTTTAGTGTATATTTCACTGTTTTATTTGTTAATGTTTCAACTTCCGAAATAAGCCATTTCATTTTATTTCGAAGGTTTTCGCAGCCAGATTTGGAATCATAGTTTTCGAGAATTTCAGAAGGAAATTTCATTCTTCTCACAAATACTTGCCAGTGGGTATAGTTCAATGGTCAAAGCGTTTGCTTTGCAAGTCAAAGGTCGTGGGTTCGATCCCCGGTGAAGATTTAAAAAATATATTTTTTAAATCGATTTCTGAGCTCTAAAACACCCCCGTTGGTGTGAATTTGATCATATAACCTTGAAAGGCCAGTCATAGCTTATTCATTTAAATAGTGGTAAATGAAATTCTTCTCGTGAAAACCACCCATTCGTAGTTAATTTCTGTAATAATAAGGGTGATGCATGAATCTCGGGCTGTAGTGTATGAAGTTGGCGGATTAGCACCCACATGCAGCGCTTAGCCATATGCACTTTAGTAAGCGACATAGAATTCCATAGATGAGACATCAGAAGTACTATCACCATCTGTCGGTATTCTCCTGTATGTGCTTACATACAAATAAAAAAAATAAACCGCCATTGAATGGTTCATATTTATAGTTGGCGTATTTGATAATCTTAAAGTCTAGGAAGGCGAATCATCATGCAAACATGTAGAATTGGTATCTTTAGGTAGCTAAGTGCACTTTCACAAACGTTGTGTACAATAAGATGGTTTCATCAACTCTAAAGGTGCAACGACGGTCAAAAAAAAAATTGCCATACATGGCTTAAACCAAAAGCCACGTTTTCAAGCCATTATAAGGTGTAGGTTTTTGATACATATAAGATTTTATAAAATAAGGGAGTAACAGTGTTTGTTTGTTTAATTTAATATGCTTAACCTATATAAACTACACTTTATATAATCTCGCATGTGTTTAAAGAAAAACACACACTTGAAAATGGTTTCTCGACAAAGAAGTCGGAAATAAAAATTACACTTATAAAACAAAAATCGTAATTGATATTTACTCGTTTTTATTAAAGATGCAATGGCCTAGATTATAAGTGGAGTTACGTATTAAAAATAGTTAATAACTTTTCGAGTTGTTTATAATTATTTATTACCCTATTAACACGGCTGGTTCCGTTTTCTTGTAAGTGTACAACTATTTTATTTAAGTAATATGTTCTTATCGTTTCAGTTAACAACCACTTTCCTTAGAACATGCTAGAAAGTCCCTGAAAAGTCGTGAAATCAAGGTGAACTTTACGCAATAAAAATCGAAAAGAATTGCCTTAATATCAGACATTCAATGTTTTTATTTATTTTTGTAAGCCACCAAGATGATTGTCTTCAATTAGTATAATTTTTTTAATTAGCTCCTTATTTGGATAGCTAGAAATCATCATCAAATTTATTTGCCTACTTTAAAAGTAAAAAAGGTTTTACGAAAACCGTCTTTTATAATCAAACTCTCGTTCAATTGCCTCAATCAAGCAAAATTAGAGTAAATTCACTACTTCAATTGGTTTACAAATGTTGCTTACCGCTTGCAATTTTTGTGATACTTCTAAGGAATAAATCATTCAGGTTCGGGAGCGCCTGCTTAAATATCCTAATTCTTAAAAATAACTTAATTTTAAATTACGAAAAAAGTGTCTCAAATATTGTACAACAACCTAGTGTGCAAGACTGCCATTATAGAGATTGCCGAAAATGATATATATTATTGATATCAGCTCAATATAGCCATTGCAGGTTAGTACCGAAAAGCCTACATATAATCTTTCGTCTTTTTTTTGTTCGCTCGTCGGACACGCATTTTACGCCATTTTGCTGGTTTTGACAGAATATAATTCGTCAATGGGCTGACAAGTGATAAAAAGGCACTCCGTTGTTACGAAACTCTTCAATTTACTTCGGCTGGGCTCTCAACTGACGCAGATCGTTCATTGTCCGTGGCCTGAGCCAAATACAAAAGTTTGTCAATTTTTATCTAAAATGTATCACAATGTTCTTCTAAAAAAGCATTTGTGTTGCTCATATGCTCCTATTCCTCCATCACGTGTTCTGATAACGATCCCGGGGACGTGAAATTACTTTTACTTTAGTGAAAGCATAGTTTTATTTCTTTATGTACAGAATCGAAATTCCATTGTTTTTTTACAAATATACAGAAAAATTAGTATTCATAAATAAACAATAAATAGAGAAAAAAGAATAATAAATAAAAATTACACATAAGAATAAGAAGGTGACATGTGTCAAAGATCACAGAGATCAAGGAGAACAATACCATCAACAAAAGATTATGTAATGTATTTACTATCGAGGTTAATAATATAAAGTATACCTACATCATTTACAATTTCAAAATTAATGCTTACCAATGAATGACTTTACATGCAACAATATTAACAATAAAATTCAAATAAAAGAACTCATACATGACTCGATCAAAGATCTCAACCAATTAGTACAAAATTTTGAAAACACACTTACAACTTACCATATGAATAAATTTTAATGATATTATTTTATATTCTAAAAAATGTATATATGCAACACTTAAATCAAAGATGAATCCCACGTCACACACAAGATCTACCTTTAAGTGGCGTGGAAAGCGAATTTCCAAAAAAAATAAACAAAAAAAAAAAAAAAAATGAATGTAATACTGTCAATAAAATCTTAAATGTATCCTATTATATTTGATTAAATAAAAAAAAAAAAAAAAAGAGGAAAAGGATGTAAGAAAAGGATCGAGGTGTGCTGGTAGGCTATTTAAGAGCGACATTGCCGTTGAACCAAATTGAGTGCTTGAAGCTACACAAGCCTCGACTGGGATCAAAAACAATGGATGGCTACGAGCACGGGTGTACCTATCTGGAACATAGAAGTTAAAACATTCAAGAATCCCAGGGTTGTGAATTGAACCGCGAAGAAGAAGGAATGAATGTTTGAGTGCAGTAATTTGCCTCCGGGACTCTAGCGAATGGAAAGAAAACATCCCTAGAAGAAAAAGAGTTGGATAATGTTCGGAATTAGATGAATTGAATGGATAGTTGCCGTAAATATATAAATAAAGACGTCGGAGAAATTTTTTATGAATTTTTTCGAGCATGAAAATGTATTTGGATTTATTGGGATTCCAAGCTAGGCTCCCATATTCCAGAACAGATAAAACGAGTAAAGAATAGAGAGTACGAAAAATTGGAGGGTTATGAAATTGACTAGCCTGGCGGGTGATGAATCCGAGAAGTTTATTGGCGCGTGAAGTTAAATTGATTATGTGAGTATGGAAAGTAAATAATAAATCGTTATTAATTTTATGTTATTATAACATTAGTTGTGTGAATAAAATAATCAATATATGTTTCACTAGGTAGGCCTCCAGATGCAAAGATGTCTCAGAACAAGGCATGCGCTATGCTAGCTGATATTTTCGTGTGGTGGCCATTTTTGACCATATAATCAAATATATATGAATATTATTTTCAACACCATACGGCGCATTTTACCATGCAAGCCTCCTCAATCGAAAAGTGAATCCCAATACAAAAAAACATGCCATAATAAAGGTGAGCAAACATCATGGAAAAAATCGATCAAACGATTTCGGCCTCTACGTGTGACCCCGTCGCCCACAAAGGAATATTTTAAGACTGTGAGAAAAGTTTTTAAAGGTACAACATAACTAGGCTTTGTTCCCCAATGTGGGTGGTTTAAAGCGATGGAACCTTAAGGCTTTGTTGCGAAGACCGTAAGTGACTTTGAAGTGCTTTTTTATTCGTTAATATATAAGACTTAAATTATTTATTGCTTTGTGAAAAATACGTTGTTTCTCGGTAATTACTTGTACTGCCTCGGTTGATATTTTTTCAGTCAATACGCATGTTTTAAAATATGTAAAATATGTACTTCATAATGTTATTTACATGATTTCGAATATTGTAACCTAACTGAAGAAATAATAAGTTTTCGTCAATTTTTCAAAATGTCTTTGTATTGATGGATTGTTTCTCCATAAAACTTTTTGGTAATGGAGATACATTCTTGTAAATTAATTTTTACATAAATTTTCGTAAACATGTATTTTCTTAATTTTTTGTAATTATTTTATTGGAACATCTGTTTGGAGAGTAACATTTACGTTCTCGCGTTTCATTGCCTTATTTTTATTTTACAATTGTTGAAACTTAACAAATATTTAATTTGTTTTTTACATAGATTACGTTGAGTATGGCCTGTGTTCAGGAGACTGCAGTTTTGACTAAATCGTAGCCTTCCTCAATGAAAAAAAAATACTTATCATCTGCTTGAACTATTTATTGAAATCAAGCAACAATAGGACATCGTAAGCGTGGATCTCGTTAGATCACCGAAATAATAGTAAACTCGTTAGACCATAGAAAAATTAATGTGTCATCGCTGTTGCTAACCGCGTGCGGATGATCAAATTGAGTCTCTTCTTAAGACTAAATGGTCCAGTCCTCAATAAAAATAAGCCTATCATCAAATCTTAAAAAATATCTCAAATAATGCCTTCATAACGCCACATATAATTCTGGCGCTTTTGCCGAGTAGCACATACGAGACGAAATATATTCCCAGGTGGGTTAATGGTCTATAATCTGTCTCGGGACGAGGCTTGGACAGTAGGAGTCGACAAAACTGAGTGAAGGAAACTTTTCGTTGTGACCATGTGTCCCAGATGATAGGAGAAATAAACATAAAATTAAAATTTTAATTGTATATTTTCTAATTTATTAAATATACACATACTTTAATGCAACAAATTCTTTATACGCATCAATTCGTTTAGAAAAAATAATGGCAGAGGCGGAATGCAAACCAGCGAACCAGCGAACCTTGGAACCAACCATTTGTTTAAGTTTATTATCCTTTACGACTCGACCATCATCTCCCCGAACTGATGTATGGAATAAGTTGCATTTATATCATTGCTTATCATATAACGACAGATGTCTCTATAGTATATATTTTTTCTGAACGAATTGATGCGTATAAAGAATTTGTTACATTATAATATGTGTATATTTAATTACTTATAATATTGTAATATAGTCAATGATCTATAAAAGTAGATTAGAATATTAAAATAATAAAATAATATTATAATAAATATTTAAAAGTCCAGATGAATATTTTCTTGTTACATAACACAACGTTATAAATCGCTTGAAAGTTGTGTATGAAATTTGTAGTACTTACTCAACAAAAATACGCTAAAAGCTCCTAATAAATATGAAGAGCTTCTTCTAAGTATTACGAAAGACCATAATCGCATGACGAAAGCTCTAAACGCCGCATGTTTTACTGGCGGTAATATGTGGTATTGAGCTTTTGCCAAAGGTTTTCGACTTGTGACATAAAATTTAACGGGTTTAAACCATTTTCCGTTAAATGTCAGGGTCAAAACCCAGATAATATTTAATACGTTGAACTTCGGTTCCGGTTATAGGGTTTTGAAATGTCATAATTTATTTAAACGTAGAACTCGCTTTATGGAGGAGAGAACTTAAGGTAAACAGTTTCTAACTAAATAATTATATTATAATTTTACTTTGTCTAATTTTTTCTCTTTATCGTCTATTTTTCTTCGCCTTTCTATTCTCACGTTTATATTCTTTTTCAATCACGTTGAGATAAGCTTAAATATTAAGCATATAAATATCATTATCCTTGTTTTAACAACGATCATACTGAGCACTGTTTTATGATTTAAAAAAGTAATAATTAGTAATAAAAATATCACAAATAACCAAAAATATTGACATCAGCATGATATAGCCCTTGTTGACTGGTACCGAAAACCTCGATATACAATCAATCGTCTCTTATCTTCGTTCGCTCATCGGATACGCATGTGTTGTAATTTTTTAATGCCGTTAGGAGGACTAGTTATATAGATCGCAACTTGTGGCGCTTTCTGTCACCGACCACGGCACCCGGTGCCCAGTCAGTTGTGTACCGACGGCGATAAGGTCGTATTGTGGTTGGCCCGGCCTGAATGCTGTGACTAGGTCCAGGCTAGAAGCTTGTAAAGTTACCGAAATATATCTGTCATCGTGCTTCAGAAAAAGTCTTTGTGTTGTCAATCTGCTCCTCATCCTGCCACCACGCAATTCAATAACTTAGAGAGGAGGATGTCAATATTTAATGCTTATTTCACCAATTATGAAAATCATTCTAATAAATATATAACCTCTTATTACTAAATTTAATAGGTTACGTATCATGTATAATGAAATAATTTTAAATATTTGTATCTCATTTCTATAAAATTATTCAGCATTATAAAATATATGTGGCAACTTTTTTTTGCTTACACAGACTCCTTTTTTAACTCTTACTCCTAAACTTCACTGATCCCTCTACCTACTTCTAGTAAAACAATTTTTTTATTAGTAAAAACTAATTAACACGTCAGTTTGCTTATACACGTTGGAATTGATGAAGCTTTCATATATTGCATAGCCGCAGTCTTCCAGCAAGTTACACAGTGCGCAGCTCTTTTTATATTAAAATTGACTTCAAAGTAGATGCTAAAAATATAAATATCAGTAAATACTCAATTACAACTATTTGGAATGAAAACATAAAGATCTAACTAAAAAAATGTATGTTTTCGACAAGCGGTTTTATATTTACGTTTTATTAAATAAAGCAATTACAATCGAATCTTTTAGTGAAGCCATAACAAGATCATGTATAAGTACCACCAAAATAACAATAATATAACTTTGTGAGAATCCCCTTTCGGGGGTTTCGGTAGTATTGTCGTAAACTCTTCTAATTTCACTTTCCGAGATTGGGACGAAATCGATCCTTTTGGGCATTAGCCGTAAAGCCTGAAACACACGACTCCTGAAATTTGATTAGCCTTCAGAGGTTTCGCAGGCGCCTTGCACGTGACGTATCAAGGCTCTAATGGGTCAGACCCTGAAGCTGTAAACAGGAAAACGATATACTACAACCTTATTAGATGTATACATATAACAGCTCTAGAGAATAGAACACATGGGCATACTGATAAAAGCAATTAAAATGATTACATTTTTCTATGATCTACTGAAATAAAGCCGAGAATGGTTAATTTATTTATAATATTTTTTTCAATATAAAAAAATTTCATATGTGTAAGAACACCAATTTTTTATCATTTATTTAACCCTTTCGGATCGGTTGTCGGCATATGCCATCATAAGATTCCCCGATCGCTGGCATCGGTTGACGTTACATATCGTTTTGCTATTTTCTTAGAATAGTTTTTTATGCATCATATTATAGCTAAAGGATACAAGAACTAATGTGATATATGCAAATAGACCAGATCTGTAAATTTATGCTTTAAAAACTAGTTGTATAATTGACAGTATAATTTGTATTCAAGCTGAGCCGTAAAGAAAGGGTTAAGAAAGAATGACAAAAAAGATAGTGATTTAATATTCATCAAATATGAAACAGATTTGGTAACTAAATATCAGATTTAAGAAATGAAGATTGTGGTTTCGCAATAACCGATACCATCACGAGTAAACAATTCATCAGTCATTTTTAGCATGTAATCATTCTTCTGCCCTATCGGGCATGCATATTTTATGGCAACTAAAAAAATTCAACATTTTCCTCTTATTTTCGTTAAAAAAATTTATACTTTGTAACCCGACAGTGCAATTCTAATCTCTTCCACGTGGTTTTTTCTCTTTAGCACTTATTTGAAGAAGCCACAATTGCTCAGAAAAGACTCCTTTCAGACCATAATTTGAATGGGCGCATCGTCAAGGAGATTTTATTGTCCTCCGGTGTGATGCGAGTGTGAGGTAAGTAAGTCAAGATTGCAATTCTTTGTTCTTAATCAAGGTTTTTTTCATTGCGTATTCCTTCCATATCTTGACCATATGTTTAGCACGAATTACCACCACTCAGCGCTGTCAGTTGCAATTGCCTATGCCTTGTGGCAAGACATCTTTGCATCTGATGGTCCACCTGGAAACATAAATGCTTCTTGACAAACTCCAGGGCAGGAGTATGAGGACTTGATTTTCCAACAACTTTAGCATCCAAAGATTTTTTTGGTGATTTATTGTATTAATTGTATTTTTACAGAGATCTGATAACTATCTACGCTCTCGGATCCTTGACATTTGATTGTAAGGGTCGACTTGGACCAAGACATTTAATTTATATCAAAATATTTCAGTAACTTTTATGATTGTATTGTTTTACTTTTTTATGTAAATACAGGAGAATACTGACAGTAATTCTGAAGTCTTATCTGTGGAATTATATGACGCCTAACATATTGTATATGGCTAAGCGCTGTATGTGGAGTGTTGATCCGCCAACTCGAATGGGTGGTCTTTACGGGACGCCTTTCGTCCACCACCAACTTTGATTAATAGTCTATGACTGGATTTTTAATGGTGAGGGATCAAATTAACACCAACTGGAGTATTTTAGAGCTCAGAAATCGATTAAATATCTATTAAAAAAAAACTGTCGGGGATCGAACCCACGACTTTTGGCTTGCAAATCAAACGCTTTGACCATTGAGCTATAACCACTGGCATAACTAACCTTAGCTTAAAAACCTTATGAATCCTGATTTAATTTTAAAGTAATACTTTATTTTTTATTCAGAGCAAAACTTGATTTAAATTATTGACAGAAATTGATTTAAATTTGACCAATTATTTTGTTATTAATTTTTTTCAAACCAACAATTTTAAAAAAAGGTTTAAAATGCCCTTATACCTTTCTAACCATTTGCTCTTTGATTCTTTGGTTTATATTTTTTATGGGTTTTTTACATATTAGCTTTTAATTATGTTCTTACAAAATCAAGGTTGCAAATGAAAATTAATTAATAAAATTGATTGTGACCGGAAATTCGTTCAGACATACAATCGTATTAAGCCACAGAAAACATTTATATACTCGAACTTGCTAAAATCTTGATAAGCCTGTCTTACACATAACAACATGCGCTATGTATAATAACACATATATATTGTGCACTACACAACGTTTGCCTGTGTATTTATCACAGCCGTATTAGATTAAGCACATTATGTTTATCCAAATAATGTAATTAAGGCACCACACAAAGGCTGTTCAGATTGTTATTATTTTTATTTAATTTATTTTCTACCCACATCTAATGTATATATGAATAATATGGTTATCAAAAGTTACCCCCATATAGTTCTGTCAATTACGCATGCCTTTTTCCAATACATTTTCCTCCCAAAAGTTTACCTGGGAACGTATTTTCTGTTGATTGGAATTCTTAAAGAGATTGAATGACACGCCTTTCGTTTTTAAGCAAAGCGTAATTTGGACTTATAAAATGGTTTAACTTAACAACAAACTAACGACAAGTGGTAATCAACAGGAGTTGATCCATCGAAATTGTGATCTACATGATATATGTTTAAACTCATTAATATCACACAGTACCGCTCTTACGAAGTGTTTTTGTAATCAATTGATTGTATTTTTTAACAAAAAAAATATAAAATTGTCATGGAAAACGTTTGATGTTTTGCTAAAGATAGCTTAGTACTTGTATATAAAAGCAAAATTTCCCAGAATCTACCGAATCTTTCAGAACCAATTATTGGAAGAGAATATAAAAAGGGATAAAAGATATGAAAATACTACCTAATTAAGTACTTTATTACAAAGAAAGCTAACCTTCCTTAATGATCATAGGAACAATAAACTGCAAATAATATTATCTTCTTCTTCTTCGTGTCAGCGACGTCAAATTATTTTTGCTCAGTATCTGGAAACATCGTTAGCCGGTGAGTTGCCCAGCATTAGGTCTGGAGATGTGCAGCTTGTTGGGAACATAGAGCAGGATCTGAGGTGTGAGGTGGTCTGCAGGTTTCCACAGTCACACAATAGTGACTCTCCCTGCTGAAGCATTCCCCACCGCTCGAGGTTATCCGTTATTCTACCAACTCCAGTTTTTAATCTGTTCGGGGATTTGCAGGTCCACCAGTCAAGATTCTTGCCAGTCGGGAGGTCTTCCTTTGGAATAATGAAATCCTCTGATGCGACTTGTTGCCACAGCTGTAGTCTCTCATTTTCAGGGTCTGATGTGAGAGGTTGTGTGGATCTCAGAAATCTGCTTCGTGACTTCAGTCTGGTTGTTGAGGGTATCTGATTATACAAGTAGTGGGACGGTTGGTTGATTGCCTTACACATTTCTTCGACGCATATGACGGCGCAAAAAGTATTGAATAGTTTATGTATAAAAATATAATGCATTATTCTTTATTGAAGAAATTTATGCATTTTTTTATCTGCCACCATATTTTCTTAATTTTAATACTCATATACGTAAAAGTTTTTATATATTGTAATAATATACTGATTTATTATTAGCACAAATATTTAAAATCTACTAAAATACATTTCAACAAAAAATATTGAACAATTAACTTATTTGTTGGGTTTCTTAGATTTTATAACACTTTTTAGACCATTGTTGTCTTATAACAATTTCAAAAACTGAGTCACAGCATCTCATATAATATTTCTATCATATGATATATCAATTAAATATAGTAAAAAACACCAGACGTAAAGATAAATGTTTGCTGTGAATTTGTATGTGTATCAGGGTTCAAGAATAACTTTAAAAAATTAAAAGTATATGATTTTTGGACTGTGTTTTGTGCTCCCGGTCGAAAGGGGTCTGGATTCGCCTTCACCTAGGCATCCAGCGGTGATCCGGTGCTCCACTCACTGAGAATTAGAGGTGCTTAAAATTAAAATTTTGAAACGTTTTTCATTTGTATTTCTTTATTTTATGTTTATGTCTTTATTTTAGGTTTGAATATGTTTATGTATAATTTTAATTATGCTTTTGGTGGCTGAAGAAATAAATAAATATTATCATTTGTCTCCCTAAAAAGTATCCCTGCTTAAGTGTCATTTCAAATTCTATTACATTATAAAAACATGACATTAAATCATTAATTAAAATCTAATATGATAATATTCAAGGTCAACCAAGGTGCCAAGGAGATATCCATGTTCTTGTGTCTCTAAAGTATATAATCCGAAACTGATAAACTAAGAAGATCTTAAGTAGTCGAGGCTTTCGAACAAATAAGCACACTCAATTGGGAAAGGGCAGAACATATCTGTCGAAGAAACGATGATCGATGGGGAATAAAAGTGTTTGAGTTGCGTCCAAGAACTAATACGAAGCTTTGGTCGACGCCCTGCAAGACGAACTGATGACATCCAAAAATAGTAGAAAAGTAAGAACGAGAAGAATGGAGACTCATGTAGGAGGCCATGTTCAGCAGTGGGCAGACATTATAATGAAAATATATCATGATTTTTCCTTTATAATTTCTAGCATTCAATATTGAACTGCCTTCGTCTACGAGCAATTAACACGAAGAATAGTGAATATAATGACATCAAATTACGTTTGCGTACAATAATTGTTCTCCGCACAAAGAAGATTCCCTAATAATATAATGAATCACTCAAAAGCATTAGCGACGTTATAATTGTTTGAGTTTCAGCGAATTAAATTCAATTGTATTTATGGTTTATCTGAAATATTAAAGGTTGCCCTAGTAATCCATTATTTTCCAGATAAATAGCTTTGAATAATCATCATCGTCATTTCATATCCGCTTCCTCAACTTTAGCATATAGTCACCATAAATTTCACGTTAACTTCACATTGGCTTCTCGATGCAACCGAAATATGTCGTAAATAAAAACGAGGAACTTTAAAGTACAAATTATAAATATTTATTTTTCTACCATGTTTTTACATGGATCACCTATGATAAATTATCTATTAGGAGAATGCAGTTTCGACTAACTCGTAACCTTTCTCAATCCTTCTCTTGTTAAAAGATAATTGAGCTGCGATAGTACTTTCCAAGTGGTCTAACCCATTTTTTGTAGGATAGGGGGTGGGGGTGTCTTTTAGGGAATGTTAGAGAATGTTAGAGATAGAGACAGCTAGGGTGCAAAATGAATGCTGAAAACATTGAAAGCATTTAAGTATAAATCTTATTAGATGTTTGCATTGTTGCTATTCGAAATATAATAAAACTCTTATTTTTCTACGAACGTTCTTTCTTCTAAACGATGACTTTTTTCTCATTCATATTTTTGTGGCTTAAAAAAATGACGCACTTTGTTGTTATAAATTCGTACAAAGAAGTAAATTTTTGGTTTGTCATATTAAAGAATAAAATAATACACTTTTATTTTCTTTAAGAATACTTTTTTATTAGTGTATCGGCTTCGGATAGAAATTAAAATTTGAAGCAGTATTATGTTTTGATATCTCGTTAATCAAAAGAAACTCCACGTCATTGGCGAATCTACGACGCCGGTGAATCTACGTCGCCGAGATCGTCATCAGAACGCTATATGAAGGGATAAAGAGTATAATTTTAGAATTAATTTCAATTAAAAATTAATAAATCAAAAATATTTAGTTCTGATTCACAATTTATTTTAAATACCATCCAAGACGATGGTCTTCAGGAAGGCCGAAACATGTAATCGTTAAAATAAATTGTTAATCAGAACTAAATATTTTTGATTTATTAATTTTTAATTCAAATTAATTCTAAAATTATAATTATGCAGTTTCACCAAGTATTGTCAGTTGATAACCTTAATGTTAAGGATAAAGAGTAGGTCACGAAATGACGAACTTTTCTAGACTTCTGACTAGGACAAAACTGCGTTCCGTTTAGATCCCAGGCAGACTCCCTACTAACACTGGCAGTTGTGACAGCAAAGCGCCAAAATTAACAAAGTGCTTAAATACGAAATCTCTCATTGCTAGCATTTTTATATATGCGTGTCTGGAGAGCGAAAAAAGATAAGAGACGAAAGATCGTGTATCAAGTATTTTTAGCACTAGCCTGCAAGGGCTATATCAAGCTCAGTTTATCCTAATAAAGAAGAGTTGTTTCTAAAACCAGTAAACTAATAAAAGTTCAAACTAAATGTTTTACAAAGTATTCATTTACATTTTTAAGAATATGTGTTTTCATGCAAAATTAAAATGGGCGTACAAATACATAATATTTAAACAATATTCATAGTAAATAAAATTAAAATTACCAGTTAATTTAATAATACGAATATATTGTGGTCATTAACTTCTATTATATAAAGGAAGTTAACTATCGAAAAGCAATATCATTAGTTTAACTCGTATTATCCGTATGTTCTTTATGTAAGTCTCGACATGATATAATAAACGTTGCTTTTACAAAAGCAAAAAAAAATAACAGGCAAAAAATCAGAAAATAAGACAGAGAAGAAAAGGTTCAGGAAATACGATTGTCTCTGTAATGATCGTAGAGGCTTAGGTATCTTCACGGTATTGTGGCGGAGCAACAGGTAACCCAACCGGAGGCCGTGGCGGAAAACGCGGTATTAAGAAAATGGCATCATTTCATCTCCCGCAGCGCGAAATCACTCATACACAATGGACCAAAAGATTGATAAATGCCATGATAAATTAATGACTAACGTTAGCAAAGTAACGAGAATAAAAAGTGAAATGTTTTACATAATATTGTATCGATTTTCAGTATTCATACAAATGTAATAAGCTTGTTAAATTACGCTTATCAAATGTGCCTAATTATGCAAGTGGCGTAATAATCATAACTATGATTTCAAAGTCTTGTTGAGGAAAAAAATATAAACTTTTGTAATATGACTTATTCAAATACTTCTTCGTTATCAATAATTTTCGTATTTATGTGTCGAGTTTTTATTTTTATTTTGTACCAACAATTTATTGATTCATTGTGCCCATTGATTCTCTACAATTTTTTTTATGTAAGCACATACAGTAGAATACTGACAGATGGAGATATTAATTATTAAATCTCATATGTGGAATTCTATGACGCTTACCATGGTGCATATGGATAAGCGATACATATGGAGTGTTGATCCAGCAACGTCATAGACTACAGCTCGAGATTCACGCATCATCCTTACTATTACAGGAATTTACTAAAAATGGGTGGTCTTCACGGGACGACTTTCGTCTACCACCAATTTTAATTAATAGGCTATGACTGGCATTTAACGGGTGAGGTATCAAATTCACCCCGACCTTTATAGAGCTCAGAAATCGATTAAAACCTTTGGCTTGCAAAGCAAACGCTTTGATATATATATACCTGTATACATAATTTTCAATATTTTATTTTTGTTTATTCATCTTTTTCTTTAAATTTTCTTTTAAACTAAACATTGTAATGGTTTAAGTTTATAATTTAATTTTTAATTATTGTTTTATTTTTGAAACGTTTTTTTTTTATTCTTGGTATATCTAATAATAAGTGATTGATATTATAAAAATATTATATATTATTTCTTAGAGGTGGTTTATCCCGATCCTATTGGTCAGTAGTGAGAGATATGGGTGTGTTGTTAAAGGAGTATGCTTAGAGAGCAGGATGATGATGGGAGAACACTGACTGGAGAGGATAGAGGATTGCAGGGCAGCGATTCGTTCAAGCATTTTGACATTACCAATCCCGTGACATACTGGTTCAATAAACTCAATGAAAGTTTTTTGGATAAGAGTCTATAATAGAATAAATGCATCCTACTTATGACAAAGAAAGCAGCATAATAATGTATATTTTAATACAGGGAGCGGCAAAATAATCTGACGGTTTGATGTTGATTCAAGTAATCAAGTAATCGTCAAATGTTTTTGTTGCTTTGCCTGTATACATTATTATGATTCAGAATTAAGGGGTGTCATTCATATATAGCTATACAAATATACAAAAGATTCATATACAGCTAATACAAAAATGTAATTATACATAAATAATATATCATAGCTTACATGAATAGCAATTTAATATAATTATGTTAAATACTCATAATTTTAAATTTAAAAGTAAAATTACAATTTTAAATTGAAATTTGCAATAACCTAAAAATAAGAAACTATAACAATGTGTATTATTTCTCAGCATATATTAAATTTTATTAAAAGTCAAATTATAAACGTCTACAAAAATAAATAAATATTTCCTTACATGGTTTGAAAATATTGAAAAGGTCATACATGGCACTTTGTTTTTCATATTCGTGTCCTGAAGTCGTAATAATTTTTCAGTACTAAAGTATTCAATCGTGATACTGTGATTTAAATTTCATATTATAAATTTCATTTATACTTTTACCTAGAAGAGAGCCAAGTGGTCAAAGCTGTAAAATGAAACGTGTTTATTAGTGAGTTTGATTTCTGACAAAAATCAAAACACTAATGTATTCAAATAATTGAAAGCATATCCGATTTATGTTCAAATCTGTTTCACGCTCCCGAGTGTTTGTAAAACGAAACTTCAAAAAATTCTGGCTAACAAACGGTCAAACGTATTTGTGATATTCTATAGTATTTTTTTCAACTGTACATATTTTTACTGGAAATTCATGAGAATGAAGAATAATGTAAGTTGACAGAACGGCTCTTCATATGATTTGTTGATCATGCGTTTATATCAATTTTAAATCGTATGTTGTCAGTGAGTAATGAGTCCACATACGAGTACATTATTTAGCTATTATCAAACATCACTAAATCCCGAAAATAAAATAACGTACAATATGAAGGGTTTTTTTTACGTGCTCACGTAAAAATAAACCAAAAGGTAATTTGTTATAACGAAAATAAATTCTCGAAATTTCACGGAACGTTAGAATTTGATTTAATGAACATTGAAAGGCTTGTATTTAATACAATCTGATAAAAATACCAGCAGTTTGATTATTTAAAACTCCATTAAATTAAAATTATAAATTTTAAATTTGTAAAAAAAAAAAATTGTAAATATAATAATGTCAAGTTAGAAAAATATTTTGAAAATAAAAAAATCAAATAGAAGTATGATTAATAAATGAAATAAGCTACAATAAGACACACACCCCACCCCCCCCTCAAATTTTATTAAAGAGAAGGATTGAGAAAGACTACGAGTTAGTCGAAACTGCAGTCTCCTAATAGAGAACTTTTGTTAAATGATCCATGTGAAAACAAGGTAAATAAATAAATAAATATTTATGAAATAAGCGGATTTACATACAATTCTACATCAAATTTTTACGCATCAATTCATTCAGAAAAAATTTTTCATACCTTTACTCTATCCTACACACCGCGCTGTCCAAACGACCATTATCTGGCTATCGTATTTTACTAAATTCAAGTATTCAATCGTTTGTTTTATACTGTGATTTAAATATTTACTGATATATGCTTAAGAATCATTCATTTAAAATAAATCAATTAATAAAAAGCAAACAAAGCTGACGGTTTTAAATCGTAACAACGAAGAAAACAGTCAGATTTTTTTCACTCTCTAGTTTAGATGATGAAAGAAACATATAATAAAGTCGAACATCAACAAAGAGGTCAAAAATAAATTGAAGTGAAACATTACGTAACAAATTGTATTTTAACATAATCTCATAACACATGGAACTTTTCAAGTTACTAGACGAAAAAACGTTTTCAAACATCATAGTGAAAACAGCCATTTCATTTTAGCAGCTTACAAAATGCTAGTAAAAAATCTTTATGCATTGAATAATGAAATATATTTTACAGCATAAATAAAATTCAGAAAAGATATTAAGGACAACATATATATTTTAGCTTAGCAAATTATTGAAAAAACGTGAATGAAGTTTTCCTGAAAGGTCTCATGCCATAGCTTCATTAACACTGTATTTTTCATAGGACCCCATTAATTAAACGAGACTACATTTTATCAAAATGTTCCATCAGATATTCATAAGCTGATTGATAGTGTTGTGTGATTTAAAAATCTGATACCATTGAATTCTATATTTAAAAAAAATATTTTTGAAATTCTATTGTTTTTACAACGATCGTGTACTAAGAACAATTTTCCCTCCATAAAACAAAGAGCTTAATATTAAAATAAAATCAAATACTCCTGTCTTGTTATTTTACACTTCGATTTTTTTGTAAGTTAAGTTAAGCCTTAATTAATTAAAGGACTTGCAAGGAGTCTACTACAATTATCATAACTCTGAAAATTGCTTTTATAATTGTTGTAGGTGTCTCAGAAAGTTCGGTTATAAATTAAATTATATTGTATAAAGTTACAAAATCTGAAACTCTAAGAGTATATCAAAGTGTGGTTTATTATAATGCAATAATGTCATGTTATTTGTGCGTCAATCATGAAATATTTATGACATGTTTATTGTTGTCACAAATCCTAACTATTTGCGCTGCGTATTCCGACACTTGTTACATTTACATCATCACACCTACGTTAGTACTTCAATAAGGAATTAAAATTATATATTTTGTAATGTCATTGAAGGAAAATATTTTTTTTTTTTTAAATACATATACAAACAGTGACCATTGAGCCATTTAATGTAGTGTAATTAAAATATTATGTGTACCTATGGTTCATAGTTTATGATCGATCACATATAAATAACTTCTTAGGTTTTTACGGCCAGATTTGATGTTGTGGCTTTTGGGTTGAGCCGTGTGTGGTGAACCTTTTTCAACCAATATTTCGACCGCCAAAAAGTTCACCACCCACGGCTCAACCCAAAAGCCACAACATCGATCACATATATTTCTCGAGACAATGGATATATGGAATGTTTATTATTTTGCAGTTTATAATTTCCAACATTTTTGTTTCTGTTGTATTGCCGGGCGGTATAGCTCAGTGGTTAAAGCGTTTGCTTGGCAATCCGAAGGTCGTGTGTTCAATCCTCGACATAGAAAGAAAAAAAAATCTATGCTCTGAAATATCTCCAGTTGGTGTGAATTTGGTTTCTCACCCGTAAAATTTCAGTCATAGCATATTCATCAAGATCGGTGGTTGACGATTGTCGTCCCGTGAAAATCACCCATTCATAGTAAATTCCTGTAAAAATAATGATGTTGCGTGACTGTCAGGCTGTTGTCTATGACATTGGTGGATCAACACTTCACATGCAGCGCTTATCAATATGTAAAATGTTAAGCGTCATTGGATCCACTTATGAAAAACTTCACAATCACTATCACCATCTGTCGGTATTCTATATAATAAAATTCATTATTCGCTTATTTTTGATTTGATGTGAAAATAAATAATAAAGTACAGAAAATAACAACGCGCCTTATGTAAGGCGTTACAAAATTCTTAAAAGGTGTAGCACTAAATACGTTTCATGGCCCGTTACCCTTCCTACAAAGGTGTATGATGTATATTTGCATACTTTGACAACTTAGGCTTTCATATTTACCCAGAGTAGCGCAACACTTTATAGCTCATGTCATTTTAAGTAAACATGTGTCACGTGATAAGATTTGCATGAGGCTGTATACATTATGCAGAGCCCTGCAAAGCGACTGTGCGAAGGCTGTATTTTTTTGCGCTGAAAATACGCACAGGTTGTATATTTTATTCACGCCTGAAAAGTGAAACTGTTTCAGATATATTTTCAATGTTTTGAGCATTCACTTTGAGATCCATAATAAATTATAAATATTTATTTATTTATTTACCTTGTTTTCACATTTTTATGAGTTATCTCTTAACTAGAGAAGGATTGACAAAGACTACGAGTTAGTCGAAACTGCAGTCTCCTAATAGAGAACTTTTGTTACGTGATCCATGTGAAAACAAGGTAAATAAATAAATAAATATTTATAATTATGTTTCAGATATTTTCAGTTTTCTCGGTGAAATGTATATTGCTGAATTATTAATATTTTTTGATGCAGACAACAACGCTTATGTCTGAATAATTTCATTATTTCATAAATTCATAAGTAACAAACATTCTTATAAATTTCAAAATATTTATATAATGCATTCCAACTCACTGCTTAATCCTTTGGTACCTGCAGAGATCTTTACTGCGAGAAATTTCTGCGGTTATTAGATTGGTGAAGAATAAAATAAGAAACACTTTCTTTAAAGTGATAAAAAAATGATAAGCGTAATACTGTGAAGCTGAGAAGAAGACCTGGAAGACCACAGGCAACATGGACTGCAACTGTAGACGACAGCTTCCAGTTCCGCTGACGATCCGCTCTACGGGCGTGTATCGGTTTTCCGCTCTTCACTAGACCATCTTCTCCCAGTTACTTGTAAGGTAACTAGTTACGCCATCAATCTGAAGTGGGCGGACAGCCTCATTTCTCCAGATTTCAGGCAGCCGGCGCGGCTTCACAGGAGGGTGGGAGATAGAAATGAAACGCAAGAGATTCAAGTCTAAACTGATTTATTTAACGTTCAAGTCGGTGCTTTTATACATTAATTTTCTGGTACCTACTTTTTGCGGCCGTGGGAATAGTTTCGGTCGCACGGGTCTGTATTCCTTTCTTAGGGTTTTATTACTATACGAAACGTTCCCGGAGAT